>CM053622.1:35829452-35907115 GCA_028646595.1 Phalanger gymnotis | reverse complement strand
GCCCTGCTTCCCTCTGCCACTTTGTGGGTTCTTCAGCTCTAGAATTGGTTCAGAGCCATTGTTTTATAGGTTTTTGGAGGAACTTGGTGGGGAGCTCACGCCAGTCACTGCTTCCCAGCCGCCATCTTGGCTCCGCCCCCATCCAGGGCTCATTTTCACATGTGACTATCCCATAATCATTTCCTATTCTCCAGTTCCCTAATGACATCAGATTTTTGTTCTTATGAGCCCTTCATGGGTTATATGTTGAAGCCTGGTCATCCTCATCACATGCCTCTTCATTGCCTTCTGTGTGACACTGATTTTTAATTCTTTACAGACAGTGGTATTCCCTGTCTTGCTGCCATAAAGCAATATTAGGAAAATGTTAGCATTGAAAAGATTGGTCTTTTCTTTTGTGGAAAGTTCAGGGTCAGTAAAAGAACTTTGTACTTTGCCAAAATCAATTCTGTCTACTCTCCTTTTCTTCCATTCCAGACCCAATACATTGTCTAAAAGGATGATCCATGCCAGATATATATGCTGTTTTTCAAAACCTATAGCATTTTCAAGCAAATGCATATTGAAATCTTGATTCATCCACTTGACCTTTCTGGTGTGGACCGACAGGCTAACTCCTTTGAGTGAATACTGATCTCCTGTAGGATGATCTGCTGTGTTTTGAAGTTTGATGTAAACAATATTTATAATAGAAAAAAGAGGAAAAATGAAAACAGCCTACATGCCTCCGAGAGGAAGGAATGGCTCAATAAGTTGTATGTCAGTTTAATGGAATACGATTGTATTGTTTAAAAAAAAGTGACAAGTGTGAAGACTACAGAGAAATAGGGAGAGACATACAAAGTGGTGCAGAGAGAAAAGAGCATCCGCATTGACTATGGCTATAGAAAAATAATACAATCAGACTTTGTAAGGAGACAGATGGAAAAGAAATCAGAAGAGTGGACAAAAATAAAAAGAGTTGACATTTGCATTAAGACTTGCAAAGCACTTTATATGCGTTAGCTTGTTTGAGCCTCACAACAACCCTGGATAGTGAAAATATTTATTGTTCCTTTCCTCCACTTACCCCCTTTTTAAGAGATAAGGAAAGAGGGGCTCAGAGGGCTTAAATGACTTGTCTATGGTCACACAGATATTTAGAGTCAGGCGGGATTCAGCTTCAAATCTCTTCTGACTCCTTGTGTAGTCCTCTATCCACTCTAGTTTATTATAAATTGTTGCAATCAATTTGCTATAATTTCTATTTTTAAATCAGATTGTAAATATTTGGGGGTTTTAACATTTTGCCTTGAAATATATCCTTCATATTGTATTTTTATTTGCCTGTTCTTAATTTTGAGATTGTTTTTGATTTATAAAACAAGTACTGAGGTGTTGTTTATTTAATTACCTATATTTATTGACATTATTTTTAGTGTATAATACTATTTTATTTGAGAAATTGATAGTAATTTTTGAAGGAAGAGAATTGACTAAAGCCGTCATTATTAGATGTTTTGGTTTTAGGACTTCTTTGTCATCTTAAAAATTATTTAGGGCCACAAAGAGCTTTTTATTTTTGTAGGTTCTACCAGTGTTTATGATATTACTGCCTGAAAAGGTCTTGGGAGGACACCAAAGGGTTTCTCAGACTGCACTTTAAGAACTATGGACCAGATGATCAAAGTACAAAATAGCTCCTCTTACATGAGGCCTTTCCTAATTCCCATAGTTGGTATATACTTTTAGACATCCTTTGTACATGTTTTATCCCCCAAGGAAAATGTAAGCTCTAAAAGGGTAAGGGTGTTTTATTTTTATCTTTTCCCAGCCCTTAGCATTCTGCCTGGTATGTAGTAGGTATCTAATAAATGTTTATTGAATTGACTTGGTGACCTCTCGGTTCTTTGATCAGGGCTTGAGGCTCCAGGGCATAGTAAGAGATCAGCTCTTTAATGAGACAGAGTTTCTGTCTTTTGAGGAAAGTGTGTCGAGTTCATTGTCCTGAAGTAAGCCTGAGTGCTTCCTTCCAGTCTTCCACTTTCAACTTCTCATAAAACTGTTGCCTCCAATTTTAGAGACCAGAGACGTTCAGCAGTTGTGACTTCAGGTCTTCCAATCCCACAAGCCAGTGCACTGTTCCTCTCTTATTATTATTATATACACGCCTTATTTCTTTTTCATACATCTCCTTATAAAGTTGGATCATTCTTATTGTTACGGAGCCAAACTCAGTAATTACGTATGGAACACTGCCTGTAGAAATTTGACTTACTCGGCTACAGAAAACTCATCCACTGGGAGACAGGAAGACAAGACTTAGAGAAGTTGTGTATTTATTGGTTTTATAAAATCACTAGAAGAGGAAATTGAGGAAGAAGGATCCAGAAAATATTATTTCCTTCTTGCGGTTGTTGAGCTAGGCCTAGGAGAGAGAGGAGAGAGTACATTCCTTGGGTATCGAGACTGTTTTCTTTCTGCCTTTGTATTCCCTAATTCTTTGCAAACATGTGGCTGATGATTTCTTCATTTTCAGAATTCCCTCCATCTATGTAGATGCAACTTCTTATAAATCAGAGTTTTAGAGGGGTGCCTGAGGATTAAAGAGATTATGTGATTGACTTTTGATCATATAGTTATTAAGTGTTAGAAGTGGGGATTTAACCATCATAACACAGTTTTAGATCCAGAAGGTACTCATAGAATGTCTAGTCCAAATCTCTTCAGTTTGTAGATGAGTAATCAAGGCCAACACGGGTTAAGTTTCTTGCCCAAGGTCACAGAGGCATTTAGAAAGTCATGATTCAAACCCAGGTCCTTTAACTCCAAATCCAGCCATCTTCCCACTGTTCCACACTGCCCCTCCCTTTTCACAAAGTAGGTGTTTAGTAAATATCTGAATTAAATTGCACTGTGAGAGCAGACTGTGAGAAGGAAGCTTTTGATACACATGACTTTCAGATAGGAGATTATTGGCATTAATTCACATTGGCCCGGGTGGACCAAAAAACACCACAAAAACTAGAACAGAAATAAGGCAAAAAGAGTTTTCTCCTCTAAACTAGAAGATCTAGGGTAGGCTTAGTGAGTTGGAGATAGAGTAGGGCTTTGCTTCTGCCAGGACTGAAGGGTTTGCCTATGTGTTTTGGTCTTTATCACTTTTCTCCAAGGTCAGGTCCAGCAAGCTTGCCAGGCCATCCTGTTGATGTTAAAGGCAGCTTCCAGTGGCTCCTGTTCCTGCTCAGCCAGCGCCTGGGGGATTGCTCATGCACAGTAATTATGAGCATTCTGCCTGGAGTTTCCATAGCCCCTTTCTTCCCTCAGGATCTCAAAGCTATTACAAGTGGAGGCTTATTGATCGCTCACAATTTGGAGAAGATTGTGCTTCAGACAGAAACTAAAATATCAATTGTCCTCCGAGCATCCTGGGGAGGGAGGCAGAGAAGAGTTAGAAATAAATAGCAGTCTTTTGCTGAGGCATGAGCAGATGAAACAGCTCGTTTGGCCCTTTATAATCCGGCGTACTATGGGAGTTTGCAGATTTCCAACCCAAGTGCCTTAACCCTTGTAGGAAATATTGACTCTTACCAAGTTACATAAATGGGGCTGATTGCCTTTGAGGCAGAAAAACTCTTATTCTCATAGAAATGATCTTCATCTTGGTGTCAGGGGAGCTGGGTTCTAATCTCACCTCAGGCTTTTACTAGCTGTGTAACCACGGGCAAGCCAATTCATTTCTCTGAGCCTTAGTTTGCCAAGTCTGTTAACTAACCTCTCTGAATCCTAATTTCTTCCTCTGTAAAATATGGGTGGTAATACACATATAGGGTCTACCTCACAGGGGAACCATGAGGGAAAAAAGGAAATGGTATCTATAAAAGTACTTTACAGACCTAAAACAGCCATATACATGTCAGCTATTATTATTATTATTACAGAATTACAACATTTCAAACAGAAGGGAACTATTCAATCATCTAGAAGACTAGGGGATGCAGTGGATAGAGCACTGGACCTGAAGTCAGGAAGACCTGAATTCAAATGTGACCTCAGGAATTTCCTAGCTATGTGACCCTGGACAAGTCACTTAATCACTATTTGCCTCAGTTTCCTCATATGTCAAGTGGGGATCATAATAGTACCTAACTCCCAGGTTTGTTGTAAGGATAAAATGAGATAATACTTGTAAATAGCATTGAGTGCTATATAAACAATTCTTGTTATTATTGTTATCATTAAGCATAATCTATACCCACAAAGAATCAATTTTCCAAGATACCTGCTGAGTGGCCTTTGCTTAACGGCCTTTGGTGATGGGGACTCCATTAAATTCCAATACAACATCTTGTTATATAAGCCAGAAGCCATTGGCGCTTTCTTGGGCTTGCATATGTCATCCAGGCCTTGACTCCAGGACAGAAAAGGGAGTGTAGGACAATGGAAAGAACAATGGATTTGGATTCAGAGCATCGACCTCCAAATCTCAGGTATACTTGTATAGGTATCTTGGAGTAGTGGATAGCATATTAGACTTGGAGTTGAAAAGACTTGGGTTCAAGAGCCTCTGATACTTCCTGTGTGACCTTGAGCAAGTCACTTGATGTCTCTGAGTTTCAGTTTCCTCAACTGAAAATGAGAGAAAGGGTTGATGAGCCTGATGACCTCTAAGGTTACCTCCAACTTTAAATCTATGATCTTATGATCCTAGTAGGCACCGACTGTATGCAAGACACCTTGATTCTAGAAGAGAATGCCATGGTTTAAATACTGCTTTGAGGTTAAGATATATACATATATAGATAGATAGATAGATATAGATATATAGATATAGATATAAGATATATATTATATATGTATGTATATATGTATGTATAGAACCTGGGTGATAACACATATTTCCTAGGAAGCTACTACTCCAATAGAACTCATTCCATTTTTGCATAGCTTTCTTAGTAAATATCCTCTTACATTATCTATTTTTTCCTTTTATCAACTCCCACCCAATTGTTCCTTGTAATTACTTTACAAAGGGATTTTTTGAAACCTCCATAGCCTATCCAGCCAAGGTGAATTTAATGATTCAGTAATTGAAATGATGGAGGGGTTTCTATAAGTGATCAAGGAACCCCCAGAGAAGATAGACCAGTCTTATGGGCCGTGATGAAAGATTGGAAATTGAACGGGAGAGAAGGCAATACAAAAATCAAAGATAGGAGATATGGACAGAGTTTCAGATCAGTTGTTTCTCTTCAGGCCTCAGGGTCAACCATTACATGAGGCTTTGTTAATCATGCCTAAAGCTACAAGCCAGAGCAAAGATGGAAAGTCTGGACATCATCACAGAATCTCAGATTTGGAAGGGACTTCCAAAGGCTATCTGGTCTGGGATCATTTTTGGGTCACACACTGGTGTTTTCGCCACTTCAGTACACGCAGATGAGCATCATCACTGATATGCCCCATTTTCAAATATAATGATCATCATTTTGTACATCCAAGCACAAAAGGGACAGCCAAGACTGCTTCTGAATGTCCAGATGGAGTTTGCCCAAGGGCAGAGAACCATTCAGAACCAAGCTGTGTCAAGACTTTGAGAGAGAGTTTATGATAACATGAACGTGAGGTTGCCTCTCACTTGAGTTAAAAGAATAAAGTAAATATAACTAAAGTAAAGCAAATAAAGTAAAAAATAAAGTAAATAAAAATAAACTGCAAACTCAGGAGAAGTTATAATTCATTCATTCAATTTACTCATGTCATAAACTCTGTGCAGAGTAGTGTGCTGAGAAAGCTAAAAATCATGTAAAGGACCATATCTTTGATCTCATGGAAATTAATGGCCCTCTAGATAGCACAGATAATTGTAATATGCAGTGGTATTTGTTGCTTTACAGCAGATGTTAAAAGAGACAGTGGAAATCACCTAGGCTGACCCTCTTGTTTTACAGATGAGGAAACTGAGGCAAACAGTTAAATGACTTGCTCAGGGTCACACAGCTAGTAAATGTCTGTAGTCAAGAAGACTTGAGTTCAAATCCAGTCCTAGATACTTACTACCTCTGTGACTCAGGGCAATTCTCTTAACCCCATTTGCCTTAGTTTCTTTACCTGTAAAATGAGCTAGAGAAGAAAAAGGCAAACCATTTCAGTATCTTTGCCAAGAAAACTCCAAATGGGATCACAAAGAGTCAGACATGACTGAAAACAACTGAACGACAACTTGGACTCTAATTCCAAGGCTCTTACCATTATGCTTCCTTTCCTACCAGCTCCTAGCTTAAAGTTTGCTCAAGCATATCACTGTTTCTTATTATTCAGGTAAGTCTTTATTCCACTTGCCTTGGATCAGAACTAATAGCCCTAATGGTTTTGAATGATGTAATAGAGTCAACTGTACTTGGGCAAAGCCAAGTGGTGTGTCTGTCTGCAAATGGACTGGTATTTCTGTGAAGTCTTTAGCACACATACATTACAGACAACGTGATTGTGGCTGTTTCCCCGCCTCCATCTTTTATACACTAGAGAAACCATGTTGAGTTATTCTTGAGCTGTGGTGTTAGTGTAATTTTGAATTCCCACTTTATATAGACTGTCAAATGTCTACCTGGCAATAAAATTATTACCTTTATTTTCTCCTTCATCTCTGATACCTTGGTTGTTCCCTACCCTCGATAATGAAAAGTCATTTTGGTGCCAAAAACAATTTCCTTTGATTTACTAAACATCGATTGAACATCCACTGTATAATACATATATTTATGAAACCAAGACATTGTTCTGGTCCTTAAAGATTTTGCTAATCCCATTGGAAGACAAACTGTGTATACTAGAATCAATATGAGGAAATAGGAAAGCAACATTTGAGAAAGTGGGTGTTGATATGGCGGAGGCTATAGTGAGGAGAATGATCAAGGAGTGATTCAAGGGAGGATCCTCAGAAGGGAAGTCTTGAACTAGGTCTGGAAAGAAACAAGGACCAAATAAGTGATGCTGATGAGCGTTCATACCCATTAAGAGTTTTCAAAGTGGAAGGAGAGATTGGATGATTTGAACTGCATCTAATAATAATAATAATAATAATAATAATAATAATAATAATAATTAGAGCTATGCAACAAGTGGAATGGATTGGAGGACGAGGTGCATGGCACATCCCTTCTCTCTTCAGGTCTTCAAAGGAACACCAGATCACCCTTTGCTAGAAATATATTAGAGGAGACTCCTTCTCTGATATGTCTTGGACTAGATACTCACTGAAATGTCTCTGAGACTCTGTTTCCATGAGAAGCCATCTGAAACAGAGAGCTGGTCTCCCATGAACAAGGAGACCTAAGGGCATGGAAAGTGGAGTTTTTCAGAAGGTGAGATTTAACTTCTGTTATCATTGGGCAGGGCTGCTGTGTGGAGCTGTCTACTTTTTTTCCAGTTTGCTGCCCAGAAAATGTATTCTTTTCAGAGTTCATTTCACTCTTCAGTGCGCGGACACTTGCAGCTGATGCTCTTTAACCTGTTGGGAAGGATTTGTTTTAATTTTGCTTTTTAAGCAAGTGAATTGGTCACAGCAGACAAATTATAGGAGGGGTGGCATTTTAGGGAAGGACAATGGATGTCTAACCCTAAGGAACCTATTTGATGCCCGCAGTGGTGTTATTGACTGTCTGTATGTATGTAGATAGAGCAAATTCTTCCCATGGGGGAGAAGCCATATGAGTCTCCCATTTGAGAGTTCTCCCATATGAGAGTTCTCATTTCCCCCAGTTGTTAGTGTTTTCTGCCTTTTGAAAATATGTTCTATTTCTTTGCATACACATTATGTTTCTTTGCATAAGCATTAAATTTATTGCTGAACTTGGAGTCATAAGAATTGAGTTTGAATAACAGCTTTGCCTAAATGACTTTGGGAAATTTATTTACTCCACCCCCAAGCCTTAGTTTCCCTATCCCTATGGGATACAATTGAGTAAATAAGTCCAATCACCCAAATCTATTCAAAAATAAGTAATAAGAATATCATTATTCAGACCAATTTCTTGTACCCTAGACAGAGGAGAACAAGGCTCAACCAATAAATCAAAGATTCAGATTAAGTATGAAAAGTCATTGGATAACATTGGCAAGAAGAGAATTCACACTGACTGGAGAAAGTTGGTCACGCTCTGGAGGGTCATTTACAATATGGAAGGGCAGTTCAGAACTCAAGAGATCCAATTTCTAGTCAATGACAGATTGTAGTAAGTACAAGCCAAGGAAAGTGAAGTCTAGCCAAATCACTTCTAAGGGGAGATCTCTTGGGGGGAGTGAGGAGAGTGCCTTGGCTTCCACCGCAACATAAGTCTCCTCCCATTGGCCAGAACAGACTTTCTAGAGCTTCAAAGGGTCTGGAGGGCTTTAGAATTCTCATCTTCTCCTTCATGTCCTAACATCATCATCTGTGACAGTAGTGGCTACTAAGAGCATCAGTACCGAGTACTGAGGATTAAAGTGGATGAGATGTCAGAAGGCAGCTTCATGACTTCACATAAATCCCAGCAAAGAACCAACATCGGGGTGGGGAACCTGCAGCCTTCAGACCACATATGGCCTTCTAGGTCCTTAAGTGCAACCATTTGACTGGAACCTGAGGCTTTCAGGCCACTGCACTTAAGGACCTAGAAGGCCATGTGTGGCCTGAAGGCTGTAGGTTTCGCACCCTATCCTACACCATACATAAGAGGAAACTTCTTGAGCACCCTATGAAGGAGAAAAAGGGATTTCCAATAGCCAGGAGTTGTGAGTTGCTTCTTTGTCACACATGCTCTTCAGGCATTAACTTACTTTCCCTAGATTCTGAATGTACTTGTGGGAAAGTATGTCACAGTCTTTTGAAAGAATATATATAATATGTATATATATATATACATGTATACATATGTATATGTATACATGTATATGTGTATATATATATATATATATATATATATTTAACAACTGTTCTTACCATATCATCATAGTAAATTATTGTTGTTGAGTTTTTTCAGTCATGTCTGACTCTTCCTGATGCCATTTTGGGGTTTTCTTGACAAAGATACTGGAGTAGTTTGCCATTTCCTTGTCCAGATCATTTTACAAGTGAAGTAACTAAGGCAAACAGGGTTAAGTGACTTGACCAGGGTCACACAACAAGCAGGTGTCAGAGGCTGGATTTGAACTCATGAAGATGAATCTTCCCGATTACAAGTCCAGTGTTCTATCTACTATGCCATCTAGCTGCCCACAATCATAGTAAATATACCTTTCTAAAACACAATTTATAATTGCGTTTGGAAGCACACTCATTCTCATAAGCAATAGCATCGAAAAAGACACTCTCCCTGCCCCGGCCACCACCCCTTCAGGGATATCCCTAGAATCTGAAGGAGAAATGTAGCCAGATTTGCTCTGGGGACCCTAGCTGCCACAAGAGTAGGGGGTTGTGATAAGGACTCTCAGAATCATACATGTAAAATGAGTATATTTGACCAAATGACCCTTTGTTGTACAATGGAAAGATTATTTATTGTAAAATGAGAAGTTCCAGGTCCAAATCTCACTGTGGATACTGTTCTAAAGTCATTTAATCTCCCTGGGCCTCAGTTCCCTCATCTGTAAATTAAGAGATCTGGACTAGATGGGAACCATTGACTTAGTTGTAGCTCTCTAATCCTATGATTCTATAAGCTTTGTATTTCTTCATACTCCTTTAACTTCCTACATAAAAGATAAGCTCTATGGAGGTAGGGACTGATTTGAACCAGTTGGGTTTTGTCTGTGCATTCTCAGCTCCTAGCACAGTGCTTGATACATAATTGGTACTTAATACATGTTTGTTGAAATTAATAGCATTGATTTAGAATAATTACCTTGAGTCACCCACATGGTTCTATGCTCTAATTGTTTGTCTGGGTTAATACTTCAATAGATCTGTGATCTTACCAACATGGATACTTTCTTCAGCGGTGCAGATTATAGTCCATCCATGCCTCCTCATATTCCATGGCTCCTATCTATGTCTCCTCTATTCATCTTGGGAGCCCCCACCCAATATGCTGGGATGGGGAAACAGACCTAGATCACCTTGGGAAAATGGGAAGACTTATGGACATCCTTCTTTTGAGTGAACTCATTAGATAAAATTCGCAATTAGCAAAAAAAGAAAAAAAGATAAACTAAAGAACTAACTTAATTTTACATATCCTAAAGACTCCCAATGAATAAGTTGTTTGGCTGGAGCACATCAAGCATCAGATATAAGTAAATGTGTGTGTGTGGGGGGGGGAATGAAAGAGAGAGGGAGTAGTATATATGTATGTGTGAGAGAGAGATTAGTGCATGCGTGTGTGTGTGTGTGTGTGTGTGTGTGTGTGTGTGTGTGTGTGAGAGAGAGAGAGAGAGAGAGAGAGAGAGAGAGAGAGAGAGAGAAAGAGAGAGTAGTGTGTGTGTGCGTGCACGTGCATGTGTGTGTGTGTATTGGACAAAAAGTGCAGATGGGTAATGAATGAAGCTCAGTCAAGATCAGGCTGGATTGCTTTTGGGAAGTTTTTTTTTGTTTTGTTTTTGTTTTGTTTTTTGTTTTTTGCTTTTTAATGACCCCTAAACCTCTCCCTGAAACAAAGACTCATTTTCCTAACACCAATATTCTTCTAGTGATGATAGCAAGCCTTGGAATAGAAAAGTTTTTGAATGATTAAAGTTGAAAACTATCCAAAGGCCAATGGAGTGACTTATGGTAGATGTGAATAAGCTTTAATGAAGATCAACCAGGAATTACGTGGGAGAAGTGGTATAAAGAATAACTTTGAGTCAAGAAGACCTGGATTCCAGCCCTGTCTCAGACACTTATTAATAGTATGACCTTGTGCAAGTTGCTCAGACACTCTGGTCCTCAGTTTCTTCATCTGTAATAGCACCTATCTCATGGGGTTACTGTGAAGAATATGGTATATAAATGTTAGCTCTTATCATTGTTCTAAAAGACCTTACAAGTCAAGTAGTGTGCGAACGAAGGACAGACAGCAGCAAGCAGCAGCAACAGATGAGGAAACTGACACCCAGAGGGTGTAAATGACTCACTGAGCCCAGATCAATTACGTAATACAAAGGGATGAGTCTTTGCTATCTTCTTCTTCCTATTAAAAATATCCTTTTGGAAATCCCTTAAATAAAAAGTTTGTGTAAGATTGTAAATTGCCATGTCATCTGACCACAGTTTCTATTTCTCTGCTTTCCTTGTCTGGACATTGCACTACCCTTATCTTTACTTCACTGGGTTTTTTCTTCACCTTTTGTTCTCTTTATAACATAATCTACCTATTGCCTGCCTTTCTAATTAGCAGATCCTCAAAGAGGAAAAAAAGTCAGAAATGTGTGCAAGATTTCTAAATTACAACATACATAAATAGACTCCCCCCACATGCTTTTTTCTCCTTTTTCCCCTCTTTTAGTGAGAAGAATTATCAAGACTGCTTATGGTCTTCCTTCTCAAGATTCATAGACACCTTGACTGGTTACTTCTCAAGGTCATAGGCACCAGAAGCTGCCACATTCCATCATCCTTCTCAGGCCTCCTTTGGGCTGTTTCCTCTCAATCATTTCCTCACATTGGGTCAATTTTCTTTGGCTTTTTTTTTTTGAGGCAAAGTTAAATGACTTGCCCAGAGTCACACAGCTAGTGTCTGAGGCTGGATTTGAACCCAGGTCCTTCTGACTCCAGGGTCAGTGCTCTATCCACTGTACCATCTGGTTGCTCCATTTTTTGGCTTTTTTATATGTGCCTTAGATCTTACTTTGAAAGGAGGGATGGATACCTATTCTTTGAGCAACATTTTTCCCCATTTCTTTGGAGAACTGGTTTACAGAGTCATAGACTTTAAATCTGGGAACAGACCCTTTAGCAATTATGTTGACCAATTTTTAAAAAGAAGGAACTTAGTCCCAGAGAGGGAAGATAATTTATTCCAAGTGTCACAGTGTAAGTAGCAGAGGGAGGATTCGAAGTCCCTGATCAATCTTCTGATGTGACAAGATAGAGACATAACAAAAGATTGGTTGGGTAACTTGAGAGACAGCGTGATGTAGCGGATAGAGCATACTGGAATTCAAGTCAGGAAGAACTGAGTTCCAATCCTGTCAAAACACTCATTGGCTGTGTGACCCTGGGCCAGTTACTCCCCGTCTCTAGGTCTCCATTTCCTCATCTGTAAAATGAAGGGGTTAGACTTAATAAATTCTAACATCCATTCCAACTCTAAACCTCTGTTCCTAATATCCTTTGCACTCTATGAAATAGACTAGATGGGGAAGAAAATGGAGTTGGAAAGACCTGTTAGGAGGCTATCAAATTAATTCAGGTAGGAGATAACAAGGACTTTTAAGAAAGGTGAAGACAGTGAAAATAGAGAGAATGGGACAGAGGTAAAGATGTTTCACAGATGAAATTGATGGGACTTGGGGACTGATGGGGTGAGATAGATCTGACAGAAACCCAGAGCTTCATATATTGTTGACGGAAATGGTGATCCCTGAGTAAATATGGTGGTAGGAATAATCAGATACTAAGTTATGCTAAAATATGCAAGAAATTTAAAGAGCATTTTGAAATGAGAAGCTTCTGCACTTTTCTCATTGAAGTTCATGTTTCTTTATTGAAGAGTGACAATTTCTACTAATGTCTCCAAATTTCACTGCACCTCACAGTTTGATGGGGTATCTAATCCAACTCTCCACTGAAAAAAATAATAAAATTTATATAATATGGATGAGAAAGGGTTGGTGATCTAACCTCTACTCAAAGACCTTTGCAGAGGGGAAGCCTACCACTTCCAGCCATTTTTTCCTAGTTCCTTCCCCTGGAGGCGAGTAGTCTATTCAGTTTTCAACAAACATTCTTCAAATACATAAGCACATACTTCAGATATTTAAGAACTCTTCCCCTCCCACCAACTCAAGTCTTCTCTTGCCTAAACATCCTCAGTTCCTTCAATATGATCCTCATATTGCCTGATCTCAAGACCCTTTGCCAACTTCTTTGTTCTCTCCTTGACTTTTCAACAAAGTAATTTCCTAATAATAATGATATTAGTAGGGGCACCCTAGGTGGCACAGTGAGTAGAGCACTGGCCTTGGAGTCAGGAGGACCTGAGTTCAAATGTGGCCTCAGACACTTGACACACTAGCTGTGTGACCTTGGGCAAGTCACTTAACCCCAATTGCCCTGCCTTCCCCCCTCCAAAAAAATAATGATAATGTTAGCTAGCATTTGGATAATTTTAAGGTTCGCAAATTGCTTTACAAATATTATCTCACTTACTCCTCAAAACAACAACTATGTGAGCCTAGGTACTATTATTATCCTCATTTTACAGATGAAGAAACTGAGTCTAAGAGAGATCAGGTGACTTGCCCATGGTCACACAGCTCATAAGTGTCTGAGGTAGGATTTGCACTCAGGATTTCCTGACTCCATGTCTGACACTTTCTCCATGGTGTCACCTAGCTGACTGCTAAGACATGACCTGCAGAACCAAACACAATGCCCCAGCTGTAGGGGCTGATGAGGTCACAGTACTGCAATAGGCACTGAAGACTCTTCTCTTTTTGCTTATGGAGTTTGAGATCATGTTGGTTTGTTTAACTACCATAACGTACTTTTGACTGATATTGAGTTTAAATCCATTAATACTCTTAGATTCTTTTCAAACCAACTATTTTCTAGTCCTGTCTCTTCAAACTGCAATTGTGAAGTTGTATTTTTAAGCCATGTATGTTTTACCTATTCATTCTCTTCTCCTTCAGTTCTGCACAGTGTTCTAACCTACCAAATCCTTTTGGATCCCATCTCCGTCCTCTGGTGGGTTAGCTAGCTATCCCACTGAGCTGTGTGCCATCTGCACATTTGATCAGCATGCCCTCTGTGACTTTATCAATAAAAGTGTTAAGCAGCATGGGGCCAATTGTAAACTTTCTCTTAATCATGTGATCATTTAGTCATCTTCTCCTGAACATTCTCTAGTTTGTTAATGTCTCTGTTAAAATGTGGTTGCCAGAAGTGAACAGAGTCATTCGGATGTGGTCTCAGCAGAGCCGAGGAGGGTAGAACTGTCCACAATTTCACCCTAAAGACTGTGCTTTGATGTGTGGAGTCTCAAGTCACACTGGGTTTGTTTTATTGTTATCAATTCTTTGTGCTTTTACATCAAATTATTCAGTTATAGTGAGATTGTTGTCCAACAAGAGAAATATTTTCTAGCAACCTCCCCGCTGCAGTCTTCCCTTGTATATGTGGGCATTGTTATAAAACCTAAGCACATTTACAGAAGAAGACAAAAAGAAATCTAGATGGGAAACAAACTCATCAACTTTGTTACTACTGTGTGAAATCCAAAACACACTTTATAAAAGCTGCACATAAATGGATGATTTGGTATTCATTCCCCTTTCTTTTCTGCACATTAAGGTGTTGGTATTCTTCATGATTATTGAGTTTATAATAATAAAGAACATCAATATAAATTAAGTGGAGTATCATAGGATTATAGATTTAGAGCTGGAAGGAAAGAAAAAAGAAAAAAATGAAAGAAGGAAGGAAGGAGGAAAAGAAGGAAGGAAGTGCTTTATAAATATCATCTCATTTGATCCTTACAACACCTATGTGAGGTAGGTACTTTTATTATTTCCATTTTACAGATGAGGAAACTGACGCTAAGAAGTTGAGTGACTTACCCATGCTCACAAGGAAGAAAAGAAGGAAGGGGAAAAAGCATTTATTAAATACCTGCTATCAGGAAGAACTGAGTTAAAATCTAGCTTCAGCCACTTACTAGCCCGGCAAGTCACTTAACCCTGTTTGTCTCAGCTTCCTCATCTGTAAAATGAGCTGGAGAAGGAAATGGCAAACCACTCTAGTACCTCCGCCAAGAAAACCCAAATGGGGTCATGAACAGTCAGACATGACTGAACGACAACAACATTCCAGGCACTGTGCTAGCCATTTTACAAACATTATTTTATTTCATCTTCTCAACCTGAGGGTGCTATTATTATCCTCATTTTAGAGTTGAGGGAAGTGAGGCAGACAGAAGCGAAGTGACTTTCCCAGGGTCCCAGAGCTGGGAAGTATCTCAGGCCAAATTTGAACTCAGGTCTTTCTGACTCTAGACCCAGCACTATCCATTGTGCCATCTAGTCTTACTCTTCTTTTAATGAAGAGGGAGCAGGCCTGGAGAGAATTAAGGTTAGATTGTGCAGGGAATCTAGGATAATAGTTTTAGAGCTGGAAGAGAATGTACTGGTCATTTGATCCAACTCTATTATTTTGCAAATAAGAAACTTGAGTCACAGAGAGGTTTAGGGATTTACCCAAGGTCCAACATTGAACCTTTACCTTGATCACTCCCTGGATCTTACCTTGATCTCTGACCTGTATACTTGCTTGTGGCCAACAATACAGATTTAATTGTTTAATGACACTTTTCATTTGTTAGACCTTATATACTTTCCAATATGTATTTTTCCTTCCCATCCCCATGGAAGCCTCCTCTTGTCGCTCAATATATAATAAGGGTCTACTATGTGCCACACATTGTGTTAAGCTCCAGAGAAAAACAGTCAAGCAAAACCAACTGACCATCAATAAGAATTACATCTGAGAGTTTATGCTGCAATCAGCACCATGAACTCCTTCCCCACTGCCAAACCTCCAAAGTGTAGTGACCCTGCATCAATATCCATCCTCTGGAGCCATTATTAGTCATTGGATTGTATTTGATCTGTGTTCAGCTGCCAGGTTATGTTGTTTTCATTGGCAAACCACAGGTACCCAGTTGCCAGACATGGCCCTGAAGCTTTCTTTCTCCCCTTGGCCCTGCCTGGGAAGGAGCTTCCACTGTAGGGAGTAATGTATGTGGGTGGGCACGCATGCACAGAGGAGTGATTGTGCATTCTCACTATGATGCTGCAATAAAACTAGGACCCCATAGTCCCAAACATCAGCTCATAAACAGACTATTCTGCGTGGCCACCAGATATTATATTTGCATGAGTGAGTGATTGTTTTCTAAGAGCTTGTGTCCAGCTGTTCTCTCCCTACGTAGCCATGATAAGTATGGGACCCATGCTGTTCCTCTTTAAGGGTTTAAATGAGGTTAACCATCCTGGATTGAGTATAAAGCACCTGTGGTTATTAGAACAGAGAGGAGGTCAGTTCTCCTGCAGGGGAAGGAACAGTTTCTGAGAGTGATGCTCAAATCAACACTTTAGCATATTAGTGAAGCCTTGTCTTTGGAGCAAACCCGAGAATGTCTGCAATGTTTACTTATTTTGAAACGTCTCTTCTAGTTGGAGAAGATTCGGTTTTCAATAAATTCTTTCTGAATTGTTAATGCTAGAAGCTGCTGGGGAGTGGGGTATGGACAAGTGATGATGCATTTGTTTCCATTAAGAGAAGAAACATGATGCACAGAATGACTAGACTTGGAATCAGGAGGTCTTGGATTCAAATCCCACCTCAGACACTTACCGGCTCTATGACCATGGCCAGCTCATTTAACCTCTTTTGGTTGATCCTCTGTAAAATAAGGTGGTTAGACTAGATGGTACCTTTAAGCTCTCAATATTTGATTCTATGATCTATAAGAAACAGTGACACAGAATGGACTCTAATAGGAGATCAGTTTGAGGTTAGTCAGCCCCCATACCAATCAATCCAATCAATCAGTAAGCATTTGTCAAAAGTGCCTACTATGTGCTAGTTACTGGGGAGACCAATACAGAGAATGAGAGAATCTTAAAAATTTGCCCCAGGCCCCCTTCTCTTCTCCCCCTACATTCTTTCTTTTGGTAGAACTCATCAGCTCCCATCACTTTAACTTCTGTCTCTATAGCTTCATCTGTATGTATTCAGCCCCAGTATTTCACTTGAGCTTTGGTCCCTTATTACCAATGCCTATTGGAAATTTCCAATTGGGTGGCCAAAATTGAACACATTATCCTACCTGTCCCCCACAAAAAACGTCCCCATGCCCTAAATGTCCTTATTTCTGTCAAAGGTATTGCCATCCTCTTTGCAATCTGTCACCTTTGTTATGTTGACATTATCCTAGAATTTTTATTCTCTTTCACCACCCCCATACCGAATCAGTTGCTAAATTTTTGTATTTCTGTCTTTATGACACATCTTGCATGTGATCCCTTTTTTCTGTTCACAAATTTACCACCCTAGCTCAGGCCCTCATTACCTCTTGCCCATTGTCATGATAGCCCCCAATTGGCTTCCCAGCCTTAAATCTGTCTCCACTCCAGTCAGTCCCCTCCCTCTCTCTTATCTGTCATCTCTTCCTTTCTTCAAGTTTCTTCCTGTTGCCTCTAAACATATTTATTTCTCTCCCATCCTTAAAATACTCTCACCACATCTTATTATCTACACTATTTGCCCTATAGCTCACTTCCCTTTGTGAACAAACTCCTTGAAAAATGTTGTCTACACCTGGTAATTCCATTTTCTCATTTCTCACTCACTTTTAAACTCCCTGAAATCTCTCCTCAGATCTCATCATTTAGCAGAAATTACCCCTCTAAAGCTATCAATTATCTCTTAATTGCCAATTTTAAAATCTTTTTCTCTATCCTCATCCTTCTTTACCTCTCTCAAACTTTTGGCATTGATTACACTTTCTTTCCAGATGCTCTCTCCTTTCTTGGTTTTCATGACACTACTCACTACTAGTTCTACTTTTTTCTGACTGTCCTCTCCTCAGTTCTTTGGAGAATCAGACACTAGACCTTACTTGGTTAGTTGTGGATGGACCTCAAGGCTTTGTGCTAGGCTTTCTGTTTTCTCCTTATACCTTCTGACCTGATGATCAGTTCCCATGAATTTAATTATCATATGTGTCTAAAAGACTCTAAGATCTAAACATCCCAAAATAATCTCTCTCCTGATCTCCATTCTACCATTTCAAAATACCGTTGGAAGATTTATATTGGATACCACATAGACATCTCCACTTCAACATGTCCAACACAGAACTCAGTCTTTCCCACCAAACCCACCCCTCTTCAAAACTTCACTATCATTGCTGGGGATACCACAATCCTTCCAGTCAAAGTTCTAAACCTTGACATCATTCTTGACTCTTTATTTCCACTCCCTCCAAATATCTAATCAGCTGCCAAACCTTGTCATTTATCTCCCCATAACACCTTCTCTTTCCTCTCACACAACTACTACCAAAGTTCAGATTTTTTTTCTTTTTTGAGTTTTGATTAAAGGGGCCATTCCTTGATTAATTTCTTAAAGAGGCCTATTCAAGAATGGGCGTTACCTCACTCAAAGTGAGAACTTGAAAAGACATTAGCCTGAAAGGGCCAAGGTTTCGCAATGTATCCTGGGCTATCTCCAGTCATCCTGATGAATATCAGGCCACTGGACCCAGATGGCTCTGGAGGAGAAAGTGAGGCTGGTGACTTTGCACAACCCTCCCTCTCTCAAATCAAAGTCAATTGAAAGTCATGTCATCATTTCCCTGATGTCATGGTCCTCTTCAAGAACGAAGGATAAACACAAAGTTGAGACCTTAATCACCTCTCACCTGGACCGTTGCAGTTATTTCCTATTTGGTCTCCCTGCCTCAAATGTGTCCCTACTTTTAGCTATCTTTCAGCTGCCAAAGCATAGGTCTGAACACATCCCTACTCGATAAACTATAAGAGATTTTTATTTTTAAAAATGCAATAATAACAAATATTTACATAGCATCTACTATGTGTCAGGCACTGTGTTAACTTTATAAATATTATTTCATTTAATCCTCGCAACACCCCTGCCAGGCAGTTGCTATTATTGTCATTATTTTACAGATGAGGAAACTGAGGCAGACAGAACACAGTATGCCCAGGGGTCACACAGCTAATAAGTGTCTGAGGTCAGGTTTGAACTCAGGTCTTCCTGACATGGCACCACTTAACTGTCTCTTATTATTCAATTGTTTTTAGGCCATATCTGGCTCTTTGTGACCCAATCTGGGGTTTTCTTGGAAAAGATACTAGAATGGTTTACCATTTCCTTCTCCAGCTCATTTTACAGATGAAGAAACCGACACAAACATTGTTAAGTGACTTGCTCAGGGTCACACAGCTGGTAAGTGTCTGAGGCCAGATTTGAACTCATGAAGATGAATCTTCCTGACTCCATGTGCAGCGCTCTATTCACTCTACTTAGCTGTTCCTAGCTGCCTCTAAGATCAGTCATAAATTTGCTTTTCAAAACAGTCCATCTCCTGCTTCCATATCTTTGCATAGGCTGTTCTGAATACCAGAAATGCTCTCTTTCTTCAGTTCCTGTCCTTGGAATTGTTAGTTTCCTCCAAAGCTCATCTCAATCACCACCTTCTACAGGAGGCATTTTGTGATTCCTCTGGTTCTTAGTGGCACACCGCCCCCTCACTCCACTCCCCGAAATTACTTTTCAACTATTTGTATTTATACGTCGAAGGGAAGTTTTCCAACCACAAACTGAAAGATGATCAGGCATATTGGGGAAAAAATACTAGATCTGGAGTCAGAAGAGGGAATTGAATCCCAGCTCTGCATTTTACTACCTGTGTGACCTTGAGAGCATCATTTAACATTTCTGGGTCTCAGTTTCAACATCTAGAAAGTCCACTTTACCATTCTTTCTAGCTCTAAATTCTGTGTACTCTAAAAGGAAAGAAACGTCATTTTCGCTGCTTACAGATTTGAAAAAAAAAAAAACAAATGTATTCTCTCTTGTCTCCTGTCAGGCAGAAGGCAGCTGATAGATTTAATGAAAAGTTGTTATTGTGTGAATTGAGATGGCAGTTTGGTTTCCTTTGGAAACCAGGCAAGATTGGCACTATTTCTGCTATCTCTTTTGAGTTGTATGCAACTTTTTTCTGAAGAATTTAAGGCATTTTTTCATGGAGGATGCATGTAAAAATCTTTTGGTTTGGTATTTCTATTCCCAGCATTTGGCACCATGCCTGGCCCATAGTAGGTGCTTCATAAGTTCATCCTTGCTTTCATCATTGACAAGCATTTATTAAGCCCCTACTGTGTGCCATTGTACTAAGCTCTGGGAATACTTAGAAGGGCAAAAATATAGTTTCTGCCCTCAGGGAAATCCCAGTCTAAGACGGGAGATGACATGCAAGCAGCTATACAGGTATAAGATAGATATAGGATAAATGGGAAAGAGGAAGAGTGGGAGGTAGGATAGAAGGAAGGATTTGAGCTGACTCTGGAAGGTATTGTTCAATTGAATACAAGGCACTTGCACTGATTACAAGTGAATCAGTGATTTGCCTTCCAGGGTGTGGTTTGCACAAGAAAAATGAACACTGAATGAGTCAGGGACTTCTATGCCTAATTCTGTCTTTGACACTAACTTGGACAAGTTGAAAATAATAAATGGAAGGAAGTCTCTAGAATTGTGGGTGAATGGGAAAGGCTTTCTGTAGAAGGTGAGATTTTAGTTTGTACTTGAGGGAAGTCAAGAGGTAGAGATGAGGAGGGAGAGCAATCCAGGCATAGGGAGCACCCCGAGAAAATGCCCAGAAGTGAGAGAGAGTGTCTTGTTTGGGGAAAAGCAAAGAGGCTCCCTGCAGTACAGGCCTCCCTTGTTTTCCACTGATTTTGTGAAAATCCCACTGGAGCATTTGGGCTATTCTCCATTCATTTGCAATTACCTGGCCCTTCTCTTTTAATCGTATATTTCTCTGATGGCATTCTTTACTCCTTTTCCTTGAAGTTCCTCATTTTTTATACGTTGCCACCAGCTAACACCATGTATCTCTGTGTTGTGGCACACAGTTTTAATTCTTTGGAGAATATTGGGTTTGGTGTCACAGTCTTATAACAGCAGCGCTGGCATATTGGTATTATAAAGATGAATCTTTGTTTCTCTAAGTACAGGAGTTTAATAACAGAGATTGGTATTTCCTGAAGGGGATCTAAATTATGTTCTCTTTATGTAATGGGAAATTATTTAATTTCAAGCAATAACGAATATGGAGAAATTCAAAAAACAAGGAACAAAGTGAATAAGCTTATGAAGAATGAAGAAAACAGAACTGGGATTACAATTGGACATGGTGGTATCAATGATTGAAATGAACTCAATGCTGAAAACATTAATATTCAAGTGCAATGTAATGGTCAGGCTTGATTCTGGAAGACAGAGGATGAAAAACACTTATTTTCCTCTTAGTAGAGAGGTAATAGAGTACAGGTGTGGAAAGAGGTATATGTTGTCCTGTTACTGTTTTGCTTAATGGTTTTTATTACATGAGATGATCTGATCATAGATTTAAAGCTAGAAGGGACCACAAAGATTATCTAATCCAATCACTATATTTTAAGGATGAAGAAACTGAGGCATGAAGATGTTAAATGACTCATCCAGACTCACACAGCCACAAATTTGGACAGAGCCTAAATTTGAATCCAGGTCTTCTAAGTCCAGAGTTCTTAAAAGGGCAATCCCTTGGCTATTCACTGAATGGGTGTTGCCTCACTCCAAGTAAAACCATGGAAAGACCTTAGCTTAAAAAGGTTAAGGTTTCCCACTGCATCCTGGGCCGTCTCCAGTCATCCTGATCCATATCTGGCCATTGGACCCAGATGGCTCTGAAGGAGAAAGTGAGGCTAGTGACTCGGCACAGTCCTCCTTCATTCAAATCTAATTCATTTGCAAGTCATGTCATCGTCTTCCTGATATCATAGTCCTCTTCAAAAATGAAGACAAATCACACAATCATAACCTTTGTTACAAGAAAGGGTTCCATTACAGAGGAAGTATAGAGTAACGACAGTGATATTTAAAAAAACAACAACAACAAAATAACACTAAAACATTTAAATAAAAGAAAATAAATGAAGGAATTGGACTAGCTGGCCTCCCACATCTGACCCGGCATAATGCTATGGGATGCAGTTTGGTGCAGAGTAAAGAATGCTTCATTTAGAATCAGAGAACTTGGGTTCAAATATGTCAATACTACTTATTACATCTGCGCCCTTGGACAAATAATTTTATCTCTCTGGGCTTCATTCTCTTCAGCTGTAAAATTAGGAGCTCAGCTTAGACAGCTCAAAGGACCTTTAAAAGTCCTTTAAATCTTTGAACCTATGGATTTCATATCTGCAGTTTCAGGAGAATAATGGTGATTGATGGAGTTCAGCCATCATAATACTTCTTGCCATTAAACATGGTTATAAATTTCTCTGCTCATACTGGTCAAATAAAAGAGCTACTGGGAGAAAGACCACCTACTAATGATAACTTCTATGTTGTAAGTCTTATATTGGCTTGTATCAGAGATTTTTGCCAACTGCAGGCCAACCAGCAAGCATTTAGTAAGCATGTATTTCTGTCCTAAACTCTGTTTTCAGGAGCTGGGAATACATGTGCAAAGAATGATACAATGCCTACACATAAGGAGTTTATATTCTAATGGGGAAGACAACAAGTGCAAATAAAATTATATGCAATATAAATATAAAATGAATAAACAAGTATATCCAAGGCAGTTAAATACAAGGTAATTTGGGTGGGGGAAAGTACTAGCAATTAGAGGAAGAGGAAAATATTCATGCAGAAGTTAATGCAGAAGTCTTGAAGGGGAAAAGGGACTCTACGAGCCCAAGATAAGGAGAAAGTGCATTCCAGGCACATAGGGTTGCACGGAAAAGGGGGATGAAGTCATGTATCAGAAATGGAGAGAATCATGGTTTGGCTGGATCACAGAGAGCAGGAAGAGAAGAGAGTTCCAATGAGGCTGGAAAGATAGAGTGGGGTCAGGTTGTGTAAGGCTTTATGAGCTAAACAGAATATTTGATCCTAGAAGCAATAGGAAGACACTAGAATTGATTAAATAGAGGATTCTTATAGTCATATTGGTCTTAAGGAAAATCACTTTGGCAACAGTGTCCCCTCTCAACTGAGAGGGGGATGAGGGTACCATAGGAAGCTTGAGGAAAGATTGCTTGGAATAACTATTGAAGTAAATGAAATAGAGAATCAATTAATGAAGAATAGAATATTTTGCCATCTTGCAGTGAGGGCCTAGTTAAGAATGGATAACATATATTTGTAATGAACTCAGCCCCATTGCATGATTTCTTCTAGTTCCATTTGGCAGCATGTTGGTAGGCATGAATGGTGGAATCCAGAGTCTGCTTATAGAAATAGCCCATCATTCCTTTTTTATAAAATATAATGCCAGTCACCATTCCTATCACCCTAATTTGACCTGTCTGACTGGTCATCTGACCAGAGCTAGGATGGTGCCTGGCACATACAAGGTGCTTAACAAAGCTGTGTTGATGGATGGACTGGCTGTCATCTCTCCTCATTCATCGTCACTAGATTGGCATCCCCGTGAAGCCCATGAATTTCTATCCCTTGGACCCACTTAATCCAGGAGATATTTCCCAGGAGAATTTCCCTAGATGGTGCAAGGCTATCTCACATCTTAATATGTCAAACCCAAATTAGAAAGTGAATAATCAGGGAGGAGGGGAGGGGGAATTCCTTCCCAGTGATCGTGTCTGTTCTTGGTGGCCAAGTGCTTTTGAGATGAGAGTTAGATATCCTTTAATAACCATAATAGCTGATTTTATATAATGCTTTCTAAAGATTTATAAAGGAATTTAGGTGCATTATGGGTAGCACTGGATAGAGCGCTGGACTTGAAGATTAAGGAAATTAATAAAAAGCATTTATTAAGTGCTTACTATGTATATACCAAACACAATGTTAAGTTCTAGGAATGCAAATATAAAAGTGATAGTCTCTGACTTCGAGAATGGAAAAAGGCATTTATTAATCAGATAGTATGTGCCGGGCACTGTGCTAAGCATTTTACACGTATTATCTCACGTCTTCCTCACAACAACATTGGAATATAGGTACTGTTATTATCCCTGATTTGTAGTTGAGGAAACTGAGGCAGATATTTAAGTGACTTGCTCAGGGTCACTAAGCTAGAAATGGCTGAGGTTAAATTTTAATTCTGATCTTCTTGACTCCAGGCCCTTCACTCTATCTGCTGAATCACCTCGATGCCTTCAAAGAAGTATATTTCTGAGAGTTGTTTGCATAGAGATAATAATTAAATCCATGGGAGCTGATGAGATCATCATGTGAGTGACTATAGAGAAAAGAGCCTTGAGGAACACGTGCAGTTAGTTCCTGTTATTAGGTATGGACAAAACATAGAGAGGTGTGGTAAGAGTTGTTGTGCTGGATGGGGAGTCACCAAGACCTGAGTTCAAATATTACTTCAATGAATTACTAGCTTTTTGACCCAGGGTGAGTCACTTAACCTTCCCTAGCCTCACTTTCCTCATCTGTGAAATGGGAGTAATAATCACATCTACCTTGTAGCATTATGAAGATACTCACAGTATGTTGTAACCTTTAAAGTGGTATGTAAGTGGTAACTTATTGATACTAATTACTATTATTAATTATTGACATTATTAATAATAATAACTAGTTTGTGATCCTTGGCAAGCCATTTACTCTATCCAAGGCTCAGTGATCTCATCTGTAAAATGGGCATAACTATAGGTGAAGAAACACAAGATTATGGAAAGACTCAAGTGAGATAATGTACATAGAATGGCTTAGCAACTTGAAACTTCAGTTCTGGTTATCTCATTCTTATGACAACCTTGACATAGCTTGACATAGCTGAGTTATTTTCATCCTGGCTTTTTATAGGTGTGGAAATAAGTTCAGAGAGGTTTGGTGATTTTCTTCCAGATTTTGAACTCAGATCTCTCCTGACTGAGCTGAGAGAGATATCCTTCTGCAACACAACACACCCACATCTGTGGCTATTTCCTGCATCGAAGGGCCAAGGCATTTGTGTGCTTTAGGCAAAATTGGGAATCTGTCTCTGCCCTTTCTTGATTCCTGTCCACCAAGGGCTCAGATCCTTCACTCTAATAGGTGGGACCTGATTTCTACTTGACTGCAATTTAATGGTGCAGAAAACTCGAAGGAATGTCTTTTTTAACCAATACTGGGTGGTAGCTATGACTATTCTGAAACCAGCATTTCAGAGAGTTGCTTTCATCTTTGGCAGGTGAAGTGACTTGCTCAGAGAGACAGAGCTAGTATATGTGTCAGGACTTGAATACAGATCTCCTGGATTCCAAGGCTGGCTCTCTATCTGGTTTTCTCTCTCTCTCTCTCTCTCTCTCTCTCTCTCTCTCTCTCTCTCTCTCTCTCTCTCTCACCATGTCTCTAACTCTATACTACTTCTCAGAACTAGATTTATCACAAAATTAATATCTGTGAATCATTGGCATCACCCTAGAGAGAAGATTTTTCTGGCATTTAAAAACTTGCATTTATATAAAGGCATATGAAAAAATGCCCTTTTTTCTTATGCCAAGGGCAGGTGGCTGCCCTGCCTGTCCCACCTCTTTTACCCTTTAAAGCCATGACCCGCCATTGCCATTTATTTAAATGGTGAAATATTTACATGTGATGGTCATTGTGTCACCTTGAGCATGATGAATTTTCCCTGCTTCTTGGGGGAGTGTAGAATCAACCACTGCAGTATTCCTTGGTTACCTGTCTGATGAGACGCTCTATCACCTCCCCTTAATGTGGATCTGCCACAAATCCCTGAGGACGCTGGCAGAATTAAGACCTCATTTTAGCTAGGAAACAGGAGACTCACTCTTCTCTTCAGAACAGTTGAACCCCAAAGCATGTGTCTGGGAAACGAATCAGAAGTGTGGAATGCCCTCTAGTCCGGGAGTCAGGAGATCTGGGTTCCAATTCCAGCTGTGTCACTATCTTGCTGTATTTCTGGGTCTAACCCAGTCTGCCTAAATGCTAGTGCCTTTTCTGTTGGCTAACTATAATTTATCTTGTATATCTCTTGTTGGTGAGATAGTATTTGTAAAGCACTTAGCACAATATCTGGCACTTAGTAGGCACTATATAAATGCTTATTCCCTTCCCTTCCCCCCTGGTTCTTTGCTGGCTATCTCTCCCATTAGAATGTAAACTCCTTGAGGGCAGGGACTTTTTTTTTGCTTTTTTTTTTTTTTGGTGTGTGGATTCCCAGTGCTTACCATACTGCACTTAGTAGTTGCTTAATAAATGTTTATTGACTGAGTTACTGTATGATCTTGGGTAAGGCACCTAACCTTTCTGGGCCTCAGTTTCCTCACCCGTAAAATGAGTCGTTTGGATTGGATGGCCACTGAAGTCCTTTCCAAAAATGAATTCCATGATTGTATGAAACTTTACTTCCTTCTTAGCTCATTACAGTAGATGCCTAAAAAATGTTTGTTGCATGAATAAATGAATACACATTTTTACAACTAAACCTGGTATACCAGGGACAGCACCGCTGAACACTTCTCTGCACCATAATTCAGTTTGCACCTTAATTACTCAATGGTTATACTCTGAGAGCCACTGCCAGGCCATAACTTTGGTACTTGGCAGTAGTTTAATCCCAATGGGCATTTGCATAACCTTAGAGTTAGCAAAACACTTTACACACACCATCCCATTTGACTTCCTATGAGACTGAAACAATGGTAGTACTAGGACTAGTTGACAAGTGGGAAATAAAGTCACACAAGGTAGCATCCTAGATGGAGAGGGAACCCAGGGGCCATGTTGTCCACTCCCCCTCTTTTTTTTTTTTTTTTGCAAATGAGGTGACTGAGGATAAAGGTAAAGAACCTTGCCCATGGTCACATGGCAAGTCAGTGTCAGAGGTGGGATTTGAAGCCTTCCTGACTTCAGGTCAAATGCTCTGCCCACCATGGCAAGCTGCTGTTCCTTTAGTAATGCGTGTTGTTTATACCTCTGGTTACATGAGTGTGGGGAACTACTATTGAGAAGACTCCTACCATTGTAGATATGCAACATGGTACCTGGTAATAAATACTTAATAAATGGTTGTGGACCTGACTTCTTGGCATTTTTGAGAGGTATATAAGGCATTGAGGGGTTAAACTACTTGTTCAGGGTCACACATATGAGTCAGAGGAGAGGCTGGCTCTGGAATTTGCACTATTTAACAGCTCCCTTCCTAAATGTCTACCTCACTTAGTCAGTGAATAAACATTTATTAAGCACCTACTATGTGCTAAGCTCTAGAGATGCAAAAGGATATATCTCTCTACAAATAACTGACATTTATATAGCTTTAAGTTTAAGCTTGGGTCAGCTAGGTGGTGCCATAGTGTATATAACACTGGGCTTGGAATCAGGAAGACAAATCTTTACGAGTTCAAATCTGACCTGAGACACTTACTAGCTGTGTGACCTTGGACAAGGTCCTTTACCTTTATCCTCAGACTCCTTATTTGTAAGAAGAGGGTTGGATTAGACAGCACTGAAGTCACTTAACATTGTTTGCCTCAGTTTCCATATCTGTAAAATGTGCTAAAGAAAGAAATGGCAGTCCACTCCAGTATCTTCAAAAAAAAAAACAACCTCAAAATAGGGTCACAAAGAGTTGAATACAACTGAACCGCAATAAGGAAACACTTAAAAAACATCCCCCATTTTAGAGATGAGGAAACTGAGGTGATCAAAACATGACTTGATAGTTGAAAATGGTACCATTTAGTGTGTCGATATTTGAGAGGAGCTAGTGGTGCAAAACCCTTTCAGCCTTGACTCCAGTGATGTCTGTATGTCTCTGGTAATACACCATTACCTTGAAAGAAACTGCATCCTTCCCTGCTCCCGAAATGGTTTCTTTGAAGATTATGCCATTTCCCAGTTCACCAGACAAAGCCTCATTTGCATTATGATAGTTCCGAAGAAGAAGCTCTGGGATTACAAAATAAATGATAGCATGTACTGCAAGAAATATATTGAAAAGTTGGTTTCACCTTTTTTTTTTTACCTCCTTCTTGAAGACAGTTATCACTATATATATGCTGGCTGAATTAAAAAAAAAAAGATTTTCAAAGTTCTATAGGGAATCAGGGGAAGAATTTTACTGAGGAAGAAAGGCAAGTTAAATACCTACTATGTGCCAAGGTACTGTGCTATATAGTAGGAATATAGAGACAAAAATGAAAATGTCTGCCCTCAGGGAGATTGCAGCCTACTGGGGGAAATAGCAGATACACAGATAAATACTTACAAAAGAAATACAGAGCAGTTTGGGGAATTGGAATGAGGAATCACTAACAATTGAGGGGCTCAGGAAAGGCCTCTGGTGCTTGAATAATTAATAATTATTAATAATTACAAAAGGAGTAACAGTTGTTGTCTAGTCATTTCCGTTATGTCCAACTCTTCATGACCCCATTTGGGATTTTCTTGGCAAGGATACTGGAGCGGTTTGCCATTTCCTTCTGCAGCTCATTTTACAGATAAGAAACTGAGGCAAACAGGGTGAAGTGACTTGCCTGGGTTCACATAGCTAATAAGTATCAGAGAGCATATTTGAACTCAGGAAAATGAGTCTTTCTGACTCCAGGCTGAGGGCTTTATCCACTGTGCCACCTAGCTGCCCCAATAGTAGCAGTAATAAGGTTTGCAAAGCGCTTTACAAATATTATCTCATTTGACACTAACAACAACATTGGAAGGTGGGGGTGGGGCAGTGCTATTCTAATCCTCATTTTACAGATGAGCAAACTTGAAGGAAGTAAGGGATTATGAAAGAGAGTGGTGAGGAGAGACAGGATCTGGGTTGGGGGCCAGTCAAGCCATCTGTCCTGAAGTTTGGGTCAGAGTTTTCACACCTCCCTCACCTTGTCTTGAAGGACTTCAAAACCTGGCCCCATGGTGCCCTGAAGCTGATCCTATGAAACAAGGAATTGAACACTTCATGGAAAACCAAAACAAAATAAAACAGTTTTTTCATCTATAACACGGAAGGAAAGAAATAAGGAAACAAGCATTTAGTAAGTGCCTACTGTGTGCCAGGCATTATGCTAAGCACTTCATAATTAGTATCTCATTTGATCCTTACAACAATGCTGGGAGGTAAATAGCTATTATCATTCCCATTTTACAGATGAGGAAACTGAGTCAGATGGTGGTAAGGTGACTTGCCCAGGGTCACAGAGCTGATAAGTGTCTGAGGCTAAATAAGAACTCAGATTTTCCTCACTCTAGGTCTGGCATTCTAACTACTGTGTCACCTATCTGCCTGATCTCTGTGTACTCTTCTGAGCATATTTTATTTTTTTTTAAACTCCATGTTAATTATCCTCTCTTCCTACACTGTCCCACACACCCCTGTCCTATAGTTAAGAATCTGCCCTCCCAGGTGTCCATCCTAATTGTGGCTGAACTATGCTGGCAGACACCTTCATGGACCAATAGATACTGGATCTAATCACTTGTTCCATGCCACCATCTTAAGTCATTCTCTGAGTCCTTTCCACTAGACTCAGTGGGAATAAGTCCTGCAGCTGAGGTCAGAATTCCTAAGTGTGGTTCTGCTAATTTCTGCAAGATCTTAACAAAGCCACTTACCTCCCCTTGATCTCAGTTTCTTCATCTGAAAATGGGAGAGGGGCATTTCAAGTTAAGTCAGTAAGTATTTATTGAGCACCTACTATGTGTTAGGCTCTGTGCTAAGCTGTGGGGATACAAAGGCCTCTCCTCTTAGGGAACTCACAGCTTAATGGGGGTGAAAATTGCAAAGGGTTATGTGTGTGTGCAAATATATATATACATATATATATAATATATATAAACTATATATTTGTATGTATATATGTATGTGTGTATATATTATGTAAATGATAAATTGGATGCAATCTCAGAGGTAGGGCACTAAAATTAAGGAGGTCAGGGCAATGGTTCTTATAGTAGGTAGACTTTAGCTTCTTGGAAGCCAGGAGGAGGGCATAAGGAGGGAAAACCCCCAAGGGTTGGGAGATGGCCAGTGAAAATGCAGCCAGGAGGTGGTGAGTCTTGTGCAAGGAAGAGCAAGGAGACAGTGGTCACTATATTGTAGAATAGTGTGGGAAGGGAAGTGCACAGTGTACAGACTAAAAATCTTCTAGGAAGGGATCGGATTATGAAGAGCTCTAAAAGCCAAACAGAGGGGTTTATATTTGATCTTGGATGGAATAGATAAAGTCACTAGAGTTTGTTGAATGGTGTGGGTGGGGGCTGGGGTTTGACATGGTCGGATTGTGCAAAGTCATTGTGGAGGATGGAGGATGTAGGGAGAGAGTTGAAGTAGGGAGGTCAACCAGCAAGCTATTGCAATAGTCCAGGCTTGTGGTGATGAGGACCTCCACCAGGGGACTGTCAGTGTGGGGAACTTAGTAGGAGTTTACTTAGCAGCCAAAAAAATCAAATAAACACACAAAATAAGGGACAAAATTTTACATAAAACTGCATTTTGCAAAGCAGAACTAAATAAATGAATGAATAACAAATGAGTAAAGAAAATTTCATATCCCTATCCATGTCTATTGAAGTCCTGTTGCCTTGTAATCTTTTTTTTCTTTCCATCTCTCCTGTCCTCTTCTATCCTCTCCTCTCCTCTTCCCTTCTCTTCTCTCCTTTCCTCTACCCTCCTCTCCTCTTCTCCTCTGCTCTCCTTTCCTTTCCTCTCCTTCCTTTCTCCCTTCCCATCTCTCCCTCTTTCTCTCTTTCATTTCCTCTACCACTGTCCTTTCTCTTTTTTCTCTTTCTTCTACTTTTTCTTTCATTCTCTTCCTTATTTTCTTTCCCTTTCTTCCTTACCATTCTTGCTTCCCTCTTCCTCCTTTTATTTCTTTCACTCTTTTCTTCCCTTTGTCTTTGATTTATTTCATCCTTTCTTCCCACCACCCAGCTTTTTTTTTCTTTCATTACTCATCCTATCTTCCATCCTTCCCTTCTTGCTTATTCCTTCCTTTATCTCTTTTTTCTTTTTAAATATTTATTTATTTTTCTCTCTAGATATAGTTGCCATCAGTATTGATCTTGCCTTGTCTCACTTCGTGTGGATCTGTTCATATTTCCCCATGTGCCTCATATTTATTCTTCTGTATGGCACCACAGTATCCCAGTTTCAGGGCTTTTGTGGTATGTTCCAAGGTGTTACCTTGGATTAGACCCTAGGTATCTAGTTTCCCAAGTGCATGGCCCTATTTTGCCCTAAGACTAGTTTAGCTCTATTGATCCTGTAAAACAACGGCAAGCACACCCCAGAGATATTGTGGGTTCAGTTTAAGATCACCACAATAAAGCAAATATTGCAATAAAATGAGTCACATGCATTTTTTGGTTTCCTGGTGCATGTAAAAGTTATGTTTACACTATCCTGTAGTCTCTTAAGTGTGCAATAGCATTGTATCCAAAAAAGTACATACCTTAATTAAAAAATACTTTATTGCAAAAAAATGCTAATCATCATCTGAGCCTTCAGCAAAAGTCTCAGGCTTTTTGCTGGTGGAAGGTCTTGCCTCGATGTTGACGGGTACCAACTGCTCAGGGTGGTGGTTGCTGAAGGTTGGGGTGGCTGTGGCAATTTCTTAAAATAAGACAACAGTGAAGTTTGCCAAGTAGATTGACCCTTCCTTTCACCTGAACACTTAGAGGCCATTGTATTTATTGGCCTAATTTTAATTGGCTTAATTTAAATATTGTTATGTCTGGGGAATAGGGAGGCCTGAGGAGAGGGAGAGAGACTGGGAACATCTCCAACATTTATCTATTGAGTCCACTGTCTTATGTGGGCATAGATCGCAGTACCCAAAAACAATTAGAATGGTAATGTCAAAGAGCCCTGATCACAGATCACTATGACAGATATTATCATAGTGACAAAGTCTGAAATGCTCTGAGAATTACTAAAATGCGAAAGAGACGCAAAGAGCACGTGCTGTTGGGAAAATGGTGCCCAGAGACTTGCTGAATACGGGGTTGCCACAAACCTTCAATGTGTAAAAAACTGAATAACTGTGAAGCACAGTAAAGCAAAGCTCAATAAAATGAGGTATGTCTATGTATTGGACTAAAGGCAACCAAAGTGCAAAGAGATGCTGCTCTGTCTGTTCCTTCGCAGATCATTCACTTTTCTTCAGCTACAAAAGTTTTTTGTCTACTTATTCATTACCAATAATAATAGCATTACGGCAGTGGAATGGAAATCCTCTATATTAGGTGTGTTTCCCCCCCATCCCCCATTGAGCCTTGCTCAACAGTCTTCCTCTCATTCTTTGAATCTTTTAGGAATGACAAATGGATAGAGAATTTGAATTTCAAGTCAGAAAACCTGGGTTCTCACATGAGGAACAAAGGAAGGAAGAAAAAAAGAAAGGAAGGAAGAAAAAGGGAAGGAAGGAGGGAAGGAAGGAAGGAGAAAGGAAGGAAGGAAGGAGAAAGGAAGGAAGGAAGGAAAGAGGAAGGAAGGAAGAAGGAAGGAAGGAAGGAAGGAAGGAAGGAAGGAAGGAAGGAAGGAAGGAAGGAAGGAAGGAAGGAAGGAGGGAGGAAGGAAGGAAGTTCTTGCACAAGACTCATATCTCCTGACTACATTTTCACCGGCCATCTTCCTCCTGGCTTCCAAGAAGCTAAAGTCCTACCTTAGTAGAACCATTGCCCTGACCTCCTTGATCTTAGCTCCTTCTCTATGAGATTGCATCCAATTTATCATTCATATAATATATAAATAGATATATACAGATATACATAGAAATATATAGTTTATATACACATGTATACACACGTGTGTATATATACATATATAGTTTAATGTAATTGTTTGCAATTCTCTGCCCCATTAGGTTGAATTCCTTAAGAGCAGACGCTTTTCTTTGTATCCCCACAGCTTAGATATAAAGACAAAAAGAAAAAAAAAAGAAAAAGTCCTTGCCATTAATGAACTCACTTTCTATCAGGAGAGGAAACATATAAGTATATGTAAGAGAGATGTAAGATAATTTTTGTGGAGAAAGCACCAGCAGCTAGGAGAATCAGGAAAGGTTTCTGTAAAGTCAGTCAGTCAATAAACATTTATTAAGCACCTGCTAGGTGCCAGATAGTGGGCTTAGTTCTTGGGATACACAGAAAGGTAAAAGACAGTCTCTACTCTCAAGGAGCTCATAGTCCAATGGGAGAGATGATATGAGCGAGAGTAAATTTGGATATATCCTCTTTAAACGATTTGTAGGTGTCGTGCTCCTTTGTATTAACGAATTAGCAGCTTCCTTGGACAAGAAATGTTTCTTGAAAAGCTACTTAGGACATGGGATACAAGGACTTGCATCCTCCTTGTCAACAAACAGTCGATCAATACCTGGCTAACAAGCCTCAAAGACAGCATAAATACAGGGGGTTAGTAATGACAAGAGCGGCAGCAGGGGATTTGGACTGGAAAGGTACGTAAATAGAGGCAATTTTTTTTAAGAGTATTGGTAAGTTACGTCCTTTTGTAGAGATGAGAGGAAATTACTTATCTATGAATGAAGTTGCATCTCTTCTGCAAAAAACAATTGTGTGATGAAAGCTAAGAGGTTACCACAGAAATAGCTTTTATCTTGAGTTGTACAACTGTGTTGGCTGATTTTAATCTGCATTGTGCTTTTTCTAGGGTTGCAGTATTGTTTTTTCACCTTAAAAAATTGAAAGGATGTAAGATGGAAGGAATAAGCATTTATATAGTGCCTCCTATGGGTTGGACACTGTGCTGAGCACTTTTTACTGGTAATACTTCATCCTATCCTCACAACCTCAGAGGAGGGTGCTATTATTATCCCTATTTTACAGTTGAGGAAACTGAGGCAAACAGAGATTAAATGATTCACCCAGGGTCTCACAGCTAGAGTCTGAGGCCAGATTTGAACTCATGTCTTCTTGACTCCAGGCTCAGTATTCTATTACTATCCCATCAGCTACCTCTTTGACTATAAGTGTATTTGGACATTCAGTGACTTTATTATTATGTATCTTAAAACCTCACAATCTGGCTTCCGCTTGCCTTGGCAATTTTCTAGCAGCTACGTGACTCAGTGGATAGAGAACTCAGACAGAATGTGGCTGAAGCCATATTGTGGAGGTCATGCAATTTCAGGCTTACCTGTGTGTATTTTATCCCCTGCACAATGGGGAGCCTTGAGATGCTTTTGAATTGGGAAATGATGTGATCCGAAATGTGGCTTTAAGAGATTATTTGGGCAGGTGTATAAAGAAGGGAATGGGACAGACTAGGAACAAGGAGGATAATTAGAGATCTGTTAAAATAGACTCAGACACAAAAAAGGCTTAAGCTATGGTGGTGGGCATTCCCATTAGGAGAAGGGGAAAGGTGTAATTGTTATGGAGGTAGAATCCAAAAGATTTGGCAACTGACCGGATAGGAGAGAGTGGAGAAGAGAGAAAAGTCAGGAATGTCTACAAAGTTCTCAATGAGAAGCAACTGAGTGAATGGTGTTGCCCTCAGCAGAAATTGGGAAATTTCAAGGAGAGGCATGTTAAGAGTTGGTGTTGGAAAAGATGATGAGCTCCCATTTTGGACATGTTGAGTTTTGTAGGACATCCAGGAGGAGACAGCCCAAAGGGAGCCGGAGATCCAATTCAGGAATTTAGGAAGGGGGTTAAGGCTGGTTTCATGTTTGGTAATTGAACTAAATAGGAAAATTGACTGAGGAATGTAGGCATACTGTGGAATTGGAGCAGCAGGAAAAACATCTGAATTCCTTGTATTTAGGACGAAGAGGAAAAGAAATCTTTAGTTTTTCATTTGTTGATCTCCCATAACCTTCTTTGCAACAGTCAAATCTTCTTACAATGAATACTATTAAAGTGAAAATATGTTGAAATGAAACTATTTCAGAGCTTCACCTCATTGCCCATTTATTTCAGAAAATATTCAGTGCAACCACCGTCCAGGACAATAAAATACAGTAATTTGGACAAGCCCTGAACATTTGTTGCAGCAGCATCTCACTCATTTCATTATCAAGCAGAAATTGGTCCAAACTCAAGGACTAATTTGATCAACAAATATTTACTGAGTACCTACTATGTGGAAGGCTCTGTGCCAGGCGCTGAGAAATACAAGAAGGATATGAGCAGGCATTCACTGAACGTACAGTGTTTTTAAAGAGAGAAAGTTAGAGGGAAAGTCTGGTCAGTGTTAAAATATATCGATATAAATCTATTTTAAAAAGAGAGAAAATGAACACAAAGGAAATCGGAATTAAAGTATGTTGTACAGAAATGTATCTGCTGCAAAACAGTGGAATATAGTAGAGTGCTAAGCTTGGAGTCACAAGACCTGAGTTCAAATGATGACTCTGCTAATTACTGTCAATTAATCAACATTTATTAAGTGCCTACTATGTACCAGGCTTTGTGCTAAGTGCTAGGAAAACATAAAAAATGCAAAAGACAGTCCGTGCCCTCAAGGAGCTTACAGTACAAAGTATGTTTTATAGAAAGTTGTGTGCTATAAAGCAGTGGGCTATAGTAGAGTTGTGAGCTTGGAGTCATAAGACCTGAGTTCAAATTATGATTCTGTCACTATTAATCAATCAATATTTATTAAGTTCCTACTATGTGCCAGGCACTGTGCTAAGTGCTAGGAAAACAAAAAAAAAAAAGGCAAAAGACGGTCCCTGCCCTTGGGGAGCTTCCAATCTAATGGAGGAGAAAACATGCAAACAAATCTATACAAAGCAAAATAGATATAGGATAAATAGAAAATAATCAGCAGAGGGAAAGCAGTAGAATTAAGAGAGATTAGGGAAGAGTTCTGGTAGAAGGTGGGATTTTTGTTTAGACTGAAAGGAAGCCATGGAGGTCAGTAGTTGGAGCAGAGGAAAGAGAGTGTTCTAGGCTTGAAGGACAGCCAGAAAAAAATGCCCAGAGCCGAGAGATGGAATGTCTTGTTCATGGACTAGCCAGAAGCCATTGTCACTAGATCAAAGAATATGTATTGGGGAACAAAGTGTAAGAAGACTGGAAAGGTAAGAATGGGTCAGGTCATGAAGGGCTTTGAATGCCAAACAGAGAATTTTGTATTTACCCCTGGAGATACTAGGGAGCCACTGGAGTTTATTGAGTAGGGGACGACCTGTTCTTTAAGAAAATCATTTTAGTGACTGGAGAATGGATTGGAATGGGGAAAAACCTGGAGGCAAGCGTATGCACCACCAGGGTCTTGAAACAGTTCAGATGTGAGGGGATGAGGGCCTACATGAGGTGGGTGGCAGTGTCAGAGGAGACAAGGGGGAATGTCTGAGAGATATCACAGCAGGCCTCGGCAACTGCTTGGATATGGGGAGTGAGATAGTAAATAATACAGAATGACTCTTAGGTTGTGAGCCTAAGAGACTGGGAGGAGGGTGTTGCCCTCTACAGGGAAAGGGAAGGTAGGAGGAGGGAGAGTTTAGATGGTAAGACGAGTTCTTACTATGTGACCTCGTGTCCCTTAAACTTGCTGGGCCTTGGTTTCCTCATCTGTAAACAAAATGAGGAGCTTGGACTACAAGATCTTGAAGGCTCCTTCTACCTCTAAATCAATGTTCCTAATAATTAAAAGAAATAATAAATCATCAAATATTTATTGAACATCTACAGTGTGCCAGAAACCATTGTAGGTACTAGGGACATGCAGTCAAAAACGAAACATTCTCTACCCTTGAAGAACTTATGTTCTATGGAGGGTAGATGATTTGAATAAATTTACCTACCAAATAAGTCTATGCAAAACAAGTAACAATAATTATTATATATAATATTATAAATATTATTAATAATTATTATCATCATGCCAGTTTTAGGGCAGCTGGGTGCCTCAGTGGATAGAGCACTGGGTCTGGAGTTAGGAAGATTTATCTTTCTGAGTTCAAATCTGGCCTCAGACACTTACTAGCTATATGACCCTAGGCAAGTCATCTAACCTAATTTGCTTTAGTTTCCTTAACTGTAAAATGAGCAGGAGAAGGAAATAACAAACCACTACAATATCTTTGCCAAGAAAACCTCTACTGTTGTCATGAATAGTCAGACACAACTGAAAAAATGGCTGAAAAACAAACTAAAAAAAATGCCAGCCATGTCAGCTATGAAGACATTTTTCTATCAAAGAAGTCAGTAGTTTCTCAGCAATTTATGTACTCTTAGTTGCCTACAGCATTGAGAACTTAAGTAACACAGCCAATATGTATTCAGAGAAGGACTCGAATCCATTTCTTCTTGACTCAGAAGCCAAAACTCTTTCCTCTACCCCACAGTGCCTCTTGATAAATAATACATAACAATTTACTAAATTATGTAGGAAGCATTAAATTCTGCACATTAATAAGTGAACATAGGGTAATTTTAGGGTAATGAGGAGGGATCAGGCCAGGTCTGAGTGCCTGGTAGCATTTGAACTGGGCTTTGTGGGAAGTGAGGAATTCTAAGAAGCCATGGGCAGGATAGAGAACATTCCATATATGGGAGACATATACACAGGCACCAGGACGGAGATGAAAGAAAGGAACAGCAAAAAGGCCAGTTTGGTTCCGCCAATTGGAGAATATCTGACGGAGTAGGATGTAGAGGAGGCACTGGAGTGAGGATGTAAATGGCTTCTAATGTTGAAAATATTTAGCATTTGATCCTGGGGGTAATAGGGAACCACTTCAGTTTACTGAGAAGGAAAGCCTTGGGGTCAGAAAGGAAGATTAGTGTATGCTGGAGAATACTGAATTGGAAGGGACTTTAGTGATCTCCTCAAGTCATAGAACCTTGGAATTAGAAGGGAATCCAAAGAGCATCTTATCTAACCCATGTCTAAACGGGAATCCTTTCTACATTATTCCCAACCAAAGTTATCCATCGTCTGCTTGCAGACCTTTGATGAATGGGGGATTTAGAACCCTTCTGCTTTCAAATAGCTCAAATAGAGAGACATCTGTAAGGTAATGGTGAGAAAGAGAGAGTTGGCTTTGAAAAATGGCCCCGGAAGACCTGGGTTCAAATCATACCTTTGATGGATCTTGGCCATGTGGACCTAGGTAAGTCAGTTAAACTCCCAGTGTTCTGGGCAGTTCCCTAAGACTATAAATTGTAGAGGAGATTCAGTCTTATATTGATGGGAATTTCCCTACCAGGATGTTCTCTGTGTCAATGAAATCACAGGTCTAGTCTGGATCTTAGCTACTTTCCCTCTCCCTTTCTTTAATTAACAACAAATGCTACACAATTCTTAATTTCGCTCTCCATATCAAAAAAGAAAAGAAATCTAATATTTCTGGCACACTAAAGCCCTTCATGTATTTGTAGCAAGACATCTCCCTTCTAGCAGAAGGCAAACTCCTTGAGGGTAGGAAGCACCTTCATTTGTCTTTATATTCCATATACCAAGAGATAGGTGGCACCATAGTGCACAGAGTATCAGTGCTGGAGTCAAGAAGACTCATCTTCATGAGTTCAAATCCAGCCTCAGACACTTACTGTCTGTATGGCCCCTGGGCAAGTCATTTAACCCTGTTTGCCTCAGTTTCCTCATCTATAAAATGAGCTGGAGAAGGGAATGGAAAACCAGTCTAGTATCTTTGCTAAGAAAACCCCAAATGGGGTCACAAAGAGTCAGACATGACTGAAAATGACTAAACAACAACATTCCATATTCCAGGAGAACGTAAGCTTCTTGAGCACAGGGTCTTTTGCTTTTGTCTTTGCATAAGGACCTAGCAAAGTGCCCGGCACATATTAGGTACCTAATTAATTCTTTACATTCATTCCACCATTCACTCAGCAGGGATCGTTTCATTTTTTTTCTTTCTGTCTTTGTATCTCTAGTGGACAGAAAAGTAAAACAAAACAAAACAAACAAAACCTCACTCAATGCCTAGCACATAATTGGTGTTTAGAGGTAGCTAAATAGACTAGTTGTGTATGGCCATACCACCCTGAACATGCCCAATTTTGTTTGCTCTTGGAAACCTGGTTAGTTCTCAGATGGGAGACCACTAGGGAATACTGGGTACTCTAGGCCAATATGGGGGCAGCTAGGTGGAGCATTAGGCCTGAAGTCAGGAAGATCTGAGGTAGAATACAGTCTCGGCCACTTACTAGCTGTGTGACCCTGGGCAAGTCATTTAATCCCTATTTGCCTCAGTTCCTTTTCTGCAAAATGGGGACATACTGGAGAATGGAATGGCAAACCACACCAGTCTTTTTGCCAAGAAAACCCCATGGACAAAACCCCGATGACTCAGACCCGACTGAACAATTGAACAAGTAGACCAATGGATAAAAAGCTGGACCTGGAGTACAGAAGATCTGAATTAAAATTCAGCTTTAGACATGTATGAGCTACGTGACCCTGTTTAAATCATTTAACCTCTGTCTGTCTGCCTCAATCACGTCACCTGTAAAATGTGGATAATAATACCACCTACCTCCCAGGGTTCTTATGAGGAGCAAATGAGCTAATTTTTGTAAAGCATTTAGCAAAGTAGTGCCTGGCCCACAGTAGACTTGTGGACTTTCCTCCTTCCCTTAATAAATGTCTGTTGGATTAAATTGGATTGGATTAGACTTAATTGAATTGGATGAGAATTATGGGAGAGCAGACCTCATGGTTTGTGCATTTAACGTGACCTCAGTCAAATCTGAAACAAGTTCCTGCCCACCGTGTTGTCTCCCTCTAATGCACATGTTTCAGCCTGAACTAAAATCCATTGCAATTGGCTCATTGTAAACCTCTCCATTGAGTCTGGGAGTTAATTTCAGTAACAGCCCTTTATGTTGACGAAGAGCCTTTTGCCTTCACTTGCTGTAGATCTGATGAAATCACATTTAGCAGCTAGAGAAAGCTGCGTCTTGAGGAGACATGCCTTTGTTAGAAGCCATGAAACTAATGCATGAGCCATGTAAGCCTTAATGGAACGATGCTTGGCAGATCTATGCCTCCAGCTGGCCTCTTTTGGAACAATAACAACATAACCTTCATGGCCTCCAAGAATACTGTTGTATGTGCCTCCCATAATGGGATAATTGATGTTTATTTGGCACATAGTAGGCAGTTAAAAATGTATTCAATAAGTATTTACCACTGGAGTGGTTTGCCATTTCCTTCTCCAGCTCATTTTACAGATGAGGAACTGAAACAAACAAGATTAAGTGACTTGCCCAAGGTCACACAGCTAGTAAGTGTTTGAGGCTGAATTTGAATTTAGAAAGAAGAGTTGTCCTGACTTCAGGCCCAGAACTCTATTCACCTAGCTGTCAACAACAATAGCAGCAGCAGCAACAACAAAGTTGGCACATAGTAGGCACTTAATAAAATGAATAGCTATTAACAACTTTAAAGTTTTGAAAAGGGTTTTACATATAATTAATTGAGCCTCACAACAACCTCAGGAGCTAAGTACCAGGGAATATTATTGCCCCCCCACCATTTTATAGATAAGAAAACTGAGGATCTGAGAATTTAAATGATTTTCCAATGGTCACACAGCTAGTAAGCAACAGGCGGGATTCAAATCCACATCTTCCCTGGCTTCAAGTGTGTTGTTTTTTCCCTACTTTACTGTACTGCTTGAGTAAGACTAGACTGAGTTAAGTCACCCCTACCCAGAGAGTATCTTGTGCTTTGCTTGAAAGTACTCTAATCCCAGAGCCTTGGTACTGCTTGGTTTTCTGCTTTATTTAATATAGATGCTAAGAGCAATATGCCCTGAACTATGCCAGTTTGCACTTGGGTAATTCTCACAATTGTAGACAGTTCAGTAAGCCTCCAAATGAGCTACAATGAGATATTTACAGTGCAAAATTCTGATAATAGGATAAAAGCCTCTGTAAATGTGGTTCTTAAGGACTTGTTATTGTTAAAAAAAAAAAAAAAAGCAAATGCCAAGTTAGTCAAACTCATAGGAGAGAGAAATCAAGTGGGATAAAAGCCATTGGAATACATCCATTTCTAGGTCTTCCCTTTCAAAGAATTAACAATAGTTCCTCAGACTGGGACTCTGAATTTCTTTCTAGATTAGCACACTTGGTGTCTGGAAGATGAGTTAAAACTCAACCGTACTCCTCAAACTCTCTCAATATATTCTATGTAGATAATTTTCTTAGCTCACATTTTTGTTTAAACATAATTTAGAATTCATTACCACTTTGAGAACATTCAGGTCTTAAGCATACAACAGCAACAAAATAGCTTATAAAATAAATAATCACTACATTGCATTCACTTTCATAATGAAAGTTCCAAGAAAGGATCTTTGAGGTCATGCACTACTACCCCTTGATTTTACAGTTAAGGCAACTGAGGCCTGTAGTGGTAAAGTTGCTAATGTAAGGTCACCCAGCTAAGAAATGGCAGAGTCCAGATTCCTGGACTCCAAATTTCTCTTCCCACATTATCATGTTTCGTCCCAAGTTGAAGGGCAAAATATGACCTCTCCTCTTATCTTTAATACAGATACTTTGGCCTAGAGGAGGAAGAAAAATAAAACATAGGGTCATCCACCTGCTCCCCTACCCTCCAAAATACTACAAATACTTTATGATCAGTTAAAGGAGTTTGGTCTGATCACCCACCCTGGAAATACCAAGTGGATGAAGAGTGTTTGTTGCTTGAATTTTAACATGAATTTGGATGGACACCCTACAGAGGAGGAGTTATTTTGTTGTTGTTTAGAATTTTCTTTTCTCCCAATTACATGTAAAAACAATTTTTGACATTTGTTTTTTAAAACTTCTAGTTCCAAATTTTCTCCCTTCTTCCCTCCCCACTCCTCTCATTGAGAAGACAAGCAATTCAATATAGGTTATACATGTGTAGTCATGCAAAACATAGTTCCATGTTAGTCATGTTGTGAAAGAAAACCAGACCAAAAAAATCCTCAAGAACAATACAGTTAACAATTATGCTTTCATCTATATTCAGATACCATCAGTTCTTTCTCTAGGGATAGATAGCATTTTTCATCATAAATCTTCTAAGTTGTCTTGGATCATTATATTGCTGAGAATGGCTAAGTCATTCATAGCCTATAATCTTACAATATTACTGTTATTTGCATACGGTACATTTTACTTCTAATCAGCCCATGCTAGTCTTTCCAGGTTTTTCTGGGAGCATCCTGCTCATCATTTCTTATAGCACAATCACATAGCACAGTTTGTTCAGCCATTCCCCAATTGATGGGCATCCCCCACAATTTCTAATTCTTTGTCACCAGAAAAGAGCTGCTGTAAATATTTTTGTACACATAGGTCCTTTTCCTTTTTTAAAAATATCTTTTGGGACACAGACCTAGTAGCTGTATTGCTAGGTCAAAGGGTATGCATGGTTTTATAGCCCTTTGGGCATAGTTCCATATTGCTCTAAAGAGCAAGTTGAATCAGTTCACAACTTCACCAACAGTGCATTAATGTCCAGAGGAGGAATTCTTAGTGTCTGTGTGTTATGTGCGTGTGTGTGTGTGTGTGGGTGGGGGCTGTCTAGTGGATTCCTTAAGAAGCCTATAGATTCTTTTTCAGAATAATATTTTTAAATGCATGGAATAAAATGCATAGGATTCCAAAGGAACACAATTGTTTTGAAATAGTTATTAAAATATTACAAAAAACAAATTCATGAAATCTATTCAAAGATGACTTGAGAGCCCATGAAACAAACCCATTTCAAGAATCCCCACTAAAGAGCTTGTCCAGGGAGTCAAGATGGCAGAGTGAAAGCAGGGACTAACTTTACCCTCATTTGGCTTAAGGAGAAAATAACATACTCGGGTATAGAAATCTAATTTGCCTTATTGGCAGCTGGAGGTGAAAGGGGAAAGAAAACAGAGGGAAGAAGTAGGGAGAGGGCTGACAGAAGGGAGAGCAAATTGAGGGACTTGGTAGTTAAAAGCAAAACTCTAGTGAAGAGGGAAAGGGAGAAAAAAGAAAGAAAAACATAAACAAAGTTAGAGGGTGGGAATAGGATGAAGAAGACACAGATAGTAATCATAACTGTGAATGTGAATGGGATGAACTCTCCCATAGAATGGAAATGGATAGCAGAATGGATTAAAAACCATAATCCTATAATATGTCGTTTACAAGAAACACATTTGAAACAAAGGGAAACACACAGGGATAAAGGTAAAAGGCTTCAGGAGAATATATTATGCCTCAGCTAACGTTAAAAAAAAAAAAGCAGAAGTGACAATCCCGATCTTAGACAAACCAAAAGCAAAAATAGATCCAATTAAAAGAGCTAAGGAAGGAAACTTCATCCTGCTAAAAGGCACCTTAGACAATGAAGCGATGTCATTACTAAACATATATGCACCAAGTGGTATAGCATCCAAATTCTTGGAGGAGAAGTTAAGGGAGTTACAGGAAGAAATAAATGGCAAAACTATACTAGTAGGGGACTCAACCTCCCCCTCTCTGAACTAGATAAATCTAACCACAAAATAAACAAAAAAGAAGTTAAGGAGGTAAATAGAATTTTAGAAAAGCTAGATATGGTAGACCTCTGGAGAAATCTGAATGGGCTAGAAGGAAATATAGCTTTTTCTCAGTGGTACATGGCACCTACACAAAAATTGACCATGTACGAGAGCATAAAAACCTCACAATCCAATGCAGAAAGGCAGAAATATTAAATGCATCCTTTTCAGATCATGATGCAATAAAAAATATATGTAATAAAGGGACACAGAAAGATAGGCTAAAAATTAATTGGAAACTAAATCTAATCCTGAAGAATGAATGGGTCCAACAACAAATCATAGAAACAATCAATAACTTCATCCAAGAGAATGACAATAATGAGACAGCATACCAAAACTTATGTGATGCAGTGAAAGAGGTTCTTAGAGGGAGTTTTATGTCTCTAAATGCTTACATGAATAAAATAGAGAAAGAGGAGATCAATCAATTGAGTACGCAACCAAAAAAAAAAGATAGAAAAAGAACAAATTAAAAATGCCCAATTAAATACCAAATTAGAAATACTGAAAACCAAAGGAGAGATTAATAAAATTGACATCAAGAAAACTATTGAAGAAATAAATAAAACTAAGAGCTGGTTTTATGGGAAACAAACAATAAAATAGATAAACCTTTGGTTAATTTGATTTATAAAAAGAAAGAAGAAAACCAAATTACCCGTATCAAAAATGAAAAGGATGAATTCACCACCAGTGAAGAGGAAATTTAAAAAATTATTAGGAACTATTTTGCCTAACTATGTGCCAATAAATTTAACAACCTTAGTGAAATGGATGAATATTTACAAAAATATAAATTGCCCAGATAAACAGAAGCAGAAGCAAAATGCTTAAATAACCCCATCTCATAAAAAGAAACTGAACAAGCCATCAATGAACTTTCTAGGAAAAAGTCTCCAGAGCTAGATAGATTTACAAGCAAATTCTATAAAACATTTAAAGAACAATGAATTCCAACACTATATAGATTATTTGAGAAAATAGGTGAGGAAGGAGTTCTACTAAATTCTTTTCATGATACAAATATGGTACTGATACCTAAACCAGGAAGAGTCAAAACAAAGAAAATTATTGATCAATTTTTAATAAATATAGATGCAAAAAATTTAAATAAAATATTAGCAAAGAAATTATATCATCTTATCATGATAATAATACACTGTGACCAGGTAAGATTTATACCAGGAATGCAGGGCTGGTTCAATTTTAGGAAAACTATCAGCATAATTGATCATATCAACCACAAAACTAACAGAAACCATATGATTATCTCAATAGATGTAGAAAAAGCTTTTTAACAAAATGCACCACCTATTCCTTTTAAAAACCCTAGAGAGCATAGGAATAAATGGAGTCTTCCTTAAAATTATAGGTAGCATCTACCTAAAACCATCAGCAAGTATTATATGTAATGGGCATAAGGTAGAAGCACTTCCAATAACATCAAGGGTGAAACAAGGGTGTCCATTATCACCACTGTTATTCAATATGGTACTAGAAATGTTAGCTTTAGCAATAAGAGAAGAAAAAGAAATTGAAGGAATTAGAATAGGCAAAGAAGAAACAAAGCAATCACTCTTTGCAGATGATATGATGATATACTTAGTCCTAGGGAATTAAGTAAAAAACCTTAAAATAATAAACAACTTTAGCAAAACAAAGAGGACAGTCTAGAATCAGTCAATTAGTAAGCATTTATTAAGCATCATGTGCCAGGCACTGTGCTGGGTGCTTGAGATATGAATATAAAGAATGGAACATACCCTACTCAAGGAGATTACCTTCTAATGGAAATGACAACAAGCACATAAAAGAATACGTAGAATAAATACTAACAGGACAAAGACAAATAATGATAAATACATACAGACACAGGCTAAGTGCTTGATAGTTGGGGAGGGAGTTGCGGGAGTGAGGGAAGGCTTCCTGTAGATTTATAGTGCCTCTTAAACTGGACCCCATATGAGGTCATGAAACATTTGGCAACAGTAAAAGGTTTCTGAATGCACAACAACAAAAATTAATTCAAAATCAAACTCGTAATAAATCCAAGGTGTTTCTGGCAGTGCTTGCCCTTGTTGCATCATGCAACTTCACTGCAGCCTTGGTTCTGAACACAAAGCATGTGTACTTTGCACTGCACATGCCCTCAGGACTCACAATGCCAACAAATGCTGCCAAACAGCAAAGTAGACAAAATTTAAGAAGCCCTAGTAGAATATAATGCTTGAGCAGGCAAACTAAAGTTTGACCACCAAATTTCATAGTGAAAAAGGACCTCAGATGCCATCTAGTCCAATCCAAACTTAAACAAGATCCCCAATAAATGAAGCCCTCCAATGAGAGAAACCCACTGACAGTGCATTTCTGCCTTAGGATAACACTCGTGCTCCATTTTTTGTGATTCTGTGATTTCATTCACCACTCTCACCCACCGCTCCCAGATTCTCCCTACAGGGCCAAACAAAACACGTTCCTTCTCCCTGTGACAGCCCTTCAGATATATGAACACAAAGAACATGTCCCTCATTAGTCTTGTCTCCCTTTCCCCAGGCTAAATACCCTTTATTTCTTCAATTGATCCTCATGTGTCATGAACTCCAAGCCCTTTATCATCCTGGTGCCCTTCTCTGGATGTCTCCAGCTGATTGGTGTTATCCCTAAAACGTTTCTCCCAGAACTCAATGTAATATTCTAGGTTTGATCTGACCAATGTCTCTCTGTTTGCAGTGATGTGAGGGGAGAGGGAGGGGGAGCCCTCAAAGCAGCTTTCTTCCCTTTTAGTTTCTCTTAAAATGTTTCTCTTCAAAAACTGACTTGACACCACCCTCCGAAAGTGAAGCCGGTGGGAATTCCTCTTTCGCTAAAAGCAGCCGCCCTTTTAACAGACTCTCCTGGGCTTCCTCTAGGGCCATTTGGAGCACTTGGCTTGAAGTGTGCTCCTGTGTATTTCTACTTGAGCTAATATGCTTTCACACCTCCCATTTTGAGATAGGGAGTGGGAAGAGAGAGAGTGTGGACACCTTGGGAGTTAATTACCTTTCAGATACTTAATTGGAGAGCCTGTTTGTCACATTAGGCTTCCATATTATGTTCATAAACACCACACCTGCAGGGTGGATAGGTTCTCAGCAAAGGCAGAGAAAATTCTGCTTAGGGAAAGAGTTACAGAGCATATTCAGGACTGATTTCCAGCTCTAATAGCTCTCCAGTAAAATTCCATTTTCCATGTGTCCTCAGAGGATCATGAGTTAGAAGGGACCTTGGAAGTTATCTGGTCTTACTCACCAACATCCCCCCCACCCCAGCTATTTTACAGATAAGAAAACTGAGACCCAGGGAAATGAAGTCATTTACCAATAAAAAGTCATATTTGTAGTAAAGGCAACATTTGAACCCAAGTCCTTTTACTCCAGAGACAATAGACTAAATAGTCAAAAATAGTTTCCCCTCTTAGAATACTCTTTAAAGATGTGAATTACTTGGGCTGAGCCTACTGAGATGTTCCCACAGTTTGGGGAAAAGCAAACCTTGAGTGCCAAGTAGTTCATAGAAATTTAAATTTCAGTGGGGATTAAAAAAAATAATAATAACATGGACCTGCAAGTTGGATACTTATACTTCCTTTTCCATATAAGGTATTTTGGATAACTGAGGGTTATGTCAGGCTTGGAGTCAAGAACATAGTTTCAAATCCCATCTCTGATACTAGCTGTATGACCCTGGGCAAATCTTACCTCCAGGAGCCTCCGGCAACTTCTTAGGACTAGTTGACCATTTCTCCCCTTCCTCCTGCTCCTCCTTCCCCTCTTCCTCCTTTTGCCACTACTACCTCCTACATTTCCTCAACCACTACACTGCCACCACCACTACCACTGCCATTACCACCACCATTCACTTATTTACAACTTTAAAATTTACCAAGGACTTCACAATTTTATCTCACTTGATTGTCACAATAACCCTGGGAGATAGATGCTATTATTGTCCCCATTTTGTACATGAGCAAACTGAGGCTGAGAGAGAGTGAATGACTTGATCAGGGTCATACAGCTAATATCTGAAGCTGGATTTGAACTTGGGTTTTTGTGACTCTAAGTTCATCCTTCTGACCACTGCACCACCTAGCTGTCTCATAACTAAATCATAGACTGGTTGATATCTATGTCATTAGTAGGTATTTCCATACTAGGAATATCCCTCATGCTGAGGAAATCACAGACCCTTCATATCATTAGATAATGCTGAGAAGACACAGAGAGGTTAAGTGACTTGTCCGAGGTCACACAGCTAGTAAGTTTTAGAACTCATGTGGCTTAATAAATGCATGTTGTTGGTATGACTTGTCCTGCTTCTTAAAGCAATATTCCTTACAGTCCATCATGTCATTTCTATAGGAAGGAAGGAAAGAAAAGGAGGGAGACAGGAAGAAGGAAAGAAAGAAGGAGGGAAGGAAGTATTTATCAAATGTTTGTAGATCGGACCAAGGCCTTTGATACTGTTAGTAACAAGAGCTTATGGAAAATTATGTCAAAATTTGGTTGCCCAGAGAAGTTCATCGGCATGGTACATCAATTTCATGAAAACAGGCTTGCCCAGGTCCTGGATAATGGATGATGCTCTCTCGCTTTCCCAGTCACCAGTGGAGTGAAACAAGGCTGTGTGCCTGCTCCCATGCTTTTAAGCATGATGTTTTCAGCCATGTTGTCAAATGCCTTCAATGAGAATAAACACGGCACCAGAGTCAGCTGCCCCCCAATGGTAAATTCCTCACCTTGAAAAGGCTATGAGCTAAGACCAAAGCAGAGGGAGTGTTGGTGCATGATTTTCTGTTTGCAGGTGATTGTGCACTCTGAAGCTGGGATGCAACAAAGCATGGATCGATTCTCGCTGCTTGTGCTAATTTTGGCTTAACAATTAACACCAAGAAAACAAAGGTGCTCCATCAGCCAGCATCACACCATCCATATGTAGAACCACAAATGGAGAAGTTTTGAATGCTGTGGATAAGTCCACTTACCTTGGTAGTATACTTTCTAGGGACATACACATTGATAATGAGGTTGACACACGCATTGCCAGAGCTAGCTTAGTGTTTGGGAGGCTCTGAAGGAAAGTGTGGGAGAGAAGAGGTATTAGACTGACTACCAAACTGAAAGTCTACAGTGCTATGGTGCTGACTTCATTGTAGTATGCCTGTGAAACCTGGACAGTCTACCAGTGCCATGCCAGGAAACTGAATCACTTCCATTTGAGTTGTCTTAGGAAGATTCTGAAGATCACCTGGCAGGACAAGGTACCAGACGCTGAGGTCCTTGCTTGAACTAAACTGCCAAGCATTCAAACTGTGCTGCAGAGAGCACAAGTCTGATGGATGGCCATGCTGTTCAAATGCAAAACATATGCCTGCCAAAAACACCATTTTATGGAGAACTCACACAGGGCAAGTGTTCACATGATGGTCAGAGGAAGTGATACGAGGACACTCTCAAGGTCACTTTTAAGAACTTTGGAATTGATTGTGTGACATGGGAGACACTGGCACAGGATGGCTCAGCATGGCATGCCCACATCAGAGAAGGTGCTGTGCTCTATGAGCAATGCGGAATTGAAACAGCTCAATAGAAATTCGAGATGTGTACATTTAGAGAATCCACCCCAAATGTTTGTGTGGATTATTTGTGCCTGACCTGTGGTAAAACATTCCAAGCTCATAGTGGTGTAATATCAATTAAGTTGGGACTTTTGCAGGTGCTAACTGAATTGTTGGAACAATTGGTCTAATCAGCCACAGTTGATTCACTTTAACTTGACTCTAACATAGCGATGTCATGTTGCTCCTCTTTGAGAATGAAGGACAACCAAAAGGCAAGCCTATCCTTCTGGGCACTCAGGCTCACAGTCTAAGAGTCATCCTCACCTCCTCAATCTCTTACCTCCAAATCCAAGCTGTTGCCAAGGCCTGTCTATTTCACTTCCGCAGCATCTCTAAAATATGACCCCTTTCCTCCTCTGACACTGCCACTGTAGTACAGGCTCCCGTCCCCTCACACATGGACTATTTCAAGACTCTGATGGTTGCTCTACTTTCCTAAAGCCTCTCCCCACTCCCATCCATCCTCCATCCATCCACTAAGGTGATTTTCCTTTCCAGTCCATAACCGTTTCACTTCAGTGGCTCCCTGTTGCCTATGGGATAAAATACAAAATACTCTGGCATTCAAAGCCCTTTATAACCTAGTCCTCTCCTACTTTCCTAAGCTTCTTATACCTTACTCTTCAGCATCCAGTGACGCTGGCCTCCTGGCTTTCCCATGAACAAGACACTGCATCTCTTGATTCTGGGCATTTTCTCTGGCTGTTTCCTATACCTAGAATGCTTCCCCTTCTCAACTCTGCCTACTCTGGCTTCCCAGGTAATATACCATCCTTTGCTGGAAGCCTTCCCTAACCCCTCTTAATTCTAGTGCCTTCCCTCTGTTAATTGTTTCCTATTTATCCTGCATATAGTTTTCTTTGTATAGATTTGTTCTAATGTTGTCTCCTTCCAGTAGATTATAAACTCCTTTAGGGCAGGGACTGTCTTTTTTTTTTTTGCCTTTCTTTGTATCCCCAAGGCATAGCACTGTGCCAGGCCCAATAATTGGTACTTCAGAAATGTTTATTGATCGATTAGTTCATTTGAGCTTCATTAATAATAATAGCCAGGATTTATATAGCACCTACTATGTGCTGGGCACTGTGCTAAGGAAGCACTTTACTATTATCTCATTTAATCTTCGAAACCACCCTGGCATGGACAGTAGCGTCTATTTTACAGATGAGAAAATTGAGGCAAACATGGTAAGTGACTTCTCCAGAGTCACAGAACTAGGGAATATCTGAGACTGGATCTGAATTCAGGTCTTCCTGATTCCCGTCCTAGTGCTAGTCACTCTACCCCCAGCTGCCCCTAGAAAATAAAGTGAGTTCGGGAATTAAGATTGGACACATGGTGGGAGAAAGTATATTCCAGTGGAGTGAGTTCCGGAGCTGAAGTCAGAAGACCAGTTCTGTTACAGTCTGAGAGACCTTGGACTTGTCACTTAACTTCCTTGACTCTTGGTCATCTCATCTGCAAAACCCTAGGGCAGGAGTAGGTAGCCTATAAGGTTTCTTCCAGCTCTAATTCTTTAAAAGAAAGAACACGTTCTGACTTTTCTTAGGAAAATCAGGCCAACAAATGAATCTTTCTCTACTTGGTTTCTTGCTCTGTGAAATAAATTTAGCATACCCCTTCAGTGAAAGGCACAATGAGGAATAAAGGGAGGTGGGGATTTGGGGTAACTTTCAACTCCGTTAAATATGATTGATCTAAGAAGCGAAGAGGGAAATCACTCGGTTTAATGCACTGTTAGCCCGAAGCTTTGGAATCAGAATGACTCTGCTGAGGGTAGGCATTCCTAAAACTAATACAACAAGAAGGATGCTCAGCTCCCAGTCACAATGAAATGTTTACAGAATGAATAGATGTTCAATCACAGGCCCAGGCTCTGGCCTCGCAGTTGTTTTGGAGACTGTCCCATTGAAATTAGCTATGTAAAGTGATGGAAATAATTTTGTCTGAGAGAGAAACAGGGAGTGTTTCTAACAGGGAGTGATTTATTATTTTGCTATCGGTGAATAGATATTCCTGAAATACTTGTCTGTCAGTGTCATCCCCTTACTCAGTAAACTACAGTGGCTCCTTATAATCTCTGGGATCAAATAGAAAATCCTTTGTTTGGAGTTTAAAGCCCTTTGCAGTCTGACCTCTTTCTGACTTTCCAGTATTCTTATACTTTACTCATCTCCACGTAGTCTGCAGTCCAGTGGTGCTTGCCTATTTGCTGTTTCTCAAACATGACACCCCATCTCCCATCTTCATGCCTTTAGCCTGGCTATTTTCTATGTCTGGAATGTTCTCCTTCCTTACTTCTACCTCGTAGATTCTCTGACTTTCTGTAAGGTTCATCTCAAGTTCTACTTTCTGTCAGGGATCTTTCCTGGTCCCCCACCACCTCCAACTACTAGAGCTGTCCTCTTCAAATTTCTTGTCATTCAGTTGTTTTACAGTCATGTCCAACACTTCATGACCCCATTGGGATTTTCAGGGCAAAGACACTGGAGGGGTTTGCCTTTTCCTTCTCCAGCTCATGTTACAGATGAAGAAACTGAGGCAAACAGGGTTAAGTGATTTGCCTGAGTCACACAGCTAGTAAGTGTCTGAGGCCAGATCTGATGTTTTCTTGGCAAAGATACTAGAGCGGTTTGCTATTCCCTTCTCCACATCATTTTACAGATGAAGAAACTGAGGCATACAGGTTTAATTGACTTGCCGAGGGTCACGCAGCTAGTATCTGAGGCTGAATCTGAACTCAGGTCCTCCTGACTCTGGGGCTCTGGGGCATTCTATCCACTGCACCACCTAGCATCAGTCTCCCATCTATCTTCCTAGTATTTGCTTTCCATTTGCACTGCATGTATTTTATATGTAACTAGTCATTTCTATGTGGTCTCTTCCATGAGGATGTAAGTTCTTTGAAGGCAAGAAGTTTTTTTAAGCTTTTTTTTTTTGCATATTTAGCATTAGCACTTAGCATCACAGTGTCTCACATGGCTTAATAAGTTAAGTTAATAAGTTAATAAGAATCAATCGATTCAATAACAAAACTAGGACTGTAGGATGGCTTAGCAATGGAAATGAACCTTTTAGGAGGAGTCTAATCAAAGACAGCGCATCATTTCCAGACCCTCATGAGATGACAGTCCATTTTATCTTGGAATCTTAGCATTGGAAGGGGCCTCAGAGGATATATGTAATCCAACCTGCACCTGACCCAGAAGCCTCTCTGCAATCAAGTCATCATCCTGCCTTTGCTTAAGGAACCACAGTGAGAGGAAATCCACTGGCTCCTAAGCCAGCCCCTGGGTTAGATATAGGATTTTGGATCAAGAACCAGAAAGGGCCCAAAGGCCATCTATCAACACCCAATATTTGTTCCCTGAATCTGACTCGAGAGCCAGTGGGTATTTTTTTTTCTTTTTTGTTTTTCTATGCCATGTTGTTTCTAATCATGAGGAAATATTTCCTTATATTAAGCCAAATCTGCCTCTCTGTACCGTCTTTCTATTGCTACTCTGGAGTTAAGCAGACTAATTCAAATCTCCTTTCCAATGACAGTTCTGAGGGTACTTAAATACAGAACTCCTATTTCCCCCTTAGGCTCCTCTTCTCAAGCCTAAATATAACCAGATCAACTCTTATAATGCATGATTTCAAGGCCCTTCACTATTGTGATTGCCTTCCTCTGGATTCTCCCCAGCTTATCAAAATCTGTCCTAAAGAGGTAGAGGGCACAGTGGATAGTATGCTAGGCCCAGAGCCAGGAAGACCTGAGTTCAAATCTGGCCTCAAATACTTACTAGCTTTGTGACACCGGGGCAATACATTCAAACTCTGCCTGCCTCATTTTCCTCATCTGTAAAATGGGCCTAATAATAGCACCTATGTTGCAGGGTTGTTATGAGGATCAAATAAGATAATAGCTGTAAAAAGTGCTTAGCACAGTGCTTGGCACATAATAAGCGCTATGTAAACTTTAGCTATTATAAAAGGAGAACAGCCAGGTAGTACAATGGATGGAGTATTGAGCCTGGAGTCAGGAAGACCTATTTGCCTAAGTTCATATCTGGTCTCAGACACTTACTAGCTGTGTGACCCTGGGCAAGTCACTTAACCTTGTTTGCCTCAGTTTCCTTGTTTGTAAAATGAGCTGGAAAAGGAAATGGCCAAACCTCTCCAGTATCTTTGCCAAGAAAACATCAAATCTGGCCTCATATACTTACTAGCTGCATGACCCTGGGCAAGTCATTTAACTGTGTTTGCCTCAGTTTCTTCATCTGTAATATGAACTGGAGGAGGAAATGGTAAACCACTCCAGTATTTTTGCCAAGAAAATATCAAATGGGGTCATGAAGCTGGTCAAAACTGAAAAATGACTGAACAATAGATTATTATAAAATATGTAATGACCTGAACCTTTACCCTCACATAAGTAACAGTGCCCTCCCTTCAGAACTATCTTTTTTTTGTGAACAGTTTGATTGTTAAAGGGGGTGGATTAGGAAAATTTATATAAGGAAAGCTGATAAAAAAATAACTAGGTAAGAAAAATAATTTCTCGTACACAATGCTGAGGAGATACAGTGTTTTGAAGATCAGGGAGGGAACTGGCCTTCAGATTAATTTAGTGAGAAGAACTGCTCAAAGGAAGAGCAGAGGGTAAAACAATGACAACTATGGGCTATTGTAGTATAAGAAATCAATTGCATGCTGCCGTGTTGAGAGTTTTAACAATTAGAACTCAAAATTTTAAATAGTGAATAAGTATTCACTATGGAATCATTATATAAAAACTATTGGGTTCATACTTGACAAAATGGTAGATTTTGTGATAGCATAAGATAATGTTGATTCACTGACCCCCAAGAGACTGTTTGAGGCATTGAAGGATAAAAAGCCAAAGAAATTTGGAAAAAATGTCAGAGAAAGCGATAGAGGAAGAAGCAGGATAGGAAGCTGAGGACAGGAGGTGTCACAAGAAGCCATGTATAGGAGACATAGAAGACTCTCTAGAAGTTTCCTTGTAGCTTACTGATTGTCTGAAGAAAACTTCATAATGAAAGCTTTCTTAACATTTCTTTCTTCCTTTCTTTCTTTATCTTCCTTCCTTCTTTCCTTCCTTCCTTCCTTCCTTCTTTCCTTCTTTCCTCCCTTCTTTCTTTCCTTCCTTCCTTCCTTCTTTCTTTCCTTCCTTCTTTCCTTTCTTTCTTTCTTTCTTTCTTTCTTTCTTTCTTTCTTTCTTTCTTTCTTTCTTATATATATATATATATATATATATATATAAATTCTGCATGCTCCCACTTCACCGCACATATTTCCTGACAAGTGAGGAGTGCCTGGCTCTCCTTTTCTTCTTCCTTCCTTCCTTCCTTCCTTCCTTCTTTCCTTCCTTCCTTCCTTCTTTCCTCTCTTTCTCACTTTCTTTCTCTCTCTCTTTCTTTCTTTCTTCCCTTCCTTCTTTCCTTCCTTCCTTTGTTCTTTCTTCCCTTCTTTCCTGCTTTCCTTCCTTTGTCTTTTTCTTTCTTTCTTTCTTCTTTCCTTCCTTCTTTCTTTCCTTCCTTCTTTCCTCCTTTCCTTCCTTCCTTCCTTCCTTCCTTCTTTCCTTCCTTCCTTCTTTCCTTCTTTCCTTTCTTCTTTCCTCTCTTTCTTTCCTTCCTTCTTTGCTTCCTTTTTCTCTTTCTTTCCTTCCTTCCTTCTTCCTTCCTTCCTTCCTTCCTTCCTTCCTTCCTTCCTTCCTTCCTTTCTTTCTTTCTTTCTTTCTTTCTTTCTTTCTTTCTTTCTTTCTTTCTTTCTTTCTTTCTTTCTTTCTTTCCTTCCTTCCTTCCTTCCTTCCTTCCTTCCTTCCTTCCTTCCTTCCTTCCTTCCTTCCTTCCTTCTTTTCTTTCTTTTGATATTCACTTTTATAAGATTTTGAGTTCCAAATCTTCCGCTTCCCTCCTCTCCCTTCCTCCCCAAGACGGAATGCAATCATCTGATACAGACTATACATGTACAATCCTATTAAACATATTTGCACATTAGTCACATTGTAAAAGAAGAATCAGAACAAAAGGAGAAAACCATGAGAAAGAAAAAAAAGTGGAAATAGTATGCTTTGATGTGCATTCAGACTCCATAGTTCTTTTTCTGGATGTGGATGGCATTTTCTATCACGAGTCTTTTGGAGTTGTCTTAGATCCTTGCATTGCTGAGAAGAGCTAAGTCTATTAGAACTGGTCATCACACAGTTGTTGCTGTTACTGTGTACAATGTTCTCCTGGTTCTGTTCACTTCATTCAGCATCAGTTCATGTAAATCTTTCCAGGCCTTTTTGAAACACATAATGAAAGCTTTGTAGAATAATTCTGAATCCTGTTGCTGGATGAAGAGCTGATGGGCTCTATATCTACAGGCTGAGAGGGAAAGTCTCTCAGGAGTGTCTATGTTTTCCTATATTGCTCTCTCTGGTTTATGAGAGGGAATCAAAGGGGGAATGAGGTTTTGCAACTGTTTTGTTGTGAGAAGTGCTTTTATGTGAGAAGAGACTTGGATTTGATTTTACAGTAAAGCATTCCCTACTATATACAGAGCTGAGAAACTTGTCAATTTTCTGGCTTAAGGGGATTACTTGCTTCTACAATAACATAACATTTTTAGTGCCCCTGTTAAGGGTGGCTGTGAGCTAAAAGAGCATGTTACTATTTCTTTGGCTCAAGAGCTGAAAAGCAGTGATTTTATTCAGCAGGAAAGTGGTGAGGACCAGAATAAGGAAGTGGCTTTGGGTAGTGAAGATTGTTTCTGAATGGATCAAGGCTATCAAAGCCTGTAGTTTAGAATTATGAGTTTTCTAGGGAATATGGATTTCTCCATTCATGTGCTAGGTTTGTGCAAGTGTGTACCCATTCTCTGTCATAGACAGTAAATGCATTAGTGGAGGAGTGTTACCTAGGTTTATGGGTGGACTGTCATGTTTTGATCGTTCCTGTTTTTCTCTTCTATTGAGTAATTTAGATGTTTAATTATTTTTGTCCTTGCCTTCTATTGAGTAAAATTTATGATTATTTCTATTTTTGCCTTATAAGGAGCAAATATCATGATGATTATTGCCTCTGCTTTATCATTTAGTAAACGTTTTGTTTGAAGGTTAATAGTGTCATGTGTAAATGAGAAGATCACTTGTGGAGGCTCAAGAGATAAAGTATTGAATAGTAGCAACATTTCCTGAATGAGCCTCCACAGAATAGCCCAGTCCTGGCATGGACTTCTCACTCTTTCTCTGAGCATACACTCTCAAATGCCTTCCCACTGACAGTTCTGGAGTTCCAGTGTGGGATATGCCACACAGCTGTCGTTCATACTCTTTTTCAGGTTCCCAGGAGCAACCCTAGTAGGAAGTCTGTGTTCCTACTATCCACCACTTTTGCTCCCGAGTCTCAGGTGTGCTATGGTATTATAACTGGTAAATTTCTACTATCTTTTTGAGAGGGCAGCATGGCATGGCAGAAGATATGCTGATATGGAATCAGGACACTTGAGTTTGAATCTTCCCTCTGACATTAACTAGCTGTGCAAACATGGCCACCACATTTTTACCTCTAAGACCCTCTGTTTCCTCATCTGTGAGATGGGGATAATAATATTCATACTATCTATTTCAGTATGTTTATGTGAGAACGTATTTTCAATCTTAAAGCCTTCTAAACACGTGAACAATTGGTTACAGGTTTATTCTGTGATCAACCTTTGACGTTGAGGAAGGTTATGCCATTCATATAATTTGTGAAGCCCATTGGGATCATTTCTTATTCAGCATGCTTTCTAAATGCAAATTATTAATGGTATGTTGATTCTTGTCCTAGTCTCAATATTGGTCTGACCTTTCTTTTTCCTGATGATAAACAGTTTTCCATATAAGTCCAGTGAGGGATGAAGCATGACTTATTGGCTTTGACTGAAAGGACCAGGAGTGTCACCCAAAGTGTCAGACCTGGGAACAGAGCTAATGCAACCAGACCGGGACCAGTGAATATGTCAGGGACAAGCAGAGCACAGGAACCTACCCAGCAGAATTGGACAGATTACTTTGTCCAAATATTTAATTGTCATCTTTGCCTAACTTAATAAATTAGAATTACCTGAGACTTGGAGGTATGGAAAGTGCTGCCAACAAAGAAATACCAAGAGCTTGGCCTGTCTGGTATGTTCTATTTTAGCAATCCCTTGGTGGGAATTACAAATGAGGTCTTGGCTGGTGCAGAGATAGAAATGCCAGTGGACTCATGACATTATCCTGACTCTACAATGTAATGATGACATTACCCAGGCTAAACAATGGACTCATGGTATTTATCCAGATTCTTTAGTGCACTAATAGCATTACTTTGACTCTCCAATGGACTCACTGAATATAAAGACCCTACAGTGGAGCTTAGGGCAGCCAAATGGCAGCGTACATAGAACAATGAGCTGAGAGTCAAAAAGACCTGAGTTCAAATCCTAACTTAGACATTTACGAGTTGTCCGACCCTCGGCAAGAAGCTTAACCTTTGCCTGCCTCAGTTTCCTCATCTGTAAAATCGAAATGATAATAGCACTTCCCAATGTTGTTGTGAGAATAAAATTTACTTTACAAACCTTAAAGTGCTATATAAACATTAACAGTGGATAAAGTGCCAGGCCTAGAGTCAGGAAGACTCATCTTCCTAAGTTCAAATCTGCCCTCAGATACTTACTAGCTGTATGACCCTGGGCAAGTCATTTAACCCTGTTTGCCTCAGTTTCCTCATCTGTAAAATAAATTGGAGAAGAAAATGACAAACCTCTAGTATCTTTGCCAAGAAAACCCCAAATGAGGTCACAAAGAGTCAGACAGGACTGAAATGATGGAACAGTATTATTATTATTAACTATTATTATTATTTTTACTTATGACATTACCCAATGGACTCATGATATTATCCAGCCTGTACAGTAGAGTCATAATATTACCTAGACCTTACAGTGGATCGATAATAAATATTCAGATATTCTAAATGTACTTATAACATCCATGTTCTACAATGAACTAAGTACATTACCTAGGTAGAATCTATGATAGACACTTAGCATTACCTGGAATCTACAGTTGACTCAGGGCATTACCCAGAGTCTTCAGTGAATTCATGACATTACGCAGACTTTTAAAAATGGAAATTGGTGGAGGGTTCAGTGCATATTATTCCCCATCACTCCCCATCATTTCACCAAGCTGACACTTAATATCCACTATATAAAACAGCTTCCATACCTTTGGCCAGGCTTTCCTAGATGCCTCGAATCACTCCCTCTAAGCATTTACACCTTGTAATCCATAGAGCTTTCTTCCCTCAAGACTCAGAGAAAGTGTTATCTTGATCCTCTGCCCCCAGGAATTATTTTTTATATATTTTATATTTAATTTTCCGTATGCATATTGCTTTCCCTTAATAAAATGTAAAATATATGAGAGCAGGGGTTGTTTCATTTTTCTTTTTGTTTATAGGCAGCTAGATGATATGGGTGTTAGGCTTGGAGTCAAGAAGAGCTGAGTTCAAATTTTGCCCAAGATCCTTGCTGTAAGATCTTGTCATTTAATCTCTCTGAGTTCAATTTCCTCATCTGTGAAATGGAGATAACAGCACCTGCCTCGCAGGCTTGTTGTAAAGCTCAAATGAGATTAAGTTAAAAAACTTTTGTCAATATTATTGTTTACAATGCCTGGTATGTAGTAGCTGCTTAATAAATGCCTCTTGAATTGCATTGAACAGACTTCTCTGTTTTCCTGTCTCTGTCTCTCTGTGGCTGACTTTCTGTCTGTTTCTCTTTGATTTTTGTGAATCTGTGTCCTCTTCCTCCTCTTCCTCTTCCTCCTTTTTCTCCTCCTCCTCCGCTTTCTCTTCTTTCTTCTCCTCCTCCTTTTCCTGCTCCTCCTCCTTTTTCTCTCTCTCCCCACCTCTCTTTCCCTGCCTCTGTCTCTCCCTGTCTCCCCTCCTTTCAAGTGATTCTCTAATGTTTTGGTTTCAATTTCCCCTTGACACTCTTAAGAGTTATTGAAGATACCAGAGAGCTTCTATTTAACAATATCTCTCAAAAATGTATGCAGGACATACTTTGAAGCTTAAGTGGAATTATTAATTCTTTTCCTTATCTAGACTTAATCAACAGAACAATAAATCCATCCCAGGTTACAGAGTTTGCTGATTTGTGGGATCTAAGTGTTCATGCTGAAAATTTAACAATGAACTCTCTTAAGCCAAGTAGGGCTTGGCTCTAGATTACCCTGATTATGTTTATCTATATTTACCATATTGGAAATTAAAATGGATAATTTTAGAAACATATATTTATTAATTAATTTTTATAAAGTAATAAACTCATTACATGTTAATATAAATAATATATTTTGATGAAAAATACCTATGTTTTCTAAAACAAAAAACTAGTGAGAAGAATTACCTTGTTTTACATATTTTCGTAAATCTCTTTAATGTCTTGCTTAATAGAAAACAGCTGGATATCAGCTTCTGCTTTCAATCTGTTGTAATATGTTGTTTTGGTAGAAGGATGTAAAGATAATCTGGCCTCACATAGACACATCTTTGGAAAAGGGAGGAGTATTTTAATAGGCGAATATCATCCTAGTTACTATATTGAAAATAGTTTTGATCTTGCAGAGTCTCTGAAAGGGTCTCAGGGTCCCCCAGGGTTCTGCAGACCACCTTTTGAGAACCTCTCATCTAGTTCCACCTTCTCATTTTCTACTTAATAGTATTTTATTTTTTCAATTACTTGTAAAGATAGTTTTCAGCATTAATTTTTATAAGATCTTGAGTTCCAAATTTTTCTCCCTCTCCTCCCCACTCCCTAAGATATTGAGCAATCTGATATAGGTTATACATGTGTAATCATGTTAAACATATTTCCACATTCAACCCTCTAATTTTCTAGATGAGAATAATAGGAAGGGATTGTCTCACCTAAAAGTCACATAGAGAATAAGATGCAGAAGTGGGAACTAAGCCCAGGTCCTCAGTGAACCTCCAAATCCAGTGTTGTTTGTTCTCCCCCTTACAGCATGCTACCATCTTCTTCTCTTTCCCCCCAACCCAATCTTCCTGTTAGGCTGTTACTGCCTATAGTTTACTTTGGAAAAATTTTTGCAGAAATACTACAAAGAGATAGAGAGTCATAGCCTAGAACTCACAGTCAGAGAGAGATAGAAAAAAATTGTTCTGGGCAGAGAAGCAAAATTTGTATCACAGGCCCAATTTAAGGATTACTGAGCACCTCAGGCAACAAAGAATTATTTCAACCTTTTCTCAAAAAAAGAATTTGGAAATGAGTACATGTACCCACAGAGATGTCATCACTTGATAGTCATTCAGGCTTATTTTCAGTCTTGCATTTATTAAGCTCCTACTATGTGCCAGTCATTTTACAAAAGCACCTTTCAAGAATCTTTTTTTTATTATTATTATTACTTACTGTGTGCAGAAAGTATACTGTGCTTGGCAAGAAGGAAGTTATAAAGGTTACACCTCAGAAAGCTCACTGTCTAGTGAGGGGAGGAGGATGCAGGAGAAGTGCAGATCATGTTAATACATAATGTTTCATATTCAGTATAGGGCAGCTAGGTGGTACAGAGGCTAGAACCCCAGGCCTAGAGTCAGGAAGACCTGAGTTCAAATTTGATCTCTGATACTTACTAGCTGTGTGAGCCTAGACAAGTCACTTAACCCTGTTAACCTCAATTTTTTTCATCTGTAAATGAGCTGGAGAAGGAAATGACACACCATTCTAGTATGTTTGTCAAGAAAACCCCAAGTGGGGTCACAAAGGGTTGGATCCAATACCACTTTAAGTTTGCAAATGGCTGTACATATTATTTCATTTGAGATCTCATTTAATCCTCACAACCGATCCTCACAATTTTTACTTTGGAAGAAACTGAGGCTGACAGAGGCTCAACGATTTATCTGATCCATGGTTACAATGCTAGTGAGTGTTTAAGGCAGGATTTCAACTGACACTTATTCCAGAGCTTTTAGCCACTGCACCACCTAGCTGCCTCTCTTTCCAATATCACCCCTCTGGTGATTCTTTTCACTTGTCATTATCTTCTACTCTCTAATCCCGTGTTCCCTGATCCTCTTTAGACCTTTCCAAGATCCAACCCTGGATTACTTCCCTGCCATGCAAATCTTTTGTGTCTATTGTCATGCTGCTAAATGGAGCTGGGAAAAATCTCTAAAATGTTTTGATGAGGAGGGGAGGGAAGGGCACTCCAAATGCTGTTATCTAATCTCAAATGGGATTCACAACAACAAGACAATTCTTCTCAACTGATATTTTAGTCCACTCATCACCTCAGCTGTTCCAAATCTCTTCTCTTAAAGCCTTCACTGGAACCTCCACCCCTACTTTGTCATCTGAAGACCTGGCCTTCCTTGGAAACCTTGAGGCCCTTTTAGGAAATCTCTCTCATCTCCTGCCTTCTTCATCTCACAGCTTCCTCCACCATCTCTTTCCACTCTTATGGGGTAGAAATGAAGCTGTGACCCTTCTCCTACTGAAGGCCAGCCTCTGCAATCACCTCTAGTCCCATCCTTTCTGGCTTCACTATCAGATTACTGCCATTATCATTTCCATCCTCACCCAAGTATTCAATTTTTTTACAAAAACACAACCCTCACTAAAACACCAAAATCCCACTGGTTATTGCCTTATAGCTCTCCTTCCCTTCTTGGCTAACATCTGTACTAAACTCTTCCTATTCCTCCCCTCTCTTCTACTATGTAATCAGTCTTCCAGATACCCCATTTGATGGAAACTGCACCTCCAAAGTTACCAGAGATCTCTTAATTGCCAAATCAAAAGGTCTTTTCTCAATCCTCATCCTTTTTGGCCTTCCTGCCACTTTTGGCACTGTTACCTACCCTCTCTGCCTGGATTCTTTCTCCTTGCCAGGTTTTCAGGACACCACTCTCCTGGATTCCTTATCTGGATAAATGCTCTTTGTCATTCTCCTTTGATGGATCTTTATCCCAGTCATACCTACCAACTGTGAATGTCCCCCGAGGCTCTATCCTGGGCCCTCTTCTCCTCCAGTCAAGGGTTCTTAACATTTTTTTTTCTTTTGTGGATCCCTTTGGCAAAACCTATGCACTTGTTCTTAGAATGTTTTTAAATTTGTTGTTGTTTGGTCCTTTAATCATACCTGACTCTTTATGACCCAATTTGGGAATTTTTTTTTTTGCAAAGATAAAGATAAAGTAGCTTGCCATTTCTTTCTCTAGCTTATTTTACAGGTAAAGAAACTGAGGCAAACAAGGTTAAGTGACTTACCCAGGGTCACACAGCTAGTCAGTGAGGCTAGATTTGAATTTGGGTCCTCTTGAGCCCAAGGTCAGTGCTTTATCCACTGTGCCACCTAGCTGCCCCTTAATCTTTTTAAATACATAAAATACATAGGATTATAGAGGACAGCCATTATTTTGAAAAACAGTTATCAAAACTGTAAGAACCTCTGCTCTGTGTAATCTTATCAGCTTAATTAGCTTAATTATCATCTCAATGCAAATATTTCCAAGCCTGTATATCTAGTTCGAGGCTCTCTCCCAAACTGAGTTCCATATAACCTTAAGATGCCTTTTGGGTATCTCAAACTGAATGTCCCATGGTCAACTCCAAGTCAACATGTCCAAAACTGAACCTTTCTCAACTTCTCTGTTACAATTGAGGGAACCACTGTCCTCTCAGTCACTCAAGTTTACACTCTCAGTGTCATCTTGACTTTTCAGTCTTACTCATCCCACATATACAACCCGTCATCAGATATTGTTCATAACATCCCTCATATAACTACGCTCAAAGTATAAGTTTAACCATGCTACCCCTTATTCATTAAACTTCAGTGGTCCCCTGTTACCTTCGGGATCAAATATATAATCTTCCTTTTATCATTTAAAGCTCTTTATGGCCTGGTCCCTTCCCAGCTTTTCAGTCCTTTTCCATTGTATTTTCCTCTGTACATTCTATGATCCACATCCCCCAGTCTACTTGCTGCTCTTCAAGCAGGACATCTTTAATCTTTGTGTCTTTGTTCCCTTGCCTCTTAGAATCCTTGGCTTCCCTACAGACTCAATGAAATGCCGCCTTCTACAGGAAGCTACTCCCAATCGCCCAGCTGTTGACTTCCCATCTTAGGTGACCTTCCATCCATTCTGTATATACCTTGTATTTACCCAGTTATTTACATGTAGTCTCTTTGACTAGAATGGGAACTGTTTGAGGGCCAGGACAGTGAATACTCTTTTATTTGTATTTTGTATTTGTATTGTATTGTATTTATTTGTATTTGTATTTATTTGTATTCCTAACACTTAGCATGGTGCCTTGCACAAATGTTTAACAATTGCTTCTCTCACTGCTTCTCCTTAAGACCTTTGTATATAAATTGTGAAATGCTCTATCATTGTGAATGTTAATTAGAAAATAAAGTAATGAAGAAATGAATCCATACAAAACAAATGAAAAAAACAAATTTCCCCCCCCCTTTTTTTTACCACTAAAGTCAGAAGTCATGAAGGACCAAAAAACTGTGAAGATTTAACCCCACCTTGAGAAAACTCTGGACACAAAACACATTACATATTTAAGTTCTCCATGTACATGTATATGTGTGTATGCATATATATATATACATACATATGTATGTGTATGTGTATCTGTCTACCTATATCTCTACATCTCTACATCCATCTATCTGTCTATCTATCTATTTATGTATCTATCTATCTATCTATCTATCTATCTATCTATCTATCTATCTTTCCTTGGTCTTCCAGCTGTGTTATTTCAGATCTAAATTGATTGATGGTATGAGCACCTTCCCCGTAGTCCAAGAAATAGAGAGAAAAGAACTAGGCTTGTTCCTGATTTTGAGATTACTTTGATTAAAAGGATTTTCACTCAATTTGGGCAACTCAGAATTCTTATGTATCATTTCATTTGTAAGTCACAGAGACCAAGAATTTGGAAAAAGAAAGGGTCCCACTTGCCCTTCCCCCCAATTGAATTCTCATTATTTAGGTAGACAAGGAGTTTCAGTGGGCATGGGTTTAACTGGTTTCTCCCTGACATATCTTTTGGGGGATTTGGGAGTTTAAGGGAGCTAATGCCTCTGAAATCACTGTGTTTGGTTTCCTATTGCTTCTGAGTCGTCTCCAATGAAAGCTTCCATGCCTTCTTGGTGATAAGAAAATGAAACAATATGAGAGGAGGCTGTCAGACCCACAATGGATAAATGGAAGACGGATGGTAAACGTGATTGTCACTGACAGTGTGAGAGAAGTCTTGTTGGCAGGTTGCGCTCTTGTCATCGATCACATTTCCATTTAATAGTGGGGGATGTCATTCTGATGTCCTGAAACTCCCCGCTCCCAGTTCTTGATCAAGTGCCACAAGCTGGGTGAAGAGAAGGTGGGGCTCTTGACCTTTTTCTCTTCGTAGGCTGCTCCTCTGATCCTGCTCTCCTAGGAGGACATTAATGGACACAAAAAGAGCGGCAAACAACCAGCTGGGTGGAACAATGATGTACTCAGCTTATCAGGGCACTGGACTCCCTTTCAGCATCCCTTCCATTCTGCAATTGACATATTAATAAAGAGCTAGCAGGTTTCCTTTTGGCCAGAGAATGCCTTCAGCTCTCACTCTTTTTCTCTGAGGCGGGCCCTTACCCTCTTACACCTAGTTTAAGGATAGTACATGTATTTTGCTGACGTTACCATTACATTGACAGGTGTGAGGATTGAGAAGCTAAGACTTAATTTCTGTTCTCGCTCCTAAAGTTTGAACTCATCTATGTCTTTTCTGGCACTAACTTTTTTTTTAATCTATAGATAGGACAGAGTCAACAACTGTACCTCTGATTTTATTGGTGAGTGTTGTGCCGAAAAAGGCGGGTGAGACCTGGATATAAATTTAGATGTGGATTTATTAAAGCGCATGACTGTTCGGAGTAATTACTCAAATCGAACAGCCCCGAGTAAAGGAAGAGAAAGAGTATTTAAAGGGAAAGAACACAATTGGATTTCCGTGGAGATGGGGACACAAACCGTGGGACAAGCTGAGGCAGGATTATTTCCGTGGAGAAGGGAACACAAACAGTGGGGTCCATGGACATGGGAGTAAAAACAATAGGGTGAGCTGGGGCAAGATGGAGAAACTGCAAAGAAAGGGGTAGGGCATAACATGAGAACTTGTGGGTGAAGAGACTGCTCTGACCAGTGTTGGTTTGTACATTCTCTGAAACCTATAATCTGAGATAGTTGCCTGGGAGCACATGGAATTTATATGACTGGCCCAGGATCAAATAGCCATTGCGTACCAGAGGCATGATTTGAATCCAGGTCTTTCTGGCTCTAAGGGTGACTCTCTATCCACTACCTCTCACTGGCAGATTGTTCATCCATGACTGAAGATGTTGAGCCTGGAAGAAAGAAGGAGAAGGGGATGGGGGTGGGAAGAGGATGATTATTGGCAGCTAGATGGCACTCTAGTGGGTCTAGAGTCAGGAAGACCTGAGTTCAAACATGACTTCAGGCACTTATTACCTGTGTGTCCCTGGGCAAGTCATTCAACCTTTGACTGGTAAAAGGGAGATAATAATAGCACCTGCCCCCCAGGTTTGTTGTGAGGATCAAATGAGATAACACGTATGAAGTACTATGCAAAGTTTAAAGTGCGCAGCTGGGTGGCACAGTGGGTAGAGCACCAAGTTTGGAGTAAAGATCTTCCTGAGTTCAAGTCTGGCCTCTGACGATTACTAGCTGTGTGACCCTGGGCAAATCACTTAACCCTGTTTGCCTCAGTTTCCTCATCTGAAAAATGGCAAACCACTCTAGTATCTTTACCAAGAAAATCCCAACTGGGGTTAAGAAGAGGTAAAGTTCCCTGGAAGTGTGAGCTTTTTAAAAATCATTATTAATTGCTAAAAGGACTATCATGTTAGAGAGAATTAGCTTTGTTCCTCTTGGCCCCAGAGGAGTAGAACCAGAAGCGAGGGATTAAAGCTGCAGAGAGGTAGATTTTGGCTCTCTGTAAGAGCAAACTATATTACAAAGCAGTAATCATGAATACAATCTGGTACTTGCTAAAAAATAAAGTGACGGGTCAGTGGAATAGATTAGGTACATAATAGTAGCAAATGACTATAGTAATCCAGTATTTTATAAACCCAAAGATCTAAGCTTTTGAGACAAAACCTTGTCATTTGACAAAAATTGCTGGGAAAACTAGAAAGCAGTTCAGTATAAACTAGACACAGACCAATATTTCACACCAGAATACCAAGATAAAATCAAACAGGGTACATGATTTAGATATAAGCAAATTAGGGGAGCATGGAATAGTTTACTTGTCAGATCTATAGACTAGATGGCCTCGGACACTTCAGCTCTAATTCTGCATTCCTATGAACTCCTCCCAAGTAAAGATTTGCAGTCCCAGAAAATTACACCATCGATCTAGTAGCTAGTTGAGTGATTCTTGTCTGTGTCCTCTCCTAAATCTTCTACAGAGGCTAGAGATCACCTATTTTAACATTTTGTGATATTCAGAAATAAACAAGATAGAGCCCAGCTCTCATAGAGTACATTGCTAAATCTTGAAAGGACCTTTGAGTGAACCTAGTCCATTCTTTTTACATTATAGGTGGGGGGAAAATGGGCCCAGACAGGGGAAGTCACTTGTCCCAGGTTCATGTTAGAGCCCAAGCTAATATAGGGCTTTAGGAAGATCTGTGTGACAGTTGAGTGGCAGATGACTGAAGTGGGCTAAGATTCAAGGCAGGAAGACCAAACAGAGGCAGGACCTCCTTTGTAGCCCTCCCCCACCCTGCTGTTGGTTTGGGATGTATGGTCCAGTGCAGCAAATGTCTCTTTCACTTGAGTCATGAATTAAAAACCTCTTAGCTTCTTCATCTAATGCGGACAGCTTATTCCTATCTATTGGTCTTCATTGCCTTATGTTTCCTGTCATGGTATATTTTTAGGGAGATAGTGACCCTTTAATGCATAGCAATTTGAATTTTGAGAGACTTAAGATACTGGAAATAAGATATTTTTGTCCTCAGTTTACAGCTGTTACAAGTAGGCTGTTACAGTTGCCCTTTAGATACATAGTAATTCCATCTTAGTAAAGTAATGGTCCTTGAGAAGTTAGCTCAAGAAGACAGAGTCTAAGATATGAGCTCATTTGGGGTCCCCTAAGAAATACCTTGATTTAATTATTCATTCCTTTATTCATTCAACCTCAATTTTTAAGGAATTCTTCTACTTGCCAGGCCCTGTGCCAGACAGTGTGTCAATACTTTGATTCATCTGTGATCTCATCAACCCAGGAATTTGGTACTTTCCAGAAAGTCTCCCCTTTCCCCTCCAAGAGGCCTGATTCCAGAATTGTGGAATCACTGTGCAGGAACTCCTCTGTGTCCAGGAGGCTCAGCCCCCAAATTCCTCCATTGGTCTGAGAACTCCTCATTGCTCCATTGATAACTTCATCCAATGCCATCTGTGGGTCCTTGTGGTTAACTCCACTCTTGAGACTACATAGTTCCATAAGATCATACAGTTAAAGATGGAAGGGAACATCAAATCCAACCCCTTCCCCAGTGAGGAAACTGATGCAAATAAAAGTTAAATGATTTGCCAATCTACTAAGTGCCTGAGATAGGATTTGAACTAGGGTCTTCCTGACTCCAAGTCCACTGTTCTACCCACCACACCACCTGGTTGCCTCCTTGGAGGTGTTTTCTAGATGTTCCATCTTCCCTTTGAGGGTGCAAGCCCAATTCTCTGTTTAGAGCCCATTTGTACTTTTCAGCTTTTCTTTCTTAGTTCAATAAATATTTATTAATCTCCCGATTAATAGCAGCACAATGTGCTGTTTTAGGAATTGGGCATACAGAAGCACAAATGAACTGGTTCCTCCCCTCAAGGAACTTTTTAGAATGGTAAAACAACATACATATAGGTTTATGTACACGTATGTATATATATATATATAGTTTATATACATACACTTACATTTTTATGTGTTTATATGTTTCTTTTATGATATGTGTATATATACATATATATGTGTGTGTATATATTATATATATTACATATATATGACAAGGAAAATCCAGAAGAGAGAAGACTAATGATGGCTAGATCAAGGAAGGCTTCCCAGAGAAGGTGGCACTCTATTTAGATTTTGAAGACATGAAAATAGAGAAGCCAGAGACGAGGAGGGACTACACTGAGGCATAGGAGATGGCTTGCGTGAAAACATAGAAGAAGAGTGTGAAAGGTTGAATTCGGGGAATTCTTTTCCAGTTTGGTTGACACGTAAAGTTTGTGTATTGGAGGAGAATTCAATAAGGCTATAAAGGTAGGTGGGAATCAGTGCAGAAGACCTTAAAAGTCAGGCTAAAGATTTGTGGGTTTTTTTCCCCTAGAGGTAAAGGGGAGCTACTGAACATTTTTGAGCAAGGAGTAACATGGTCAGATTTATGACTTAGGAAGATTATTTTGGTAATTATGTAGAGCCATCTTTGTGCCATGAATCCTTTGGCAGTCTAGGGAAGCCTATGGAACCTTTATCAGAATAATATTTTTAAACAATTGATGAAAATGCTAAATTTCAAAAAGATATTATTTAAGTTTATCATATATTATATATTATTTGTTATTATACATTACAATATTATTCAATATAACATATATATAATATATTAGGCTATTATTACTAATAATATATTATTATATATTAATGTATAATATATAAAATTAAATATTACCCCTAAAATCTATCTATGGACCCCTTTGTTTAGAGGGTCAGTATATTGGAGAGGAAGAGAAAGTGGAAATAAAGAGCCCTACTATTAGGCCCCAAGTAAGAGGTACTGTGTATCTAAAATAGGGTGATAGCTGGGAGTTGAGAAGTCTTGGAAGTAAAAGATTTCATGGAAGTTGAACTGACAAGACTTTGGAACTGATTCAGGGTAAAAAGGTGAGTCAGAAGGAAGAATCATGTATATATCTGAAATTTTTCACCTGTGTGGCTAGGAATACCATGTCTCCCTCATTTGAAATAGAGAAGTTTGGAAGAGAACTGGTAAATGTGGGTCAGACAATGATGTGTTCCATGTTGGAAGTATTGAATTTGAGGCACCAAGGAGATATTCAAGAGACAGCTGGCAAGGAATGAACGGAGTTTAAGAAAAAGGTTGCGAATGGATACATGGATGTGGACATTGTTTCCAATATATATACATATATATGTATATATATATAAGCTTGTGGGAAATGATGGAAGAGACAGACAGAAAGACACAGAAATGGACAGATACAAAGATGCACAGAGACAGAAAAAGAAAAATATCTAATCCTTTGCTCATCCTTTTTCCTCAACTTGGACCATGCAGAGACAGAGATAGAAAGAAACAGACACAGATAGAGATATAGAGACAAGGACAGACAGATGGAGGGATGGGGTGAAGAGGGAGGAGAAGAGGAAGTAGGAAGAGAGAGGAAAAGGAGAGGAAAGTGGTGAGAACAAGAGGGAGGGGAAAGGAGAAGAGAGGAGAGGAGAGTCAAATTACCTGTGGCTGCTTTCTTTCTTTTTTTTATATGAGACTCAGATGAGTCTCAGGTGTATGCCTTACTATGACTTAATCTATGATCTCCAAATGTGGCATTAAATCAGATTAGTTCTACTTTATGAAGAGAAACACCTTCAATGACAGAACAAAGCCATCATCTGCATGTCACAGAGAGGATCCCCGGCAATGCCTTGTTGCCAGTTTAGGCTGGTGCAGTGGAATGAGCGTGGTATCTGGAATTCGAAGACCTGGGTTCAGATCCGACCTCCAAGGCTTACTAGATGTGATTGCTGTAGCCAAGTGGTTTAATGTCCCTGGGTCTCACTTCCTTTATATATAAATGAGGGGATTGGACCAGATGGCCTCAGGTCACTTCAGCTCTAGCTCTATGTTCCTATGAACTCCTCCCAGGTAAAAAAAAAAAAATTGCAATCCTAGCAAATTTCACCCTCTATCTGGCTCCCACTTGGATTGATTTTTGTCTGTGTCCTCTCCTAAATCTTCCACAGAAGCTAGAGAGTTTCTATTTAAACATTTTGTGATAGTAAAGAATTAAATGAGTTAGAACCCCAGGCCTCATAGAATATGTTGGCAAATCTTGAAGGGACCTTAGAGTTAACCTAGTCCAATATTTTTACTTTACAGATGGAAAAAAAGAGAGAGTGGAGGAAGGGTCCCAGAAAGGAGAAGTCACTTGTCTTAGGTTCCTATCAGAACCAGGATTTAAGTCTCTTGACTACCATTCACTTCACTGCTCATTCCATAGATCACAATGCTGCTCTGGCATAAGAAATTAGAGTAATTATTAATCAAAGGTAGATTAGATGAAAGAAGAGAAATATAAACACAGTGCTTTGGAAATTCAGAGGACAAGAAAGACTTTTTGCAAGAGACTGAGTTGGACCAGTCAAGTAGGAAGATCTAAGTTCAAATCCTGCCTCAGACACTTACTTAGTTCTATGATCCTGAGCAAGTCACACCTTCACAGCCTCAGTTTCCGCGTCTTTAAAATGGGGATAACAATAGCACCTAATTTACAAGGTTGCTGTGAAGATAAAAGGAAATAACAATCATAAAACACTTTGTAATATAAATGCTAGCTAGTTAGGTGTAATTGAGTTGGGGCTAAGAGGATGCCTAGGATTTAGTTTGTTTTTTTTGTTTTTGTTTTTGTTTTGGCAGGGCAATTGGGGTTAAGTGACTTGCACAAGGTCACACAGCTAGTACATGTGTCAAGTGCCTGAGGCCGGATTTGAACTCAGGTCCTCCTGACTCCAGGGCCAGCACTCTACTCACTGCACCACCTAGCTGCCCCAGATGCCTAGGATTTAGAAGAGACAAATTGGAGAAAGGAAAGGTATTTAATGTAGAAGGATCAGCATGAGCCAAGATGCAGAGACAAGAATATTTGGGAGGGTGATCACTAACCCCATTTGACTGCCATGTAGAGGGTGGAAATCAAGAGAAATCAGTGCCATGGAATGACCTAGCATGATTTGGTACTGGCATGAGACCTGGGTAAAGCTGATTCCAATCAATCTATTAGTTAATAAACATGTATTAAGTACTTACTGTATGCCAGGCACTGTGCTAAATACAGTGATATGGCTGTGGATTGGAAGATGAGTTACATAAACATACCTTATCGCTCTATAAGTATCCAGAGCCCAAAACAACTCTGACCCCTGCCTTGACCATCAGGCATGACCAGGGACATTGTCATCTGCCTTCCCACCACAGGTGTAGACTTCCTAATACCAGCTATCCCCCTCCTGTTTTTTCTACCTTTTGATCAAGGCTGAATAATCATATCGATATTATAATAGGTACTATAAAGGACATGACAATCTACTACTCTGTTCTCATGTCACTTCTCAAAATCTTCGTGATAGATAGCCCAGGCTGAATCCCCCTTTCCTGTTCACCATTCCTTGATCCCTCAGACCCATATATGCCAATGCCACTATTACATGACCCATACTGACTTAACCCTTCCCTTCCATTGTATTCTCTGTAACTTAATCTATTCTATTATTACAAACTTACTTTCATATTAGACCTCTGCTTTCCCTGAGGAAACTACTTTGATTATATTTTGCATATAATTTTCTCTGCACATGTTGTCTCCTTCCCCTTCCCTGAAACCATAAGCTTCCTGAGAGCATGACCTCTTTCATGTTTTGTCTTTAAGTTTCTAACATCTAGCACAGCTCCTGGTGTACAAGGCAGGGCTGTGGGCTGGGTTTGTGATTTTACTTATATAGGGAACTTGGAAATGAGGAAATCCCCCCTCCCAATGCAGATCGATACCTTCTTTGGGATTGGCACTCTTAAAGAGGTACCTGAAGCATTGAGCAAGTGACTTGCCCAGGGTCACAATGCCAGTACATGCCAGGGATGAGGCACATAGCAAGTGCTTAATACATGCTTACTAAATTGAATGAAATGGGATGCATTAAAGAAAAAAGGGGTAGGAAAAAAGTCAAGTGCTTCAGAGGTATCAAGGAGCTAGGTGGTACAAGGCTAGAACTTTGGACCTAGAGTTAGGAAGACCTGAGTTCAAATCTGGCCTCAGATACTTCCTAGCTGTGCGATCCTGGGCAAGTAATTTTTAAATCTTTCTCTGCCTCAGTTTCCTCATCTGTAAAATGGGGGTGGTAATAGCAGCACCTACCTCCCAGCATTGCTGTGAGAATCGAATGAGATAATATTTGTAAAGCACTTAGCATAGTGCCTGGCAAATAGTAGGTGCTTAATAAGTGTATTAAAAAGTAAGGATTGTGAAAAGGCCACTGGGAGTAGATGCAGTGAATACAAATGATTTGTTTGAGAACTTTTCCAGTGAAGGGAAAAGAGAAGTTATAAAAGGGAACTGAAGGGTATGTGGGGTGGAGGAAGGCCTGTTCTGGTTGGTTATATTTCTTGGGAGCTGTACAATGCTGTTGTGTTCCCAGTTAATCTCTGTTTGGTGTTTTCTGATATTTTGTTTTTGTCTGCCATTTTCTGTAAGACTCGTTTTTGTCAGCCTCTCTCCATCATTCTTTATCTGTCTGCTTCCTCTGTTTGAGAGACAGCTTAATGCAGTGGGAAGATCTTTGGCCATTGAGCTCAGAGACCTAGGATCAAAAACTCACTCACCTTGAGCAAAATTGATTTCATCCTTTGAACCTGTTTTCCCATCTGTAAAATGGGGATTACAATATGTTACCTACTATTGTGAGAAAAACAATTGTCAATGTTATGGTGACATAGAAATGTGAATTATTATTGTTGTTAGCTCTCTCCTTTTTCTCCTTTCTTGCTTTTCCCTCCCTTCCTCATTTCCCTCTTTCTGTGTCTGTCTGTCTCTCTCTGCATCTTTTCCTGCTTCTACCTCTGTCTCCTTCTCTGTGTCTCTTTCTGTCTCAATCTCTCTGAACCTCTCTGACTTGCACAAATACTCTTACCACATTTAAAAGTCATATTCATAATCTGTATTCTGGGGAGCTCTCCCATGGAGATATTTAAGGCCAGGGACAAAAAATTAGCTCTTAGGAAAGAGGATCTTGGAGCTTAATGCAGTTGCAAAAAAAGCTACCTAGTCATCCAGCTCCCTCCATTTTCACCTGGCTGGCCCCTTCGAGTCTCTCCCACTCTCACCGTCTGAAGAGCCTCCATTTTTTCTGAGAGCCAGGCAGGGTGCCCAGCTTAGATTACCCTTTTCAGTTCCTGGAATTGGCCCCCCTAGCCTGATCTCCTGTTCCAGTGAGGCCATATGTTCACTCTGTAGTATTTCATCAGCTTTGCTGACACTGAATATGAGGGGATCTTGTTTGATACCATCTCTGAGGTCCCTTCCAACGCTCTGATTCTGTGATTTTGAGATCTTCGGGGCAAGTGGACAGCATGGCAAATCCTGAGGGCTTCCAGTAATAGTAAACCATCACCTCCTCAGGTGGCCTGTTCCACTCTGGGATAGTAGGCAAGAGGTGAGGTTGATCAAATTTGCAATCCTGTCTACTTTCCACTTGGGATGAAAATCGTATCTTCCCCGACTTAGTTTTGTTGTTGTGTCTAACTCTTTGTGAGCCCACTTAGGGGGATTTCTTGGCAGAGATACTGGAGTGGTTTGCCATTTCCTTCTCCAGCTTATTTTACAGATAAGGAAACTGAGGCAAATAGGGTTAAGTGACTTGCCCAGGATCACGCAGCTAGTAAGCATACGAGGCTGGATTTGACTTCAGGTCTTCCTGACTCTAGTCCTGTCACTTTACCCAGTATACCACCTAGCTGTCCTTCCCTGCCTTAATATTCACTTCTAAATACTCATACCTCAGAGCCCCTGTTTGATTACTCTTCCAATGATCTTTTTTTCTTTTTCTTTTCTTGTCTAGTCTTTTCCTTTTTTTCCTTTTCCTTCTCTCTCCTTTCTCCCCCTCTTTCTCTTCTTATGTTCTCTCTTTTTCTTCTTATCCTCTCTTCTCTACCTCCCTCTCTCTGCTTCTCTGTCATTCTCTATCTCTTTCTCTATATTTTTCTATCCCCTTCTCTCTCTCTCTCTCTCTCTGTCTCTCTCACACACACACACACACACACACACACACACACACACACACACACACACACGGTATTTTTCTTCAGTGGTCTGTCTTGTCTCTTTCAGTGTCTCTATCCCCTACACATAGAACCCCCATTCTATTCTTCGGCATCTCAGTCAGACAGTCAGATCTCTAGTAGGCACTTCTCTTTCCTTCCATTCCTGTTCTGTTGCAAGCCACCACGAATAAGCAGCAGCAGCAGCAGCAGCAGCAGGTGTCCTCTCTTCAAAGTGTCTTTAAAGAACTCAGTCCCGTGTACTTTTGCTTACCCTCCTTGTCAGAAACTGCTTCCAGACCAATGATCACTTTGCTGCCATTCCTAGTTCATTTAAAATCCTCATTCCTCAAGGACAATCACTGATGAGGATCCCCTTCACTACTACTTTGAAAAATGCCTGAAATTCTTTGGGCCAATTTTAGAAAAAAAAAAAATCAGAATCCAGAGGTTTCCCATGGAATTCTTCACACTATTGTTCTCCCTGCTTTGATCTTTGCCAGAAATGCCTTAACCATATATGCAAGAGGTTAGAGATGAATGGTCATCCAGCATAGATCTAAGAAGGAATTGTCAGAGAGGTAGGAGAAATTAATCTTATGGAAGCCTGGGTATTCAAAAGGAAAGGCAATCACAGGTGTCAGATGTTGCAGAAAGATGAATTAGGATGAGGACTGGGAGGACAGCATTGGATTTGGCATTATATAGACTGGCATTGACCTTGAAGAGATCATTTTGAGAGAGTCCCCTTGGGATTGTAGCAATAACCTTCTTCCTGGTCTTCCTGCTCAAGTGTCTCTTCTCCAGTCCATCTACCACACAGCTGCCAACGTACCATCCCTAAAACAAAAGATCTGGCTATGCTATTCTCTTGGGAGGCAAGATGGAAGAGAGGAAACTCTGGAGTTAGGGGACCCAGACTCAAATCCTACCATTGATATACCCCCATGTCTTTTGCCAAGACACTTCAACTCCCTGGGCCTCAGTTTCCCCATCTGTAAAATAAGCAGGTTATACTAGATGGCCAGTGAAGTGTCTTCCAGCTCTATGCCTATGATCCTAAATACACTTCAGTGTTCTTACTTGGGCTTTAGGATCAAATATAAACTTCTCTATCTGGGATTCAAAAATATTTACAACCCAGCCTCAGCTTCCCTTTCCAGTTTTATGATACTTTATTCCCCTCCACACGATTTAAAGTCCAGCTGTACTGTCTTTTAAAAAAAATTTAATTGATGGAATAAAACAAGCATTTCTATGACATAGTACAATAAAAAGGATGATTGCACATGAAATTGCAACTCTATTATGTATAATTTGCTATTCTTTTAAAATATAAAACAGAGTTATGTAAATTTCTTTTTTTTTTCCTTTTTTTTTTCTTCCCCCTACCCCCTGCCTTAGAGATGTCTTACATACAGTGCTCCATCTCTCTCTCCATGACTTTATACTGGGAGTTCCCCTCCCTCTACATTTTTGGTCACCCTGGTATCCGTCCAGGTTCAAGTTCCTCTCTTCATATATGGCCTGACCTTGTTTCTCAGCTGGCTAGTTCCTTCCCTTATCCCTCTACCATAAGACAGTGTTGAATTAATTAGTATCAAATGGTGCACAAAAGGTCAATTAGTATCTGTGCATGTTATCTCCATAGTTAGATTGTAGACTCCTAGAAAACTCAGTATCCTGGGTGCCTAGTGAGAACAGGCATTAAATAAACATTAAATTCAACGTCATGGTTAAGTTTGAAGTCTTAGCAAAATTCTTTACAAAATGCTTCCTGTCAGGTAACCAGGCTGTGTGTGGATGCATACTTCTTATCGCTGTCAGTGAATCTCCATGTCACAGCCTCCACCCATCCCTATGTTAAATTGTTTAAAGGCAGTCTGTTATTTATGGGATCTCAAACAATAGCAATCAATGGAAGCCACATGAATTCGGCTTTCAAACTCATGTGAGTGGGAGGATTGGAAATTCAGCTGCACAGTCTATGGAGTCTTGGATTAATCATGTAGGTGGAAAGCAACTTGTATTGTATAATAGATAACAAACCCTTCTATTTATTAATCCAATGACTGTCTTGTGGGGTTTTTTTGGGGGGGTGGGGCAGACATCCTTAGACGGTGCAGAGTATCAGAGATTTCGACCATGCCTTGCAGAAGTGATGGATACTCCATTACTTGCTTTGTGAGCCTGTCTATGTGCTAGACCAACCTACAAGAGTAACATCAGTCTTTGGGAGCATTAGTCTTGCCATGAAATGCGTTGAAGTGACCTCAGTAAAGCTAATCCAGAAAGAAGGTGAACTGTGGTTTGTGAGAAGACTTATTTTTTTTTAAACGGCCCTTCAGAGTGTTTAAATGAGGTGCACGTTGGGAGGGGTAAAGAGGGACTCATATTGCCACAAAAGAGCAATAGTAAAAGAAACAAATGGAAAAGCCACCTCAAGGAATCACATCACTTTGTTTGGGCAAATTATCTTACTGCGTGTTCTCTGGTCTCTTCAGTTCTTGGATTTTTTTTTTCTCTCTCCTTGTTCTTGTAGCAACATTCTTAATGCCCTTGCAGCAGCCTCTCTCTAACCCTTCTCCAAATTGGAAAGAAATGGAAAAGGAGACAGAGTCAAGTTTCTTTCTTTAGCCCTGTACCTCCTGCCAAATCATATCATTAAGATCATAGGTTGGGCAAACCTTAAAAAGCTAATTATGAGAATCACTTATATTTCCAAAGATTATAAGATTGAGAGCTGGAAGAGAATTTACAAGTCATTTGTTTGACCTCCTAATTTCGAAGAAAAGGAAGTCTCAGTGAGAGGAAATATCTAGCAACATAGATAGTTGGAAGAGATCGTAAAATCCCCCTCCCCCTATTTTACAGATGAGGAAGCTGAGGCCAAACAAGTTAAATGACTTGCCAGGGTCATACAACCAGTATATGTCCAAGGCAGAATTTGAATTCAGGTCTTCCTGACTATAGTTCAGCATTATATTTTTTTGGGCTACCTAGCTTTGCCTAGCTCACACAGATAGGAAGCAGCAGAGACCACATGCAAACTCAGCTCCCCTAACCACAAACCTAGCATTCTAGGTGGTACAGTGAACAAAGTGTTGGACTTGGAGTCAGGAAGTCTTGAGTTCAAATCTAACTTTAGATTCTTACTAGATTTGAAACTCACTCAAAGTCATTTTTTCTCATCTGTAAAATAGGAAATAATAATGGAACCTACCTTGTAGTATTAGTAGAAGGATAAAATGAAATATTTTTTTCTATTTTTTTATTATTTTAATTTATTTTTGACATGTTTGGTTTTCAGCATTGATTTTCACAGGCGTTTGAATTACAAATTTTCTCCCCATTTCCTCTCCCCCCCCACTCCAAGATGGCGTACACTCTGGTTGC
>CM053622.1:35713753-35828952 GCA_028646595.1 Phalanger gymnotis | reverse complement strand
TAGGAATGTAAACAAAACAGTTCAACTTTAGTAAGTCCCTTGCAATTTCTTTTTCTTGTTCTTTTTCTTGATTACCTTTTCATGCTTCTCTTGATTCTTGTGTTTGAAAGTCAAATTTTCTATTCAGCTCTGGTCTTTTCACTGAGAAAGCTTGAAAGTCCTCTATTTTATTGAAAATCCATATTTTGCCTTGGAGCATCATACTCAGTTTTGCTGGGTAGGCGATTCTTGGTTTTAATCCCAGCTCCATTGCCCTCCGGAATATCGAATTCTAAGCCCTTCGGTCTCTTAGTGTAGAAGCTGCTAGATCTTGGGTTAAAATGAAATATTTGTAAAGCATTTATCCCAAAGCCCGGAATGTAGTAGGTACCATATAGATGTTTATTCCCTTTCTTCTTCCTTCCCCAGAGCAGAAGATTCAAGTTGTAGTTGTGGTAGTAGTAGCAGAAGGAGGAAGAAGAAGAGAAGGGGGGAGGAGGAAGTAGAGGAGGAAGAAAGGAGGAGGAAGAGGAGAAGAGGAGGAAGAAGAAAGGAGGAGGGAGAGAAGGAGGAAAAAGAGGAGGGGGAGGGAGAGGGGGAGGAGGAGGAGGAGGAGGAGGGGAGAAGGAGGAAGGAGAGGAGGGAGAGGAGGGGGGGGAGTAGGAAGAGGAGGAGGAGGAGCTGAGTTTGGAGATGCCAGTTGGGATCAAGTTCTATAGGGTCTTAAATATCAGGTTAAGGGTTTTAGTCTATCTGCTGTTAATTGTAGGAAGTTAGGAAGGATTTTGAGAAATGGGTTGATTGTATTCAACCTACAATTTGGAGTAACCACCCTGTAGTAGGTGCTATTGGGGGGATACAAAGTAGAATAGACATTGTCTTTGTCAGTTCAATTCATTTCAGTCTAATAAGCACTTATTAAGTGCCTACTACCATTTGCCGGAGGACCAGTATAACTAAATGTAGACTTATCAGAGGGCTGATCCATTTTTTGTCACAGAAATCTCTCTGGGTCCCATTTTCCTTCTCTGCAAAAGAGATAATCTATTGCTTTCATAATCCCACCATCCTTGGAGGGGACTTTAAAGGTCATCTGGTCTACTCCCCTCATTTTACAGATGAGGGAACTAAAGGGAATAAAACTCAAATAAGTTACCCAGGGTCATACAATTTAAGTGTTTGAGGCAGGATTTGAACTCAGGTCTTCCTGACTCCAGCTCCAGCACTGTATCCAGTGTGCCATCTATAGGCCTCATAAGTCAATTTGCTATCCTTTTGAAAAACAGTACAGGGGCCCTCCGAATGGAGAGACAGGAAGAAAGGGGACTGAGTAACAGGCTTTTGTGAAGTCCAGATGGGATATGATGAGGCCATGATCTAGACTCTTGGTGGAATCTAAGGTTACTCTAGAATATGAGGAAAACAAACATTTTGTTGTATTACTTTGTGATCGGTTTCCCCCCTCACCTTTGTCATACCTCATTTCTGAAGGGCTGACCAAGCAAAGTGATCACTCCCAGGCCCCAAGGCATTAAGCAAGGGGCTGGGCCCCTTCCAAGTGGGACCCTCAGATCTGCTTATCCTGCTGTGGATAAGTTCACTTACCTTGCTAGTGTACTTTCCAGGAATGTACATGTTGATATTGGGGTTGATGCACCCGTTGCCAGAGCTAGTTCAGCATTTGGGAGGCTCCGAAGGAAAGTGTGGGAGAGAAGAGGTTTTAGACTGACTGCCAAACTGAGGGTCTACACATTGTTGTGTGTCTATGAAACTTAGACAGCCTACCAGTGCCATGCCAGGGACCTGAATCGCTTCCATTTGAATTTTCTTAGGAAGATTCTGAAGATCACCTGGCAGGATAAGATACCAAACACTGAGGTCCTTACTCGAACTAACCTGCCAAGCATTCAGACTGTACTGCAGAGAGAACAAGTCTGATGGGCTAGCCGCAAACATACCCCTGCCAAAAAGACTATTTTATGAAGAACTCACACAGGGCAAACATTCACATAGTGGTCAGAAGAAGTGATAGAAGGACACTCTTAAGGTCTCTTTCAAGAACTTGGAATTGACTTTATGACATGGGGCACAGGACCGCTCAGCATGGTGTGCCCACATCAGAGAAGGTGCTGTGCTCTCTGAGCAAAGCAGAATTGAAACAGCCCAAAGGAAATGCAGGATGAGTAAATTTAGAGAATCGGCCCCAAATGTTCACAAGGATTATTTGTACCTGACCTGTGGTAGAGCATTCTGAGCTCAAATAGCTCTGATCAGGTACAGTAGGCCACATTGAATCTTGACTCTAGCATAGTGATGTCATCTTCTTTGAAAATGAAGGATAACAACCAACCAACCCCATAGACAGAGAACTGGCTTGAGCTAGGCCCTCCCCAGGGGACAAGTCTCCTGTTCTTGTTTTCTATTCAAAGTTGGAGTAGCCTGGACCACAAGAGGGAGACCAAGTTGGGGAGATCCTAATTAGGTGGTTTTTCTAGCCGAGATTGCTACAGGCAGCTGGGTCTCATAAAACAATTAACATCCCTTAAGTGTCAGAGAGGGGTGTGATCAGCCATATCTGAAGGTCAGGCCACTTTCCTTAGCTGTAGAATAATCTTTTCACCTGAGGATGTTTCTCTCTCCCTTCTGTCCCCTCCCAATGATGAAGTAATAGGGAACAGCTGAGAACTATTAGCTCACCTCCTCATTAAAATGTCCACCAATCACGATTGCCTTGCCTTTGCTAAGGGAGGTCCAAATCATGTAGTGTCTCATTTAATCTCCAGACCAACCTTGTGAGATAGGTGTGGTTTTTAATACCCATTTTACAGATGAGGCTCACAGAGGTCTATAAATGACTTGTCTTTGACATGTCTAGTAAGTGTCTGAGAGAGGATCCAAACCCACGTTTTCCTGATCCCAAATCTAGCCCTCTGTCCACCATCCATGCCATGCTTCCTTTTAATGAAAACCCCCCTGGGTCCTCCTGAAGGAAGCTTCCTCTGCATCCATAAGCAATGCAGACTCCTAAGTTATTTTCCTTTTAAAATATTCATAACTTATTTTTGCATAATCTTCATTTCCAAATATATCACAGCACCCTCCCTTGCCCAGTGAACCATACCTTGGAACAAAATGAAATTAAATAAAAAGAGAAAGGAGGGAGAAAGAAAGAAAGTCATTCAGCAAAACCAGCCAGCACATCATATGCAGTGTTCCATACCCATAGGCCCTTACCTTTGCACGGAAAGGAAGGAGGTTCATTTTCTTATATCTTTTATATATTCTTTGGAGGAAAACTTGGCCCCATCCATTTCCTTTTTTACTTTTTTTTTTTTGCTTCTTGACATTTACGTTGTTCTTGTTCTTGGATTTGTTGTTGTTTCCAGTCCTCTGAATCAGTTTATCAATATTTTCTCACACTTCTCCTAATTCTTCATATGCACCATTTCTACTGGTCCAGCAGTATTCCATGACATGCTTATGTCACAGTGTGTCTAGCAGTTCCCCAGTCAATGGGCATCTACTTTATTCCAGTCCTTTACTGCCTAAAAAGGGCAGCTATAAAAAAAAAATGTGCTGAGTATGGGACTTGATGGTACAGTGGATGGAGCCTTGGGCTTGAAATCTAGAAGTCATGACTCCATATCCTGCCCCAGACACTTGCTAGCTGTATGACCCTAGGCAAGTCATGTAACCTCTGTTTGCCTCAGTTTCCTTCTTCTGTAAAATGGGGAAAATAATAGCATCACACCCACCCAATTGTTATGAGGATGGAAGGAGATAATGTATGTGTGGGTGTTCCCCACATGTAATGGGGTGCTCCGCAGACTTTAAAGCACTATGTAAATTCTAGGGAGCTATCTTAAAGGCAGGTTTCTCCTGCATCCCTACTCAATGGGGCCTCCTCTGTTTTCCCTCTAATGCATCCTAAAGGGAGGTTATACTAGTCAAGTCTCTGCCAATTCCTGACTTTCTTCTCTGCTTTCCATCATGCACATCAGAAAAGGAAGCTTCCCTCCATGGTCCTGATATTTTGGAACCAAGCAGGATATAACAGAGTTACCATTGTGGCAATTCAGGGATTAGGACAGGAGAATTTGCTGTCTCTCTAGATATATCTTTACCTGAAAGATCTGTGCCTTCCTCTTTGTGGGTATTCTCACCACAGGTGATCCCAATTCCCACAACTTGGTGTAGATAATAATAATTATAATCATAATTATAAATAATAATAATTAACAAATATTTATAGGGCTTACTGTGTGCCAGGCACTGTGCTAAATGCTTTACAATTATCACATTTGATCCTCAAAGCCATCTAGGGAGGTGGTTGTTATTATGATGCTCATTTTACAGATCTGGAAACTGAGGCAAGTGGAGGTTGTATGACTCACCCAGGGTCATACAGTTAGGAAGTGTCTCAGGCCTCAGACAGTAGACACCTGGTCCAGGACCCAGCCTCTACTCACAGCCTTTCCAGCTTGGTAGGACCTCCCAGAATGTGAGGAAAGAGCACTTACTCTGGAATTTGAGGATGAGGTCTCAAATCCCACTTTTAACACTTTGAGCAAATCACTTAGCCTCGCTGGACCTCAGTTTCCTCATCTATAAAATGAGGGGGTTGGACTAGATGGCCTCTGAGGTTCCTTCCTGTTCTATGTCCATGATCCTCTGATCATAGCCGCTAGGTGGTATAGTAGTAGGAGGGTTGGTCCTGGAGTCAGAAAGGCTTGAGTTCAACTGCAGCCAAAGACACTTCTAGCTGTGTGACCCTGGGTAAATCACTTAATCACTTCCTGCCTCAGTTTCCCTACTGGTTAAATGGAAATAATCTGCCTCCTAGGGTTGCTGTGAAGATCAAATGAGATTTGTAAAGCACTTTACACAGTGTCTGACTCATAGCAGATGCTTAATTAATGCATTTTTTTCCTTTTTTTCTTTCCTGTGATCTAAAATGAGTGGTTTGGACAACTGCCTCTGAGATCCTTTCCAATTCTGGATCTATGATCATATAAATAGAATTCACTAATATTTTTTAACCATCTACTATATACTAACCATTGCGCTAGGCACAGGGGATATAAACAAAGAAATGAAATATCCCCTGCCCTCATGGTGCCTACCTTCTACATGTAAGGCTCCATATTTTGCAGTGGCGTGTACCACAACAGCTGATATGGAAGTTCAATGAAGGGATTGGAGTACATATATTGCCTTTTATTTAGCTCGCTAGAGGTACTGCTTACAAATTCCACTTCCTAAGTTTAGAAACGTTGCATTTGCTAAACATCTGAAGTATGAACCTTGTGCACCAGAACTCTTGGGCTATGTGAGTTATTTTTATCTTTCGTGCAGTCATCTGGGCTAGGTTTCAATTGATTTGGGGGATAGAGAAAAAAAAAAAAGTTGAGTTATTTGTGTCCTGCCATTCAGTTAGGGAAAAATTCCAAATGGAAAAAATCGATGCCCTTCCCCTCAAACAAAACAAAAATAAACAGAAACCAAGAGACCCAGAGTGTCTACATGATGGAGAAAATGGTTGTTACTGCACTACTGGATGCCAAGGAAGTTCTGTAACAGGTTTCATGAATAAAGTTGATTGGAACCTTTAAACTTGTCAAATCCTACTCATTTTCAAACCCTGAGTAAGTGGAGAGGGGCAGGCCGAGATCAGTAATGGAAACATTAAGAGAATCTCCACTTGAGTTCAGCAAATGAGATTGCAGCTGTACCTTTCCTTTTCTAAGTTAATTGAGTTTAAATGAAGGCAATTTGGCTGAAGGTAAAATATCAAACCAGGTGGGGGAAGGGAAGTGGCCAAGATGAAGGAGCCCCTCAAGAATAGGGACCTGCTACAAAAATGGTTAAATATGGAGGACTTGGCAGAATGTTTCCATGGTTAATTGGCCAATTAAATCCCTCAAGGGCAGGAACAGCCCCACCTATTCATTTAGCTAAAGATGAGTCTGGTGGGGTAGCCAAGAATTTGATAGGGTTCAATAGAGATGAAATTTAGAGGAAATGAGGTGAAAAGAGGACTATATTTGGAGGTAGAAGAGCTGAGTTTGAATCCTTATATACTTATTACATATGTGTATGCAGTCTTATTTGAATTGAAAACCTCTCACAGGGAATTAAATTCAACAAACACATGTTAAACTCATGCTAGTGTTAGAAATACAAAAATAAAACATATGCTTTTACACCTAGAGCTGGAAGGGTCATCAGGGGAAATCTAGTCCAACTCCCTCATTTTACAGAGGTGGAAACTGAGGGCTAGGAAACACAAAGGATTTTCTCAAGGTTATATGGATAAATAGAACAGCTAGGTGGCGCCATAGAGGATTGAGTGCTGTGCCTACAATCAGGAAAACTCATCTTCCTGAGTTCAAATCTGGCCTCAGACCCTTATTAGCTGTGTGACCCTGGCCAAGTCACTTAATCCTGTTTGCCCCAGTTTCCTCATTTATAATATAGCAAACCACTGCAGTATCTCTGCCAAGGAAATCCTAAATGGGGCAAACTATTTGCTCTCTTTTTTTCCACCTTTTTTGGTTTCATTTCTTCTTTCTCACAATTCATTCCATTGGTTATAACTCTTCTTTACAACTGGATTACTATGTAAATAAGTTCTATGAGAAGGTATATGTAGAACCTGCATTGGATTACATGCCATCTTGGTGGGGGAGGGGGGAAGGGAGGGAGAGAAAATTTGGAACTCAAAAACTTGTGGAATTGTGTGTAATAAACTAAAAAGAAAAAATAGGCTTATAATAAAAAAAAAAAACCCGAATGGGACCATGAAGAGTCAGACTTAAATAAAACAATGGAACAAGAAGAAATATAGGTAGTGAGCAGCAGAGGTGAAGTTTGAACTCAGAAGCTGACTCCAGAGCCAACATTCTTCTCACTACTTCACTGATGCCTCCAATTTATATTTCTATTGCATCACATCAAATCTTTGACTGCTACTCAATTGGAATATTTTGTAATTGAATAAATATTTGAAGTCTAGTAGATTGTCTACTGTAGGTTCTAGAATAAAAGGGCCCGGGTTCATATCCTATTTGTTATGCTACCTACCTGTGCAAACGTGGACAAATGACTTAACCTTTCTCATTTCTAACAGGAAGGATTGGAAAAAGAAAATCTCTGAGTTCCCTTCTAATTCCAAATCTATGACCTTCTCGTGGAAGTTTGCATTTTATTCTAGAAGATTATTAGAGATATTACTTGGTCCCTTTGTTCACCCTGGATGCTTACAGATTGGCCTAGGCTTTAGGTGTAAAATATTAAGAAATATTATTATCTAATGGCATCAACAACCAAACAGGTTCATCTCTACTTCAGTGTTTCTACACTCCCTGTGAGACATCAATATATTTGGGAAAAAAAATCTCCTAGATAATCAAACTTAAATCTGTAGTACTATAATAAGATCTCCAGTAGAGTTTCATTTTTATGGAAGATAAGAGGAAAAAGGTAACTGGAAAGTTCTGAGCCTTCAATGAAGGGGACTTTTTGTTGTTTTTCATTTGTTTCAGTCGTATCCAACACTTTGTGATCTCATTTTGAGTTTGTTTTTTTTTTTTTTTGGCAAAGATATTAGAGCAATATGTCATTAACTTCTCCAGCTTATTATGCAAATGAGGAAACTGGGGCAAATGGGGTTAAATGGCTTGCCCAGAGTCATACAGCTAGTAAGCATGCGAAGCCAGATTTGAAATCATGAATATAAGTCCTCTTGATTGCAAGACTAGTGCTCTGTCCACTGTGCCCCCTCGCAAAGAGAACTTTGAGAGTTGTTTATTGCTCTACCCTCCAGCCCTTCAATCTGAGGGAAGAAGCAACTGAGGGTGCTGAGTAGTTTGAAGAGGTAAGAAATTAAAGTGTTCGAGGGAATATCAACATGAGGACAAAAGTTAGGTAGAAAAACTGTATTCATTTCACTTACATTAGTCACTATATTTTTTCTTCTGATTTGCTCATTTCATTCTGCATTTGTTCAAAGAGATCTTCCCAGGTTTCTCTGAATTCCTTGTATTTTTCATTTCTTTCCATTACAATCCCATCACAGTTTGTTCAGTAATTCCTTAATTCATGGACAAAGGCTTTGTTTCCAATGGTTTGCTACCACAAAAAGTAGCTGCTGCTGCTGCTGCGTGTGTGTGTGTGTGAATTTTTCTCCTCTTTTTTAACTTCCTTTGGTATGTCTAATATTTGTCTTACTTAAATACCCAAATGGATATATGATCAAACCAATGTAGGTTTCCTTCCAATGATACAGTTTACCACTCATATTTGCCTTCCTAGCCTACCCATTTCTTGTCCATGCTCCTCTATAAGGAGACAGTACTCCTTTTGTTCTTTTAGTACAAGAATATTAAAAGAACACTCAGGAATACCAGTTAAACTAAGGGAGCTAGCAATAACTGAGGGAAAGCCAAGGTTCTTTGCAGGAATGGAGAACTACGGGTATAGAATAATGTATATTACTTTAGACCTTTTCAATATGTTAGTTTCACTGATTTTTTTTTTCCATTTGATTTTTACTCTTTATTACAAGAGATGTCTTCCTTGGAGAGGGAAGAAGACGCATTGGAAAATATAAAAAATTGATATAAAAATCAATACAATTTATTTAGAAAATAAAACAAAATCTTGTGTTGAGGTGGAGAGTGAAATCAATGGTATAGAGCAGGAGTGGGGAACCTGCAGCCTTGTGGCCACATGTGGCCTTCTAGGTCCTTGGGTATGTCCTTTTAACTAAGTCCAAATTTTATAGAACAAATCCTTTTATGAAGGGGATTTGTTCTGTAAAGTTTGGATTTAGTCAAAGGAAGGCACTTGAAGACCTAGAGGGCCACATGTGACCTCAAGACCATAGGTTCCCTACCCCTGGTATAGAGTAACACTTGGGCTTGAAAGGCTGTCAAGGATTTTGAGATACATAGATGAGAAAAGGTATCCTGGGAATGTGGAACTACTTGTTAAAATGCACAGAGATAGTAGATGAAATGTAAAAATAGGAAGTAACCAGTAATCTAGTCATTTTGTTTTGTTTTGTTTTAAGGATTTTTGGGGTGGGGGGTTGAACATAGCATTAATGAAGGGGGATAGGAGGAGATAAACCTGGAAAGGTAGTAAGACCAGATAGTAGAAATTTTAAGCCTCAAGCTGAATTTAAGAAAAAATATATCCTAGAGGCAATGGGGAGCCATTGAACATTTTTGAGCCCTGGAGTGACATTAATAGACTTGAGCCTTAGGAAGGTTACTTGGAAATTTGGAGCAAAGTAAAGAAAGACCTGGAGAAGGGAGATTGGAAGCACAGAGACCAATCAGGAGGCCACTATAGACAGGAGGTATCTGAGGGTTTGAAGTAGGAGAGTGACATTGTGTACATGAAAAGAAGGGAATGGATGTAAGAAATGTGGGGGTAGATTGATCCTTGCATGGATAACTTGGTCTCCAAGGCCCTTACCACCCTCTGGATGCTTTTCAGCTTGTCAGAGATGTTCTAGAACTAAGCACAGCTTACACATTTTTATTTTCAGAAACTGTTGAACAGGAGTGAATCCAAGAATAGCCTTCAGGTTTCAAGAAGAAAACCAGTTGAGTCTCCAGCTGGTCCCAAAACTGGTCTCATGACCAATATGATTGGCAGTCTAAAATAGCCAGACTCATGCTTTGGTCCTCCAAGACCAATTTAGGTTTCAATTTGTTCTCTCATTTTACATGCCCTCCATAACTTGCTGCATCAGACTATACTTATGCAGCTTGTTTTCCCAGATAACACTTTACCTTAAACACGGGCTGAATTAAGTCGTTAGTGGGAGAGTCCTTTTTTTTTTTTTTTTTTTACTATTTTGGCCTATATGAATCACTAGACAATCTGGTCTTTTATTACTTCTTTCCAACTCACTTTGGTCTGTTCAGTGAAGCTCAGTGTATTTCCCATCACTCTTCAGGTGCTTACCTTGTTCCTCAAAGACAACATTCCTATTCCTGTATCATTGCTTAAGCTGTTCTGCATTCCTGGAATAAATTCTTTCTTCAACTCTACCTCTTAGAATCCCTATTTTCCTTCAGAGAATAGCTGAAATGTTACTTCTATTGTACACAAGGCATGCATTCACATGGTGGTCAGAAAGGACACTCTCAAGGTCTCTCTGAAGAACTTTGGAATTGATTGTGTGACATGGAAGACACTGTCACAGGACTGCCCAGAATGGCGTGCCCTCATCAGAGAAGGTGCTATGCTCTGTGAGCAAAGCAAAATTGCAGTAGCTCAAAAGAAATGCAAATTTAGAGAATCCACCCCAAATATTTACACAGACTGTTTGTGCCCAAACTGTAGTGGAGCATTCTGAGTTTGTATGGTCTGATCAGCCATAGTTGGACTCACTGTAACTTGACTCTTAACATTGTGATGTCATTTTAGTCCTCTTTGAGAATAAAGAACAATCAATCACCCTAAGGCCTTTCCTGATCTTCCCAGTTGATTGGATCCTTCTCTCCCCAAACTGCGCCAACCCCACCCCTACCATGTATGATTGAATTCTCCTATAGAGTTTAAGGTCCTTAAGGACAGGGATGATTTTATTTTTTTTTTCTTTGCTTTCTCAGTGCCTAGTACAGGGCCAGCACATAGTGGCTATTTAATACATGCTTATTGATTGGTCAATGCCTAGCCAGGTTAAGGGCCAAGCAAGTCGCATTTAGAGTTAGGGAAATGCACACCTCCGCCTCTAACCTTACCTCAGCTCCTTCAGAATGACTTCACTGGTTGGTGTTCCTTCCCAGTTCTTACACTTTAAAAGCTGGAGATTTGAAGGCCAGAGCTGTGGTTTTCTCAGTGTCATATCCATCTCCCATCCCCAAACAATCTATATCAATATTTTAACTGAAGAAAAGTTTATTAAAAGTAGGAAGAAAAAACAAACTCTTGAACGAACAAACATTAGATTGATGTTATCATAAGGGTTTGAGAGACATAGTTTCTGGATAATTTAATCATTTTATTAATAAGGGAGCAGGTTTTTAATAATAGTATGGTCATTTGGCTGTCTCTCTTAGCCAAAGACAATCTGGTGGTGGGGATCACAGTTTATATACCCTTCCAATGAGAGGCTGATGCCACCCATCATCACCCTTGGAATGGAGAAAATATCTCTATACCAGACCACTCTCAGCCTTGGGCTATTTAGACAAAAGGATCTGTCAGCATTCAAGCTGGAGTAGAACGCAATGGCCTTTCCCACCTTAGATTAAATTCCTTGTGAGGTTGGGTGATAGCTCAAGGAGAGTTAATGCAATCTCATTATCAGTAATTTCCTTCAAGAGACATTAAAATCAAGATTTTAAAAGAAGGGGACAGCTCTGAATCTCACCAAGATATTGTTATTAATAATCATTTCTCTCATTGTGAACCACTAAGATCACTTACGATACCAAATAGAAGGATTCTTCTGGAAAAAGCCCAAATAAATCCAACATACTCCTTTTAATGAGGTCAGGAAACCATATGTTTTAGGGGTGCTTGAGACTCCAAAATACCAACATACCAGGTCCTGCTCAAATGAATTCAACTCAAGCTTTCTTTCAGCCAAAAGAACCCAAAGTTTACTAAAGACTCTCTATAATGGGCAGTCTTAAGAAATCTCACCATTTGTGAAGCTCTGGTGGCCAGATTTAATCTACTGAGCTATACAGAATCTGAGCACCTTCCTGGAGGCAGGATGAGACTTGTATACAGAAAAGGTATGGGAGGGATTAAGGGTGGTCCTGGGATGATGGGAGAAGGAGTTTAGGGAGGGTCTGGAGGAGGACTCTATGGAGGATCATGATGGGACTTGGGATGAGGTCAAGACTCCAGGAACCAAGAGAATGAGATTAAGGGTGGGAAGTAGCTGAAGGCTACCTGGAGATAACAGACAATGTAGGGCTAAGCTAGTTTAAGGATAACAGATTTGGGCTTAGACATTTTGATAGGATCAAGGGTGGGAAGTAGCTGTACAATGGAGGGCTAGGCTAGGTTAAGAGTAACCTAGAGATTTGGGCCTAGCAATAATGAAAGGCTTATGGCCTCAGGCAAACACCTCATCAAGTGGGAAGATTCAAGGAGTTCATGGGCTTACTTTGACAACCACCTTGACAATCCATGTTGCGGAGGTACTGGTGAAATAGAATTCCCTCTCCCTTCCCCTCTCCCTCTCCCTTCCCCTCTCCCTCCTCTTTTTTCTCCCCCTCTCTTTCTCCCTCCCTCCATTTCCCACTCCATCTTCCTCTCCACTCTCCTTTCTCCCTCTCCCCTCTCCCATCTCCCCTTTCTTCTCCCCTCTCTTTCCAGACATTCATAAGCTCTTGCCAGATCTATTGCTTAGTTGCTTTCTCTCTCCAATAGTCTATCTTTTAGGACCACCTCCCCCTCTATAAGAAGCAAAGCCTTAAATTTTTTTTAACTTCCCCTATGCCCAACACATCTCTCTCACAATTTCCCCTTAAACCTCTACTTATATCATTGTCATTTCTAGGTAGTAGTGGTGGTGAGGAACATTGTGCCCCCATTGTGAGTACTTTCTTATAACAAAGAAAAACTATGAAGTAAAAACACCCAATAAAGTGACTATATCTGACTGTCTATCTACACACATATATATGTATGTATGTATGTATATATGTATGTATGTATGTATGTATATGTAGTATTTGGCTCTAGGAATCTCTTGAATTTCTGATTTGAGGAGGGAACCATCAATATATCAGTCAGTCAGTCAACAAGTATTTCTTAAGCCCTCACATTCCAATAGGGAAAACTAGATGTAAATAAATAACCATGCCAATACAAGCTCTATGTAGTGTAATTGGAAGATTATCTCAGAGAAGAAGGTACCAGCAGTGGGGTGGGGGTAGGGAACCAGGCGAGGACTCTTTCAGAAGGTAGGATTTGAGTCTAGTCTTAAAGTAAGCCAGAAAATCTAAGAGATGGAAATGAGTAGGAAGAGTATTCTGAGTATGGAGGACAGTCATCGTGCTTGAGGAATTGCAAGGAGGTCAATGTGGCTGGGTCCTGGTATACGTGGAAGGGAGAGATCAACTGCTGAATATGCATTTATTAAGCTCCTACTATGTGTTAGGCACTGAGTATACAATCTAATGGGGGGAGACAATATGCCAACAAATACATACAAAAGAAGCTATAGTCGAGATAAATAGGAAATAATTAATGGAGGGAAAATACAAAAAGTAAGAGCAGCTGAGAAAGGCTTCCTCTAAATTATGGGGTTTTAGATGGGACTTAAAGGAAGCCAGGAAAGAAAGCAGATAGAGTTAAAGAGGGGAGTGATCCAGGCATGGGGTCAGCCAGAGAAAATGACCATAGCCTAGATAGAGATAGAGTCTTGTTCATGGGACAGCCAGGAGGCCAGTGTGGCTGGGTCAAAGTATAAGTGCAAGAAGATTGGAAAAATAGGAGGGGGCTAGGCAAGGAAATTCTTTGAATGCCAAAAGGAGTATTTTGCATTTGATCCTGAAGGTCAAAGGGAGCTACTGGAGTTTATGGAATAGAATGTCATGATTGGATCTGAGCATTAGGAAAATCACTTTGATGGCAGATTGGAGGGTGGATTGGAGCGGGGAGAGACTTGAGGCAGGCCGACCCACCAGCAGGCTACTGCAATAGTCTAGGTATAAGGTGATGAGGGCCTGGACCAGGGTTGGGGCAGTATTAATGGAGAAAGTGAAGGCATATTCAAGAGATGTTGCAAAGGTGGAATTGATAGGCCTGGGCAACAGTTTGGACATGGATGGTGAGAGATACTGAGGAAGCCATGATGACTCCTAGGCTGTGAGCCTGAAGGATTGAGAGAAGGATGTTACCCTCTGCAGTAATAGAGAAGGGGGAAGGTGGGGAGGGTTTAAGCGGTAAGAAAATGAGTTCCATTTTAGGCATGTTGAGTTAGAATGTAAGGAAATTGGAAAGGTAGAAAGGTTTAGAGCAGAGGTTCCCAAACTTACTTGGCCTATCATCCCCTTTTCAAAAAAAAAAAAACTCAGCAGAAGGTCCCCCCTCCCCCTCAATCTTTCTTTAACTCTTTAATGGTTTTTTTTTTGAGATTTGCATCTTTCCAAAAATTATATAAAACATATTTTTAATGATGCATCTTAAATTTTATCATTTATTTTAAATTTGTGGGTTTTTTCCTGCATCGAAATTTTGATGACACAATATTGCATCATGTAACCATATGGTATTGTATTGTAAACAAATCATTATATGCACATATTCCTGCCAGTGCATGCTGGACTTCCTGACAGACAATAAGCAACACCCTTGCCTGCCAACACTTGCTTGTTAAGACTTGTTGACAGATTTGACCACTGATTGCTTATAACTTGCATTTTGTGTGTTTATTTGGAAAATAATGTAATTACCATAACTTTAACTCTATTACACAACAGATGAAACATGTATTAACAGTTTTTCAAAGTTTTCTTCTTTCCTTATGCTTCCACTGTCCTCTTATTTATCTTCAATGTCCCCCAGTTGCCCCCAGGGCTACTACTACCCCCCTGGATAACCCTAGTACCCCCCGGGGGGCAGTATCACCCACTTTGGGAACCTCTGGGTTAGAGTTATAAAGTACTTTATTGCTTTTATTTTATTTTATTTTTTTACATTTAGCAAGCCTTTATTTCCTCTCCCTCCCAATCCCAACCCTGATGAAAAAGAATAAGAACAAAAAGCAAAACAAATTCCCATTTTGGACACATCCAAACATGTATGTCTCATTCTGCATTTGAAGGGCTTTAAATGCTATACAGAAGAGTCTACACTTGATCAAAGAGGTAACAGGGAGTTACTATAACTCAAAGAGAGAGGCAAAGCTTTTCCACTCAATATTTGGATTTCAAGGTGATCAACACAGAAAAGTGGGGATGGGAATAATTATCTCCAAAGGTGCTCATATGAGGTAGAGATTTCTTCATGGAAGAATATGCTTTAAGTCAGCTGTTGGAATGAAAAGCTGGCCTTGTGCCATAAAAAATACACAGCAAGCTGCATCTAAATCTTGTATACATGTGAGGGTAAGGGCTGGCAGGAAGTCAGTGGATGCTTATAAACATCAAGGAGAACCGGATCCTGACGCACATTCCATTTTCTCATCAAATGTGCTGTGTTTAGAGATGCTCGTCATGGATACAACTTCCCTGCCTGGAAGCTGAAAACTAAAATTATTAAGACAACAGGAAGCAATTTGTCCTGCCTTTGCATTCCTGAGAACAACAAGAAGGAAATGATATTTCACCTAGAATAGAGAATTAGGCACCGTGTTCTGTTGCTGGTTCTTCCAATTGTCCTACAGAAGGTGTCTCATTAGAAGGAAAGGCAGGTGGTAGCAGGAAGGGACAGTGACAAGTGTTTGATGTTGGAAAAGTGTTTTGGTTATTCTGCCTTAAAACAAATCAAATATTTCAGGAGGTCTAGATGTTTGTTTTGTTTTTGCATTTTGTTATTCAAGAAGTAGATAGGTAGATAGATAGAAAGATGGATCAATTAATAGTGATAGATATGTAGGCAGATAGATGGATATGTACATAGAAGATAGATATGTACGTAGATAGCTAGGTAGACATTTAGGTAGGTAGAGAGATAGCTAAATAGAGAAATGATAGAAAAATGGACAGATATACAGAAAGATGAATGGATATATTTATTCGGTAGTTACTATTGGCTAAGGACTGGTGTTACAAGTAAAAAGACAATCCTTGCCTTGAAGAGATAAGAACTAAACCTATGATTTCATTGATAAAGGGACCATCTGGATAAGAGAGTTCCTTCTACCAATGCAGTCTGGCACCTCTTCTATACCTTAAAGTCTTAACTGATGAGAACACTGACCATTTGAGGGAATTGCCGAGGGTTGCATATCAGGACTGGACAGCAGGTCTTCCTGCCTCAGAGGCCAGCTCTCCATGCTTCATCTTGAAGTAGCAGAGCATACTCTCAAATTGTGTTTGTTAGGGTTGGCATTATTCAAACCTTTCATTCATTTATATGTTTATTCAAGGAATAGCATAAGCCCTCTGAGACCTTTGGGTTTTATGTTCTAGAATCTAACACAATGACTAGCAGATAGTAGACTTCTTGATTGATTGAGTGGACAAGTATGGATGTATGTATTATGTCCCAAACAGATATGGTAGTCTTAGAGACAAGAAGACCTGGGAAAGTTCTGCCTCTGACATGTAGTAGCTGCGTGACCCTGGGTGAGTCACTTGAATGGTCAGCATCACTAATCACTTAGTGCCCTCAGGAAACATCTCTAAAACTAAAAGTTGCAGAACAGGTGGCCATCTGTACTAGAGGAAGATTCCTCATTGTGAGTTCTCTACGCTAATGAAATCTGGTTCAGAAATGATGTGCTAGGCACTAGGCTGCAAAGGGCACCCCTCCTCCTGCCAAAAAAAGGATAAAAACAGTTCCTGCCTTCATGAAGTTTACATATTCTTAAGGTGAAATACCATTTATATGGCTATATAAAAAGCAAAAACATACATTAAATAAGTACAAAGTGAGAGTGTGGGGTTTTCAGAAGTACTTTGGTGTGAGGGCTGCTTATCCACCTTTGGGGTCTACCTGGCACCCAACTCTCACCTGTGGCTCCAAGAAGCTGTAGCAAATTCAGTGGCCACACCCTGGCAAACCATTTCAGCAAAAGGGCTAAACTAGGTAGAGAGTAATCAACAGACCTCAAACCTATCGTTGAGTTAGGGGGATGTCTCCCCTGAATATGTGAAGACTTCCCCCAGAGGAATGGGCAGATGAGAACAATTTATTCCAGCAGCCATGGAGGCACCTGAAGGAGGTGCTGTAGAGCACCATAGAGCTATAGAGCTTGGCCAGACACTGAAGATGGCAGGGTCATCCACTGCATCCTGTGCCATCTCCAGCCACCTTGACTTTGTCCTGCTGCTGAATGACTCTGGAAGAGAGAATGAGGCTGGAAACCTTGTGCAACTCTGCCTCACCTAAATCCAATTCATGCATGTGTGATGTCATTAGTCCTCTTTGAAAAATGAAGGACAGACCACAACATGTAAAAAGTAGTTTGGTCAAGGAGGCATTAATAACTTGGGGGAGGGAGGAACTGAGATCTGGATTGGCCTCACATAAGAGGTGGAAATTGAGGTGAACCTTGAAGAAAGCTAGGAGTTATAAGAGAGACAAGTAAGGACAGAGTGCATTCCAGGCATGCAGAAATACTATTCAACAGTATAATAACCAGTGGCAGGGTGGCCCGAGGGTTAGAGAGCTGACCTCAAAGACTGGATTCGACTCTTGCCTCTGACTTAAAATTGCTCTGTGAATCTGGACAACACACTTAACTTCTCTGTGCTCTCATCAACTCTCTAAGTCTATAAGGTGAAGAAAAAGAGGGGTTTCCTCATCTGGGTGTTCCCAATACCAATTAACACCACAGATCTAGTCCTTATCCTTTGTAGCTCGAGCACCTGGGCCCATGCTTAGCTCATGTCAGGTAACTGGTAAATGTTCATTGAACTTAATTTAAAATTTACATAGTGCTTTATAGCTTACGAAGAACTTTGCTTATAACCACACCGCAAGGTAAATAGTGTAAGTATAATTAGTCCCAATTTATAGATGAGACAAATGAGCTTCAGCAAGATGAACAGCCTCACTTGAGGTTGCACAGATAGGTCTTTCTTTTCATATGCTGATGTCCGAACAGTGATCAAAGCCTTCTGTTATAGATGACAGTCCAAATTAAGGTTAAATACTCCCAAGATTCTCCTTGGCTTTGCCTGCTAATGAATTTGAGTCATAACAAAAGGTAAGGGAGGTGAGTCAAGGTCAGTGTCCTCCATCTTCTTATCCTACAGAACTTTTTTATTTTGTATATCTGTAAGCAGCCAAGTTTGATTACTTTGGTGCATTATTTTGGCCAGTGAAAACCCTTCTCATCATATAATGAACAGAAAAAAAAAATTAGTAAGTGCCTATGATATGCCAAGCACTGTTCAAAGCACCCAGGATACAAGTAGAAAAAGCAAGCTCTAAAATGAAATACGATCCTGAAAGTCCTTTCTGGCTCTAAGACTGTGATCTTTGAAATATTGGAAGGTAGAATAAAGAAAAGAGCTCAACAGCTGAATTTGTGGCCCTTTGCCTTCCCAATACCACCTGCATTCGCTTCTCATGACTAACTTTGTAGGACAGATCTTTCAGTCTTTCCACAAAGTATTGACTGAATAAAGCAGTCTGTTGTACCTCAGACTTCAAGGACTATTTTTGAAATAACCTGACATAGATTTTCATTCCATTTGGTCAAGAGGGATCATGAAGTCATATGAAATTGTGCCTCAGCCTCTTTAGGTATCATAGCAAATTATTAGTGTTAATTATTGTTATCCAATCTTCTATTACACGTTTTATGTATTAATCATTTCTGGGAGCCAATGATGTGATGAGAATGCTGATGAGTATAGTAGCAAGGTTTCTGTGGTTAAGTCAGAAGCAATCTGTGGTCATGTGGTATGGGGTAGTAGGTTAACCCTTGAATGGCTTTCAGTCCTGGTTGTCGCTCTTACCAAATATGGGTCTTAAAGCAAGTGATTTAATCTCTCTGGGTCTCAGTTTTGCTCATTCATTAAGTGGGTTTAATTTTAGTTGTAGCACTTTTGTTGTTCCTGGGAAGAAAGACCTTGTCAAATCTTAAAATCACATAGAAATGCTACTTAGGAGAATTGTGTTATTCTTGTTTTTGTTTTGTTTTTTTAAAATAAATTATTTCCTGCCAGTTTTTCCTCATGCTCGCCTGTAGAACATAACTCTTCAAAGGCAGGAATTGTTTGTTTTTATTTTTTAATTTTTTCCACCTCTTTGTACTCTAGGTGCTTAGCATGGTGCTTTACACATAGTAAGTGGTTAATAAATATTTTTTTTTTAATTCATAGTGTAAAAATTGGCAGGTTTTGTTCTGATGAAAATAAAATAAACATCTTGGTCCCAGTGACTAGAAATGACTATGGATATATGCAGCAAGGTGGCATAATGGTTAGAGTGCCAGACAGAGTCAGGAAGACTGAGGTAGACTCATCTTCAGGAGTTCAAATCCAGCCTCAGATACTTATTTGTTGTGTGACCCTTGGCAAGTCATTTAACCCTATTTGCCTCAGTTTCCTCATTTGTAAAATGATCTAGAGAAGGAAATGGCAAACCACGTCAGTATCTTTGCCTAGAAAACCCTGAATGGGGTCAAGAAGAGTCAGACATGATTGAAATGACTGAAGAACAAGAATTGGTTTCAATTTCAAGTTCCAGACATCAACTAATGATGTGACCTTAGGCAAATTGTTAAGGAGGCAAAGTAGATAGAATGCTGAATTCAAATCCTACCTCAGGCATTTACTATGTGACCATGGGTAAATCACGTAACTTCAGTTTGGCTCAGTTTGCCCATCTGTAAAATGGGGATTATATAATACCAACTGCCTGCCAATGTTTTGTTGAGGATCATGTGAGATACTATTTATAAACTGCTTTCTAAACATTGAAGTTTTCCATAAATGCTATTATCCTCCTCATTATTTGTATTTTATAAGCATTCCAGTTACATCCCTGTAACTACACAGGGCTCCTCCAATGCTCTATGACTCTCCTAGGTCATCTTCCATCTCTCGATTTTTTTCTTGACAACTTCAGCAGCTTCCATTGGCTCAACTCTCACCTCTACTTAAATGATTTCCGGATCTAAATGGGTTCTAGGGGAACACTTAGTTACGAAGGCTTATCGTGTGCTTAAACAATTTAGACATAAGTCCTAGAGGCTCTCCTGAGTTCTTGTCTCACCTCATCACTGCCTATTGAACATTTTCAACTCAACATCCTGTAAGCATTCCACGCTCAAAGTTCCTGAAGCAAGATTCCTTATCTTTCTACCCAGAACCCACCTGCCACATAGTTCTGTTTCTCTTGAGGGAATTGCCATTTTCCAACTTACCCAAGTTCCGAACCCCGGCGTCGTCCTCAACTCCTCGTTCTCACCAGATATCCAAATAGTGGTCAAGTCTTCTTTATCTTCACTCAGCATATTCAATCAGCTCTCAGACCTTCTTGTTAATGCATCCATAGTATCTCCTCCATACAGCCGGCCAACTCTCTAGTTCAGGCTCTTATTACCTCTGACCTGGGTTACTGTAGTAACTTTCTAATTGGTCTTCTTACTTCAAGTCTCTCATCCATCTCCCAAAGATATTCCTAGATCCCAAATCCGACCCGGCCATTCTCCTGCTCAATAATCTGCAATGACTCTTGGTTTCGATCCACTGAGATCAAAAACAAATCTCTCTATTGGACACTTAAAGCCTTTCACAAACTGACTTCAACTTCTTTTTCTAGCATTATGTCACATCACTTTCCTTTACCTACTCTATGGTTTTTCAGACTAGTCTTGCTTTTCCTTACTTGGCTTGCCCAATCTCTTGTCTTCTGTCTTTACATTTATTTTTCTCCATCCTCCATTTAAGCATGGAGTTCCTTAACTTTGTGTCTTAGAATCCCTAGCTCCTTCCATGGATCAGTTCAAGTGCTAACTCTGGGGAGTATGGCTGCTTATAGACTAAAGAGTTCTATGTTCCACACTTGGGCAGATGCGCTGCCTCACCAGCACTCCTCCTTCCCCAAGAACCCCTTACCTGGACTAGGCTTAAATCTTCAGCAGGCCCTTCACTCCTGCTCTGATCAGCCACTTAATTCCTCCCACCAGGTGGGCCTGGGGCCAGAAGCAACTGCAGCCATAGTTCTAAAGCTGCCCCACCTCCGCTGCCCCAGGGGTGGTGGCCTAACCACAAACTCAGTCTCCCAGCTTTTCCCACTAACCTTCTCTGATGTCTTTGCTCTTTGTGGGTTGAGAGGTCTGGTGGATGCCACAGCTCAGTAATTCAGGATGCCAGGGCACTCTCTGCTCGTCTCCTGGTCTGGTAGGTCCGCGTCTGGTCTGTTGGTGCCATGCGCGCTGGGCTCAGTTCCGCTCCCCTCAGCTAGGGGCTGGGAGCTCCGTGTGGGACAGACCTTACCCAGAGACCATCCAGGCTGTCCTGGGCTGGAGCCCTGCTTCCCTCTGCCACTTTGTGGGTTCTGCAGCTCTAGAATTGGTTCAGAGCCATTCTTTAATAGGTTTTTGGAGGGACTTGGTGGGGAGCTCACGCCAGTCACTGCTTCCCAGCTGCCATCTTGGCTCTGCCCCTCAAGTGCTAACTCTGACCTGAAGCCTTTCCTGACCCTCCTAACTGCTAGTGCTTCCTTTTCCAAAATTGCCTTGTATTAATTTTGTATCCATAAAACCCTCTTGAAGCTCACTTACCAAACTTCCCACTGGCACTTGCAAGTTGGATCCCCAAAAGAGAGACTGTTACTACTTACAGGGTCTACATGTAACCCTCTGGGTGAGTTTCTTCTAACATTAGCTTGTGAGCCCCCACCAGTGTGTTCCCCTTCACAGTCACCGAGTAGAATTATTTTTTAATAAAAGCATTTGCTCAAATGGAATAGCAAAACAGTAGTTTCAAAACATTCTTCCCAATACATTGAAAACAGTCCCCTCCCCCTTCTCCCCACAGAATCTGTGAGGAGAAAAGAGTGAACACAAACTTAAAGTATAATGGTATTGAGGTACATATATGGGGAAAATACCTCACCAAGACAACCAAGGATATTCTTACCTCAGGGTAAGGTATCAATGATGAATGAGTCACTTCATTGCTAAGTTGGGGTAGCTCTCACAGAACACAGTATCTTCACAGGATGAGAAGCTAATCCGGGCTTGCTCTTTGAGCAACATGATATCTGCATGCATATGCTAATCTGTTGCTGGTCTAGATTAATCAGATCACTCAATGGCACCTCACTAGACTCAGCAGCTATCGTACTGGGATGATTCTGCCATTAGAAAGCAACTGCCATGTGGTACTAAGCAGGCCACACTGCCACTGGATAGTGGCTGCCAGACAAGGATGATAGGCTACTCTGTTGGGTAGCTGATGACAGTCTGGCCTGACCAAGTTCAGCAGGTAGGTTCTTTTCAGGGCTGGACAGGTCGATCTTTTATAGGAAGGCTAGAGTCTTTTCCACCTTAAGCTGTTGACTTGGCTGGGTGTTACTGCACTATCTTTAGATACAGTGTTACAGTGCCCTTTTCAGGTGGAGCAAAGACCCTCAGTTTAGAGTTGGCAGAATCTTCTTCCCTTTCGTCTCTTCAGAGCTTTAGCTCAGAGGTTATTGTTTATACTTTTAAGAATGAGATGGGCAAGATATAGGCTTTGCGATTTGACATTTCCTTCCTGGTTCAAAAGCACCTTCCCTTAGTAAGTCTTCATCTCACTGAAGTTTGTTTATATTAAGTTCAGTCAATTCTACCTTCCATTCTCCTTTGGGACTTCTATAAAGATGAGAGACTTGAGGAGGAGTAGAGGGGGAGATGCATGAATGCATTTAGTGCCCTGGAGGCTATTTCCTTGTCTAGTTGGCTACTTTATTTAGAATTGAGCAAATCTACTCTGAGATCCTTCAAAGGGTAGGAAATGTCCATTTTGCATCTAAAAGCCTTCTCCTCTATTTTTCAAAGTCTCTGTCTTTAAGCCCCTCTAGACCTTATTAAAGTAACAATATTTTTACTACTTGGGTCATAGCATTGTTGTAAAGAAAGTTCTTTGTAAACTTTAAAGCAATACTTAAATGCAGGTTATTGTTTTCAGACAATTTGTTGCTTTTAGAGAATCTAATATCTCACATTTGAGAATTTAAAAAAAATATTTGCTAAGGGGCATGTTTCCTTTTACATAGATAAATAGATGGGGGAGGGGTAAGGTATGGGAAAAAATGGTCTTCATTATTGTTGTTCAGTCATTTCAGTCAGTCTAACTCTTCATGACCACGTTTGAGGTTTTCTTGGTGAAGATACTGGAATGGTTTTCCATTTCCTTCTCTGGCTCATTTTACAGAGGAGGAAACTGAGGCAAACAGGGTGAAGTGACTTGTCCAGGGTCACACAGCTAGTAAGTGTCTGGGGCCAGATTTGAACTCAGGTCTTCCTGACTCCAAGCCTAGCACTCTATCCACTGTGCCACTTAGCTGTTCTTAACAAATATTTATTAAGTGCCTACTACATACCAAACAGTTTTCATTTACAATATTATCTCACAATATTATAACAACCTCACAACGGACTTGGGAAGTAGCTCTTATTCCACATTTTATGGTTGAGGAAACTGAGGCAGACAGTTGGGCAGACGCTTGCCCAAGGTCACATAGATAGTAAGAGTCTGCGGCCAGATTTGAACTTGTCTTCCTGATGCCCACCCCAGCACTCTAACCAATGTGCCACTTAGCTGTCTCATAGATAGATACATAGGTATACACATACCTATATTATTAGAGAACTATTCTGTACTTGTGTGTGTACATTTTATCTTACAACAGATTGTAATGTCCTCAACAACATGCAGTGTTTCATTTTTGTCTCTTTTTTTCCCATCTCCTAATGCAGTGCCTGACGCATAGTATGGGCTTAACAAATGCTTAGTTGCTGATTGATACATGTGTCATCCTTTGCTATTACTCCTGACTACCCCTCTTCCTTTCCTGTTCATATACTTTTATATTCCTTGTTCACAAATCCTAATTGGGAGTAGACTGCCACCTAATTCTTAAAATATTAGGTCTGACCCTCCTGGGAGGTAGAGGACAAAATGTTAACTTTTATGAAGGGTAGGCACTGATACAAGCTATTTGGTAAATTGCAGGCATGCACTTAATGGCATGAATGTATCCCAGCAAGCAAATTTCTCTAAGGAAAACCATATTTCTCTCTGTTAATTCCTGTTATAAATTCTGAGATGTATTTCTTGGAAGAAATACCCCTATCTACTGAGTAGGACTCCTTGGTGAAGAATAGCTTAAATTGGTCTTCATCTCCTTGATAGAGGATCACTGATTTCAAGCTAGAAGTGGCCTCTTAGGTGATCTAATCCATCCCCCTCATTTATTGATAGGTGGATGGAAGCCTAGAGGGACATGATAACTTGCCCAGGGTCACAGGTAGCGCTAGGGCTTGGAACCTTCCAGGAATGCACTGTACTGAACTCAGAGATTCCTCATATTTAATACTTTCTCTACTCTACAATGCTCCCAAATTCTCTTTAACAAGAATGCCATTTAACTTTCCTTATTAAATATAGTTTTACTTCTTTTTTCTTTGGTCTCTGTTTTTCATGTCTCGTAGAGTCAAGTTGCAATGTCACATTGTACCAGTAGATGTTACCACCTAACTTGAGATCCATAGGTGTGAAAATACCTCTGCAGTGTGAGGTATCAGATTTTCTAGAATTAATAAATGCTCTTATAACAATAGGGCAGCTAGGTGGTAGAGTGGGCTTGGAATCAGGAAGACTGACTCAGCTTCCTGAGTTCAAATCCAGTTCAGACACTTACTAGCTGTGTGACCCTGGACAAGTCACCTAACCCTGGTTGCCTCAGTTTCCTTATCTGTAAAATGACCTAGAGAAGGAAATGGCAAACCACTCTGGTATCTTTGCCACGAAAACTCCAAATCGGGTCACAAAGAGTCAGACATAACTGAAAAGACTGAACAACAACAAAATAACTGATACTTGAGGAAGGTTTTAAAGTTCATAAAACACTTTCTTTACCACAATTCCTAAAAGATAGATAGTGCAAAGATTACTCTCAATAAGTTATGTTTGCAAGTCACTTTAAAATTTTCAAAGCTCTTCTGCATAGGTTACCTCATTGAATTTGAATTGCATACTTTTCCTACAACGCTGAGGAAACTACTACATGTCTTTATATCCCCTTTAAACAGATGGGGAAACTGAGGCTGGCAGAGGGCATGAGGCTTGCTCAGGGTCACATAGACAGTAAGTGTTGACTAGATGGCACAGTGGATAGAGTCCTATACCTGAAGTCAGGAAGACCTGAATTCAGGTCTATCCTTGGACACTTACTAGCCATGTGAACCTGGGGGAATCACTTAAGCTTTTTTCTGCATCATTTTGCTTATCTGTAAAATGAGGATAATGATAGCACCTATCTCTCAGGTTGTTGTGAGGACAAAATGAGATAAAATTTGTGAAGCGTGTTACAAATCTTACATTTCTATATGAATATCATGGTGATGATGTGTATAAATTGAAATTACCCCATCCCCAGTTAAAGCCTGGCACCTTTTCATTGCTCCATCCTATGTCTAACTATGAGATGGGGAATACTGTGGGTGTTTGTTTTGATAAGTGGAAAAAAGGATGTTCTTTCCTGGGGTTGCATGATTGAACCTAAAAACAAAATTGTTTGAAGACGTTATAATGTCCTTTTCCCTAATCCAAATAGCAGGATTTCTAAATTACTAAGTATGATAATAATGATGATGATACAAAGCAAAATGTTGTTGCAGCTAGGAAACTGGCCATGGACCCAGAAGAGTAGGGTTCAAATCCTGCTTCTGATACCTACTGGCTATGTGACCCTGTGCAAGCTACGTAACTCTCCCCAGCTCAAGCCCATTCTCTTTGACCATAAGTTTCAGAGAACATGCTGACATGCATCAGCAGTAGGAAAATCCTAACTTGAGAGTTCTTGATATCAATTAAATCAAAGTCCAGTCCCCTCTCCCTGATAATAATTATAATAATATATGTGTTTTATATAGTACCTTAAGGTACTATATCTATATCTGCCTATCTGTCTATACAATGTGTATATATAATGTATGCTACTATGAAACTACATACATATACTATCCTATACTCTATATATACTATACTATATATATAGCACACACACTATATATATAGAATTATATATACATATATGTAGTTTCATTTGCTCCTCACAACAATGCTATGAGATAGGTTGTTATTATTACTGTGACTGAATGAGGTTAAATAATTTTTCTGTGACCACAAAGAAAGCTTCTGAGGTAGGACTGGACCTCAGCTCTTCCTTATTTGAAATGTGGAGTTATCAATAAAGAGATGGTACAATGTTTTATATATATATATGTATATATATATATATTTACAAATTCAATGATTTCAATTTTATTTAAAATTTTACTTAAATCTCCTAAGGTACATGGTGGTACCCACTTGGACTTAAACACTGGCAGCCTCTCCTTTCAGGATGAAGCTATTTTCAGGGGGTCACTTACTGGCAGGGTAGGATAAAGTCAATAGATAAATTTTATTAGTAAGTGGGGAGTAAATTCATGCCCATTTAAAATCTGTAGTCATTGGAGAAAATCAGGAAGGGAATGAACCCCCAAAGGAAATGAATTTGGGTTTTGGAGTGGCCCAAAACAATTATGTACTATATGCAATGTTAGGATTTAGAGCCAAAAGGACAAGTTAGAGAGCTTCCGGGGGAGGGGAACCACAATGGTGAAGAGCCTTGAGTTTGTGGCATATAAAAGGCTTCATGAAAGAAGATTCCATCTGGATCCATTGAAGACACTAGGGAAGCAAAGTCTTTAGAGGGAGGTGGGCATGAATCCTGTTTTAAGGTATTTTAGGTGCTGTCACATGGTAGGAGGATTAGAGCCTATCCATTTGTGAAGCACTGAGTACAACTGCAAATTTAGAGTTACAGAAAATTTCCTAACAATTGAAATAAAAGTAAATTGGGCTGCCTATGGTTGCATTGGGTTGGCCTTCCTCATAGGTCTTTAAGTAAAGGCTATATGACCAAGATTGTCAAAGATTTTGTCAAGGACTTTGAAAGGAATTAGCTGACCACTGAGGTTCCAACTCTGAAATTCTACAATTCCACAATGGGACCAAGAACACAGAATTATTGAACTGGCAGAATTTATTAAACCCAAGAATGTCAGAACTGGAAAGGGCCTTAGAATATAGAATGTCAGAGCTGGGAGTGAGTTTAGACCATGGAATATCAGAGATGGGAGAGACATTAGAATATTTAATGATAATGCTGGGTTCTGAGAGAATGTAAGAATGTGGAATATTAAAACTTGGAGAGACAAGGTGCCAGAGCTGTGCTGGTGGTGGTGGTGGGTGGGAGGGCTTAGAAGAGGGAATATTGACACTAGAAGGGATCATGGAACATAGACTGACAGCTAGAAAGGACTTTAGAATAGAGAATGTTAGAACTGAGAGATGCTGTAGAATACAGAATGTAAGAGCTGGGAGATCAACCTCTTCATTTTGCAGATGGGAAAATTGAGATCAAAAGACAGGATGTGGCTTCGTACCCCAGTGTCCTAAAAGAATGAATTCTCCTAAGAAATTTTCCATTTTTCATTGTTTGGAATTGACCTGGTGATTAAGGAGCATCCATTGCTCATGAGTTCTGTAGATGTTCACAATGCAGGGCTGGGCATTTTTCTGCAGAACTGAATTTACTTGAGATATGGAAAAAATCTGGAAAATGAGATGGTGGGGGTGGTTAGATTCACAGCTGAAACAAAGCATCATGAAAACTGATTACAGTGAGTCAGGATGCTGGTAGAATTGAGGAGACATGAAATCTTCCTCCTCCCTACCCCACCCCTCTACAATCTTATGTCATAAACTAGGAATTAGCTGATGGGGTTAACTTTGCCTCCAGGTAGATTGATCTAGGACCCAGCAAAAAAATATAAATATATATATATATATATGTATGTATGTATATATATATGTGTGTATATATATGTGTAAATGTGTGCGTATATGTGTACATATATATGTGCAATTTGGGGGGGGGGGCTTCGGCTCTTGCTTTTAACCTCTTTACCAGTGGTTTTTATCTCCCTGAATTTCTTTTTAACTGCCTTGGGAACTGGTTTTAATGGGGTATTTGAATGTATTTTTATCAGATGGATTATTTGTTTGAACCCTTGGGCTCTGATTGATACCTTAGGCTCTAATTGCATCACATGGGGATTAGAAACCCCAACACTGGTGCAGGCTTAAATTGCTAAAAGAGAAATCTTTCCCAATCCCTCTGTGATCCTGGACTAGTCATTTTCTCTCAATGAGCCTCAGTTTCCTCATCTATGTATCTGTGGTGCCTATCTCCTTACCTCCAAAAGCTATAGTGAGGCTTAACTTGGTAAATATTCCATGTAAGTAAACTTCCTTTGTCACTTATATCTCATTGGCTTGTCAAAAGGGAAGAGTCACGAACTTATTAATTGACACCTTATATTTGTTCCTGCTGCTGTCCCCTTCCTTATTTCACTCACTTCCCTCAAGGTCATGGATGCCTTCAGCGACATTGTCTGCTTAGGGCAATGTGCAAATGATATGGTGAGTATTCAGTCTGGTAACACAGTTTTAATTCTGTGCCTTGACTGGGTACCTGGAACTTTGGATTCATTTGCAGCTAGTCAAGCCAAGATAATGATTATGATAATTAAGCTGCTGTGCTTTGGTATTTGAGCATGATAATGCTTCAGGCATGAAGAGGGACCATTTCCCCCCAGCTCAGTATTTTATAATCAGCTAGTTGCTTTATCGTGATTTGCATACTTCATTTTCTCTGAAAGTCCAAGTGTAAACTCTACCCAGAGGGCAGGAAATTTGCTCAGGATTGCTGGTTCTTCCCCTGTAATAGCTCTCACATCTGCTGCCTTCTCTCTGTTGCCCTGTTGTGACCAAACTAGTTCAGACCCTCATCATTTCATGTTTCGTAGATAAAATACTATACTTTGGGTCACGTCATCATCGGTTTGGAGCTGGGAGAGAACCTGGAGGCCATGTAGCCAAACACCTCATTTTAGATATGAGGACACAAATTAAGGTCCCAAGAGGGCAAGGAACTTGCTCTATATTACATAGATGATAAGTGGTAAAGTCAGGATTCACATCCATTCACTCCAAATTCATCACCCTTTCCATCATACCATCAAAAACTTGGCTTCAACTTCATTCAATAACTGTGTATGTAACTCTGGACAGCTTTATTTTTTCTGAACCTCAGTTTCTCCATCTCTACGCAAAGAGTATAGTCAGGAGCAAATTCTCCTTGCACCCATTCTCCCCCCACCCACTGGCTAGAATATATCCCATAATCGTTGACTGGGGATTAGCTCCTTCCAGTGGAATATTTGTCCTGGCTTTTCCTGGTTCAGTGTTGAAAAGCTTGGTGCTTTGGAATAATATAGAAAACGCTGAGTGGTCTCCTGATTGCTATGGCAACAGCAAGGGGAGGGGGCTGCTCCAGAGAGGATTGGCTACTAAGCCACTCATTAGACCTTAAAGGCAATTGCCATGACCTCTCTCCTAATTGTTGAGAATCGTCCACAACTAGTTCCAGTCAGACCCACCAAAATCTCCATTATTTTCTGGTCATTGTCATGCCATCCTCATCTCACCTCACATCCCCAAGGTTCTCTAGTACCCAACTTGAGGTCCTGTGCTCCTGATAGGAATTCTCCATGAATAGCCTGATTCAAATCAACCACACTGACTTCACACAACTACCATAACCTTTCCATTGACCAGGTCTGACTATGTGGTAACCATATTCAAAAGTGCTACCTAATGGATAAAATACTAACTCCTTTGCCTGATGTTGGACACCTCATCATGCCACTCTTGGACTCCTCCATGTCTGGCTCCAATCTATCCTTTCAGACCCATTCCTCACCACTGACTGTCCTTTCTATACTTTAAATTCTACTCAAATTGAGCTACTTTTCTTCCCAACTCCTCCTGGTCCTTCCTACCTCCTGATACCCCCATGCAGACCATTACTCATGCCAAGATTCCCTCCACATCTCTGCCTGTGGAAATGATTATTTTTTCCTTCAAGGTGCCCCCAGGTTCTATCTCCTTTGTGAAACTCTTCCTAATCTTCTTAACTGAAAGTCAGAGAATATCAGAGTTGCTGCAGACCTTCCTGGAATTAGCTAGTCCAACCTGTATTGAAATCTCAAAATCTTCCTGACAAGTGTTCAACACCCATTTGGAGACCTTCAGAGAGAAGACATCAGCTACTTCCTAAGATGGCCCACTCCACCTTGCTGCCCTCTTATCTTTGTATTGTCACTGTCTACCACAGTGCCTGGCACAGAGAAAGTGCCTAATAAATATTTATTGATTGATTGGAACCCCTAACTCCCTCCAAGATTCAGTGTGAATGCTTCTTCATAGAGACCTTTTATGATTCAGTTACTAATTTCTCCCCCCCCCTTACACACTTAAATTACTTTTTATTTGTTTTGTGCCTTTCTATATTCACTTATCTGTGAATATGGAGCAGCTGTTGATAGAACACTGAACTTAGAGTCAGAAAGACTTGTCTTCATGAGTTCATTTTCAAATATGGCCTTCAGACACTTACTACCTGTGTGACCCTGGGCAAATCACTTCACCCTGATTGCCTCAGTTTCCTCATCTGTAAAAGGAGCTGGAGAAGGAAATGGCAAAGCCTTTCAGTATCTATGCCAAGAAAACCCCATGTGGGGACACAGAGAGTAGAACACAACTGAACAACATCAACAACTGAATCTGTGAATGTATCACATTCTCCCTAGTAAAATGTAAACTTAAGAGCAAGGATTCTCTCTCTCCCTCTCCCTCTCTCTCTCTCACACACACAAACACACACACACACACACACACACACACACACACACACACACACACACACACACAGTAACCTCCTTGAGGGCCTGCCTGCTGTTTTAACCTTGTCTTTGTATCTCTGGTACCTACTACAGTGCATGGCACATAGTAGGTGCTTTTTAGAGTGATTACTAATTGAATTGAATGCTATAATCCAAAGAATATCTTCTACAAGATGCCCCCAAAATGGTCATCCAATTTTGAAAACTTGGGAGAAGGGGCACTTACTACTTATTAAGGAAACCTGTTCACATTTTATGTAATTTTAAATCATAAGATCTTTTATTTAGGCCTAGGAAGGACCATAGAGGTCATTCAGTGCAAACGCCTCATTTTACAGATGAGGAAGCTGAGGCCCAGAAGGGTTGAGTGACCTACCTGAAGTCATCTAGGTAATACGTGTCAGAGCTTGGCTTAGAACCCAGTTCTAAGTCAATATTCTTCTCTTTCTTCCTTATGTCAAACCTAAATCTGCCTGTCCGCAACTCCCACCCATTGGAGCAAGTTCAATCCCTCTGCCATTTGACAGCCTTTCAGACACTGGAAGACAGCTATCATCTCAAATATTCTCTACCTCTGGGCTGCAGTAAAGGCAGGGTACGTGACACAGACCATTTCCTCCAAGTTCAGACACGGAAGAGATGAGACCTTGCTCTGCTGAACCAAAGGCATTACTTGATCACTGGTCGTCTTGACAGTTATGAAAATAGCATATTAATTCCCCTTGGCCCTTTGATGTAGCATTAATGTTCATTTAGCTGGTGATCCATTCAACAACTGTCAAGAAAAATCACTTAGCCGGTCTGTAAAGGTATAAATGCAGCCCAAAGCATTTCCCACTGGATGGATCTAGAAGCAAATTGTTTTCTCGAATGACACCACGTGGTCTGTGGGGCTGTTGAACAAGACCTGGGCTGAAAACTTTCAGAAGGCTATTTAAGGCATTCATTCTAGGGAGAGCTGATGGAAGAATCTTCTTCTAAAAGATAAGGCTTTTCCCTCTTACCATATATATTATACTAAGAAATCAGATTAGCACATGCAAATGGGCATACATCCAAGTAAGTGGTAGTCCCTACAGCCTGAATTCTGCCCTATTTATTAGATTTCATTCAAGACTGTTCAATTCAATTCAAGAAGCCTTGATTAAAATGCCTGCTGTGTGTCAGTCTCTATGCTGAACATTGGAAAATGGAACCATTCTGCTGGAGCAAAATAACAGATATAGAGATAAGTCAATGTTATATATATATGCAAAGAAAATTAAAGGGAATTTGCGGGGGAAAGTGTTAGTATCTGGAAGGAAGTAGACCAGGAATAGCCTCATGTAGGAGATGACCCTTGAGCTTAGTCTTATTCCATATATATATATGGAATAATATATATATATATATATGTATATATATATGCATATATATATATATATATTTATGTGGTCGTAGAAATTAGGGATGGTAAAGTATATGGTACAGTGGTAGAAAGATCATTAGCGATAGAGTCAGAGACCCTGGGTTCAATCCCATCTCTGCTTTTTCCTGTGTGGCTTTGGGTGAATAATTAGTATTATACTAGATGGCCTCTGGGGTACCTTCCAGCTCTAGATTTCTGATCTATAATGAGCAGCTAGGTAGTACAGTGAAGAGAGAAATGGTTGGCCCTGGAGTCAGGAAGACTGGAGCTCAAATCTGGCTTTAAACTCTAGCTGTGTGACCCTGGACAAGTCACTTAACTGCTGCCTGCCTCAGTTTCCCCATCTATGAAATGAGGATAATAACAAAACCTACTTCCTAGGGTTGTTGTGAGTATAAGAATGACTTGTAGATTGCTTTGCAAACCTTAAAATCCTACTTTAAATGCTAGCTGTTATTATTGTCCTGTGATCTTTCAACAGGAGTGCCCTAAGGAATAGCTTAACCAAGTTGTCTCATCATTAAGAGGAAAGTAGACTGAGGGAAAGTGGAGAATGCATTGCACAATATAAATGGGAATCAGGGAGACTTCATCATTTGATAAAAAAAAAATCTTAGGGAGGGGGTACCCAAAGGATTTTAGAAAACTCCGTGTCATACTGGTTTCTTTTTACTTGGATCAGCTCACCTTTGCTCTCTCATCTAAATGTTCAAACAGAGATAGCTCATGGACTATTTGCTACTCCCAGAACTCAGGATTCTACCTCCTACCTCTGTGTATTTGCACGGGTTGTCCGTCATTACTGCAGTACTTTCTCTTCATCTTTTCCTCTTGGAACTCCTCACTCCCTTCAGGCTCCTTCAGTTCAAGGCTGTCTCATACAAGAAGTCATTCCAGAGTCTTCTACTTTTTTGTGTGGCTACCCTTTAATTAATGGGTATTAGTTTTTCATATTATATATAATATATCAATATAATATATTATAGTATATATTATATACACACATACATATATGCATATGTGCATTTATATGTATGTATGTATGTATGTGTTTGTATTGAAAGAAGTGTATGTGGCTATTACATAACTGAGGCTCAAGTGTATGTGGCTATTTCATATGTATGTATATGTGCATGTGTATTTGTATATATGTGCATGTATATACATATATATGTATGTATATGAAATAGCTACATACACGTATCTGTGAATACCCCTCAATTACCTCATCTTTAAAATAACAGGGCTAGATTAAATTGCCTCTGCTGTCTTTTCCAGTTCTGGTTCCATGATCCCATGTCATATACTTCAGTAAAATATAAGCTTCCAAAGGGCAAGATGCACTGTCTCAAAACTATTAAGCATGTGGTATGTTCTTAATAAATGATGACTGGTTGCTGCCTACCTAAGGTATTAAGAAATGGATTCACAATCCTTAGAGTTTGATGGGGTTTATTCTTTCATCCTATAAGACAGCAGTAAAGTACAATGTAAAACAAATTATTGGAAGGCAGAGAACTCTAGCTCAGTTCTTTCTTCTGCCATTGACTACCTGGGTGACTTTGGACAAGTTACTAAATGTCTCTTGGTCTGAATTTTCTAATCTGTAAGATTAGGGGGTTGGGTTAGATTACTTCTATGTCCCCTGGACACTCCATTTCAATCTATGTTCCTATCCTATGATGTATCCTGCCATTTGTTTTTTCATCTGTAAAATGAAGAGGTTGGATCAAATGTCCTGAAAGGTCTCTTCCATTTCCAAATATATGATCATTATTTTATGAAGAAGCTGTCCTTGAGTTGGAAGTCTGCCTGTATTTCTGAGTGAATAATTGTATCCATCTCTAGGAAGCTGAAACAAAAAAAAAAACCCTATCTCTCCAGACAGACACATACACATAACCTCTATTGGAATGAGTCAGAATCATTCCCTGGCCAGCCACCTGGTTGGGGTTTGATTTATTTCATGGATACGTTATAAAATGCCATTGGCCTCAGTTGGTCAAAGTAACCAATTTCATATTTCTCTTATCTATGCTAGTAATAGGATTTTTATGGCCTCATAAAGTATCTGGGGTCAGGGACCCCATCTTTTGTTCCCATGGGTTGGCACAGCCTTAGCAGCTTTGCTCAACCCGCCATGACTGTGCAGCATGGAAGCTCTAGGATTCCTGCCAACCTCTGCACTTGCAAGTCAAAATGAGTGGCCATCCAACCATTTAATTTCCCTAACCTTTTATGTAGCCTTGGTTGTAGACAGTTAACCTTTTGTTCATAGGGATTGTTCTAATGAAACTTGCATCTTGACTTTTTGGAAGACAGTTCAGCAGAACCATATTGTCCTAAGTCCACAGCTTTCTTGTAGAATGTTTTCAGCGTTGAAACCTCAGCTCATTCTCAAAGGTCTAAATTATTCTCCCAGGACTACTAGAAATTCCATGGAATTGGGGCCTTTGAGGGAAAAAAGTGACTTCATATTACCCAAGATGGCTAAGAATAACAATTTGATTAGTCCACAGTTGAGTGGTAGTTTGAATTATTCCTGGTTCTCTGGACTGCATTCAAAATTATGACTCAGTTTTCCTACCTCTGAAATGAGGGGGTTGGACTTAATTCCCAGTATGTTCCCCTTCAGTTTTAAATCTTTAGCCCTATGATTGTTTGTGAGCGTGTTGGTCATTAGAGACTCAGGCAGAAAGTAGATTTGACTCATAATAGGGCACTTGCTCTGGATTTTACCAACTCCCACTCAAATTGGAAGGTTGGGTCCCCAGAGGTTGGCCGTTATATCTCCCCTTAGGATTCTAGGAGATGCAGAAGGAATGAGGATTGCTCCTCTAAAGAAATAGCTGATGAGCCCCCAACAGTGTGCTCCCCCTCCTATACTGATTACCAGTTGATATAAATTAATCAGCCAATTAGTAAAGTGGTTGATATAAAGCATACCCCTCCCTGAAAACCTGTGATATACTCACCTACAAATACATAGAGAATCCAAAGAAAGTTGATTGGTTGTTGTCCTTCATTCTTGAAGAGGACCAAAATGACATCACTATGCTTGAGTCAAGATTCAATGTGTCCAACTGGCTGATCAGACCAATATGAGCTCAGAATGTTCTACCACAGGTTGGGTACATATAGTCCATATGAACGTTTGGGGTGGATTCTCTAAATTTGTGCATCCTGCGTTTCCTTTGAGCTGTTTCAATTCTGCTTTGCTCACAGAGCATAGCACCTTCTCTGATGTGGGAATGCTATGCTGAGCCATCCTGTGCCAGTGTCTCCCATGTCACACAATCAGTTTAGAGAGTACATGTGACAAAAGGGTAACTTATGTATTGGCTACCAGAGGTCTTTTTCTCTCTTTGGTGGGAAGCTTGAGAATTTCCCTTTAGCCATGGTGGTTTTTCCCTCTCTTCTTATAGAATCTTGAAGCTATCTTTCCTTAGCATATCTAGTTTATTCTCAGTTCACAATGTAGACCTTGCTTTCAGTCACTACTCTCCTATGTCTATTTCTAGGACAGCAGTAAGTCCAAGTTCCAAGTTCAATCTTCCAAAGTTTATAAGGTCTTCCCCAATCATGGGTGTGTAGAAGGAGGATATCAATGTTCCTGTCCTTCCTCACTCACTTCCCTCTCCCGCAGGTGATTCTCAGGGGCTTAGCTTCTGAGCTATCTCCTGGAATGCCATTGGAATCTCCTGGATTCTAAACTGGTTTACTATTTTGTCAAAACAAAACAGAACAAACAAACAAAAAACACAAAGCAGGACAGAGTTTCTTTACCAACCAAAACAACTCCCCTATGATGTCATTTTACTTCATCCAATAGCCTTCACTCCTGGATTAATCAAGAACTCTTTGTACCTCTGATTTATTGACTTATTCAACACAGATACCTTGACCTTGTTCACATCATATCTAATTTGTATTTTGTTAACCAATTTAAGTGGGGGTGGGGTGAACCTCTAGTTTTTATAGGTTTAGAAGGGATCTTAGAGGCCATTTACTCCAACTCCTTATTTTATAAAATCATCTATAAAATAGGCCCAAAGAAATGAATTGACTTGGCCTAAGTCGTATGTGTAGTATGTATTAGAAGTAGGAAGTGAATTTAGGTCTTCTGACTGCAAATCTAGTGTTTGTTCTGCTTCCATTAAAAAAAAAAAGTTTTTTGGATGTCCCTTTTTATATCATTGTCATTTTGAGGGAATGCCCCACTCATCTTTTCATGTCTTCCCTGTGTTTCAAAATTGAATCTTCTTTCATAAAAGGGAAAAACAATAAAAATACCTAATACAGTGCCAGATTGTATGTACCATTCTGCATTAGTAGTCCCCCACTTAACTGTGGAGGAGACAAGTAGGGTATTTCATTATCTCTTCCCTGGGACCCTTAACTGTTTTTCAATTACTTAAGAGTCTAATGTTTTGATGTTATCCTTTCCATTTATGTCATTGTAGACATTGTGTTTATCATCCATTTGGTTCCATTTACTTTACCCTGCATTTGTTCATATGATTCTTCCCTAACTTCTCTGAATTCCAGAAGACCTTTTTTTTAATAGTAAAGAAGGGACTTTTCCCTTATGTGTGATAATATGCCAAGCAACTATTTTAACTTCATTACCTTAATTCTCTCTTTCTCTTGTACTTTTCCAATGGGGCATACTCATGGCTTATGGATATAGTGACCTATAAGCTGTCCAGATGATAATTAAAAGCAAACATTTTCCTTGAAGGATTTTGCTGCAAATTGTCTACGAGATAATTGTTATGATTAGTTTCAATATGGTTAATTGTGTGAAGTTTACATTAAGTGCCTAGAATGTTGCTGTCACCAAAACAGCATTAGATTTTTCTTTCTTTCCTCCAGTCCTAATTCAAAGCAAAGTTAGGATCCATCAGTTTAAAACTAAATCCAAAAGGATGGTTAAAAGGTTCCCTGAGGGAACATCTGTTAAAACTGGGTCTAGGTCTTGTCTCTACTACTGATTAGAGGAGATAAGCAGAAAGCAAATTCCCTTAGTATTTAAAAGTTAATTGTCACAGAATTATAGATTCACTGAGTTGAAAGCAATCCCTCTACTCCTTTCCTCTTTTCTTAGTAGGATGGAGGACCAGGGGTATGGAATATTGCAAGCAAATGGTATCTGGGGTCTTCGCTGGGTAGCAGAGTGGGCTGGGTTGCTTTGGGGAAATTACAAAACTCTTTACTGGCCCCAAGCTTCCTATGAAATCAAAGGCTCATCTTTTCAGTCCTCCATCAAGGCTGATCCTTGATTTCAATTCTTCAGAGGCTCACAACCAAGCAACATCACTTGAAGAATGATTGTGTTTAAAAAGGATGGTCTTTGAGAAAGAGGCTTGAGAGGTGTTGAAAGAACTTTAATTCCCTAAAGGCAAATTTCCTTTGGGAAATTATTATTAACATCTATAGTATTTATTACTTTTTCTTCATTTAAAACACATCCTCCCCCCCATATAGACATACCTGCACGTGTGCATGCACTCATGCACACACACACACACACACACACACACACACACACACACACACACACACACACACACGATAAGAAGACAGAGGATAGCAGCCTGACTCTATGCTTTGGGAATTTTGCCAACCCCAGGCCCTGGCAGATAAGGAAGTTGGAAAGAAAATGAAATTGACCTTAGGAGAAATTGTAAGAAATTGTGTTTGGGAGAGAATGATCTGAAATGTGAATAATAGAAAGAAGAAATAGGAATAGTGCTACTATTGAAAGAGACTTAGGGTAACACTGAATGGAAAACCAGATGTGTTCTGATCTTGGACATGCCAGGGAAATGGCTGATATGGTTTGGTGACTAAGAAGGAAATAGAATTGGAGTTTGTTCATCTAAACCCCACAAATGAGACCACATGCTGAGAGCACCACATTCCATCCTGAGCAGCTCATTATCCAGAAGGTGCAGACAAATTGGAGGGAGTTTTTGAGTGGAGATATGGAGGAGCAGCATATGAGCTTGGGGACTACAGGGACTGATTTATGAGAAAAGATTAAATGAAGTAAATATGTAGCATTTGGCTAAGTGATAGCCAGAGGAGAGTGTCATACAGCATGTCTGAAGGATATAAACGAGGACATAGAAAAGGAATCCGTGAAGGTGGAAACCGAATAGGATAATCACAGGAGGGGAAAAAAAATAGAAGGGAAATTTACTAGAATTGTCCAGGGGGAAATTTGAGTCTGTGAAAGCTATTTCATCTCACCAGTCTTCCAGCATAATATCCATAACTTAATGAATTTAATCTTAACACTTGGTGTGAATGGAGAAAATGACTTTTGTTGTGGGTGAGATGATAAACCTTTCTGGGTTTTAGGGGAAACTCTAAAAGAACATTTAGGTAACCATTTATGAGAAGTATGACCGGTCCACCTACCCAGGAGAACTCAGGAAGTGAAGCTAATGAAAAGAATCTAGCAGGCTTAAAGGTAATGAAATAGATTTTTGCCTTGGGTTTCTGTCACTTCAGTATCCAGTTGTTGGATGATTTTGTGTGTGGGGAGCGGTGAGGGGGAGAGGGCAGGGAACAGAGTCAGTATTGGCAGATGGGTCACATCATCACGTGGTATGATGTTGGGCCTTGGAGTCACGAAGACCTGAGTTCTAATCTTGACTGGACATTTATGTGAGCCTGGGGCCAGTCAGGTAATCTCGCTCTGTCTCAAATCCCTCCTCTATAAAATGGGGATAAAACTAGTACCCACATGGCAGGGTTGGTGTGCAAATCAAATGAGATAAGATAGGTAAGGGGCTATGAAACCTGTAAATCCCAGCCTAGCTAAAAGGGAGCTATTGTTGTTATCTTTAAATTATTATCTTTTCAGTTCAGGGTTGTTGCAAAAACAGATTCCTTTCTTTAGCCTGACCTTCTCCCTCTCAGAACGCTTTCTTGAGGGGCTGTAGAGATGCTTAATATGTTGTTCAGACCCCATGTGGAGGATTTATGGGAAAACATGGACAAGAAACACCAGGATGAGGAGGTGTGATGGGTTGAGATTTGCCACTTGTAGAAGGAGTGAATACCTCAGTGAAATCTGAATTCATTGAACTGTGGGCCTTACAGAGACTCATCTTCATTGGCCAGGGTGAGTAGGAAATATTCCTTCCCTACCCACCATGGGTGGAGGGAACCTCCAGATGGGGAAACTTCATCTAGAGGAGGAAGCCACTGAACCACAACCTCGTTGCAACTTTCAATCTAAAAGAATCATCTGGGGCACTGAGTAGCTAAGCGATGTTTGTCGTTTTTGTTTTTCAGTTGTTTCAGTCATATCTGACTCATCACGACCCCATTTGGGGTTTTCTTGGCAAAGATACTTGAGTGGTTTGCCATTTCCTTCTCCTGCTCATGTTACAGATAAGGAAACTGAGGCAAACAGGGCTAAATGACTTGTCTAGGGTCACACACCTAGTAAGTGAGTGAGGCCAGATTTGAACTCAAGAAGATGAGTCTTCTGACTCCAGGCCTGGTCCCCTTTCGGCTGCTCCAAGTTAAAGATTAGCTAACATTTCTATAGCTCTTAATATATGCCATGCACTCTACTAAGAGCTTTACAATCTCATTTTATCCTCATAATAACCTTGTAAAATAGGTGCTGTTATTATACCCATTTTATAGCTAAGTAACTTAGTTAAGTCACACAGCCAGTATATGTCAGAATCAGGGCTTGAACCCTGGTCTTTCTGGCTTTAATGCCAGCTCTTTATTGCTAAGCTGCCTTTCCAGAATCCCATGATGTGGGTACAATGAGAGATGACAGTGCTGTTTAGCTGTGGTCCATGTCCTAAAAAATGCCAATTAATCCAAGATCTCACTATGTGGATATTTCCCCCGGTGATACAAATAACAAATCTTCCCCATCCTGTGTGACTTGTCTGTTAACTCCCTCATGGTCACCATGGGGGTTCCTCCCAAGCTACTGCAGACCTTTCTCATCTTCTGTTGGCATCTCAAGTGTAATAACAGAACACATGAGTTGTTCATTGGTTACCTTCCACTGTTTCCATCTGACCTGAAAGGGGTAGCCTTAGTAAATATATTTATGAAGACAGTATACTAGTGTCATTTAGAATTCATGTTCTGTTGTCTTTTGGAAATAACCTTGATATGATAGAATGCCAGGCCTGGAATCAGGAAGACCTGAGTTCAAATCCAGCCTTAGACATTTACTAGCTTTGTGACCCTGAACAAATCACTTCATCCTGTTTGCCTCAGTTTCCTCATCTGTAAAATGAGCTGGAGAAAGAAATTGCAAAACCACTCCAGTATCTCTGCCAAGAAAACCCCAAATGGGGTCACAAAGAGTTAGAAATCACTGAACAACAACAAAGTCTGTACTGGAGAAGAAAAAATTAAACTTTTCTAAGAGTTGGGTTTTCAGCCCATCTCATCTCTAGAAGAAATCTTACAATGTTTACAGCTAACAGCGTCCCAGATACTGCATTAAAAAGGAAATAATCTCAAAACCTCAGATTCTAGTCACGCCAGCTTTCATCTCCATCGACCTTTTTTTCTTCTCTGAGATTTTCATAAGTCTCCTTAGTAAACTAGTAGATCTTATTTAGAATTTTTTTTTGTAGGGGGAAAGACAGGGCAATTGGGGTTAAATGTGTTGCCCGAGGTCACACAGCTAATAAGTGTGTCAAGTGTCCAAGGCCAGACTTGCACTCAGGTTCTCCTGACTCCGGGGCTGGTGCTCTACTCACTGCGCCACCTAGCTGCCCCTCTTATTTGAAATTAATGAAAAATGAGAGGAGGAAGGCAGAAGGGAAGATGAAATTTTGGCAAGATTTTTTTTTTTAATTTACCTGCTCCATCCAAGATACTGAACTAGATACTTGGGATTATAACTATCATTTATATAACATTTTACAAAGTGCTTTACAAATGTTATCTCACTAAATCTTCACAACAATCCTGTGAGATCTATTTTACAGATGAGATAACAGAGGCAGACAGAGGTGAAGTGCCTTGAACAGGGTCACACAATTAGTAAGTGTCTGAGGTCAGATTTGAACTTAGGTTTTCCTGACTCCAGACTCAGCACTCTGCACTATGGCGCCACCTGGCGGTGCAGATGGTGAATGATATGTACTCTGTTCTCAAGCAGCTTCCAAAAATGAGTATGATACGATACAAGTAGAAAGGAGAGGTCCAGAGTGCTCTAGAAAAATCGTCATGGCACTTTGGAGAGTGAAGTACTCGAAGTCATATGCCCTGAGTTCAAAGCCATAGAAATGCCAGGCCTGGAATCAGGAAGACCTGAGTTCAAATCCAGCCTTTGACATTTACAAGTCACTTCATCTGTACTAAAATCTGTATTAAGCCACTTAATATCTGTAGGACCTCAAGCAGTTTGGTTGCTCTTGGACTCAAATTCCTCACCTGTGAAATGATGGGATTAGACAAGATGACCTCTAAGGTCCCTTCTACTTCTACTATGATTATCTATGACTATTTATCTCTCCTGGCCTCGCTTCTATATATGTGAGGCATATTTCATCACACTCTGCCAGGTGGTATAGTGGTTAGAACCTGAGGCCCGGAGTCAGTAAGACTAGATACTTGGGATTCAATGTGGTTCAAATGTAGTCTTAAAAACTTACTAGCTTAGGAACTTACTAGAAACATACTAGGGAGTTACTTGTTTGCCATTTGCCTCAGTTTCCCCATATGCGAAAGGGAACAATAATATTACCTACCTCTCAGGGGTGCTTGGGGATCAAATAAGGTAATTTTTGTGAAGTGTTTTATCAACCTTAAAGCCATATAGATGCTAACTACTATCGAGATTGAAAGGGGATAATATTTATAAAGCACTTGGCACAGTGTCTTGACTTCAGTGACAATTGCGTCTCTTCCTACCTGTCTGACCACCATCATTCTACTTCATAGGTTCATTCCTCCCTCTCTTCCTTCCTTCTTTCTTTCCATCTTTCCTTCCTTCCTCCCTTCCTTTCTTCTTCCTTCATTGTTTCCCTCCTTTTTTCTTTCCTCCCTCCCTCCCTTCTTTCCTTCCTTTATTATATTACTATTATTATTATTATCGATAGTAGTAGTAGTTGTTGTAGTAAAATGAAAGGCTTGGATTAGATTAGTGGTGTCAAAGTCAAATAGAAATGGAAGTCACTGAGTCACACATAAGGCTCTCTAAGGGTGCATATTGATTTAGAAAACCACATATTATTAACACTATTTATGTTCTATTATATTTATATTTGTTTTGTTAAGTATTTCCCAATTGTTTTTGAATCTGGTTCTGCTGTGCTCAGGGGTACAGGGAGCAGGGTGTTTGCTACACGTGGATCAGATGACCTCTAAGGTCCATCCTAGTTCCTGATCTCTCATTTTAAATAAGGCTTCACAGGAGGAGGGAAGAACTGAGCTAGGAAGAAAGAGAAAGCTTTCAACAAGCTAAAATGTGTAGGAGGTGTGTTGAAGTTCCAGGGAACAGCAAATCCCCCACAGAGACAGGAGACAGCAGTGTGAGGTCCAGTTGGAGTATAATTTAGAGTGCAGAAATAAAAACAGCATGCAACAAAGGTGCAAAGTCTACAGCGAGCCATCAATGCCACCTAAGCTAAGAAAGTCAGCTTTTATTTTATATGCCATCAGCAGCCTCTAAAGGATTTGGGGAGAGTCAGTGATTTGTCCCAATACGCATTAGGAAGACTATTTCTGGTAGTTTAGGACAATGAACTGGAGTGGAAGAAGAGGAATTACTTAAGGAGCCATTGCAAGAGAGACTAGGAACCTGACCTAGGGCAGTGGTTGTATATATGAAGAAGGGAACAGATTGAGCTGCTTTGAAGGTAGAATTGACAGGACTTGGCAACTGATTAGATGTGGGGAGCAATGAGATGGAAGAATCAAAGATGACTCAGATTTCAAGTCTGGATGACTGAGAGGATAATGGCACCATCAATAGAAAGTGGAATGTTTGGAGGAGGGGAAGTTGGTTTCAATTTGAAATCTATTGAATCTGAGGTGCTAGTAAGATATCCAATTGTATATGTCTAGTACATAATTGAAATTACTTAAGAACTTAGGAGAGAGACATAGGCTGGATATAGATTTGAGAGGCAAACACAGAGAGAAGATTTGAGGAAATGGGAGTAAAAAAAGATACCAGGAGGCAAAAAGAATAGAGGTGAGAATAGAAGTTGGGGGGACCTAGAAGCTTAGGGAGCAAAGGAGGAAAATGAACCTGGGAGGTAGATTGAGAAAGGGTGGTCAGAGAGGAAGGAGGAGCAAACAAAGTATCCTGGAAGTCAAGAGAGGAGAGAATACACAGAAAGACAGAGTGCTCAACAGAGTCAAAGGGGACGCAGAGAGTGTAGACTACTCCTTCCAGAAGAGGAGAGAGAATAGAGAAAGATAGAATGCTCAACGGTCAAATTCTGCAGAAAAAAAGAGAAGGGAGCAAGAGGGGAAAGGGTAGGTACTGCGAGAAGTTTTGAGTTGTTGATAAAGGATTTATTGATCAGTGTACATGTTGTTTCTCTCAATAGACTTTATGTTCCTTGGGGGAAAAGGGGTGTTTTTATTTGTGTTTTTTAACCCTAGTACAGTAACTGGGGCATAGTAGGCCTTTAGTATATTTGGACTATAGCCTGTATCTTTTCAGTAAAGTAAGATGATTGTTGGTCAAGATTGAGAGGAGAAGAGCTGGTCAAGAAGATCTTATGCTTCTATTTTGTGTTACAGTGAAAGGAGCATTGACTTTGGAGGCAGAAGACTCAGGTTCAAATCCCACCTCTTGGATTTTTCACCTTCGACTAGTCTTTTAAACTCCCTGTGCCTTATTTTCCCCATCTGCAAAATGAGGGATTGAGCTAGATGACCTCTGACCTTCTAACTCTAAATCCATAATTCTTTCTAGAGAACCCTTCAGTTTTCTTGCAAAATAAAGTTAATTTGGGGGTTAATACAGACATGGGCTAGCTAGGTGGTGCCATAGTGCACAGAGCGCTGGGCTTGGAATCAGGAAGACTCATTTTGATGAGTTCAAATCTAGCCTCAGACACTTATTAGCTGTGTGACCCTGGGCAAGTCACTTAACCCTGTTGGCTTCAGTGTCCTCACCTATAAAATGAGCTGGAGAAGAAAAGGAAAAATCACTCCAAGTATCTTTGCTGAGAAAACCCCAAATGGTGCCACAAAGAGTTGGACATGACTGAATAAAAATCTTTTAACATCAATCGATTAATAAGTATTTATTAATCTCTGACTGAGTGTCACAAGGTCAGCTAGATGGCTCAATGGATAGAGCACTGGGCTTGGAATCAGGACAAACCACTCCAGTGTCTCTGCCAAGGAAATCCCAAATGGGGTCATGGAGAACCAGACATGATTGAAACAACTGAACAATGACAGACTCTGCTTAACATGCCCTTTGAAGGGTGTTGATCCACTTACAAAAAAAAAAATATTGTTCAAGATATTAAAACCTAAACAACCACCTTAATTTGACCCCTATCTGTAATTCCTGAAGGGCGAATCTGATGAAGAGCTGACGCTAAGTCATCCATTCCAGCTTTATGTGTGGTAGTTATTACCTATCTGCTTTGATATATAAAATATGCTCCCACTTGACTCTAACCTAGCCCTATCCCTGCCCCTCTTAATTTGCCTGGTTTATCATGTGGGCTTTTTCTGGTGCAGAGGAAGTTAATGAATATACTGACAGGCCAGAGCATTCCAGAACTCCCATGAATATGGATCACAGGGGCTCTGTCAAAGGCTCCTTAAGTGAAATTCCTCAAGTTAACCTTCACAGTAGCCTGTCATTTCATGCATTTAGGATTTTTAACCCATGAGTTATATATTTTTTCTTTTTTTTTAGCACTACTCATCTATCCATTTGAATATCTTCAGAGACTGTATCTTAGGCATACCTTTTATCTCCCCCAGCTTCCTCTGCACACAGTAGGTAGTTATTAAATGTTTGCCAATTTAAATTAATTATGGAAAATATCTACAGAAAATGTGTATTTTTAATTAGACCCTGATGGTATTTGCAAAAATTTTGAAGCTAGGTAGAGGGTGTCCCAGCACCTCCATAAAGTTCATCTTGGTGTCATTTCCAAAGGACGAGTTCCCCTTAGATTCTCCTTTGTCTGAAAGTTGCCTTTCCCTGGTTCCTTCTTATCTCTAGAATAAAATAGAGACTGTCCTCTTTGTTTCTTAAAGCCTTCTTTCATCTCTTTTTACTTGTTTCCAGACAAATTTTATCTTACATTTCTTATTCTATTACAGCATATTATCATATTATAATGTTACTCTTCACTCACTCAACACTCTAGCCAAACTAACTTATTTGTTGTTCCCCATCTACAATGCTCTACATATAGAAGTGCCTTCTCTTGCTCATAATTCTCTCTTTCCTTATGTTGACCTTTTCAGCACCAAGCTCCCTTCAAGACTCAGATCAAATGTCATCTCCTACTTGAAGCATTTCTTGATTCCCCTGTTTGTTAATGTTCTCCCTGCCCAAATGATTTTATATTTTCAGTATATATTTTGGATGATGTATGCACATTTGTATAGTACCTGGCACATGGTAGGTTCTTAATAATTGATTATTCATTTAATATTTGTATATATTATTTCTACTGAAAGAATGTAAGTTTCTCGAGGTCAGGAACTGTATCTTTTATTTGTCTTTGTATGCCAAGAGCCTGACCCATAATAGGTCCTTAATAAAAGCATATTGGATAGGATTGGCTTTGTTTAACAACTAGAGGGATGATACAACCCACTACAGGGCACACCATCCAATACTCAAAGGTACCGATGAGGTAGTTATGTCAGATATCTGTCTATTCATGAGGACCAAAGACATCATGAATAGCTTTGAGATCCTCCCACTGAAATATGCATAATAGGAAAGAAAGAAAGTCAGTATATCATTTTAAAGGAAATTTAAAAGTACAGGGCAAAAGAAGGTTGAGAAAGAGGCATGGACACAGAAAGCAATATTGGAGCTACCATGTCAAATTTAAACTATCGATAGCACTATAGGTGATCTCTATCTCTGGTCTGTTTGTCTGTATATCTATATATCTAAAAACTGAGTATCTCCACTTCACCCTCCACCTAGAAATGCTGGGGCTACTCATGGACCTGATCCCACTTTGATTTCCCTAAGAGATTTGATCTGCTTTTGTTTCCATACTTTTCTGGTGTATGTCTCCTCAGGCAACCTAGAGGTCCTGGGAATCACCACCTAAATGTTGACATCAGTGTGGACACTTGATTGACTTTGCATGGTGCAGCTCAGAACTACAGAGTTCAAGAGATCTGATAGCCTTCGCTTCTCAGATATTAGGGATTAGAGGTGTGTGCTACCATACCCATCAAATATGTCTATTTTCAACATCTCTGCTGCATGCAGTGGAGATTCCTGGTTTCTTAAGAAGTCTCCTTTTTCTGTTCTTTTTATGGGGTGGAGGTTCCTATTTGTAGATGACTGTCAAATTCATAATGATAAAGAGGAGTGATTTAATAATAACTAGCATTTATATATCACTTCGAGTTTGTGAAATTTACATATGCTAAGTCATTTGATCCTCACAAGTCTATGAAGCAGGTGTAGTAGTATTCTCATTTTGCAGATGGAGAGACTAAGGCACACAGAAGTTAAGTGACTTGCCCAGGATCACACAGTTAATAAGTTAAGTTAATAAGTTAATAATACGAGGCTGAATTTGCACTAGGGTCTTCCTGATTCCAATTCCAGCAGATTCTGTACTAAGCAGAGATACAAAGAAAGACAAAACATGATCCCTCTCCTCAAGGTAAAACAGGAGAGATGAATATATGAACTTGGGTCATCTGGCTGATAGGATAAATGAAGCCATTGGAAGTGATATGAGAAAGATGATAGAAAGAGTTTAAAAAAAAGACCTTGGACACTCACAAATGAGGGAGGAAGGAAGGAAGGAAGGAAGGAAGGAAGGAAGGAAGGAAGGAAGGAAGGAAGGAAGGAAAGGAAGGAAGGAAACCTATATTATGTGCCCAACGCTGTGCCAAGTGTTTTACAAATATTATTTTGTTTGATTCTCATGGTAGCTCTGGGGGGAAAGTGCTGCTATTCTTCCCATTTTACAGATGAGGAAACTGAGGCAAACAGGGTTAAGCTAGTAAGTGTCTAAGGCTGGATTCTAAGTATGTTTGATAGAGTTGATATTTTAAGTCAATGGTATGGAAGACTGGGTTACACAAACACATCAAAATTTAGCAGGACATATGCTATGGTTTCTGCTTGGATGAGATTCATTTAAATTGCAGATCGTTGCACAGATTTAATAAACTCCTGGCGGACCCTAATCCCCAAACTGTTACTGATCTTACAGATGGGATTACTTTGACATTCAGCCCAGATCTCTTTCCTTATCCATTTAATTTATGTATGAAGGGGGGAAAGTAATACCTTCCCCCAAAGAAAGACACCATTCATCTCTCTACCAGAAACTGATGTACCACTATCAGCTCCCCAGCCAACAAAAAGGACTTCCTTAATGGACTAGCTTATCTTTCCCTTGCCTTTTTCTATCCCCTCCCTCTGCGAGTGACATTAGGTACTCAGTAGGGAGGAGATTGCTTCTTGCCTCAGAGTTAAATAGGACTGAGGTTTTTTACAAATGCCTAACAAGTCCAGTGATTGATTTTTCAGCCTGCCTTTTAAGGGAGGTGATTACCATATAAGTTTAAAAAATGGGTTGGGCGAACTTTTTTGTTGCTGATGAAAAAGGCCCTGGACTGTAGACACAGGGAAGGAGACAGGTAGGTAGTACAGTGGATATAATGCCTGGCCTGGAGAAAAGATCTGAGTTCAAATCTAGCCTCAAACACTTCCTAGCTAAGTGACCCTGGGCAAGTCATTTAACCTCTGTCTGCCTCAGTTTCTTCATGGCTCACTCTCTCCTGGTTTGCCTCCCTCTCCACCCCCCTTAGTCTCCTTTTTCTTCGTCATCGTCATCATCGTCGTCTTCATCTTCTTCATCTCCTCCTCCTCCTATAGCTCCTCTTGGTAACTTCAAAAGGTTCCATAGATTTAATTATAATCTCTATGCAGATGATTCATGGACATACATATGCATATATGTTGTAATGGCAAGCAAAGTGGGACTTTTTGCTGTTTTTTCTTTTGGAGTGTGTCTCAGCACTAAGGCAATCAAGTGCCTTTGATTGAGTCTTGCCTTTGTTTGAATCAGGGGTCTTTGAATCAAGGGTCATTGATGACCTACTTAAGTCACAAGAAAGCCCGAGTTACATGAGCTTGAGTCACATGGTTGTGATACTCTCTGACCCTGAAGAAGTGTCTGTGTACTCTGAGGCTAGCCTTTTGCTTTGGCAGGCTCACTCATTGGAAGACCGTTTCTGTGATTTGCCCAGATGAGACTCTGGGTGGCCATTAAGGAGCCCCCTGGCTTTGATGTTGGTGATTTTCTCTCTGGGAACTATGTATGTATTGCTATGGACAGACAGAAGCCCTCTGTTCTGATTTGTGTTATTTGCTGTTTATATAATTTCTGCCTTTAATTTCTGTTGGTATTTTCTCTGAAGTTCAGAGTGCTGATTTTTCCCCCTGAACTAAATGAATGATACATATATGTTAAATTAAAGTGAGATTGTAAGCCCCTTAAAGTTGCTTTCCTTAGAAAAGCAGATCAAAGAACCTGTGCCAGTAGCCCTCATGTGTGCTGGTGTTATTGGCCTTACACCTCCACAGCAGTTCAAGAAGCATTGTTGTTACATATGTATATCTACACTTATGTTGAGAGAAATTGTTATTTTGTACTATATTAAAAACCAGTTATTTAATTAGTATTGAGGTTTTTCCCTTCTATGTCTTCATCCAGGGATCAGCCCTTTCAGGTCATTCAGTCAGTCTCTGAAGAGCATTACTGATAGATGAGATTGTCCATATCCTCTGGGTATATGCTCTGTAATCTTGGGCAGGACCCCACCCAAGGAGAAGACCTTATTTCTCTTTAGACTGTAAATAGAATCTAATCTAGATGAATTCTAGCCCCTAAGAAATAAGCCCCTGTCCTTGGAACCCTCCATTAGAACTTAGGGTGACCCAGCTTATGAAAGAGAAAACCAATAGGAGAAGTCTGCATAGAGATGCTTTCCTTTGTCTGGATTGCCAGAGGTGGCTGAGTCTCATGATCAAGTCACATTCTCAGCAGGAGGAGCTGAAGACGTTTTGCCTACCTCCTCATTAATATGCATTCCCCTCATTAATTGTTCATCAGTCAGAGTTCATTTTCACCTGTCTGGGGGAATATCTTTTCCAAAGTGTTTAAGCATTCAGAGAACTCCATGGTTTTGTCTTTGGTTGCTGAAACCACTGACTATCAATTTATTGGCTATTTGCTAGCCTAATTAAGAAATTGATTATTAATTACCCAGAAACTCTGTCTCTCGGGATTTTTATTCATATCAATGTGTATGTGTGTACATATGTTATCACACATGTCTGTCCCTTGAATTTTAGTCTCATAACACAATTACCTATCGGACATTTCAAAGTAGATATACTGGAGATATCTTAAACTCAACATGTCCAAAGCTGAGCTCACTAGTCTTTCCTCTTCTAAACATCCCTATTTCTTTCAAAGGCATTGCCATCCTTCCAGTCTTCCAGATTCAAAACTTCAGTATTATTCTGCCCTTCTCACCCTCCCTCACCCCACATGTCCAATCGGTTGTAAATCTTGCCATGTCTACCTTCATGACATCTCTCACATCTGACCCCTTCTCTTCACTCATGAGATTACTCTTAATTCAGGTCCTTACCCCTTCTCTCTTAGAAAATTACAACAATTTCCTACTTGTTCTCCTTATTTCAAGTCTCTCCCCACTCCAGTCCATCCTCCACATTGCTGCCAAAATCATCTTCCAAAATAATTGATTAATTACTCTCACAGAGATTGGAGTGTATTGTGAGTATGTGTGTGTATATGTGTATGGTGGGGGGAAGTTGTGATGTCAGAGAGCCAAAATCCTAACCCCCACCCCTGCTTCTTACTTCTGTCTCCAGAAGATGGACTTTTATTGTGCTGTCTCACCCTAAAGGAGAGATGATCCTTGGCTACCTCAAGTTTCCTATAGCTTTGTGATTTTTTTGACTCATCAGCTAATGTTAGCTAGTAGAGATTTTACTGGCCATTTAGTCCAGCCTACACACAAAAAAAAGGTCAATTCCAACACATCCAATACTTATTCCTCTACATTCTGCTTTAAGATCTTTCACATGTGGAAGTCTCTCTTTCCCAAAGCAACTTATTTCATTTTGGGTCATTTCTCTTTGTCAAGAGGCAATATCCCTCCCCACCCTCAAATCATGCCTATTTTGGCCACTTTGCAACTTTCACCCATTGTTCCTGATTCTGCCCTCAGGGGCCCAACAGCATACCTTTAGTACTACTTCCATGAAACAGCCTTGCAAATGCTTGAAGGCATTCCACCCCAACATTGGTGAGTCCTCTCTTGTTCAGGCTCAAAGCTCTCAATTCCTTTAACCCATCCTCCAGTGCTGTGGACTCAAGATCTTTTACCACTCTGGTTGTCTTCCTGAAGACTTCCTCCAACTGATCAATGTCCTTCCTAAACAGTGAGGTCCAAAGTAAATATGGTTCTCCAGATGTGCTTGGTTGCCTTTAAAAAATGTGTTTTAATTAAGATACTCCATATTGTTCTCCTGCCTTGCAGCTGTTTTCACGAAGCAGCCAACACTGTCCATGGTCCTGGGTCCACTGAAGCAGGTGGCTAATCTGATCCTTCTCTGGAATGAATAGGAAAGTTCCTTCTGAGGGGGCAGAGGAAATATCTCAACAAACATCCCCAGGTCTATTATATGAGCCACCTTGCTCCACAAAGATGACTACATCAACTCATTTCAACAGAGGACAGTCTGGGAGTCAGACTTAGATGGCAGTGCCTGTCGATCACCTCTAGCAGTATAGGACTTGTGGAAAATAACTTCAGGGCTAGGGAGCAACATCTCCCATCCAAACTACCAGTTCTTCCCAGTGCCTCTTATTTCTATCTCTCTTTAATGAATGGAGGCAGCATTTAATATCTCTCTTTTGATTTAATGTTTACTACCTTGCAGAGACAGTAACATTGTGAGCTGCCTGACTGTAGCATGTTGATGGATGAAAAATTTCTCTTTTCCAGTGGTGTCTTTCTCCCAGGCACTAGGACAGAGTGGGAGCTCAGCAATCCAATTTCTTCTCAATTCCTTAAATTATGTCCCTGTTTCTATCTTAGTGGGAAATGACTTTCATTGAGACCACACTACATCATTTGTCTTTAGTGATCTTGGATTTCATTTTTCCTATTTTTGAACATTGGGACTACATTTCTCTCCCTCAGCCCTGTGGGAGTCAAGTCAACAAGACTTTGTTGAAAAGCATACTATGTGCCAGACACCATGTGACTCTCATTCTATATGATAGTTCAAAATTAACCGACGGGCTCAGCCATCATATCTGCTGGTTCTCTCGGGACTCATAGGATGCCATCTGAGCCAACTGACTTGAATTTATCAAGGACAGCTAAGTATTCTGTTACTTTATCCTTACTTCCTTATTATGGACACAAAAGTCCTATTAGTCATTTTCATCTCATCCCTTTCTGTACAAGGATAATTCTCCTTGAAAAAGAAAATAGAATGAATGCAAGAGTTGAGCAGCTCTGCTTTCCCCTTTTCATCCTCCATAGCTACCACTCCATCCATCCTGAGCAGCACTAGATGGAATTTTCCCTCCTCAGAATGGGTACAATCCCAGAATTGTTGAATATTAAATGTTAGGGGATCTATATAACCTAATATAAATAAATAAACCTCTACAATAACTCCAATTGTCCCCAAATCTTAGGATCATAGGGTTATCCATTTAGAGCTGAAATGAATCTCAATTCAATCCCTTATTTTATAGTTAAATAAATAAGGCCCCCAACAGTCAAATGACTTACCCAGCTAAGGTCACATAGGTAAGGATACACACAGGATTTGAATTCAAGACCTCTGACTCCAGAGCTAAGGCTCTTTGCACTGTATCATACTTCTTCTCATTACTTAAAGACCTCTAGTGAGGGCAGCCCATTTCACTTTGAGATAATAGAACCATAGCTTTAGAGCTAGAGAGGACCTTAGAGGTCATGGAGCTCAGTCCCATAATTTCATAGATGAGGAAACTGAGGCACAGAATTTAAATGTCTTGTTCAAGGTCACATAGCTTGTAATTGTCAGAGGCAGAGTTTGCAAGTCTTCCTGTTTCCGTGTTCAGTACTCCATCCGTTAGGCTGCATTGCCAGTTAAAAATGTTAGAGAAAACACGTCTGCCTCTTTATTACCTCTACCCTTTGCTTCTAATTGAATGCTCTGAGACAAACCAGAATAAACCTAATCCCATTTATAACTTTTCAAATACTTGAAAGCAACTATAATGTTCATTCACTGTCTTTCTTTCTTTAGGAAATACATGCTGAGTGTCAAATATGATATGACTTCAAGGTCCATCCACCATTTTAGTAGCCCTCCTTTGTACCCTCTCCTATGTCTTAATACATGTGATCAAATGAGATGCTGGCATGGAGATGTACTGTTAAACATATTGAGTGCTGTGCAAATGTCAGGTTTTGGTGGGTTTTGTGGCCTCATGATTTTTGAGGAAAGAGCAGAAGTCCATTTCCCACTGGGTACCTAGGTGGCAAAATGGATAGAATGCTGGGCCTTGAGTCAGGAAGACCTGAGTTAAAATCTACCTTCAGACAGTTACTAGCAGTGTGGCCCTGGGGAAGTTACTTCATCCTGTTTGCCTCAGTTTCCTCATCTGTAAAATGAATTAGAGAAGGAAATGGCAAACCACTCCAGTATCTTTATCAAGAAAATCCCAGATGGGGTCACAAAGAGTCAGACATGACTGAAACATCTGAACGACATCTCCTACTGTATAACTTCACATCTTAGACTCAGGCATGCTGAAAGGAACTTTAGAAATCATCTAGTTTATTATATAACTAATTCACACTCTCTTTTGCTGCTAATTTTGGGGATGTGGAACTTTCCTGACGTTCCAGCTTCCCGAAGGCCTGGGCTGCCCTTTGACTTTTGTCTTCCGTGATTAGATCAGACGTTCTTGGATTATAAACCACTCAAAGGCAAGGACTCCACATGGACGGATGATGGATGGATGGATGGATCAATGAGTGAATGCTGACATGTGAATACTAAAAATATCTTATTCCAGAAAGTTTCTTAAACTAGTCACTTTTCCCCTTCACAATCCTTAGCTAAGGATTCTAAATTTGCCTCATTCTTTCCTCCGAAGCTCAACTCAGGTGCCATCGCCTAAAGGAAGCCTTATTTGATTCTTCTAGTTATTAAATGTTCTCTCCCCTTTCAAATTCTTATTATTAATTATTTTAAGGCTGGATATCCCTCTCTTAGCTAGACTGAAAGCTCAGAGTCCACTCGAGAGCCTAATCTTACTCCAGTCATCGTGGGGTCTGTGACTAGCTCCATTTCCAACCTTGGCTGGGTCACTCCTCCATAGACAACCTGGTGTCCGCCCTTATGGGTGCTCACCGGATCTACCATGAAACTTAGTGAACACACCTAATTGGTTTTTCCTTTTGGGTTTGAGACTCTTGATCTCCAGATCTGCAAACCTCAGCCTCCTTCGTATCAGTGATAACAGGCATGAATGATGTCATGCTAAATTATCTTTTATTTATCTATTCGTATGCATTTTATAAGTCCCAGAAGAATTAAAGCTTTCCAAGGGCAAGATCTGTTTTTGTTTTGTCTTTGTTCCCCCAGAGTAAGTATAGCCTAGTGGATAGAGGGCTACATTGAAGTCAGAAAATCCTAGGTTCAAATCCTGCCTCTGAGACCTAATATCCCTATGATAATAAGTCCTCCAACCTTTCTGATCCTCAGACAGACTCATCTATTCCATGTACTACCCGAAGAATACAAAGACAAAAGGAAAAACAGTTCCTGCCCTCAAGGAACTTATCTTCAGCTGGAGAATAGATTTGAGGAGAGAGAAAATACTAATAACTCAGAGATTCCAGATTTTAGGTCTGCAGAATTGATATTCTGTTGGCACCAACCTTGGTACTTGTGGGCCCTTGGGCCATCCATCTGTTAATACTAGTTTCTACCATGTGACCCGTCTGACTCCTTTTCAGATCATTCATTTTCTGGATTATTTCTTTTACACTTGTGTGTGCTTAGCACATAGGCCACTAATAAATGTTTAATCATTGACTGACTTTTTGTGGGCAAGTCATTGCTAACAATACAGGCAGCTTACATCTATCATGATTCTCTCCATTGGTCTGTGGGTCATTAGCAATTTTGATCCATTAGTGATGGTGGCAGTTCATGTGAGACAGTTCTGGGATTTTGAGGAACATGGTGGCAGCCACTTTTGGCTAAGTTAATGTAACTACAGAATATATTGAATAATGTACAAACTACAAGGACATACTGACTCGTGCACGGAGGATACGAAAAGACAAATGCTCATCAGCTTCGATGCACACCACTCAGTCCCCATCTTTGTCTGGCCTGGGGGAATGAAGACATGAATGCAACTGCTCCCAGATGATTTCTTCTATCCAGACATAGTCTGCTCACTGACTGGCTTGCAGATCTTAGAGGCTGAGACATTTATACTAAGATGGGAAGCTAGGTGGTACATTGCGTAGAACACTGGACCTTCAGTCAGGAAGACCTAAGTTCAAATCCTTACTCAGGCATTTATTACCTCTGTGATTCTGGGCAAGTCATTTAATTTCTGTCTGCCTCAATTTTCTCATCTATAAAATGAAATATAGTAATAGCACTTATCTCCTTAGCTGTTGTAAAGATAAAATGAGATATTTACAAAACATAAACCTTAAAGCACTACATAAATGCTTGCTGTATCATTATTATTATTATGAGCTGATCAAACCCTAGTTAGCTTTGAATATTTTAATCCTAAATAGATCAATTTTTAATCCCGAGTAGATTAGTAAACTTAAGCCCAAATGCTGACAGAATTCTTATGGATTCCAGACTTGTATTCCTGGATATTCATGAGTCACTCTACCACATCTCTAACTATATGTCTCTCCAAACTTTCTCCTCTGGGTAAAGGGATTGATCCAAACAAACGACCTGGGTTATTCTGCTCCTTGATTAATTATATACAAAGATACAGCTGCTGAGGCTCCTTCTTCTTTCTAATTACATTGCATGTCTTCTTACATAAAACAACCACTCCCACAAACAAGCTTAAAACACTGGAACTCTAACCTCGTCCAATATGAAGGTATAGAAAATTTGCTGGAAGGCCTGGTAGACTCAATATGTCTAGTGCCTCTCAAGGGACATTTCTACCAGGATCATGCTTTCAAAGATGTCACCTAGTCCAATTATCTCAATGATCTATGGTCCTAAGACCCTAGAGTTTTGAGACTGAAGAGGCCTTGGAGGTCATCTAGTCCAATGATCTTATGGATGTGGAAACTAAGTCTCAGGGGGTCTAAGTGACTCACTCAAAGTCACACAGGTATTAAGTGCCAGTGTGAGAATTTGAACCCAGTTTCAAATCCAAGCCAGTATTCTCTCCCTGTCACAAACCAGTCACAATCTTCATTTTTTAGTGAAACACTTGCACGTTATCTGCACGGAGTAGCTCACGTCATCCATGGAAAAGAGAAAGTCCAAACTGCAAAATAGAAATTTTCTAGGCAAGCCGATGCATTCGATCTGGCTTGTGGAATTCCTGACTCATTCAAGGTCCTCTTCAAAGTCTGTCCTCATGTTGTACTTCCTTTGGGCTTTCATCACTCAGGGTGGGATGTTTGAAACCATCTATTAAATCACAGGACCTGTATCATCTTCTTGTTCTTCAGTCGTGTCCAATGCTTCATGACCCCTTGGACCATAGCATTCCAGGCCCTTCTATCCTCCACTATCTCCCAAAGTCTGTCCAAGCTCATGTTCATTGTTTTCCTGACACTATCTATCCATCTCATTCTCTGCTGTCCCTTTCTCTGTCCGTGGGATTTTCTTGGCAAAGATACTGGAGAGGTTTGCCATTTCCTTCTCACGTGGATGACCTTTTGTCAGAGCTCTCCATTATGATCTGTCCATCCTGCACTTGTGTTAGCTGGTAGACAAAACATTTATCATCATCATTATTTTTACTATTAGTAACGGAGCTAGAAAATAGATTTTTCTTATCCAATTTTCTCCAATATGCCCCATATAAATACCATTAATTACTATGCAGTACAATATATTTGTTAATAATTAGATATTATATAATAAATTATTATGAAGGATTATTAACTGAGAAGGAATTATTGCTATTTTAATAACATGACAAACTATTATATAATAATTATTACATATGATTAGTTATGTGATATATTGATTATTATATAATATCATCTATTTTTAAATAATTAGTATTATAGTATATATGTAGTATAGTGTATATATATTATACAATGGTGTATATATATTATAGTATATATATATTATACAATGGTGTATATATATAAATATATATATACACAATGGTATATAATAAATTGAGGCAGCTATGTTGTGCAGTGGATACAGTAGAGTCAAGAAGACTCATCTTCCTGAGTTCAAATCTAGCCTCAGACACTTACTAGCTGCATGACTCTGGGCAAGTCACTTAACCCTATTTGCCTCAGTTTCTTCATCTATAAAATGACCTGGAGAATGAAATGGCAAACCACCCCTGTATAGTTGCCAAGAAAATCCCAGATGGGGTCACAAAGAGTTGGACATGACTGAAAACAACTGAATAAAATGAGGCAAATATAATAAATTATGATGACATTATTATTAAATGATAAATTTCAGCAGACAGAATGTGTCCATTTTAAATACAGTTCCTTTCTTTGTCTCCTCAATCTTAGTAGTGTGTGGCACTTAATATATGCTTGCTGATCGATTCATTTGTAATAATAGTTAACATTTATTTAGTACTTTACAAGAGTGATTTATGTGAATCACCTCATATGAGGCTCCTGATGATCTTGGGAGATGGGTGCTGTTACTATTATCCCTGCTTGGCAAATGGGAAAATTGAGGCTAGGACTTTCTAAGAGTCACACAATTAGTCAATGTCTGAAGTATCATTCCAACCCAACTCTCCTCGACTCCAAGTTTAGTACCTTACCCATTATAGGACTTTGTCCACGATAGGGATTAAGACCCATGTTTAGAAATAAGATATAATGGACCGTGGAGCAGCTGGGAGGAGCAGTCGATAGAGCACTGGCCCTGGAGTTAGGAGGACCTGGGTTCAAATTTGACCTCAGACATTAACTGTGTGATCCTGGGCAAGTCACTTAATGCTGATTTCCTCCCCAAAAAAGGATATAATGAACCATGTGAGGTATTTGCCAGTCGGTACAATAGGATCAAAAGTAGGAGCTCCAAGCTACCAGATTGTCGGTAGCATCTGTTATTCTTTTTTTAAAAATTAGTAAATTCTTCATATTTATCATTTCTTCTAGCTAGGTGGATTAGCAGCTAGAGTTTTGATTTGGAGTCAGGAAGACCTGAATTCAAATTCTGCCCCCAGAAAATTACCTTCTCTGTGACCTTGAACAAGTCACTTAACCTCTGTCTATCTCAGGTCCCTCATTTGCATAATAGGGATAATTAAACCTACCTCTCTGGATTATTGGGAGGATAAAATGACACAATATAGTGACACAATGATGCAAGAGCTTTGCAAACCTTAATGCATTTTCTTTTTTTTTCTTTTTCTTTTTAGTTTGCAATACACAGTTCTTCATAATTTTGAGTTCCAGATTTTCTTCCCTCCCTCTCCCTCTCCCCTCCCCAAGACGGCATGGAATCCCATATAACTTCCATGTATAACTTCACATTGAATTAATTTACACATTAGTGTGGAGACGAATTGTGACCAATGGAATGAATCATGAGAAAGAAGAAACAGAACCAAAAAAAATCCTTAATGCATCTTCTGAATGTCATTTGTTATTATGCTGGTTCATTAACATCTAGTTATAGGGGGCAGCTAGGTGGCACAGTGAGTAAACCCTGGAGTCGGGAAGACCTGAGTTCAAATGTGACCTCAGACACTTGACACATGTCCTAGCTGTGTGACCTTGGGCAAGTCACTTAACCCCAATTGCCCTGCCAAAAAACCAAAAAAAAAAAACCCATCTGGTTATAATCATGTGCTCCAACTTCTTTAACCTTTCCCAATCAATAGTTATCTACTTTGTGGCTCCAGTCCTTTTGTACCAGAAAACAAAACAAAACTTGCTGTAAGTATTTGGTAATTTTTCCTAAGAGTTTCTTCCAATTTTTTATGTCATGTAGTGGCTCCCTCTCATCTCTGGGATCAAATATAAAATCTTCTGTTTGGTATTCAAAGCTCTCCTTACCTTGGCCCCTTCCTCTCTTTCCAGTCTTCTTACATCTCACTCCCCTCCACGTACTCTATGATGTGATGACATTGGCCTTTTTCCTGTTCCTCGAACAAGACACTCCAGCTCTTGGCTCTGGGCATTTTCATTGGCTGTCCCCCATGCTTGGAGTGATCTCCCTCCTCACCCTGATCTCCTGGTTTCCTTATCTTCTTTCAAGTCCCAGTGAACATCTTTCCTTCCTACAGGAAGTCTTTCTTGATTCCCCTTCATTCTAGTGTGTTGGTTCTGTCGATTACTTCCTGTTTGTCCTGTCTGTATCTTGTTTGTTTACATGTTATTTCCTGAATTAGACAGTGAGCTCCTTGAGCACAGAAGGACTGTCTTTTGCCTTTTTTTTTGTATATCCGGCTCAGCACAATCCCTGGTATTTGATAGGTGCTTAATAAACATTTATCTACTGACTAACTACCAGCAACATTGTACGAATGAGTCAAACCAACTTTCAAGAAGAAATCATGCTATACTTAGATTTTTGGAAAATTTGGGGCAGGGGAGTTTGGTCCATTCTGAGGCTGCCTTTTGGTCCTAATAGAAAAGACATCTATTTTATAGATGGGGTAAGAGCGGCATCTTCTTCCCTATGAATCAAATGAATCAAAGGGTGTGCATTTCATCTTTGCACAGGAGACCAAGTGAATTCAGGGCAGGTTTACAAAAGTGTGATCTAAGACCCATAGTTTGCCTGGAAGGCCCAGATGATGAGAGTCTCATGCTACAGAAAGAGTTTTTCTTGGATATGTTTCAGTGCCAGCTGCCTGGAGCTTGGAGGGAACTTTGATCAATAGACAGACTGATTTCTCATTAAAAGATGTCAGCCCCAGGAAATTATTTTGATCCTTCAATGGACTTGTGATCCCATCATTGGGGGGTCTTTGCTGGTACAGATCACAGCCCATTTACCCCTTCTTATTCTGTGCCACACGTGGCTTTGTGTCCTTCTATCAAGCTTCCATGGGTGATAGGAATGGGATTGGGTATTCCTCTGATTGGATACCAGTGTAGCTCACAGGACATTCATTAGCTAACCCTCTGTCTCCTCATCCAATTACCTTTCTTCCTTTCCAGGTTTTGAAATCAGAATGCCAAAGAAATGTAAGTGAATTAGACATCTAGGAAGAGCAGTACATAAAGTCCTAGACCTCGAGTCAGGAAGACTTGAGTTGAAATCCAGTCTCAGACATTTAATAGCTGTGTGACTGTGGGCAAGTTGATAAACTGCTCTATGCCTCAGTTTTCTCATCTGTAGAATGGGGCTGTAATGTCACTTATCTCAAAAGATTATTGAAAGGATCAAATCAGATAGTCTTTGTAAAGCACTTTGTAAACCTTAGAGCAATATGTAAAAATTGGCTAATAGCGTTATTATCTATATGTTTGAGGAGCACCATGAAGATACTGGATATATAAGAGTCTGGAAGACATAGATCCAAGTCTTATATCTGATATGTGCTGGCTGTTTGACCCTGGGAAAATTACTTAACTTCTTTCCAGCCTCAGTTTCCTCATCTTTAAAATGGGGATGATAACAAGAGGACCTATTTTCCAGGATCGTCAGGATGAAATGGGGTAACATGTGAAGCTTTATATGAATAATAGCTACTACTCCTCCGTGTCCCTGGGCAAATCACTTACCCTCTCCTTCCTTTCACTTGCCTTGACTCTTGAAACCTAGTTTAGAGCAGTTATCAATCTGTATTGGTAGAGGGAATTTCTTACCAAGACTCCTCATACCAGTGAAATCACTGGTTCAGTCCAAGAATCCACAATCTTTTTTTAATCCACCAAACAATATTTCTCACAATGACCACTGACCCTTGAATCAGAAGAAATGAGCTCAAATCCTAGTTTTTAATGGCTAGACTACAGTTTACATACATGATCTCATTTGAGCCTCACAACAGCCCCATATGGTAAGTGCTCTTCCTGTCCCCACTTTACAGTTAAGGAAGCCGAGAGCAATTAATTCATTTGCCCAGGATTACGCAGCAAGGAAGTTCCTGAGGCTAGATTTGAACTCAGATCTCCCTGGCTCCAGGACTAGTGTTCTATGTTGTTGTTGTTGTCACTGAATTGTTTTTCAGTTTTGTACAACTATTTGTGACTCCATTTGGGATTTTCTTGGCAAAGATATGGTTGGCCATTTCCTTCTGCAGCTCATTTTATAGATGAGGAAACTGAGGCAAATAGGATTCAGTAATTTGCAGCTAGTTAAGTGTCTGAAGCCAGATTAGAACTCGGGAAGGTGTCTTTCTGATGCCAAGCCCTGCAGTCTAGGCACTATGGCACCATCTAGCCGTTCCCTAGACCTCTATCCATTGAGCCAACTAATTGAACTAACTTTGTGACTACGGACAAATCACTCACCCTCTCTCCGAGCTTGAGTTTCCTGAGTCTGGAAGGATAAATAGGCTTTATATAAACAGGAGAAGGAAGAGTGGATTATTGTGTGAAATTGGGATAATTATAATTGTGCTACTTAACTCAGAGGCTGGTGGTGAAGAGAGCACTTTCTGAAATGTAAGCACTTATGGAAATAGGAGCTATTCATATCACTATTCTTGTTTCTCCATCAAGTTTTTTTTTAACATAAAAATAATATCTGAAGAGTTATTGCTGGCAAGCACCCTGGAGATCAGGGCATCCCTTCATTTTATAGTTAAGTAAAACAAGGCCAAAACGGTCCAGCATCCCTCAGGTAGGAAGCAGTACGTACAGGATTCAAACCAGGCCCTCTGACTGGAAATCAAAGGAGGGCCTGCTTTTGCCTTTGCTTTGGACCTCCACCACCTACCATAGTTGTGTGTGTGTGTGTGGTTGTGTGTGGGGTTTATTCTTTGTTCTCAAAGAGGACCATGACATCAGGGAGATGATGCCATGACTTGCGATTAACTTTGATTAGAGTGAGGGAGGGCTGTGCAAAGTCACCCGTCTCACTCTCTCCTCCAGAGCCTTCTGGGTCTAGTGGCCAGATATTCATCAGGACAACTGGAGATGGCCCAGAATTCAGCCCTTTTAAACTAAGGTCTTTTCAGGTTCTCACTTTGAGTGAGGCAGTGCCCATTCAGTAAATGGGCCTCTTTAAGAAGTGAGTCAAGGGAATGGCTCTTTTAATAAAAAAAAATCAAACTAGGAGTAGAAGACCCTCAGGGTTGCTGGCCAAAAGAGAAACAGTTACCTATCACAGTACCTGGTACCTCGGAAACAATTATCAAATGCTTGATGGATTATTTGATTGGTTTTCTTCTGCCACTGCACTGTGACTACCTCAGATTGTCAAATTTATAGAGGGATTACCCAACACTTTCCTTATAATAACACTAGTAAGTGAAGATCACAAGTATTACCATCCCCATTTTCCAGATGGGGAAATTGAGGCCGAGAGGTTAAATGATTTGCCTAGGATTTTATGGCAGAACTAGCGTAATTGGGCATAGAAGCCATGTCTCCTTCCTCCAGATCCAGTTGTCCTCTGTGCCCTGTACCTCTCCCAGCCACAAATAAAAGTCCTTTTCTTCCTCAGATTTTGAATCATATCACGGGCCTCATGTCTGCTTTGTTCACCTCAAATTGAGAGTCTCTGATAAGTCCCACTTTATTTGGTTCATAGAGTGCACAGTTCCTATTTTGCTTCCCCCAACAGGTCTCCTGCCCTTTTGCTAATTAAATCTAGTCCTGAAGCCTCCAGAGACTTATATTTTTAATATCTCAATTTGGATGGGGGTGTCCTCGTGTCTGGACACAACGGTTTTCCTCCTGAAATGTTAATTAGACAGAGAACCCAGAGATAAACAGATTGATTTAATTTTAATCTGCTTTCATGGTGATGCATAATGATAACTGGTTTCTATCTCCCAGGGCTGGAAACCACAAACCTTAATAAGAGTTTGCTGGTATATTATGCAGCTCTAAATAGTTGGCGTTGTGCTAGATGGTTTCCCGCAAATTATCTGCGCTCCGGCAGTGTCTCAGGGGCTTTCCAGTCTTGTCTAGTGTGTATTTTCAATCAGGCAAAATATTAGTGTAAGATGAAAAAACTTTGTGAGCTCTTCTCTGAAGGATAGTTAACTGACCACCTGGATTCCACTAGTTACCCAGAAAAGACCCCAGCTTGGAAGAAGCAGCCACATTACTCTGGGTCTGCAGGTAGGAACTACAGCCATGAGCCGTCCCCCGGGACTGAAAATGATTTCATTGTACAAACACTGTGACTGGCTTGCACATCTAGTTATAACAATAGCTACCATTTACACAGGACTTTAAATAGTTTAAAAGTGGCTTAAAAATTTATCACATTTTATCTTATAGTGACTCTGAGATGGAGGTGCTGCCTCTGTATTTTGGGTCCTCCTGGCTTAGAGTGAATGTCAGTGGTAACTGTTTCTCTTTGGAACAGCAACCCCGAGGGTCTTCCCCTCCCAGCTTGATTGTTATTTTTTTAATTAAAGGGACCACCCCTTGACTCACTTTTTAATGAGGCCTATTCACTGAATGGGCATTACCTCACTCTAAGTGAGGACTTGAAAAGACCTTAACCTAGAAGGGCCAGGGTCCCCCGTTGCATCCTGGGCCATCTCTAGTCCTCTTGGTGAATATCTAGGTCCAGGCCACTGGACCTAGATGACTCTGGAGGAGAAAATGAGGCTGGTGACCTTGCACAGATCCTCCCTCACTCAAATCAAAGTCAACTGTAAGTCATGTCATCATTTCCCTGATGTCATGGTCCACTTCGAAAATGAAGGACAAACACAACAGATGAAGTACTGTACATGATGTAGGCACTGTCATTATTTTTTAAACCACTTTTAAAAAAAATTTGATTTCTAAATTCTATCCCTCTCTCCCTTCCTTCCCTCCTCCCTGACACAGTAAGCAATCTGATATAGGTTATACATGTGGTGCTGTCACTATCCTTATTTTACAGATCAGGAAACTGAGGCAGACAGAAGTTAAGAGACTTACCCAGGGTCACACAGCTAGTAAGTGTCTGAGGCTAGATTTGAATTCAGGTCTTCCTGACTCTAGGCCCAGCCCTCTAACTACTAAGCCCCTAGTACTTCCCCATTCTGCTCTGTTCTGACCAAACCTAGAGTTCAAAGTTCATTTCTGGATAACACATTTTAGAAATGTATTAGAGCAAATTTAATAAACTTTAATAAAGGATGTAGAAAACTTTACAGTCATACCATATGAGGGTCAGTTGAAATAATTGGATATATATTTAGCCTGGGAAAGAGAAGGAAGGGATGAAGGAGGTAAGCATTTATTAAGTATCTACTATGTGCCAGGCTCTGGGCTAAGCTCTTTACAAATATTGTCTCATTTAATCCTCACAATAACTTAGGGAGAGAGGTGCTTTTATGATCCCCATTTTAGAATTGAGGAAATTGAGGCAGGCGGGTTAAGTGACTCGCCCAGGGTCACACAGCTAGTGTCTGAGATTCGATTTAAGTTCAGATCTTTCTGGATCTATCCATTTGCCACCAAGCTGACTTCAGGGAGGGTAGGATAGAGGTAATTGTCAAGTATTTAGGCAAAACTAGGAGCTAAGGGGAGAAGTGGCAAAGAAGACACATTGAATTTAGCATTGGGACAGACTTCTTAATATTTAGAGCTAGGTAGCACAGTGGAGAGAGCAGTGGCCCTGGATTCCGAAGAACCTGAGTTCAAATCCAGCCTCCTGTGTGACCCTAGCTGGGCAAGTCACTTAACCCTGTTTGCTTCAGTTTCCTCATCTGTAAAATGAGCTGGAGAGGAAATGGCAAACCGCTCCAGTATCTTTGCTAAGAAAATCCCCCAGAGGGGTCATAAAGAGGTGGACACAACTAATTAATTAAGCAATAAACACAAAAGAGGAAGGTGCTGCCATGGATTGGATTGGATTCTTCCCCCACCGGGGGTCTTCTAGTAAAGGCTGAATGGCCACTTATCAGGTATGATGTATTAGGGATTCTGGTACAGATTCACATTAGACTTTGTGGCTTCTGGGGCCTCTTAACTCTAAGGGTGTGTGATTATGTAATATTCTTCATTAAAGATTCTATCTATTCTGGCATCCATAGAATCAGGAATACAGTATCTCAGAGGTGGAAAGGACCTCCAGAAGCCCTCTATCATCCCTCCACAGTTGCCCCATATGGCCAATGAAGCTTTGGTTCAGTCTTACTTTCCTTCTCTGTAAACTGGGGATAATGATAACACATCACTCATTGGGCTCTTGTGACCACCCAACAAGAAAATCTATTTGCATACCCAATTAGGAATTACATTTAGAATATTTTCATGGTTTTCTAAACCTTGCTTATAGACCATCTCTAAAGGAGAGTTCACTACCTCCCAATTTAACCCATGAGCCAACTCCAATGTCTTAGGACGTTTGTTCCTTTTAGCAAGTAACACTCACCTTTCAGCAATGTCTTTCCAGTCTATACTTGAACACGTGGTAATCATCATGGGACATGATGGCTCAGTGTATGCAGTGTCCAGCCTGGAATCAGGAAGACCTGAGTGCAAATCCAGCCTGAGACACTTACTAGCGACACGACCCTGGTCAAGTCACTTAGCCCTGTTTGCCTTAGTTTTCCCATTTGTGAAATGAGCTGGAGAAGGAACTGGCAAACCACTGCGTATCTTTGCCAAGAACTTCCCAAATTGGATCACAAAGAGTTGCACGTGACTGAAACAGCCGAACAACGATAAATCATAACTCAACATCATCCAATCTAACTCCCTCGTTTAACCAATGCCATAGATAGAGCAAACAGTTACTGAGCATCTACTACATGCCAGGCGCTGGGCCAAGCACCGGGTCTATTAACATAAGACAGTCTCTGTCTTTGAGGTGCTTATACTGTTAGTCTGGGGAGAGGCAAGACAATGTGTTAAACCAAGATGGAAAGAGGATAGGAGGAGGCAGGTTACACGTGGAACTAGAGATATACAAAACTTACTAATAATGCAAATAAGCAAAGCTTATTGACTTAAAGAATTATCTAGCCAGTCCCACTTAATATGGCAGTCATCCCCTGTCCATAAATAGCACTCTTCAAAGGATCACAAATATAGAACTGAATGGGACCATCAAGTCCAACTTCTTTACTTTTCAGACTGGGAAACTGAGGAACAGACAAGGTGAGTGACTCATCCTGCAGCTAAGTACCCGCAGATTTGAATTAAGGTCTTCCTCTCTCTAGGTTCAATGCTTTATCTACTCTGCTGTGTTGCCTCTGGTGTTTGTACTTAGAAAGCGAATTGTACTGCCCAGGTTTATTTTGGCATTGTCATTTTGAATGAATCCTCACAAGGTAAGTATTCACCTTCTGAGATCCTAAAGTCAAATTGGAAAAGAAAGAGAAGAAAAGAAAATAAGCATTTATGAAGCGCCTACTATGGGCACCTAGATAGGTCAGTAGATAGAGGACCAGGCCTGGAGTCAGGAAGACCTGAGTTCAAATCCAGCTTTAGACACTTACTAGCTATATGACCCTGGGAACGCCACTTATTCCTATTTACCTCAGTTTCCTCATCTGTAAAACGATCTGGAGAAGGAAATGGCAAATCATTCCAGTATGTTTGCCAAGAAAAGCCCCAAAAGGGGTCTCAAAGAGTCAGATATGACTGAAAAATGACTAAACAAAACATAACAAGCACCTACTGTGTGCCAGACACTCTACTAAGCACTTAAAAAAAAACAACCAAATATCTCATTTGAGCAAATGGAAATATTTGTTAACTTAGCCTGGTTTGAAAAAAGCCTGAATAATACCTCCGGGTTCTGTCCAGAAAGTGCTTGAGGGAAAGAAAGCCTTATAGGGCTTCCCAAGGCTTCTCCTACTCCTTCTCTGTTATCCTGAAGCAACTGTTTACCATATACCAATGAGATGCTTGCTAGCCTTATTTCCTCATCTGTAAAATGGGAATAAATGTTTAGTACTTTGTCGAACTTAAAGCATTATATACATGTTTTCACCACTACCATTGTTATTGTGAATGTTGTTATTATCCTTTCAGTAAGACTGCCTGCCAAGTTTGTAGTCCTACCTCCAGATACCGAATTTATATCCTCAACTTACAAGTCTGCATAATAAATTCTAACTAGATAATGCAATTAAACATAAGAAAATTAACAACATACTTACACAGCATGTCCCTTGAATAGAACATAAGCTCCTCGAAGGCAATCACTGTACCCTGTTGTGTTGTTAAGCAAAATTGTCTCATTAGCATGGCTTTTGTTTCTTTTGAGTGGAAGTACTTTCAGCTGTTAAGTGCTAAGCCCCAGGCCCAGGTCCCTGTCAGGTGTGAAACCTGTGTGGGTGTGGATTGGTGACTTAGGAGGGGCCAGCTTGGGAACCAATGGTCTCTGGTCATTGAGGCGGGGCTTGAGAACGCCGGAAGCTCGGCTGCGAGGAGGGGTGAGCCGGGAGACGACTTCAGCAGCGGCGGCGGTGGCGGCGGAAGGTGTGGAAGCCAGAAGCTGCGGAAGCCAGAAGCTGCGGAGGCAGGAAGCTGCAGACTTCAGCGGCAGTGGGGCTCACTTGAGTGCGAGCAGGAACGTGAGGCCAGTGAACATGATTTGGCTAAATACTCTCTTGCTTTTCTTTGGCCTCCTAGTTGCCCTTGTGAAATGGGCTTTCTGGGCTTGGAGTCTTTTTGTCAACTTGTTGGAATGGGGAGGCTGGTTCAAGTTTTTGCTGCGGTGGGGCCTAAATAAATTTCTTGTTGTTTTCTCCTTAGAGAATCTCTCATACCTTGCGATTTCGGACCATTCAAACATATACATGATTATATTTGAGATCATAAATTCGGCCTTCCTACTACACCTGTTTTGTTTATATTCCTGGATGTGCTGGAGCGAGCTCTAGCTGGATTCATTTGTTAAATTCAGTGTCAGCATTTATACCTCAGAAATTGGCAAATGTTACAAATCAAGGCTTGACTTATTGTTTTGTTGCTGTTGAGATTTAAGGAAGCGATAGAGAACACGTTAATAATTCAGGTTTAACTTAAAAAGATGTGGTGTGTACTTTGTTGGTTTTTTGAGAGCTGATTGTTAAATGTTTACCAGTACGCCTCTACCCATATCACAAATATTTTAGATAGGGTCTTTCATGGAGTTGGTGCTTAATAAATACATATCAAATTAGAACTAGGAAAAACAGTTAAAAGGAAAGTGAATGACATATTTATCTCAGTTATAGAAAGCAGACACATTTTAAACAATTAAACAAATAGAAGAACTCTTAGGGGATCTGGTAGATGGATTTCATTACTTAGGAGTAAAAGAGCTCTACCAGAGAAAAATCAATATAATTGAGATGAAAAGGAGAAATTTAGGTCAGAAAAATATCTGCAGTAAACATAATAACAGATTAAAACTTAAAAATGTGTAAGTTGGTAGTGTCATACATTGGAAAAACATTTGGCTCTTGAGTGTAAAGACTGGCTTATATTCTGCCTCTGACTCTACTTGTGTGAGCTTGGGGAAATCACTTAATGTCCTAGGCCTCAGTTTCCTCATCTGTAAATTAAATAGGTGGCATCAGATGGCCTCCTCCAACTCTCTATCTGTGATCCTATGACACATTTGAATTAAGGTCTTCCTATCTCTAGATTCTATTCCCTATCCACTCTGCCATGTAGCCTCTGGCTCTGACATAGAATCATGGCATAGAACCAAAGCTCTGTTTTTTCCTGGACTGGATTCAATCATGAGGGCTTCTCAATAAAATTTCTCTTTACCTTATACCCCATTAGTACATTTTCCATTGAGACATCAGAATTTGGCTATTTTTTTTAGTTTTCCACAAAAAAGCACTCTCTTTTCTCTTGCAAGCCTTCAGGTTAACAAAACATTGAATATAGGATGGGTAATATTTAACCTTATTTAAAAATAATTATAAAACCCAGGTAAAGTCAAGAAAACCTTTCTTCCCTTTCAGGTGGACTCCTGACATCCAGACATCTCTTATTCCTTCCAGACTCATATTAGAATAATAAAATGATAGATTTAGATCACAAGAGAACACAGAAACTGTCTGGTCTAATCACCTCATTTTATAGTTGAGGGAACTGGAGTCCAGGGAATGGATCGCCAAAGGTCACACAGGTAGTAAGGGGTTGAGCTGGGATTTAAATCCTGGTGCTGACAAAGTAGTTAGTACTGATCCTGACCACAGTAGGATACCAGTGGAGCCTACTGAGCAGGGGTATATGGTCAGATGTGTGTTTTAGGAAAGTCATTTTCCCAGCTGTGAAAAGAATAGGTTAAGGAGAATAGAGAGACCAATTAGGACATTATTGAAATATGCTAGATGAGGGATCTAACCATGTCACCTCTACCTACTCACTAAACTCCAGTGGTTCTATCACCTCCAGGATCTAATATATAACCCCTAGCATTCAGAGTTCTTCGGACTCTGGCCCTCCCACCTTCTGTCCCCTTTTCTGTTTTCTTACCTCTTATGCCACTCCATCACTCTTATTCAGTGATAATGGCCTTCTTACAGTTTCTTGAGCAAGATTTTCCATCTTCCAACTCTGGATGTTTTACTGGATTTCTCCCATGAATGGAACTCTCTTCCTTCTCATCTTTGCCTCTTCATTTCCCTGGCCTCCTTCAAGTCCGAACTAAAATCCACCTTCTATAAGAAGCCTTTCCCATTCCCTCTTAATTTTAGTATCTTTGCTTTCTTGCTTATTTCCTATTTATCCTGCACGTAGCTTGTTTGTACATAGTTGCTTGCATGTCTCCCCCATTAGATTGTGAGGTTTTCTAGAGCATAGGCTGTCTTTTGGCTTTCTTTGTATCCTCAGAGCTTAGCACAGTGCCTGGCACATAGGAGACACTTAAAAAATGATTCTTGTCTGAACGAAGTGGGTAGCAGGACTGTATTTTATTTAATTTTAATATTGAGCACTTACATCTCAGAAATTGGCAAACACTATAAATCATGGTTTGATATGACTGTCTGTACTTAAGTGATGGAGGAAATGTGAATAATGCAGATTAAACTTAAAAGCATGCTATATAAGGGCTGCTAGATGGTAGAGTGGGGTGAAGAGGGCCTGACTTCAAATCCAGCCTCAGACACATAGTAACTGTGACCCTAGGCAAGTCGCTTAACCCTAATTACCTTAACAACAACAAAAAAGATATGTGTTGAATAAATTTTTCCCTAGAGAGTTGGTTGTTAAATATTTATCAGGCAACCCTGGTGGTAACCATATGAATAGAGAGTTGGTTGTTAAATATTTATCAGCACAACCCTGGTGGTAACCATATGAATAGTGAGTAGTGGACAAATATTATAGAGGCAAAATTAATCAGACTTGACAATTGATTGAATGCATGAAGTGAGGAATGGTGATGAGTCAGAGATAATTCTGAGATTTGAAGCCTGGTTAAATGATTTGCCTAAGATTACATAACTAGTAAGTGTTGAAGGCAAGATATGAACAAAGTCCTTTCTGACTCCATTTCCAGGCCTCTGTATCCTAATTCAGGGTAGCTAGGTAGGGCAGAGGAAAGCGTGCCGGGCTTGGAATCAGAAGGATTCATCTTCCTGGGTTCAGATCTGGCCTCGGACACTGGAGAGCTGGAGAAGGAAATGGCAAACCACTCCAGAATCTTTGCCAAGAAAGCCCCAGATGAGGTCACGAGGAGTCGGACATGACCAAAATGACTGAATACCAACAGAATCAATGATGCTACACCCAGAATAACATATACTGGGACTGGTTCTTGAGTAAGCAGAGGACAGATTTGCTTGTCTGGGACTAGGTCTCTTCCTGTTTGCTTCTTGGCTCTCCTCTTGGTTCCCCAAGGAGGGCATGCTTCCTTTTTGGTGCCTTCTCCCTCCCAGGCCTTTCCCTTGTGAAATCAGTACCCAGACTCCATGCCAAGGCTGCCGCCGCAGCAGCACTCAGCAGCAATCCTGCCAGGATGCCCGTACTACGAACCAGCCAGCTGTTCCACTTTATACAACACTTAAGTAACAATTTCACAGCCATTACCAGGCTGGAGTAATGACAGGGGCTGAAAGCTAAGTGCTAACTGGTTGTAAACTACAAAGAAAACTGGAAGATGCTAAAACAGACACTTTGATAAGTGACAGGGGACATCTCCTGCATTTTAATAGGGTCCAGCTTAATTCAATTCAACAAACCTTTACAAAATTCCTACCCCGGCCTAGCAAAGACTTGTGAATTCACTGGGGATGCAAAGCCCTCAAGCAACTTTGGGTAAAATTCAATTCAATTCAATTCAACAATTTATCATCCATTAATTAAGTACTTACTCCTTGAAGGCTCAGTGCTAAATCCAGGAAATTCAAAAAAGAAACAGTTCTTGTCTTCAAGGAACCTAGCTTCTAGATATATACATGGATAGACTGATCATCAATCAGTTGATTGATTGATAGGTCGATAGATGGAACATTTATCATGTGCTTACTCTTCACCAGCTTCAGAGCTAAGCACAAGCAAACAATAGTCCCTACCCCCGAGGATCTTAAACTCTCATAGAGAAATGAAGGAAGCAAGCAATCATTTACCAAGGGTCTAAAAGTCAAAGCCAAGATGGTGGACTACAAACCAGGACCCAGCTAAATTCTCCCAATATACTTTTCCAAAAAACTTTAAAATAATGCCTCAAATCAAATTTTGGAGTAGTAGAGCCAACAGGAGCTTAGATGGAGACATTTATCCAGCCTAAGACAACTTTGGGGTTTGGAGGAAAGGTCTATACCATGCACAGGCCTAGAGCAAGCAGCAGGCCTCGAAGGCAGTAAGGGGGTTGGACAGCAGGTGAGAAAGAGATTACAGGGGACCCTTTGCTTGCGTTGGATGCAGTTGGCACAAATCGATAACTCAATTGCCCATACCCAGTTCTGGGTCATAGGTTAAAGTGGAAAGGAGTTTGTGATCAATCGTAAGGGAACAAGGGCTCTGGTCACAGTTCCAAGGCAGAGAGGAACACTAGTGCTTTCAACTGTAAGTGAATAGGGAACTGGGTCACAGTTCCAAGTCCAAGTCCAAGAGGAGCACTAGAACTTGTGACCACAGGGAAATAAGGCCCTTCCTTGGTAAAGACTGGAAGACATACCAAGACACCAGTGACCACACCTCTTCCTGGATAACACCACCTTGGAAGCACTGACCCTCCCCCCAACCAGAACTAGCTCTGAAAACAGTAGCATGGAAAAAGCCTGAAGCTTGGCAAAGTGCCTCCCTACTCAGGTGAACAGAGCCCAATGGTAACATAAAGTTCAAATGAAGACATAGGCTGGGGAAATGAGCAAACAATAAAAAAAATCTACTGTGGTAGCAGGGAAGACCAAGACATAAACTTAGAAGAAGACAACAATGTGAAAACAGCTACAAGCATAGCCTCAAAGAAAAAATGCAAATTTGATCCAAAGCCAGCAAGTATTCCTAGAAAAGTTAAAGAAAGAGATGAGTGGTAGAGGATAAGTTGTGGAAATAAATTAGAGCAATGAAAGAAAATTATGAAAAGGGAACTAACAGCTTAGTAAAAGAGGCACAAAAATCCACTGAAGAAAAACTTCTTTAAAAGCAGAATAGGCCAAATGGAAGAGGAAGTACCAAATTTTAATGAAGAAAAGAACTCATTAAAAAGCAGAATTGTCCAAATGGTAAAAGAGGTACAAAAGCTCACTGAAGAAAATAATTACTTAAAAATTAGACTAGGCCAAGTGGAAGTTAATGACTCCATGAGACATCAAGAAACAATAAAACAAAATCAAAAGAATGGAAAAAGAAGAAAATCTCACCAGAAAAACAAATAACCTGGAAAATAGATCAAGGAGATATAATTTAAGAATTATTGGACTACCTGAAAGCCTTTATTAAAAAAAAGATACTGATTATCATATTCCTCCCTTAAAAGTATTTTATTTTTTCCAATTACATGTAAAGACAGTTTTCGACATTCATTTTTCTAAGATTCTAGGTTCCAATTTTTCCTCCCTCTCTCCCTCTCCTCCCCTTGCCCCAAGACAGCAAGCAATCTGATAGAGGTTTTACATATACCATCTTGTTAAACATATTTTCACATTAGTTATGTTGTGAAAGAAGAATCAGAACAAAAGGGAAAAAGCACGACAAAGAAAAATAACCAAAAAAGAGAGAAAATAGTATGCTTCAATCTGCATTCAGACTCCATAGTTCTCTGGATGTGGATAGAATTTTCCATCATGAGTCTTTTGGAATTGTCTTGGATCATTGTATTGCTGAGAACAGCTAAATCTGTCATAGCTGACCATCATACCATGTTGCCCTTACTGTGTACCATGTTCTCTTGGTTCTACTCACTTCATTCAGAATCAGTTCATGTAAGTCTTTCCAAGTTTTTCTTCTGAAATCCACCTGATCGTCATTTCTTATAGCACAATATTATTCCATTACATTCATGAAATACAATTTGTTCAGCCATTCCTCAGCTGATGGGCATTCCATCAATTTCTAATTCTTTTCTACCACAAAAAGAGCTGCTACAAATATTTTTGTATATGTAGGTCCTTTTCCCTTTTTTTATGATCTCTTTGGGATCTAGCAGTATTATTGCTTGGATAAGGGTAAGCACAGTTTAATAACCCTTTGGGGGCATAGTTCCAAATTGCTCTCCAGAATGGTTGGATCAGTTCACAACTCCACCAACAATGTATTAGTGTTCCAATTTCCCCACATCTTCTCCAACATTGATCATTTTCCTTTTTAGTCATATTAGCCAACCTGATAGGTATGAAGTGGTACCTCAGAGTTGTTTTAATTTGCATTTCTCTAATCAATAGTGATTTAGAGCAGTTTTTCATATGACTATAGATAGGTTTAATTTCTTCATCTGAAAATTGCCTGTCTGTATCCTTTAACCATTTGTCAATTGAGGAATGACTTATGGTCTATAAATTTCATTCAGTTCTCTATATATTTGAGAAATGAGGTTTTTATTAAAACATTGGCTATAAAATTGTTTCCCAGATTTCTGCTTTCCTTCCAATCCTGGTTTCATTGGCTTCAATTTGTGAAAAAAAATTTAATTTAATGTAATCGAAATTACTCATTTTGTATTTCATAATGTTCTCTATCTCTTGTTTGGTCATAAATTCTTCATGTCTCTGTTGATCTAACAGGTAAACTATTCCTTGCTCTCCTAATTTGCTTACAGTATCACCCTTATGTCTAAATCATGTACACATTTTGACCTTATCTTTATATACAGTGTGAAATATTGGTTTAATGCCTAGTTTCCACCATACTATTTTCCATTTTCTCAGTAGTTTTTGCCAAATAGTGAGCTGTTATCCAGAAGCTGGAGTCTTTGGATTTATCAAACAGTAGATTATTATAGTCATTTACTACTGTGCTGGACAACATATTTCAAGAAATTATAAAGGAAAGCTGCCCCAATATCTTAGATCTGGAGGGTAAAACATAAATTGAAAGAATTTGCTGATCACTTCCTGAAAGAGGTTCACAAATGAAACTTCCCAGGAATATTATAGCCAAATTCCAGAACTCTTAGGTCAAGGAGAAAATATTACAAGTATCCAGAAAGAAACAATTCAAATATCATGGAACCACAGTCAAGATCATATAAGATTTAATAGCTTCCATATTAAAGGACCTGAGGACTTGAAATGTGATATCCCAGAGGGCAAAGGAACTAGAATTACAACAAAGAATAATCTACCCAGCAAACCAAGTACAATCCTTCAGGGGGAAAATAAACATTTAATGAAATAGAGGACTTTTAATCATTCCCAAATAAATGACCAGAGTTGAACAGAAAATTTGATTTTCAAATTCGAGACTCAAGAGAAGCATAAAAAGGTCAACATAGAAGAGTAATCAATCATAAGGGATTTAATAAATTTAAGCTATTTACATTCCTATATAGGAAGATGATACATGTAATTCCTAAGAACTTTATCATTTTCAGAGCAGTTAGAAGGAGTCTACATATCCAGGGGGGTGTATAGGGTGTTCAAAGAAGACTAATACCTCTTGTGTGAGGGCTTGCTGAAACCTCTTCAGGGATGCTCATCTACTTTTGATGTCCACCTGCTTCACTCAGTTCTCATCTGTGACTCCAAGAAGCTATAGCATGTGCAGTGGCCATGCCCCAGTGAAACCATCTTAGAAGATGGGCTAAACCAGGTTGAGGGTAACTAACAGGCCTCAAATTTATTGACGAGTTAGGGGGATGTCTACTCCAAGCATGTGAAGACTTCCCCTGATGGAATGGGTTGCTAATAATTTATTCCAACAACTATGAAAGCTGCTGAAGCAGGTGCTGTGGAGCACTTAGAGCTTGGTCAGACATCAAAGATGCCAAAACCATCCACTGCATCCCAGTCATCACCAATCATCTTGACTTTTATCTTGTCACTGGATTTCAATGCCTCTAGAAGAAAGAGTGAGACTGAAGATTTTGTGTGACTTTGCCTCACTTAAATCCAATCTTTGCACGCATCAAGACATCACCCCATGATGTCACTGATCCTCTTCAGAAACAAAGCACCAACAAAAACAAAAACAATGACAGAGGGTATGGGTATGAGTCTGTTATGTTGGGATAATCTCCAAAAAAAGTAAGGGTGAGAAAGAGAGATGCACTGGGGAAAGGGGAAGGGAGAGGTATAATGGGGAAAAATTCTTCTCACATAAAAGAAGTATATAAGCAATTTTGTACTGGAGGTGGATTTGCAGACAATCCTTGAGACTTATTCTCTTTGAAATTGGTTCAAAGAGGTAAGAACATATATATACACATTCAGCTGGGTATAGAAATCTGCATTATCCAATAGGGAAATAGGAGAGGAAGGGGATAGGAGACATAGGGAGAGTATTATAAGAGGGAGGGCAGGTTAAAGGAGGCAGCGATCAGAAGAAAAACATATTTTTGAGGAGGGATAGGATAAAAAAAGAGAGGAAAAACAGAAGGAAATAGGATGGAGTATTTACACAGTTATTAATCATAATCATGAGTGTGAATGGAATGAGCTGTCCCATAAAATGGAACCAGATAGCAGAATGGATTAAAAACCAGTATCCATTATATTGTTTAAAAGAGACACCTGAAACAGAGCAACACAGAGAGAGTTAAAATAAAAGGCTGAAGCAGAATCTATTTTGCTTCAACTGAAGCAAAAAAAAGGCAGGAGTAACAATAATGATCTCAGACAAAGCAAAAATAGAACTAATTAAAAGAGATGATCAGGGAAATTACATTTTGCTAAAAGGTACTATAAACAAAAAAAGTAATATCAAAAACGTTATGGCAAATTTCTCTGATGAAGGCCTCATTTCTCAGATATGTAAGAAACTGAGCAAAATTTGTAAAAATAGGAGCCATTCTCAATTGATGGTTAGTCAAGGTATACGAACAGGCAATTTTCAGAAGAAGAAATTAAAAATGTCTATAGTTATATGGAAAAATGTTCTAACTCACTAATGATTAGAGAGAGGCAAGTTTAAATAGTTCTGAGACACCACCTCAAAATTATAAGAAATGACAAATACTAGACAGAATAGGGGAAAACAGGTACATCGATGAACTGTCAGTGGAGTAGTACACTGGTCTAACCACTCTAGAAAACAATCTGAAACTATTTCCAAAGAGCTACAAGACTTTGCATACCTTTTCATCTAGCGATACCACTACTGGGTCTGGATCCCAAAGAAATCAAAGGAGAAAAAACATATATATATGTATATATACATATAAATATATGTATATACTTATGTAAAGAATTGGAAATCGAGGGGCTGGCTGAACAGATTGCAGCATATGATTTTGATGAGTATTGTGCTATAAGGTGCTATAAGAAATGATGAGGGGGTGGTTTCAGAAAAACCTGGCAAGACCTATATGAACTGATGCAAAGTGGAGTGAGAAGAACCAGGAGATCATGGTGCATAGTAACAGCAATGTTGTAATGATGATCAACTGTGAAAGACTTGGCTACTCTGATCAATATAATGATACAAGATACTTCCAAAAGACTCATGATGAAAAAAATGCTCTCTACTTCCAGAGAGATGACTGATTGAATCTGAGTGCTAATTAGAGTATAATTTTCTTGTTTTCTTTTGTGATGTGGCTATTATGGAAATATGCTTTGCATCATTAAAAAAAGATTTAGAGCTAGAAGATAAAAAGACCCTACTATATGCCAAGTACTATGTTAAGGCTGTACAAATATTATTTTATTTTTACAGTAGCTTTGGGAGATAGGTTCTATTATTATCTCTATTTTATAGTTGAGGAAATTGAAACAGAGGTTAAGTGACTTGTCCAGGGTCTCATGGCTATAGGCAGAATTTGAATTCAGGTTTTCCTGACTCCAGGCCTAGAACCCTATGCACTGAGCCTCCTAGCTGCTTCAGGGAAGATAACACATAAAGGGAGAGAATTCCAGAAAAACGACTCAAGTTGGGAATAAAGTAAGTATAGCTGGGCTCCCTCAAGGAACTAGGGATCCACATATAGGGATTAACCAATCTTGAGATCAGGTTTTAAGGTGATGGTATATCCTGCATAGGGAGCATATTAGTGAGGAGGCAGAAAAAGACAGATAGTAAGTTAGCCAGGAAAAGCAGTACATGCGCAAATATTTGCAAAAAAAAATGGCATCATGGATAGTCTAGACTTGGGAATAGAAAGACTTTGGTTGAAAACCACTTTTGATATTTACTCGTTGTATGACTTTGGACAAGTCACTTAATTTCTCTGGGCCTCAGTTTCCTTATTTGTAAAGGGAGTTGAACCACATGGACTCTAAGGTCCCTTTAAGTTCCAAATCTATGATTCTATGATGTTAATACAAATTAATTTCAAGAAAGAGAGAGTACTATTAGTACTGAGGGAATTAGGAAAAGATTTAGGTAGAAAATGACACCTAAATTACATTTTAAAGGAAGCTCAGAGTTCTACAAGGCAGAGGTATAAAAAAAGTGCTATCCAGACATGAAAGATTATTTTTGTTAAGTTATGGAAGCAGAAGTTCTAGAATGTTAAGTTCTGAGAACAGCCAGATGGGCAGTTTAACTAGAATGGAATATCTATGAAGGGATGTTTTATGAAATTGGGCTTGAAAGGTAGGAGGGAACCAGATGTGGAGGGATTTCAACACTGCCTTGATCTAACAAGGGGGATAGACTTGTAAAACATGTTGCATACAAAGTAGGGTGGGTCTAGGGCAAAGAAGAAAAGACAGCAAAGTTCTCTAGGAACATTTGAATAGGGAGAGAGGCTTCATGGAGGAACTGGCACCAGGGCTAAGCCTTGAAAGAAAAAGCATTGGGTTGAGTGTGTATCAAGCACTTTATTCCTGAAGTAAATATAGTGAGTAATGGAGTAATAAGATGCAATTTAAATACATCCTAGTGCCTGTGTGAGGTTAGTTGTATAGGATGAAGAAGAAGGCTAAGTACTTCTCTTGGAAGGCCCCCACCATTGGAATATGGGAATCATTAGTTTTTTTTTTTAACCCCTATCTTTCTCCACTCACTAAGCATGACATGATTTCTATTCACTGTCCTCATCTCCCACCACTACCCTGAGCTCCACCATGAGAAGCTTTGCAAGCATTTTTTTTTTATTTTTTTGGAGGGGGGGAGGCAGGGCAATTGGGGTTAAATGACTTGCCCAAGGTCACACAGCTAGTAAGTGTGTCAAGTGTCTGAGGCTGGATTTGAACTCAGGTCCCCATGACTCCAGGGCTGGTGCTCTATTCACTGTGCCACCTAGCTGCCCCTGTGAGCATTTATAGAAGGATAACAGCAGGTAAAGGGAAGAGAGGGGAAGAAGGGAAGTATTTCTTAAGTGCCTATCATGTGCCAGGCACTATGCTAAATGCTTTATACACATCATCTCCTTTGATCCTCACAACTGCGCTGTGAAGACAGTGCTATTATCATCTCTATTTTACCATTGAGCAAACTGAAGCAGACGAGGGAAAATGACTTGCCCAGGCTCACACAGCTAGTAAAGTATCTGAATTTGGATTTAAACATGGGTCTTCCAGATGCTAGACCCTGCTCTCTATCCACAATGCCACCTAATTGCCTCTAAAGGGAGATACTGCCAACACAACCAAAAATTCCTGTCCCACCAGCCCCAGGCAAACTTTATTTTTTAAAGTTAATATTTCTTTTGGTCTTGAAAGAAGAAGGACTCGATCTACATTTCTTGATCTTTCTCTGCTATTGAAAAGCTTATTAAATAAAATAGGATCCTCTCATATAACTGAGGAATTCCTAATCATGATAGAATTTTGGTAATTTAAACAGAGAATCCAAACTAATGTCAGTCTCTGTATATGTATAGACCTATCTCTGTATCTGTCTATATTTCTATGTATAGATCTATATCTATATCTGAAGGGCATCAAGGTGGCACAGTGGATAGACCACTGGGCCCAGAGCCAGAAAGGTTCATCTTTCTTAGTTTAAGTCCAGCCTCAAACACTTACTGCTAGCTGTGTGACCCTGGGGAAGTCATTTAAACCTTTTTGCCTCAGTTTCCCCATCTGTAAAATGAGCTAGAAAAGGAAATGGCAAACCACTCCAGTATCTTTGTTAAGAAAACCCCAAATGGGGGCAGCTAGATGGTGCAGTAAGTAGAGCACCAGCCCTGGAGTCAGGAGGACCTGAGTTCAAATCTGGCCTCAGACGCTTGACACATGTACTAGCTGTGTGACCTTGGGCAAGTCACTTAACTCCAATTGCCCTGCCAAAAAGCAAAAAAAAAAGAAAAGAAAGAAAAAAGAAAACCCCAAATGGGTTCATGAAGAGTTGCAACTGAAGCAGCAATGACACAAACAAACACAACTGAACTGCAACAACAATATCTATACATCTATGTATATTTCTTTCTTTCTGTCTATGCCAATCATTGTACCCCCTTCATTTCACAACTCCCCTTTCATAAATAATGAAGCACTCAAGTCAGAATGAGTATGATTCATTACTTTATATAACTGGCAAATTCAGAGCTAACTTATCATAAGTGATAAATGCAACTTTAAAAGAAAAACAACAGGAAAATTTTGAATTAGACCTCTGAGCCCTTGGATAGAAGAGACAGAGGATTTAGACGCTGTTCAGATGTGCTTCTTTCTTCATCCTGAGGGCCATCCCATAGAGCTGATGGAAGAGGGTCATGGAGGCAAAGATAGAACCCAGTTGCTCCTAAACATCAGATATACCAACTGTCCCATCTCTACCTAATATGTCTCTTGGGCCTCCATTCCATCCTTGATCTTGCTCACCCAAATCCCAATTGAATTGCCCATTCAGATTCTCCTCCCAACTCTGTGTCTCACTGTACACATTCCCATCACTTTAGTCTCTCCTCTTATGAGAGAAAACAATGCTACCTGAGATGAATTCTGCCAGAAACTCACACAGCTGGTTGCTGAAGACTTTTTTCTGCCAGCAGAAACTGGTCTCCAAATGCCTGCCACAGAGAAATCAATATCTTGAGAATCTCAGCAAATACCTAGGCTTATTCAAGGCTTGAGTTCTTCTTTCAGAGGAAGACTGTCACAACCTCTCTTGTACCCTGGGGATTATTGACAATGTTTCAGCTTAACCATAGCTTCCAAAACTCAATCTGTTTCCCTCCATCAGCTCCCCCTCCAGAAGAGGACAAGGAAGTCACAGACCCAGAAACTTCTCAATCTCTATACTCAGATGCAGGAAAAGTCAGTATGGGCTTGGCAGGTAATCGCGTATGGACAGAAGCCAAGTGCCTAAAAGCAAAGCCAGGCTGTTCTTAGATGGGAAGTTATTAAACTTTGATTAGTTAAGCTTCTCTTTTGCCCTGCTTTCCTTCCACAGAATTGGAGCAGGTTATGTCTGTGGGGCCTGAGAACAAATGACTAGGTCAGGTTCAAAGAGAAAATTTAAATTACAGATGAGGGTGTTTAGGATGGGCCAGTTAAGTTGAACCCCTGGGCTCCTTGAGTAGAGGTTATGTGGACATTATCAAGCCAGATTTTTTTTTAAAGAACTTTGTATTCATAATGTTCTATAGACATTTTCAGGGCTGACCTTAAGCCAGAAAAATTGAATTAAATTCATTTAAACTCAATAAGTGTTTATTAAGTGCCTACTATGTGCTAACTCTGGTTCCAGGGGCTGTGAAGTATCACAGCTTAACATCTCCTGATAAAACAATATTGATGGCTTCTTATTGCTAGGAAGAAACAATTCTAATTCAGAATCACAGAAAGTGAGAATTAAAAAGGCCTTCAGAAGCCATCTAGTTCAAACCAAAACTAAAAACCCTGCCACCCCATGTTCCTTATAAGTGGACATCCAGCCTCTTCTTGAAGATCTCCAAGGAGGGTATGAACCCACCATCTTTCTAGACATTCCATCGTTCTTTTAGCTCTAATGATTGGGAAGGTGTTTTTTTTTAAAATCATTTGTTTTCCCTTGCATCAAACAATATCCACTCTTTTCTCCTGTTTCTGCTTCTGGGGCCAAAGAGAACAAATATAATCCTTCTTCTATATGACAGTAATTCGAATACTTTGACATAACTATCATATGCTCACTGAGTCTTTTCTTATCTAGGCTATACATGGCAAGTTCTTTCAATTAATCCTTATAAACCATCCCAGTTGACCTCTGAATTTTTTAGGTATTTAATATGTACCAGTCAGTTAGACTTTATTCTCCTTCACACACTATACAGGTCAGCCAAAATAATAATTAAAACAACAACATTAAATAAAACAGCAATAGCAAGAACAGCAAAAACAGCTATAACTACTACTTACTACTACCTACTGTGGCTACTACTACTAGTAGTGGTACTACTACTATGATTATCATTTATAATACAGCACTTGAAGGTTTCCAAAACCTTAAAATTACAATTTAATTACAATTAAATTATATATTAAAACTTGTAAAATTACAGATATTACTTAATTCTTAAAAACAACCCTGGGAATAGATGATATCCCTATTTTATAGATGAGAAAATTTTGTAGATGAGAGAAATTTTATAGATGAGAAAACTGAGTTAGTCAGAAGTTAAATGACTTCTCCAGGGTCACAGAGCTAGCTGCTAGAATTAAACTCAGGTCTTGCTGACTCCAGGTCTAGCACTTTGGCCACTGTACTTCCTGGTTCCCTCAAAATTATCTTCTTCACATACCTAACTCCATTTTCTATCTCTGTTCCTTTGCCCAAACTACCCTCTACCCCTGAAATGCCCTCAGACTTTGTCTCCCCCTCTTAGAATTTATTGTTTTCAACAAAGCTAATATCAAATGACACCTTTTATATCAGGGGTTCTTACTCTGTGTGTATGTGTGTATGTATGTCCTAACTCCCTTTGGTAATTGAAGCCTGTGGACCCCTGTGCAGAATCACGTTTTTAGATGTGTGTGTATATATGTGTGTATGTATATATGTGTATATATGTTTATATATATATGTATGTATGTATATTTGTGTTAATAGATAGATACATAGATAGATAGTATTTTAAAGGAAGCCAAAGGTGAAATTTTTATACCAACCCACTGGAACTGTCCATGGTTCCTTTGCAGGAGGAGGTATCTGTGAACCCCAGGTTAAAAACTTGAGTTCTACTTGAAGTCTTCTCTGATCCCCATAGCTATTAGTGCCCCATTGCTGCCAAAATTTTAGCCCCATTTTTATTTTATATAAATCTTGTATATTCTTATATATGTATATATGTTTGTGTATATACTTGTGTACATATGTTTGTATATATACATGTGTACATAATACATAAGTATTTCTTTCCTCCCCTGATAGAAGGGAAACTCCTAGAGGTCAAGGATGGTTTTATTTTTTTCTTTGTATCCCAAGCACCTCACACTTGGAAATTAGTGGTTGTTGATTGGCTGATTAATTAATTAGGCATATAAAGACAAAAATGAATCATCTCCTCTCCTCAGAGAGCTTCCAATTTACATAAAACATTCTGAAGTCCCTTTTGAGTTTCAATCTCTGTTTCTCTTGTACAGTTTTCGACCACGATTGCATATGTAGTAATTAATGTATTCTCTGGGAATTAATCTCTTTTAACCAAGTCTGTCAAATTTGGAAGGGTGAGAGTCCTTGTTAGTAGCATAGAAGTGAGGAATTCCAGGTGACAGATCTCTTCCTTTATAATTTCTCCCTCTAGTAACATGGTCTCTGGAGACAAACTGTTCCAAAGCAGCATCTTCCTCATTAATTAAAGCATGGGTAAAGTCGCAGTTGAAAAATTCACAATTTGAAGTTATGACAATTGCTCTTACCCCTCCAGCTGTCTGCCTAGCGTTTGAGAAGATGCTGCACATATCCACCCCGGAAGCCTAGGCTTCTGTCTAGAGGTGCACCCCTAGTTCTCTTCCATCTCCTCTCAAGTCTATGAAGAATCATTTGGCCTTTTGATCAACCAGGCAATTTTCCCCCAGTTCTGCTGTTATCTTCATTACATTTTTTATCCAATCAAAGTGGCCACTGCTCACATCCACCTCTTTGTTTCAAGGTCACCCTTTGATAAACTAAAAGATGAGTTGTTTAAAGGGATTTGGCAGAGAAGACTCTTTCAAAAAAAGACAAACAACAAAAAAGCATAAAGTCACCCCTTGAAAATTGGACTGCATTATCTATAGACACTGTTCACTGTTTGATTGAAAAATATATCTCTAATTAGAGAAATGTGCCTTGTGTAGCCAATTCCTCTGCAGAGATGGTAATCTCAGAGGTTGGACCAATGGCTAGCCTGTCATTTCCTTTGTTTCAGTCAAATCAAAGGATTGGGGCCTTTAATGAGAAGGAAAATTAGGCCCTTTTAAAAACAAGCACATCCTGACCTCCATGGATTATCAGTCCCTGAAAAATAGGAACATGTGTTTGGAAGTTTTAAATCTGGAGTCACTGGTAGATAGGTTTCCTAAAATAGTGCCGGGGATATTGAGAACAGTGAGGTGAGACTCTGACTGCCTGGGTTAAAGTCCTGCCTTTGACCCCTACTAGCTATATGACCCAGGCAAGACACAACCTCTCAGTGCTTTAGGAAACTCTCCATGACTATGAGGGGCAGAGAAGATGCTCACAGGAGTTGGTAGGTAGATAAAAATGGATAAAGCCTTTAATTAAGAATTTCTATGTGCCAGGCACTGGGGATATAAAGACAGGAAAACACAACTTCTACCTTCAAGAGGTTTCTATTCTAATGAGGAAAGATAATTCATAAAAAGGAGCTGGAAAGAGAGAAAGGTAGCCAAAATGTAGTTAGGCTGATATTGAAAGGGAAAGAAATCTGGAGAGTGAATGAAGCCAGGGGTGAAAAGAGCATGGCCTGAACCCTTATGAAATGGTGGAATAGTGGAGGCAGTAGAGGGAATTTCTTCATCAGGAAGTTCTCGATTCCAATGAAATCATAGTTCCACTCTCTATCTATCCATCCATCCATCCATCTATCTATCTATCTACTCATCTATCTATGAAATCATAGTTCCAGTCCCCATTTATCTATTGATCTAGTCATCTATTATCTATCTTTCTATCTGTAGATAGCTATACATATAAACATATTACACATATGTACACATATACACGTGTTTCTATTGGCATTATACATGTATATATGTGTACATGTTGTTGTTCAGTTGTTTTCTATCACGTCTAACTCTTTGTGACCCTATTTGGGGTTTTCTTTTCAAAGAGATCGCTGTGGTTTGTCATTTCCTTCTCCAGCTCATTTTACGGATGAGGAAACGGAGGCAAACAGGGTTAAAAGACTTGGCCAACGTCACACAGCCACTAAGTGTCTGAGACCAGATTTGAACTCAGGGAGATCAGTCTTCCTGACTTCAGGCCCAGCACTCTGTACCATACTCCCAGCTGCCCCTTTGTGTGTATGTGTATGCACATACAAATATAATGTACTTCACACATTTAGAGCTAGAAGGTCATTTAATCCAATCTCTTCATTTTCTAGATAAGGAAACGAAGCCTAGAGTTGGTGACTTGCTCTAGGTCTTATAGGTTGTAAAGTAGAAGAGTTAAAATGTGAAACCAGGTCTTCTAATTCTAAATCTAGACACTTTTTTCATTTAAAATATTAATATCTTTTTAAAAATATCAGCTTCACCTCTCAACATATTATCTCTTTTCCTCTCATCCAAAGAGCCATTCCTTATAACAAAGAATAAAATAGATAAGACTGAAGTCATGTCAGCACAATTAACAAACACATTAAGTTCAATTGTATATACTGTGCTTATATAGGTATTATATAGTTATATTATACTATACTATATTATATCATATATATACTATGTGTATAGTATATATATATATACACTATGCTATATTATATTATATAGTTATATTATATAGTTATAATATAGTTATATATTATTGTATAGTTCACCTGTGCCAAGAAGAAAGAGAGAACTGGGTTCATTTTATCAATATCTTTCATTTTTACTCCAAAATAAGTCCCTGATAAATATTGCTCACATTATGCCCTCTCTCGTGACTGATAAAACATTTAAGCAAAACCAGTCAGCACAGGGACTGCTATGTGGTGCAGTGGATTGAGTGCTGGACCTGGAGTCAGAAAGATCTGAGTTCAAATGTGGCCTCAGACACTTACTAGATGTGTGACCCTGAGCAAGTCACACAGACACCAAATTCTCAGATTTCTCCACAATTTTCTCCCTAATCTCATATACTACTGAGCTTTCTTCAGTTTCCTCATTGGTAAAATGAACTGGAGAAAGAAATGGCAAACCACTCCAGTCCCTTTGCCAAGAAAACCAAATAGAATCATGAAGAGTAGGACACAACAGCAACAATCAACACAATAATAAATCTGCCAATGTAAGCACCATTTTGTACTGATAGTGTTCTAGCTCCCTGCAGATAATAAGTAAATGTGTTTTACCATTTATTATCTTGGACCAAGATGGGTCATCGCAATCAGTAAAGATTCTGATATCTTTCAATGTTGTTCTTTCTTTAAAAAAAAGTTTTATTGATGACTTTTGTTTTATATTTTGGTAATTTCCAAAAAGTTCATTACTAACACTACCCCATGTCCGTCCCTTGTAATAAAGACAGTTAAACAAAATTAATGCAATATCCGATATTGTACGTAATAATGATAAATGATAGCTCTCATTTATCTAGCATTTCTAAAGTTTTCAAAGCTTTTTACATGCATAATCAATTAACAATTATTTATTAAGCACCGACTTCATTCCAGGCATTGTGCTCTTTGCTAGGGGTACAAAGACAGGCAAGCACATAGTTCTTGCCCTCAAAGAGTTTGTATTCTAATAGAGGAGACAACATAGAAATATCTGTATGTATAAGATACCTACAGAGGAAGCGGGAAGTAATCTCAGAAAAGTAGCATTAGCAGTTTGAAGAGTGGAGAGTGGGGAGAGAGAAAAGGAAAGGTCCCCTGCAGAATGTGGGATTTGATTTGAATATTGAAAGAAGCCAGGGAAGTCAGGAAGTAGAAGGAAGGATCTAGGCATGAGGGATAAGCAGTTTAAAGGCATGACAGAGAGATGGAATATCATGCACAAGGAACAGCAAGGAGGTCAGTGTATTCAGATCAGAGATTATATGGAGGAGTGTAAAGTGTAACAACCCTGGAAAGGTAAAAAGGGGCTATGTTTGCAGAGATGCAGATGCCAAACAGAGGATTTGATATTTGATCTTAGAGGTAACAGGGAGCCATTTGAGTTTATTGAATGGGGGATGGCATGATCAGATGATGCTCTTTGGAAAATCACTTTGGCGGCTGAGTGGAGAATATATTGGATTGGGGCGAAAATTGGGGAGAAATTGGAGAATCTTACAGCTGAGTAGAGAATTGGGGAGAAAAGTGAAGCAGGAAGATCTCTACAAAAATAATTGTAATCGACTAAGTATAAAGTGATGGGGGCTTACACACATACTTAATTCTATTACAGTAAGCCATGTGGGTGGAGAGTACAAACATGTACAAACATGAGAAAAGCTGTGAATATAGAATGGATATATTTTATGAGTTTGAGTGAAGAATTAGGTATGAATCTGAGGTTGTAAGCCTCATTTAATCTTCATAAAACCCAATGAAGTAGATCCTATATTCTAGTAATGTATCCTATTAATATAGCAAACGGAGTAAACTAAGGCTGAGAGAAGTTAAGTATACAAGGGAAAAAGCACTGGAAACAGAGCATCTGGGTTCAAATCATGCCTTTGACACCCAAATCACACTTATGTGATTTTGGGCAAGACCCAAACTCCATGGGCCTCAGTTTGCTCATCTGTAAAATGAGAGAGTTGGAGTAGATAGCACCTCAGATAGATCCTTATCCCAGGTCTATGATCCTATGATTTGTACATGGTCAAACAGAGAGCAAGTATTCAGAGCAACATTTGAATACAGGTCTTTCTGACTCCGCATATAACAAAGTAGCCACTATAGCGCAATTGCCTCTATGCAGTGTTGCTTACCCATGGTTCCTTGCTTCTTTTCTAAAAGAGGCAAGTGGGTAATTCTTTATCTAAAACAGGGATTCTTAATCTGGGATATGTGAATTTTTAAAAAAAATGATACTTGTATTTCAATATATTAGTTTCCTTTATAATTTTATATATTTTACTTTGTACACTTAAAAAAACATTGTTCTGATAAGAGGTCCATAGTCTTCACCGTACTACCCAAGGGGTCCAGGACACAGATGGTTGAGAAGCCATTTTTTATGGTTGTTCAGCTATTTCTCAGTCATGTCTGACTCTTCTTGACCTTATTGGGGGTTTTGTTGGTAAAGGTACTGGAGTAGTTTACCATTTCCTTCTCTGGCTCATTTTACAGATGAGGAAACTGAGGCAAATAGAGTTAAGTGACTTTCCCATGGTCTCAGAGCCAGTAAATAGCTCAGGCCAGATTTGAACACAGGAAGATGAGTCTTCCTGAATCCAGGCATGGCCCTCTATTCACTGTACCATCTAACTGCCCACTAAGAAGCCCTAGATAGACTAAAAACATTCAGTACAATTTTAGTGTTTTCAAGGGCATTGTGGTAGTTACTTTCTGTATTATTCTTCTGGATATATTTTCTCTACTCTCCATCAGCTGCCAAAGTCTACCCATGTTTCTCTTAATATCTTCTACTAGTAATTTCTTACAACACAACAGCATTACATTAAGTGCATAGACCTCATTATGTTTGGCTAATTCCCAGTTGAAGGCTCTGCTCATGTTTATATTCTTCCAGCTTCACTCCTTTGGATGTATTTTTTTTAAATGTACTTAGGTGTATGTGAAGTTTCCTCTGAGAGAACATAAGCTCCTTGACATCAATGGCTATTTTATTTTTTCTTCATATCCCCAGTATTCAGCACAGGATCTAGGCTTAATAAATGCCTGTTGGTCAATTAACTAACTTATCATATCCTACTTTGTATGCTCAATTGATCAATGGAAAAGAATTATTAAGTACCTGTCACGTGCCTGGCATTGAGGATACAAAGGCAATGGAAACAGCCTCCATGCTCAAGGAGCTTACATTCAATCATGGGAGACTCTCAATAGAGAGATAGATAGGTAAATGAAAGAGATGATAGGGAGATGGATGAAAGCTAGATGAGAGAATGATAAATGATATAGTGAGGTAGATAAAAAAGATGGTAGAGGTAGATAGCTCATTCTCTCAGTGAAAGAGAACATGGGATAATATATTGGGAAATGAAGATGATATAAAAACAAAAGGTATTAAGATAATTTTTAAGTGGAAAAAAGCATACTAGCTTTGAGAGAAAGAGATGTGTGTATACGCATACACACAAATATATACAAAATAAATACAAAAACTATAAGATAATTGGAGGGTGGCACTGCCAACTGGGGTGGATAAAACTATATTTTTCACATATAAGCTTTTAGTATGCATTACTTTTTAGTCTTCTTTACATTATGACTATAAAAAAAGACTTAGGAAATATACAGACCAAAAAAAATTTTTACAATTTCTAACTCTTCATATCTCTATCTTATCTTTCCTGTTAGGTAGTAAAAATAAGTTATGGTGTCTGAAGGAAAGGGAATATTATTTCACCATAGGAAATCATGGATAGGAAGGATCTGCTGAGTGTTAGGCAGTGTATTAGGTTTTGGGAATACAAGTACAAAGAATGGAATAGTGCCTACTCTCAATGAACCAACATCCTCGTTGTCTAAGTATTACTTAATCTGATGTACACTCATTTTGGAATGGAGCTGACCTTGGCTCTTGAAGGTTATACTATTGGAATGCAAACTCTGGCAATCCTTACTGAATGGGGGGGGGGTCGAAGCTCAAAGTGCAAACACAGTGATGGACCATATATTTGACTTCCAAGGACCAGCATAGTCAGATTCAGAGGGGGTCTCGACTACGTCGGCCACAGGGTAATACATTTTCAGCACCACCAATACCTAATGTCTATTTACTACAATGCAGATGACTTACAATCTGTATTGGTGAAAGGAGGACCCGTATCTCCCTCCACAGACCCTTGAAGTACTGAATTAAGAGAATCCACATTTTTATAATACTTTAAGGTACATGACAGGTTGTCCTCACTACAATTCAATGAAGTAGGTTATTCAAGTAGAATTAACCTACATCTTATGGATGAGGGAACTACCTCAGAGAGGTATAGCGACAAGAACAAGAATAATCACATTTATACAGTGATTCAAGGTTTGCAAAGCAACATACATATACTATATGTGTATATATGTATGTGCATGTATATACATATGTGTATATATGCATATAAACACATGTACACACATATATACACACATATATAATAATTCTTTTTGATTGATCAATTGAGCATACAAAGTAGAATATGGTGTTATATATATACGTATATGTATATGTATATATATAAAATTGTATTTTCACAACAAACCTGTGAGGCAAACGCTATTATTATTATTCTCATTTTCATTTTACAGATGAGGAAACTGAGGCTGAGAGAAATTCAGTGACTTAGAACTCATAACTTAGCCTCCTCCTATCATTCCAGTGTTCTTATACCTCACTCTCTACCACATATTCTTTGAACCAGTGACCCTGACCCCCAGGTGTTCCATAAACAAGACACTCCATCTCTCAGCTCCAGGCATTTTCTCTGGCTATCCCCCATACATGTCTCTTCAACTCTACCTACTGACTGCCCCTCCTCCCCCCTTGCTTTGAATCCCAACTAAAATCCCATCTTTTCAGGAAGCCTTCTGTAATCCTTCAATTCTAATACCTCCCTTCTTTTAATCACTTCCTATTGATCCTGTATATAACTCGTCTCTTTCATTAGATGGTAAGCTCCTTGAGGGAAGGAACTCTTTTTAGCCTCTTTTTGTGTCCCCAGCACTTAGCATACTACCTGGAAAATAGTAGGGGCTTAACAAATGTTTACTGATTGATTGATCAACTTGCCTGGGTTTAGGAAGGTAGCTAAAAATCAGAGACCGATTTGGTAACTGTCCAGCAGCCATTTTTTTTTTGGTAGGGCAGTTGGGGTTACGTGACTTGCCCAAGGTCACACAGCTAGTACACGCGTCAAGTGTCTGAGGCCAGATTTCAACTCAGGTCCTCCTGACTCCAGGGCCGCTGCTCTACTCACTGCGCCACCTAGCTGCCCCCATCCAGCAGTCTTACATGCTTGGCTCTGAAAGCAAGCAGCCAGCCTTCAGCCAGGCAGTGATTCTTAATCCTGCTGTCTTAAATAACGGTGTCTCTTCTGGAATCTTGCATAACACAGATGCCCAATTCAAGGACACTGGCATTATGTAGCCTCATCTCACCTTTTCCCTGGAAACAGAACACACTCTAGGTGCCCTGAAGTAAATCAGAACATATGCAAAGAGTATTTAGCTAGGAAATCACTTTTTTGTTTCTTTCCCAGAAATCTATCAAACATCTGTGTGTGCTGGTAGTGAAAGCCCAGAGGCCATATTTAATGAGCTGAAGTCCTGCTGACTCATCTAGGGCCCCATGGAAGAAAGAGAGCTCTATCAGCACAACCTGGTGAGGCCTTGAGCATGAGATCCTCATGTCTCCTTTGGTTGTACTTCATGGTCTTCGTTGCTTCGGCTCCTTTCCTCATTTGGAACCTCTGAACTTGGTTGGCTATTTGCCTCTTATCATCTGAAACCATTACTTCTAGAGCATACTACCCCACTGTCTGTTTTCTCCATCTGCAAAGCTAAGACAGCCTAGCCAAATAGGAAGAGCCTGGGACTGAACTTTCCTGCTTAGTTCCCCTTCCCTTTTTATTCCCTCTGCCTTTTATAAGGGGATTAAACCCTGCAATTTCATCAGGGTGTAGAGTCACTAGTGTGGAAGCTCTTTCCATCTCTGCAAATGGGTAATTCATCAAAAACATAGTCTTTGAAAGTCACCAAGGGCACCAAGAAGTTATGTGGTTGTCAATGGTCACATATCTCATATATGTATGTGTATGTGTGCATGTATATGTAAATACACACACACATACATATATATGTATGTATATAGTAGGAAGGCCTAGAATACTTAAGCTTTCTGAATCCAAGGCTAATCCTTTATCCATTATTCCACATTGCCCCTTACAGGGGGAATAATGTTCTTAATGTTCTTTTTATTATATTGCCATCACTTCTTAATCACCCCCCCCAATTTCTAATAGAAGTCCATATGCATTTATTAAGCACCTACTTTGTTCCAAGCTGCATTGGTAATTAAGGTGGGCTTTTAATATTTATTCAATCAAGTGCCCTTGAAGAGTTTGGCCTTTGTTTCCTTGATTAAATTAGGAGTCCTTGATGACCTCCTTGCTTCAAGGGAAAGCCTAGTTTACAATGGTTTGAGTGACATGTTTGTGACATCAGAGGCTTTTAGACCACGTGGGTTTAAGTCTCATTTTTGTGCCGCTTTTAGGTCACGTGGGTGAGTTGAATGTGTGACTCATCTTTGGTCCTGAATAACATATATAAACCCAGAGGTTGGCGTTCTCCTTTGGGGCTCTGAGCCATGGAAAGAGTGGCTCATGACTCTGGGCCAGCCATTGTTATGAGCTCCCTGGCTCCTGAACTTAGGTGTTGGTTTCTTGGTAACTATGAATTGTATTTGATGTGTTTATAAATGTATGTTTCTAATTTGTTTGTATTTGCTCTGAAGTTCAGGGTGCTGGGTTTTCCCCCTGAAATAAGTGAATGATATTTGTATTTTGGGTCGGAATAAGATTGTTAACCCCTTAACATTGCTTTCCTTAGTAAAGTAGATCAAAAGAACCTGTGCCGGCAGCGTTCTTCTTGTTGGGCTTGTGTTGGTCTTTCACCCCCCACAGCAGCTTTTAGTCAGATTGTTGAAACACAAGCTCCCTTGTAAAAGAATCATAATTAAGTCAAATTTTTTTTGAAATATCAGTTGACCATATCTAACAATGTATGCCTCTTTCCCTACCTGTAGTAGATCACTTCTTGAAGCAGAAGGCGCACTTTACAGTTAGTTCTGTGAAGTCGTGATTGTTCTCTTCACTGGTTCCATTCTGAACATTTTTTTTCTATGTGCTGATCACTGTGTAAAACCTTCTAGTGGTTCTGCTTACTTTTCTCTGTATCAGTGCACAAAAATCTTTCCAAGTTTCTCTGAATTCATTGTACTTATCGATTTCTTTCGATGTAATTTTATTCTATGATAGTCATCATTGTTGTTCATTCTATCCAGTTTTATCTGACTCTTCATGGCCCCATTTTGGGGTTTTCTCAGAAGAATACTGGGGCTGTTAGCCATTTTCTTCTCCAACTCATTTTTACAGATAAGGAACTGAGGCAAACAGGGTTAAGTGACTTGCCTGGGGTCACATAGCTAGTTTAGTGTCTGAGGACAGATTTAAACTCAAGATATTTCTTCCTCATTCCAAGTCCAGTGCTATATCTACTGCCCCACCTGTCTACCCAATACACCACAATTTCTTTAGTCATTTTCTAGTTGATGAGCACATATTTCCTATGCAGGTTTTGTTGATACAAAAAGTAGTGCACATGCATAGGCGTATGCTGATAACCATTTAATAATTAGCTCTCAAAATATACTCATGACACATTTTTAGGTCTAATCTTCATTATGAACATTTTCTCCATCACTTTCTTAAATCTAGACACCTAACAAAACAATAAATCAAATCCTAATTTTAGGTTTACTGATTTCCAAGGTGTAAATGCTCACCGCGAAAATTTAACAATCAGCTTTTTCTAGCATAACACCTCTATATATGTGTGTATGTGTGTATACTTATACACAACTATATTCATATGTATATACATACCTATCAGTGTATGTGTATGTGTATGTACATGTGTATATATATCTAGGTGTTGCTCATGTTCGGTCATTCAGTTGTGTCTGACTCTATGTGACCCCATAGACTTTGTTCATGGGGTTTTCTTGGCAAAGATATTATACTGGTTTGCCATTTTCTTCTCCAGTGTGTCCCCATTTTACAACTGAGGAACTGAAGCAAATAGGGGCTAAGTGACTTGCCCAGGTTCACACAAGTGAGTGTCTGAGGCTAGATTTGAACTCAAATCTCTCTGACTTTAATCCTGGTGTTTTATCCACTGCACCACCTAGCTACCCCTATATCTAGATAGATAAATGGAGAAAGGGAGGAAGGGAGGGAGTGAAGGAAGGAGGGAAGAGAGAGAGAGAGAGAGAGAGAGAGAGAGAGAGAGAAATCTACTAGAAAGATTGATAGATATATCTCTAGATCTGTTATATGGCGATAGATAGATAGATAGATAGATATTAGATAGATAGATATTAGATAGATAGATATACAGCTGTAATAACTTAAAAAAGGTTTTGGGAACACCATATAAAAAGGAACCTTGGTGCCTTGTCATGGCATTCTGCACTATAGATTTGTCTAGCATATTGTTGCTTAAACACTAGTAGGTATTTATGTATTAGATTTAAAGTTGAAGGTCACTCAAAGGGCAAAGGAAACATCCATGGTGGATATGAGTAGGCTGCAAAATATCACTAACAAAAAAGGTGCAGGAGAAGCATCATAAACACATCATCAAACATTGATGAATGGCAAAGGAGTAGTTCTATCTGCATAGAAAGAACAAGAGATGGCCAATAGATAGGAGCACAGAGATTTTTTAAAACGCTTCCTATCATGTTGTGTGGGCCTCCTGTGGAAGTTCATGGAGGATAGGAGTAAGAGTTACATGGATTAATTTGCCATTTCCCACATTGGAATATTCACACCAGTATCAAGATAACAGACTTAGCCAAGTCACATTATACCCTTCATCCAAACCAGCTAGAAGACTGAAATAAAAATTAAATAACATCACCCCTCACCTCTTTACCTAGCTTCCCTCTGTGCCTTCAAGGCTCATCTCAAATCCCACCTTCTACAAGAAGCGGTCCCTCTCCCCATCCCCACTATTGTTAGTGTCTTCCCTCTGAGATTATACTCCATTTACACGATGTATTCTTCTTTTATGTGCAATCATCTCCTCCATTAGAAAATAAGTTGTTTGAGAGCAATGACTGGTTTGTTTTGCCTTCATTTGTATCCCCGGTGCTTAGCACAGTGCCTGGCACATAGAAATCTTTACTGATTGACCAAGTGATACAAGGTTTGTTTTTATAAAAATGCATAATGCATAAGAAAAGTAAGGCACTGAGTGGGAAGTGATTTGTTTAAATCAATCTAGAAAAGCATGAAGTAAGATCATAAGATCTAGAGCCAGAAGGAGCCTTAGAGGTCATCTAGTCCAGCACTTCTTAAACTGTGGGTCACAGCCCCATGGGGTCATGAAAAAGTTGGCAAGAGTAAAAGGTTTCTGAATGCAAAACAATCAAAAATTAATGAAAAATTAAACACATAAAGAATCCATGGTGTTTCTGGTACCACTTGCCCATGTTGCATCACGCAACTTCACTAAGCCTTGGTTCTGAACACACATCATGTGTGCATATCCTCAGACCATACAATGCCAAAAGGGGTTGACAGCAGAAAAAGGTTTAGGAAGCCCTGATCTGTCCAACCTAATTATTTTATAGAGGAGGAAATTGGGGAAGTCCCAGACCTTTGAAGTGACTTATGCAAGGCCACACATAAGTAGTAAAGAGAAGGGGGCAATCTGAATCCAGGTGCTCTGAGTTCAAATCCAGCACCCTTTTCATGTAGCACACTTTGTGTCAATTTGTTTGGTGGTTGCTCAATGGGAAAAAATGAGAGAGAGAGAGAGAGAGAGAGAGAGAGAGAGAGAGAGAGAGAGAGAGAGAGAGAGACAGAGACAGAGAGACAGAGAGAAACCAAATGAGTAGTGTGCTTGACAGAAGGAATTCAGTGAGAAATTAGCTAGCTAATGTAATAATTAGAAAGTGTCCTAGTTTAGACCTCAGAGAATGCTATGTAAAGTCAATTTGTGCATTCAAATTCAAATAGAAATTTGATGACCCTTTTTTTAAACATCTATAATGTGGTTGCTAAGAGCTGGGAGCTATTAACAGGTGCATGCCATTACCTGTATCCAACCTTTTTTCTAAGGGGTCATTTGAGCCATCCCCTCTAAATTCAACATGAGTCACTAATGTGATATGGTCAGAAAGGTAATGAATGAAATCTTGGGCTTTTGTCCAAAATGAAAGATAGAGTAACCCTGCTCCTATTCCCCATGGAGGATAGGATAGTCAGTTCTGGATATTACTAATAAAGATAATAATAACTATGATAACAATAATAGTTATTATAATTGATAGCATTTATGTAATATATAATAGTATGTACCAGGCATTGTGCTAAGTACTTTCCAAATATTATCTCATTTGATCCTGACAACAACCCTGGGAGATAGGTGCTATTATTATTGTCTTTTTTACATTTGAGGAAACTGAGGCAGAGATTAAGTGACTTGTCCAAGGTCACACAGATAGTATCTGAGGATGGATTTGAACTCAGGTTTTCCTGACACCATGACCTACTCTCTATCCACTACACCCCTTAGCTGCCAGTGACAAACTTTATAATGCCTAAAGGTAGTAAAAATTCAATTCAGTAAATATTTATTAAATATCTACTGTATGCCAGGCACTATGGTAGCCATTAGAGGATACACAACTCCCCAAAATAGTCTCTGCCCTCAAGGAGCTCATTAAATACAAGTGGGAATCTATAAACTTTGCAGAGCTAAGTAGGGTATATAAAAGTAATGAAAAGTAAGTTTAAGAAAGAAAAAATTCTAATAATTAGGGGATCAGGAAAGTTTCACTTTACAGGAACCTAGATATTCTACAAGGTGGTGGTGAAGAGCAAGAACATTCCAGAAATGGGAAACAGCTCATATAAAGGAGCAGAGGTAGAGAGTGGAATACTGAGTATAAAGAATGGCTAACAGACCAGTTTACCTGGTGTATGGGAGGAGCAATATGAAACAATGCTAGGGAGATAGTTGGGACACAAGTTGTGGAAGGCTTAAAATGCAGAGGATTTTGTACATTATACTAAGGAGCCATTGATATTTCGAATAGAGGAAATGAAATGGTTAGAGCTCTCTTTCAGAACTACCAATTCGGCCACTGAGTAGAGCATGGATTAGGAAGGGAAGCTAGAGACAGGGAAACCATATAATAAATATAATATGATATATGATATAATATAATAAATATAATACATAACATAATATATCATATTGTATCATACATTATATATAATATATTACATAATATTATATAACCAAATATAATAATGATTTGTAGTCCAAGTAAGCCGTAATGAGGGCCTGAAACAGAGAAGAGACTTCAGTGGGAAGTAGGGGACAGATACAAAAGATGTTTCCAGAGACAGACAGTGCCACATAGCAGAGAATACTTGATGTGAAGTCAGATATCCAGAGTTCAAATTCTAGCTTGGTTACTTTTCACCTGTGTAACATTTAATAATAATAACAATGATGATGATGAATAACTATACTTATATATTGCTTTATTATATAAATGCAAAATACCTAAAGTGAAAAGGGAGAAGGGACTTGCCCCAGGGTCACATAGCTAGTAAGAGTGTAGAGTAGGATTTGAACCTTGGTCTTCATGACTCCAACTCCAACCTTCTACCCACTATGTCACTTAGCTGCCAAGTAGGTCACTTTCTCTCTCTGGGATTCAGTTCCCTCCTTTGTTAAATGAGGACATTGGCCTGAGGGGCCCCTTCTGTCTCTAAATTCAGGATCTTGTGGTTTTAGGCAGAATAGTCAAAACTTGAAACCTGGTTGAATATGGGGTGTGAAGGAAAGAGCAAAGTCAAGAAAGACTCTGAGGTTTCAGACCTGGCTGATGAGAAGATTGGTGATGCTATCAGTTGAAATGGAGGTGATTGGTGGTTGGATGAATTCGGATGAAAATATGAATCCTGGTTTGATGTTTTGTGCCTGAAAGGCATTATTTAGACTTGGGATACGCGAAGTTCCTCCATACCTTAAGATTCCAGGAATCCGAGTGAGTCCGTTTTAGTAATGGAGGATTTGTCTCCTTGTTCCTATTGGCCTCGCAGATGGCAAAGAGGAAAAGTGGAGTACTTGATGATTCAGGTTTCAGAATGTGGTTCCTTGGATGTTCATTCTACTTATATTACAGGATATAACACCTTCTTTCTAGAGCATCTGTGGCAAGTATATGCTGAATCATTGCTTTAAAAAGGAATAAGCCCTCTGGGCAGGTTTTGCATTTACCCATCCATAGCATGTACTTACTCCCTGGGGAAAATTATGGGGAGTTCTTCTGCACCAAGAAAGAGGCATTATTAAAATGTAAGCTTAGAGTAAAGTTATCTTTTGGATTCAAGTGCTGTGTTTATCTCTGAGTAATGAAGCTGTCAGCATAACCCGTATTTATTGCACCACAAGTAGGTTATAAAACTTCCATTAACGAATGTAAGTAACTCACTTGTCATAAACAAAAAAAAAAAAGGAAATTAACATTTGGTTCACACACAGGGAAGCTAAATTGTGTGTACTTCTCTCATCAGCTTTAACCATTCACAGATTTTGCCACCCATAGTTCAGAGGTCAGGAATCCAAGTTTGTAGAGCCATAGCTTTTGAGCTGGAAAAGACCTTGGAAGACATATGATCCAATCGCCTCAGTTTATAGGTGAGGAAACTGAGGCAGAAAGATGAAGTGATTTATTGAAGTTCCCCCACCTCACTCCCAAGGGCTATATTCTTTCTTTTTTTTTAAAGAAACTTAAGACATATAACATGTTATATATAGAAGAGATAACAAGACATTAATTACTCTAATCTTCTTTTAGATTTAAAAAAAAACAGCCCTTGAGAGAGGAGGTAATTTATTCAGGGTTCTCCAAAAGAAATTAAGCAATACAGTAGGAACTAAGAACCCAAGCTTCCTGCTTCCCAGACCAGTACTCTTCCCAACACACTTCACTCTCTTTAATAAATGTTTGTTACCTAACCAACCAGAGAGAAATGTACTTAATAGGAACTAGAAAGGTGGCCTTCCCACTGAGGGAGTTGGGATGGGACTGGGGAGATAGTTAAGGGGTCATTGATATGAATTTATCAGATAGTCACATTTCAAATATTTGGCTAGGCTATTCCATTAAACTCTGGTTGCAGTCCACAGCCGCACCCTCCTCCAGAAAAAAGGGCATTTCCTGGTTACTGCAATCATTATACCCTTCATGGAGAAGTGACATGATTTCGTTGTCCTTCCTTCTGTCAGAGGTTGTGTGGGAGTCCTTGTTCTTGCCTTCCTTTTCATGCTTCTCTTGATTCTTGTGTTTGAAAGTCAAATTTTCTATTCAGCTCTCGTCTTTTCACTGAGAAAGCTTAAAGTCCTCTATTTTATTGAAAATCCATATTTTGCCTTGGAGCATGATACTCAGTTTTGCTGGGTAGGTGATTCTTGGTTTTAATCCTAGCTCTGTCGACCTCTGGAATATTGTATTCCAAGCCAAGGGCTATATTCTTGACTCCCATCATGTGAGTTGTCCTAGACCTTATAGAGTAGATAGCTATTTCTCTCCTTAGGTTTCTAAGGGGTAACCCTAAGGCAGTTTCTAATGTTATTACTTACAATGATCCTATGTAGGGTCTTTAAGAGGCTGAGCCAAGATTTGAACCCACGTACTCTGACTCCAAATCTTTTCATGCTAGCCTCTTAATAGGCTGAAAATTCATTGGTTGGTAAAACTGACTCCAATGATGTCATTACAACCCATTCCAACTTAAAAATCCATGACTTAATTCAATTTCACAAGCATGTATGAAGTGCTGGCCATTTACGAGGTAATGTATTAAATGTTTTAAATACAAAGGAAGAAAAGAAGGACCTTGTATTCTAAAATACAGAGGAGATGGATAAATTAACAAGCATAACACCTCCCCCCCCCCACCCCGGGCAAAAAAGGGCTATATCCCTGACTCCTATCACATGAGTGTTCCTGGTCTTCAGAGGCTGGCTAGATATTTCTCTTCTCAGGTTTCTAGGGGTAAGCCTAAGGCATTTTCAGTTTCTAATGTTTTTGCTCACAAGTCTCTATCCAAAGCGTTCCCATGTTATCCGTTAATTAGTTGATATTGACTTGCTTTTAGAAAAGGATACGTACTGAAGTAATATAACGAGGACAGAAATTATTTTCTTTTTAAATTCCACAGACAAGAAGTTCATTTTTCCCTCAGTACATACTTAGTCCTTGGGGAGAGTGGGCTCGGACTTCAAAGTTGTGAGTAACTCATGTAGGAATTCATGGGGCAGCTAGGCAGTAGAGTTGATAAACTGCTGGGCCTGGAGTAAGGAAGACCTGAGTTCAGATTGGACCTCAGACACATATTATCGGTGTGACCCTGGCCAACTCTGTCTCAGGTTTCTTGACTATAAAAAAGGATAATAATAGCCTCACAAAGTTGGGACATTCAAAGGAGATACACTTATCACAATTCCTGGTAGCAGGTACTTAATAAACACTGATTACCTTCTGCCTTCTGATGGCTCTTTAAACCCTTTAAGGATCACAAGGTTCATTCCATCTCTGGATAGTCATCTACTTCAAAGCTGTCAGTCAAGAGCCATGGGAAGGGTTGGTTGATCCCTCGTTTATGCAAACTTATTTCTGGCTTCATTATCCATACTTCTATCTCTGAAAATAAGCAGAAAATTCCTTATCAGCACACAGCCTCAGTCTCCCAGTCACTTACTACCAGAAGAACACTCACCAAGTGGCCCAGTGGATAGTGCTGGACTTGGAGTCAAGGAAACCTGAATGGGAATTCAGCCTTCAACACTTGTTAGCTGTATGACCCTGGGCAAGTCACTTACCCTCTTTCTGCCTCAGTTTTTCATCTTCAAAATGGGGATGATAATAGCACCCACCCGACAGGGTTGTTGTGAGCATGAAATGAGTTAATATATGAAGCACTTTGCAAACCTTAAATACTAGTTAACATTGACTTTTTATCATCATGAACTTAAAAAATGCCTACCAACATGAACATTTCCCCATATTCAAAGAACAGAAGAGAGGGTTGCATATGAAATCATGAATCTCTACCATGTATAGCATATACATATGTGCATGTATGTATGTATATATAATATGTTCACCTATGTGTGTATTTCACTCTACATGGTGACATATATGTAATTCCTGATACGAGGGAGGCTGAATGAGGGTGGTGGATCTTTTGAACTCAGGAGTTCTAAGGTGAAATATGCTAAGCCAATCAGGTATCCATAGAAACTTCAGAATTAATATTCTGAATACCTAAAAGTGGAGACCCATTGGGTTACTTAAAGAGGAGTGAAGTAGACAAGATCAGAAATGGAGCAAGATGAAGCACCCCTGCCCACTGGAGTGGGACCAGCCTGGCTGATATAGGGAGACCCAGTCTGAGACAGATAAATAGGTGGATAGAAGATAGATAGATAGATAGATAGATCGATAGATCGATGGGTAGATGGATGGATAGACAGATAAATATGTAAATAGGTAGGTATGTAGATGGACATATAGGTAGAAAGGTAGACATGTAGACAGATAGATATGTAGGTAGGTAGATGTATCAGTAAGGCAAGATTCATGACCTCGAGGATGACCGTGAACATGCCTGTATGGTTTGGGATCACAAAGTATGAAAAATTCTCTAGGTAGAAGGAAGAGGAAGTGTAACATTTTTTAGACACCAGAGGATCAGATCCCAAGACCAATAACTCCAATTTGATATAGCAGTAATTAAATTCCAAAACCAGTAAGCCCACCTCAATGTAGCAACAAGAAAATTATAAAACAGTATTATAGCAAGGAATCAAGTCCTGTAACCTTCCCCCCCGTGCTGGGGCAACACTCACAAATCCTGTCTGCTTGACTGCATTCTCTCCACCCTCGGTTCTCTGGTCTCCAAAGCTCCCTGGTTTCCACTCCATTTTCCACTCCACACTCTTTTTGCAGCTCTGTTGTCTCGGAGTATATTTCTCCTCCTTGCACTGGATTCTGATTCTCGCTTCTGACTACTGACTTCTCAGTTCTCAGTGGCTACCTTCTGGGTGTATATACTCTTTTTGGGGCCCAGGGGCTTCACACCCAATCAGCAAAAGGGTGTGGGCCTGAGGCTTAGTGCCTAGTAAATAAAGGCCTGTCTACAAACAAGCCTCTAATCAAGCTTCCCTTAATTGGCCCCACCTGAGGTCTATTGAGTGGGTGGGAAAAGTCTTTAATTGCTGATTGGTATCACAAAGGTGTGGGCCTGCCTCTAATCAAGCCTTCCTTTGTTGGCCCCACTTGAGGCCTATTAAGTGGGGGGGGGAGATCTTTAATCACTGATTGGCATCATAGTAGATAGATTGAGAGAGAGAGAAAGAGAGATGTAAGTAGGTAGAAAGGTAGACATGTAGATGGATGGATAGATATATAGATATATAGGTAGAAAGGCAGACATGTAGATAGATAGGTAGATAGAAAGTTGTATATTTACACATATTATTGATTTACCATGGTCTTTCCCATACTACTGTACATATTTATATCTCATTCTTAACCTTCTTGTATTATCTTCTATCTAATTTTTGCAAAATGATACACCTACTCTCTTATTCATATTAAATATATTTCAGTGGGAGGATCTCAAAAGTTGTTTCAGGATACATCTGGTCCTTATGAATAGACGGATGTCTAGAGTGTCTTCCCTGTCTGTACCCTCCAGTATTGTACGGTGTATGTATTACATTTGGTCACAGTGCTCCCTAACTGGAGGAGAACTAAAGACTGAAAAGAAAGGCTGGTGCTAAATCATGATAGTCCTTGAATGTTAGAATGAATAGTCTGAAGTATTACTATAGAGAGCCAAGCCTCAAACAAGAAATGGATTTACACTTGATCCCCACTGGAGTTCCACTTTCATCTGTCTACATTTTCCTTAGGATGGCTGCTCATTTCCCTGAAAAATAGAGAAGATAACACCCTGTAGAAATATGATCTATTGCTTGAACATACTAGGTTGGAAACCAAACAAGTTTTGGCAACTTCATAACTGAGGCCATTGAATTTTGACACACAGTCTTCTCTGCCACGTGGTATAGTAGAACCAGTTCAGGACCCAGAGTTAGGAGAAGATCTGGGTTCAAATCTTAACTCTGAAACTTACTTGCTATGTGATTTGGGGTAAGTCCCTCAACATCTCTGAGCTTTAGTTGCTGCATCTCTAAAATTAAAACAATATGTCTGTAGCACCTACCTCACAGGACTTTTGTCTGGATCAAATGAGATATCGTACATCTGAGCATTTTCTGAGTTGTTTAAATGTTCCCCCTTATAATCCTTACCATTTTTTTGGAGTTAGATTCATGTTGGAAGCCTTTCCTGATATCCCTAACAGTGTGTGCTCACTCTCACCTTATATATCTTGTTTTTTCTTCTGAATATATTCAATTGACGAGTAGAATTTAAACTCCTTGTGGGCAGGAACTGCTTCATTTCTGTCTCTGCATTGGATGTTATGTATTAGAGTTTGTCTAGTAGACTATCTTGCATATTTTAGGTACTTAATAAATTGTTGTTGAATTAAAATTCAATGAATTATATAACTTTTGTAGTAGCAGCAGCAGCAGCAGCAGCAGCAGCAGTAGTAGTTGTCATTGTAGTAGTAGTAGCAGCAGCAGCAGTAGTAGTTGTTGTCATTGTAGTAGCAGCAGCAGCAGCAGCAGTAGTAGTAGTTGTCATTGTAGTAGTAGTAGCAGCAGCAGCAGCAGCAGCAGTAGTAGTTGTTGTCATTGTAGTAGTAGTAGTAGCAGCAGCAGCAGCAGCAGTAGTAGTTGTTGTCATTGTAGTAGTAGTAGTAGTAGCAGCAGCAGCAGCAGCAGCAGCAGTAGTAGTAGTAGTAGCTGTTATTGTAGTAGTAGTAGTGGTTGGTTGCTTTTTGTGGTTGGTTTTTTTGGTGGTGTTCCTGGTGGTGGTTGGTTGACGTCAGGGGGAGAGTAGTAGCTGCAGCAGCACTTGTCTAGATATGATATAGATGCACCTGGGACCTCTTCCTCCCTTCCTCCCTTTCCCTACCATTCTTTAACTCTTCTGGTAGGGAATAAAAAGCCCCTCAATTGCCATATATGAATCTGACATTTTGGGTTCTACATCCCAGAAAAACAGTAGATCCTCACTCCTACTCTAACACACTAACCTCCCAGTTCCTCAACTTATTTCCCATGACCTTCTCTTCCACTGTACCTCAGATACATGGAGATGTTCATACCCTTGGTCTTGCCATCCTCCAATTATGTACCACTTCCATGTTCGTTAGCTCTGAATTTCCCTAATCTGATCACAGTCTGTTGTCATTTAATTTCTCCCTCTGCCCTGCATCCTTGAACACTGTTCTTCATCCTCACCATGACCTTGAAATCCTTGACCCTTCGATTCTTTTCCAGGCTATCATTCCTTCCCTGCCTCTACTCTCTTCTCTTCTCTATCTTGACACCAGATAAGTCACTTCAACGCTACACTGTCCTCTTCTTTTGAATACCTTGGCCCATCATCCCATCAATGATCTTGCCCTGCCAAACCTGAGCCTTGAATTATTCTCTTCATCTGTTTCCTTCATTCCTACTTACGTGATGCTGAACAAAGCTGGAGAAAATCACAAAACCATGATGGGTGAACCTACTACAAATTTATCTTACATATTTTCAACTGGGCTCTCTCTTCCACAAGGCAATCACTGTTCTCCTCCCTAATTGATTCACTATCCCACTCACCACAGCAGTTATTTCAAACCTTTTCATTCTCATTCAAATCTCCTATGGTTCCCTCTCCCCTTTTCCTCTCAGATGAGAACCTTGCCTCTTATTTAACTAAAAAAATTTGAAGTCATTCACTGAGAGCTCCCTCTTCTTCTTTCCTTACCCAGGTGCCTTTTGCCACTATCTTTTCCTGCACTCCTGTGTCACATGAAGAGGTGACAATTCTTGCCAAAGCAAATCCTTCATGCTTAAGTGATCTTTGTTCTTCAATAGATTGCCCCCTCTATCACTCCCACACTCTTCCTTACCTTCACACTCTCATTTACCTCATCTACTGGCTGCTCCCCTACTGCCTACAAACATGCTTATGTATCTCCCATCCTCAAAACACCCTCACTTGATCGATCTAACTTGGCTAGTTATTGTCCCATATCCTCCCTTTTGTAGCTAAATTCCTTAAAAAGGCGGAGGCTCCCTACAAAGGTCATCTACAATCAATGTTTCCAATTCCCTTCTTCTCACTTTCCTCTTAACTTTCTGTAGAATGACTAATAACCACATCATTTCATCTTGTTTCCCCCATTTTATTGTGAGCTTCTCTAGGACAAGGACTGTCTTTTGCCTTTCTTTGTATCCCTAGCACTTAAGTGAGGTTGGTGACTTTGCACAGCTCTCTCTCACTCAAATCCACTTTACTTTCATGTTATGGTATCACCTCCCTGATGTCATGGTCCTCTTTGAGAGCAAAGGACAAACAGTAGCAGCAGCACTTAGCACAATGCCTGGCACGTAGTAGGTGCTTAATAAATGCTTATTGACTGATTACATGGTAAGAAGTAAAAAAAAAATACCAGTAGATTTGCCAGTAGATTCCACTTTCATTGAGTTGTTCATTCTTTTGGACAAAGAACCCTGATTGGATTGTAACAGACAGACATAGCTTCAGTTGTAAGCAGAGGTCTTTCACCCAAATATTGTTATCAGATGTTTTAATGGCATCATTCTTTGAGTTTTATTCCAGCTTTTAAAGGATGCATTAAGAAAACTTTCCTTCCTTCCTTCCTCCATCCCTACCTCTCTCTCTGTCTCTCTCTTTCTGTCTGTCTGTCTCTGTCTCCCTTTTTTTCTGTCCCTCTCTGTCTCTCTCTATCTCTCTGTCTCTCCCCCTCCTTCTCTCTCTCTCTCTTCCTCTCTCCCTCCCTCCCTCCCTCCCTCCCTCCCTCTCTTTCTCTCTCTCATCTTTAAAAGAAGTAGAACTCAGTAATTAAGAAACCAGTGATGGTCCTTGGGAATAGATAATGAACCTCCTCCTCTCAGCTATCTATAAGGAAGCACCACAAGGACAGAAAGTCATGGACATTGTCATATGTTGTCATTGTGTTGATTATTTTCCTTGACTACTTTTCTTTGTTATAAATAGAGTTTAATTGGGGTAGATTTTGTTGGGGAGGGGGGAGTATATCCTTCATACAAAAAAGTTATCTAAAAAATTATTTTTAAAAATATTTTAAAAATGTTCTACACATTCCCCTTGATAGTATAATTAAAGACCTGTCAAAATGATGGATAGATGCCTTCTAGCTCTACTGTCCTATGATTCTAAGGGACTATAACTGTAATCAAACTATTATCATCCAGAGAGCTCACATGTACAAAGAGCACTGGACTTGGAGGCAAGACATCTGAGTTCTAATTCCTACTGGTGTTTATTAACTATGTGACCTAAGGTAATCCATATTACTCCTTAAGCCCCAAGTTTTGCTTCTGTCAGATGGGAATAATAACATTTCTGCCTCTATTCTTGAGGCAACTGGTGGCATAGTGGTGAAAAGAGCCCTGGGCCTGGAGTCAGGAGGACCCGAATTCAAATCTGGCCTCAGACTCTCATTAGCTGTGTGACCCTGGCCAAGTCACTTAACTTTAGTTTGCTCATCTGTAACAGAACGACAATAATAACACCTACCTCTCAGGGTTGTTGTGAGGATCAAATGAGATAATGATTGTAAAGTTCTTCTCAAATTTAAAGCACCATATAAATGCTAGCTATTACAATGAAATGCCACCCCCCCTTTTGTAAATAAGGAAATTGACCCTCAGAGAGAGTAAGTACTTGGTCCAGGTCCGCACAACTGGTCAGTGTCAGCAGCAAGATTTAAACCAAGTCTCTTGGACTCTATGTCCAACCATCTTTCCACTTTGCCAAGCTTTAATATATGGCTTGATCCTTCTCTGTACCTGCTTCGGTCTTGCATCCACAGGGTGAGGTTTAATATCATCACAGCATAAGAAGTTTCTATGAATTATTATCAAGCATAGGTCTCTCTTATCTCAGAAATATATCTATTTCCTCCCCAACAGGGCGAAGGTAAAGAAAGGTGTTAATATTATTGGTGTACGAGCCAGCAACCCTCACTTATGGGATGTCAAAGAGAGCTTGGATTATACGGGGAAATATGTGTGTCAGAGGAAGTCTACTACTTCTGAGAACAGGTAAGTCCCAATTGGCATCATGCACATCCTTTTTTCCCATTTCTTTGCTGGACCCTGTCCAAATGTGCATTTCTATCAAAGTATACTTTTCTCCTCTGGTGATAACGCAAAAGCATAGAGATAAAATGGATAATCTCCTTCATTTAGCAAGGGTGAGCTATTATTCACAATAGACTTTTTAAAGATGGAGGTTATCTCTCGGGCCAGAGTCCCATGCCATGTGTAATCCCAAAGACTCTTTCATGTTCAATGGGCTTTATGTTGCCTCAGGGTTACCCTTTTATTATCAATCCATCTCACATATGGCAGATTAAAAGGTATCTGGGCATCTCTCCTAAACATGATCATTGAGACTCAAACAATATATGCCAAGCATATTTGGCTATAGCTAATTTTTTAACCACGCTTGCAATTTTATAAGTATAAGGAACTCTAGGAAAGGAAAATTCCATTGATCAATGCAGACTTGCAATCATTTTGCAAATGATATTCATAGAGGATTTGCCCAGAGGCACTGAGAAATTAAATGAGTACCTAGTGTTTATGCATCAAAGATGTGACTTGAACTCAGAACTTCTTGACTCCTGGGTCAGGTCTCCATCTTCTATGACGCACGTTATCTTGTAATAATAGCTCTGTGTTTCTGGTGTCACTCTGATAAAGTGAATAGAGTTCTGGCCTTGGATTCAGGAAGACCGACCAGAATCCTAGGTTTGCCATTTACTACCCGTGTCATCGGGAAAAATTCACTTAATCTGTTTAGAGCTTCAGTTTCTTCAGTTGTAAAAGAATGGGTTTGGACTAGATGGCTTATAATATGCCTTCCAACACTAACCCTCTGATTCTGTGATCCTACTGGTATGATCTTGGGTGATTCAATTAATCTCTAATGTGCCTGGAGGAAACTCCTTAAGGTCACAGTTTCAGTCAACAAACATCTATTAAATGCCTTCTATGCGCTCAGACACTTGCCAGCTGTGTGACCCTAGACAAGTCACTTAACCCTGTTTGCCTCATTTTCCCCATCTGTAAAAAAGCAGGAAATGGCTAACTACTCCAGTCTCTTTGCCAAGAAAACCCCAAACGAGGCCAAAAAGAGTCAGACAAGCTTGAAAAATGACTGAATAATCACACGCTGTGCTGAGCTGGCTAGTCTCTTAGGCAGTCAGCCATTCAAGCCTCCTCATTTTAGAGATGAGGAAACTGAGGCCCAGAGAGGTTAAATGATTGATTACCCCAAGGGCACATAGGTAGTAAGTGGCAGAACTTGGCCTTGAAACCCAGTCCTCAGAATCCAAATTCAATTCGTTTTACACTGATATAATTCACCACCACCTAAGTCACGGATGGGTTGTAATGTGCATGGGGAGATACAGTTCTCACACTGGGAATTACCAATGCTATTGAAATTGGTGTGTGAAATTTGTGTTTGTGAGCAAAGATTTGTCCACAATACTTATCACCCACCGTAGGGAACAGAGTGTGGATTTTGTTTCACTCTCTATAGAAATAAAAGCTCTACCATATCTCTATTACCTGTGAAGCAACTTGATAAATGATGTTGTCAGAGTGCCTAGTAGATATCTAGCCTGCCCATGATTGAACCTATGAACCTCACTGTATCTCGGTTGCCTAGTGGGGCTCCACAGGAAACAGACAGGTTCTGGTGGAGTCAAGGTCTCCAAGATGGGGTCAGTGTGACGAGATTGTAGAAATAGCTTTCTGCATCTCCTAGACCACAGTAAGATTTCTCTAGACAACACAGACAATGTAATTCTGTTCCTGAATTCTAATAGACCTTGAGCCTGGAATAGTGTGGATAGGAAAATATAATGTGACTCCAGCCTTGAGGAGGCCCTGAAGAACAAAATAAGTGATAGGGAAGGGAGGAGTGATGATGAGCAGGCCAGGGCCATTTTGCTTAACCCTGTCTTATGATTACAACACAGGCTGTCAATGATATGTTTATTCCTAAGTGATGAGTTTAAGTAGGGAGCCTTCAAACAAAAATCAGTCTATGAGCATTTATTAACAAAATGCTTTGTGAGATAAGCAGCGTTGGGGGAAGGGAAGGTTAGAGCAGACTGGGAGGATCAGAAAGACTTCCTGGAGGAGATGGCCATCTCCTCATGTGTCATTTGGGATGATAGATCTAATTCCTAGTTTGGCCAGATATTTTATTTTAGGGATTTCTAGTTTTTGCTTTTTGTTTCCTTCTAAAATCATTTAAAAGTTGAGTAGCAAAAGGAAAATCCCTAAAAGGAAACAGTATAGTTTCATGAAAAGAGCATTGAATTTGGAGTGTGAGGAAATATCTTAGTTCTGTTCTTTCCTACCTGTATGAGACCTTGGGCAAGCCACATAACCACTCTGAGCCTCAGTTTCCTCATTTCTAAAATGAGTTGGTTGTACCACATGACTTCTGAAGTCTCTTCTAACTGGTATAGAAACATTTGGGTTTAAATCTTGCTTCTGATGCTTCCTAACTCTATGACCCAGGGCAAGCTATATAACTTTATTGGATCTCAGTTTCCTCCATCTATAAAATAAGATGGTTGAATCAGATGGTGTCTATGGTCCCTTCCAGTACTGAGTATAATATGCTGTCATTGCTAGGATCAAATTATGGATGCTCCCCTCCCCCATTCTTGTTTGCAGGATAGATTTAATTTCCTTATTACCTGAGTGTGATCACTTCTGTAAGTAATGGCTACAGCCTCTGGCTATTAAATTGTGTAGTTTATTGACTCAATTTAATTCAACATACATACATTAAGGGCCTTTCATATGTCAGGTCCTCTAGCTGCTAGGGATGCAAAGGCAGAAATAAAATAGTTCCTACCCTCAAGGGGCTTATATTCCACTGGGGAGAACATAACATGTGTACAAATAAATCAGTACCAGGTAGTTTGAGGAGGGAGAAAACATTAACAGTTAGAGGGTGCAGAGAGGGGCCACCAAGAGCTAGAAAGGCTTCCCTTGAAGTGTATCCTTTTTTTGTGAATTAACTCTTTCAGGCTTTGAGAGTATAAAAGAATGAAGAGTTGTTGAAGCAGCAACCAGTGATGTCTTCCTACATGGGAGGTAGCCCTGCCTTCCAGACTAAGGAATAGTTTCAAGGAGCATCTACAGAGGTGCATTTAGAGATGGAAAAAGACTTGTAAAGGTTATCCAACCTAATGCCTTTATTTTAAAGAAGAAGAAAGTGAAGGCCAGAGAAATGAATCAGTGATTTGCCAAGTTCATCCATTGTATGTTATGGAGATGGGACTCAAGCTCAGACATGAACTCTGACTCAAAATATAAGGTTTCTTCTATTAATCAATAAATCAATTACCATGCATTTATTAGGCACCTACCATGTTTTAGGCATTGTGCTAGTGCCTAAAGCAGGGCTTTTAAAACTTTTTCCATTTGAGACCTCTTCAGCACTTCTTAAACTGTGGGTCTCCAGCGCTGGCCTAAGTGACATAAAGACAAACACAAAGCAGGTTCTACCTTCAAGGAGCTCACATTCTATTGGCTACCATGAAATAATCCACAGGACAGGCTGTAACCCTTCCATTATACATCATATATAATTAGATGTTCAATTCAACTCATCAAATAGTTTCTAACTACCTATTACGTACATGGAACTGTATAGGGGAAAAAGCGTTGACTCCTGAGTCAGAGGACTTATATTCAAATCCTGTCTCTTAATACGTATGTCAGTCAGTCAGTCAACAAGCATTTATTAAATGCCTACTATGTGTTAGACATTGTGCTAAGCACTGGGGATGCAAAGAAGCAAATACCTTAGAGGAGTTCACATTCTAATGAGAGAAATGATTATTAATAACCAATATCTTAGGGTAATTCAGAGGTCTCCTCTTTTTTTAAATTCCTCATTTTAAAAAGTTCAGTTTTCTTGAAGGACATTACTTATAATGAGATTGCGTTGACTCCCCCAGATCTTGGGCAGACCCCACCCAACCCTGCAAAGAATTTAATCTAGGATGGGGAAGCCCATTGTGTTCTGTTCATGCTTGCATGAAGATAAATCCTTTTGTCTAGATAGCCTAAAGCTGCTGTGGTCTGAGTAGAGATAATTTCTCTGTCCAAGGGTGTGTTGTTAAGCAAAATTGTCTCATTAGCATGGCTTTTATTTCTTTTGAGTGGAAGTACTTTCAGCTGTTAAGTGCTAAGCCCCAGGCCCAGGGCCCTGTCAGGTGTGAAACCTGTGTGGGTGTGGATTGGTGACTTAGGAGGGGCCAGCTCGGGAACCAATGGTCTCTGGTCTTTGAGGCGGGGCTTGAGAAAGCCAGAAGCTCACTGCAAGGAAAGGTGAGCCAAGAGACAGTTTCAGCGGAAGCGGAAGCTGCTGCTGCGGAAGCCGCTGTGGAAGCCGCTGTGGAAGCCGGAAGCTGCTGAAGCAGGAAGCTGTGGAAGCCAGAAACTGCGGAGGCAGGAAGCTGCGGAAGCAGGGCTTACCCGTGTGTAGACCAGGAGTGCGAGCAGGAACGTGAGGCCAGTAAAATGATTTGGCTAAATACTATCTTGTTTTTCTGTGGCCTCCTGGTTATTCTTGTGAAGTGGGCTTTCTGGGCCTGGAGTCTTTTTGTCAAGATGTTGGAATGGGGAGGCTGGTTCTTGGTTCTGCTGCGGTGGGGCCTAAATAAATTTCTTATTGTTTTCTCCTTAGAGAATCTCTCATACCTTGCGATTTTGAACCAAACATATACATGATTATATTTGAGATTATAAATTCGGCCTTCCTACTACAAAGGGTGACATGATATCACTAGAAGCCCCTCATTGGTATATAAAGGTATATAAACTGTGCGCCCAACCACCATGATCGTCTTTGGTCTAAGAAAGATGGCCAAATGACCATCCTTTTATTAATAACCTGCTTCCTTATTAATAAAATGATTAAATTACCCAGAAACAACATCTCTAGAATCTTTTTAATTATCACACCAATGGAGGAGATGACATGCAAACAACTATATGCATATTCCAATCCAATCCAATAAACATTAAGCACCTAATATGTGCTAGGCGCTATGCTAAGAGCTAGAGATACAATTAATAAAAAGACAGTGCCTGCCCTCAAGGAGCTTACAATATAATTGTGGGGGAGACAACACACAAAAGGAGGCAGGAAAGAGGGAGGGGAGAAATGAGGGACACCAGAGGCAGGTGGGGACAGGGATCTTGTGTTACTGAGGTGAAACCACGCAGAGCAATATATACAGAATGGAGTTAGGAGAGAGTCTGATTTCTGCCTTCTATAAAGGAAGGTATTGGGAGGAATTTATACTTCACCCTCTAGTCAGAGGGAGAGGAAGCTAATGGAGGTGGTGTCAATCAAGGTCCTTGAAAAAGTATAAGGGGAGAAGATAGTTAAAGAGAGAACATTGGAGGAAACCCACATTTAGTGAAAATGACATAGACTAAGATCTAGCAAAGGAGATTGGGAACAGGAAGATGGAGAACCAGGAGAAAGCAGTATCATGAAAACCTTAAGAGGGCAAGAGTATCCAAGAGAAAAGGGTGATACTCAGGATCAGTGACTTCAAGAAGGATAAGGGTTGAAAAGATGCCATGAGATTTGGCAATTAAGAGATTATTAATAACATCTAAGAGTACTTTCAGTTGAAAGTTGAGGTCAGAAGATAGTTTGCAGAGGGATTGTGGGGAGTAAGAGGAGAGAAAGCGAAGGTGTTGATAATAGATGGTTTTCTCCAAAGTTTTAGCTACAAAAGAGGTGAGATATAGCATGATGGCTAGCAAGGAGGGTTGTGAAGTTTGTTTTTTTAATTTAAAAAATGGTGGAGACAATTGTGTCTATGGGCAGTGGGCAAACAAGCAGAAGACAAGGAGATAGTGTGGTGAATGGGATAGTGAATCTATTGGGGTGTCACTAAAGGGTTGCCTTGCTGCAGTGCGGGCCCAGTTGAGATTATGCAACATACATTTGTAGTTGATTCATCCAGAATAGTTTCATAATGTTCAGTTTAACAGTACGAGAAGAGGCAGGAAACTAGCAGATGGTGGCAATAATCAAGGGTTGGGGCTTGGCAAGACATGATTGGCCATAGAATAAGGAAGCAAGGAACAGGAATTCAGGGGAAAGTATAGAGCTGAACTGGTTCACCAAATGGTTGAGTTAGGGAAACAATCAATAAATATTTAAGTGCTTATGATGATGTGCCGGGCACTGTGCTGAGTGGTAGAAGAAAGGGAGAGTATTTGTGCAGGGGAGCTGGCCTGAGAAAGAACTGGGGAGGGGTGGAAAGGACTGAAGGTCAGGGTGGGAATGGAGAACAAGATTAGAGAATAAGATTAGAGATGGTAGGCAGAGTGGGAAATGAAATGACCAAAAGCCCAGTCGGATCAAGTAATTTCATAGCTCATGATCATTGGGTTTGAAATCAGGAGGACTCATCTTCATGAGTTCAAATCTACCCTCACTGACTAGCTGTGTGACCCTGGGCAAGTCACTTAACCCTGTTTGCCTCAGTTTCCTCATCTGCAAAATGAGCTGGAGAAGGAAAGGGTGAATGACTCCAGTATCTTTGCCAAGGAATAGGGTCAGGGAGAGATGGAAATGACTGAAACAACTCAGCAACACCATCATGATCATGGAAGTGGGCCACCTCTTTGAGCCTCAGTTTTCTCATCTGTAAAATGAAAGGATTAGATGAGATGATCTTGGAGGTCTCTTTCAGCTCCAGATCTATGAGTCTGTATTAGAGTAAAAAAGGTGAAAAAAATGAAGAATTCTCCACTCTCAAGCACTTTACATTCTATTGGAAGTGGGAGAGGGCACGACAGTGAAGTTAAATTAAATAATATACACAGCAAAAACAAAATTTATAAAGAGAGTAAAAGTAAATCCTCTCACAGTACCTGTCTCTATTCCTTCCACTACCAACTCTGACCTTGAACCCATAGATGTGAGATGCTTAGTAGGATAGTGGATTGGATTAAGTGTAACAGATATTAATTAAATGCCCACGGAACATTCAAGGTACCATGTTAAGCACCAAGGATCCAAGGCTAAAAATTAAATGTTCCTTACCCTTAGGGAGAATACATTCTACTTGGGATGGGAAGTCAGTTTATCACACGCCAAAGGCTTATATATAAGACTAAATGTCTGAAAAATATGAGAACATTTTGATTAATATTTTAGTCTTCCTCATAGGGGTTTTGAGAAGGGCTCATTCCCCAAAACCTTCTAGACTTCCTTAAATCAACAATTCCTAAAGTTGCATCAAAAATGCCCTTATTCCTAACCACTGCAAAGGTAGAAAAATAGAGGAACAGAATTTCATATTATTTCTTCTATTTAGGGAATTAGAGGCAGTGTTTCCATCCTCAATATTCAGGCCCCATTGCTATGTGGTTTAAATAAAATTTCCCCTTTCAGTGGCTGCCTGTTGCCTATGGGATAAAATATAAAGTCCTTAATTTGGCATCCCAGATTAGGCATCTCTGCCTTTTCAGCCTTATCTCAGCTCTCCCAACAGGTACTCTATGCCTCAATTAAATTGTACTATTCACCCTTTTTATACCATGTCCAACCCACCCCAGTTACCATGCATTTACTTAAAATCATCTCCTGTGCTTGGAGAAACATCCCTCAATATTTCTGCCAGTTGACATATTTTTTTCTTGGTGTCTTTTCCTCAGGTGTCTTCCAAGAAACCTCCTCTTACCTCCCCTCCTGAATATGGTTTCTCCCCTCTTGAAGTTATTCTCATTTCCCTTTGGACTTCTCACCTATTCCAACATAATTCTCTTTGTCAATCATTTTTCAGTCATGTCCAACTCTTTGTCACCCCATTTGGGGGTTTTCTTGGCAAAGATACTGGAGCAGTTTGTCACTTCCTTCTCCAGCTTATTTTATAGATGAGGAAACTGAGACAGTGTTAAGGGACTTCCCTAGGGTCACACAGCTAGGAAGTGTCTAAGGTCAAATTTGAACTGGGGTCTTCCTGACTCCAGGCCTGGCACTCTGTGCCACCTAGCTTCCCAACATCATTCTATTTTGTACCATAATTATCTGTGTATTTGTCTTGTTTCTTGCCAATTTCCGGAGGGCAGAGACTGTTGTTTTGTTTTGTTTTCCATTTTTGGTTGTTTCATATCTTTACAACCCTGGTGCCTAGTGCAATGCTTGAAGCTCAATAAATGTTGGATAGATCTACCTAATTGTGTTGGTAAGGCAAAATGGGCTCCTTAGAATGGGCTCCTTAGCACTTCAGGAGTTTGGCTTTTGTTTATTTTGAGTGAAAGTACTTTCAGCTGTTAAGTGCTAAGCCCCAGGCCCAAAGCCCTATAAGGTGTGAAACCTGTGTGGGTGTAGATTAATGACTTAAGAGGGGCCAACTCGGGAACCAATGGTCTCTGGTGGTTGATGCGGGGCTTGAGAACACCAGAGGCTCAGCTGCAAGGAAAAGCGAGCCAAGAGACAATTACAGTGGAAGCAGGAAGCTGCAGAAGCAGAGCTGACCCGTGTGTAGACCCAGGAGTGCAAGCAAACATTTGAGGCCAGTAAATATGATTTGGCTAAATACTATCTTGTTTTTCTGTGGCCTCCTGGTTACTCTTGTGAGGTGGGCTTTCTGGGCCTGGAGTCTTTTTGTCAAGATGTTGGAATGGGGAGGCTGGTTCGCGGGTCTGCTGCAGTGGGGCCTAAATAAATGTTTTGTTGCGTTCTACTTAGAGAATCTCTCATACCTTGCGATTTCGAACCATTCAAACATATATATGATTATATT
>CM053622.1:35682964-35713653 GCA_028646595.1 Phalanger gymnotis | reverse complement strand
GACATATGGTTTAGTGGAAGGATTTGGGACTTAGACTCAGAAGATCTGGGTTCAATTCATGCATTTTCCAGATCCTAGTTTTAGTCCTTGGCAAGGTATTTCCTCTCTCTGGGCCTCAGTTACCTCATTTATAAAATGTGAATAACATGTCTTGCAGTGCTCACCTCTCAGGGCTGTGGTGAGAAAAGAAATTTAAAACTCTTAAAACATTATGCAGACTGGTGCCATTTTTCACTTCTAACATTTTTAAATTGAGGAAAATATGTTTCTTGTGAGAAGATGGGGCAATTTGGGTGTGAGGGAGGAAGAATCCAATTTATCTTTTCCCCTGTCTCCTTAAGAGGTGCTATGGAGTAGTGTCAGAACAGGAGTCAGGAAGACTTAGCTTCAAATTCTCTCTCAGACAACTTATTAGCTGTATTGTCCTGGCATAATTACCTACACTATTTAGGACTCATTTTCCTCATGTATGAAATGAAGGGGTTGGACTTCGTGGCCTCTAAGATCCCTTTCACTGTGAAATCTATTATCCCCTGACCTTTATTCCTTCTCTACTTCTGATATAATATATCTCATCATTTACATTAGAGTCCAGAGGAGAGGTCTTTGGACATTTATAAACATCATGGTTTCTTTTTCATGTTAAATTTCAGACCATGAACGATATCACTTTTTTTCTAGTCAGGTTTGAAGAAAAGGGAGGAAAGCTGCCAGTGGTAGCTTATATATACTTAAGAAATGAGTGTTTCTGTTGAGAGCTCTGACACTTATTTGAATTCAATGTAACTGTCTTTGAAGTGTCCCCAGCCAAATGTCCTTTGTTGCTAGGATGTTCTTGTCTTTTTAATTTGGTTCCCTCCAACCTTGGAAGGCTTCCTTTTAATGGCATCGTCCCTGAATAGACAATCATATTATTGCTTCTAACTGCCTGGATGTCCTCAGACTATACTCTATTTTTTATTTAGTATTTTATTTTTCCCCAGTTACATGTAAAAACAATTTTTAACATTCATTTTTAAAACTCCCTCCCCACTCCCCATTGAGAAGGCAAGCAGTTTGATATAGATTATACATGTGTAGTCATGCAAAACATTTTCATACTAGTCATATTGTGAAAGAAAACACAGACCAAAAAAAAAACCCTCAAGAAAAATAAAGTAAAAAAGCATGCTTCAGTCTGTATTCAGACACCATAAGTTCTTTCTCTGGAGATGGATAACATTTTTCTTCATAAGTCTTTCAAAGTTGTCTTGGATTATTATATTTCTGAGAATAACTAAGTCATTCACAGCTGATCATCTTACAATATTGCTGTTATTTTGTACACAGTACATTTCACTTTGCATCAGCTCATATAAGTCTTCCCAGGTTTTTCTGAGAGCACCCTGCTCATCATTTCTTATAGCACAATAGTATTCCATGACAATCACATAGCACAATTTGTTTAGCCGTTCCTCAGTTGATAGGCATCTCCTCAGTTTCCAATTCTTTGCCACCAGAAAAGAGCTGCTATAAATATTTTTTGTAATATAGGTCCTTTTCCTTTTTGTTTCTATCTCTTTTGGGATACAGACCTAGTGGTAGTATTTCTATGTCAAAGGGTATGCATGGTTTTATAGCCCTTTTGGCATGGTTCCAAATTGCTCTACAGAATGATTGAATCAGTCTGCAATTCCACCAACAGTACATTCATGTCTCATTTTCCCCACATCCCCTCCAACAGTTATCATTTTCCTTTTCTATCCTGTTAGCCAGTCTAATAGGTATGAAGCAGTATCTAAAAATTGTTTTAATTTGCTTTTCTAGACTATACTGTCTTTTTAAAATTAAGAGAAGAAGGAATCTTTATGTTCCCCGTTCACTTGCAGAGTACAATCTCAGTGTTCTTCATCCCTTGGCACTGTTTCAGAAAATGTGTTTTTCTTTTTTTCATTTGAAAAAGATTATTTCATGGCAGAAGAAAGCTCAACACAAATTATATGTCCATCAATTGTGGAATGGCTGAGCAAATTGCGCTCTATGAATATAATGGGATATTATTGTTCAGAAAGGAAGGACAGATTTGGAAAATTCACTGAAACTTGAGAAAACTTATATGAACTGACTCAGAGAGAAGAAAGCAGAGCCAAAATAATAATAAACACAATGAATATAAAAATGTACATTAATGTAAGACTAAAATTCAATAAAAGTCAGGTCAAATGCAACGGATGATGTTGGCTCCAAATTATTAAAGTTAAAGAAAACTTCCTTCCATTAAATGATTTATCAAAATGGAAATTTATGTATTTTATCAGCAATTTTGCTTAAATATATTTTAAAGGGAAATACCATAGGGGATTATTAGTTGAGATGTGACTAGTGTTTACACATATGAAGAAAAATTTGATTTAATGCCAGTTTTTGCATTATTATAGAAGTTTTCCTTCACAATGAAGGCAACTAATTAAAAATATTTGTTAAGCTTTGCACATTTTTAAAACTATTATATGCACCTAATACATATTAGGCACTTTGACAAGTGCCAGCAATACAAAGATGAAAATGAAATATCTCCTACCCCTAAAAAGATTACATTGGGTGTAGGGAGTGAGAGCAGAGAGGAGGTAGAACCAAGCACAAAATATACATAATGAATACAACTATATAAGTGGAAAAGACATAAAAAAATTAAACTGAATGCTGCCTAACTGTAATATCCAAGCTTGGGTAAGGAACAGAGTTGAGAAAATATATTACCTTCTCTTTGTAGAAGTGGTGGACTATGGGTGACAGCTATTTCTTGGTGTCTCTGCTTGTGACATGAGGATGCAGGACAACTCTATGAATCATATAGGAGGGAGTGACCATTCCTAATTCAGGGCTGGAATCTCAACCCAAACCCCTTTGCTACCAAGGCCATTGTTAGAGAGGTGTTTTTGTTTGTATTTTTGTTTCCTATGAGCATAATCACAAGCCCCTTCATAACTATACTAACAGGGGCAAAAGTATGAGGAACTTAGACCATTTTAGAAGAAAAAATCTGGCTCCTCAGACATAGGCCTAATATGGTGACTGAAGGTTGCAATTAAATGAGGCATAACATCCTCCCCTGACTCCAAAAAAAAAAGACACTTTAGAGTTGGAACCTATCTTTATAAAAGTTTTATTGATGAATTTTTTGAACATTAGCATCCTCCTCCTCCCTACGAGGAGGCTCTCTGCCTTGTGCCACAGAACTCTCTCTTCTGTAACACAAAGAACACCAAAACCAAGCAAGAAAAAAGACTAAATCTGGCAATTCAGAAAACACTCAACACAAGGAAAAACATTTGATTACCTGTTCTCTGCAGTCCCAATTGGCCACTGCAATTCATGCTACCTTTTAGTGAGTCAAATCCTGCTTAACAATTTTGAAAAGTAAGATCCTTTTCCCTTTGACATGCATCTCATCATTCTCTTCTTCTCTGGTTCCCACTCTAACTTTTGTTCTTTTCTTTGGAAGAAGTGACACGGAGAAATGTAGTTCTGGATCCTTTGGGTGAAGTGGTGGTTTGGGTTTCACTTTGATTGGTGCTCTCAGAAAATTAGTATTGAACATAGAATGGGGCATGTTCAAATATTACCACCAGGAGTCTTGCCTTTGGAACTGCATGAGTTCATGAATATTCTATCTCATTTGCATATTGCTTAATTACTCTTAAAAATCAGCCACCAATCTCACAAATGTAAAGGTGGCCCCTGTTAATTAGCTTGAGAGACGTGGCTTTTGTATTTTGGATATTTTAACATGGTTCATGAAGTTGTGGTGATAAAGTTAAATTACTGTGACAGGTGTAATTTCACGGATTAAGGAGACTTTTTTTTTTGAGCCGGTGACAAACTTCACTGGAATTGAAAGATTTCTTTATCTAAGTGAAAATAGATCACTCATTTTGTTTGGAGAGGTTGGGGGCTGCTAAAAGCTTAATCATAATAGAATTAACATACCAATATTATCACAGCCAGCAGGGTGTTGTTGAATGAATATTATGGGCAAATATTATAGAACAGAAACAGAATGGCTAATTAAGCCTGCCTGTCAATTACCATTCTGAGTTCCTGAAGCCTGCCTCATGTAGTAACCAGGAGTCTTAGATGATTGGATAAGTGACAGACAGGTGCAGGGTTAATTTCCTCCATTTTTACTCACATAGATAAATACCTTTATAACCACCTGTCCCTGAACCCTTGTGATTGCAGAGTGGACTTACTGACATCAGCTCCTTGGTAACTCAGTAATCTCCCAAAGTTCCCCTGAGTAGCCTTATAGCTGTTTTGTTGGCTGGCCATGGGCTGCATCCATCATCTTGCCTTTTTTGCCCTTACTCTGTGCAGATATCCTGGGGCTCATACCTTAGGGGAAAAGACCTGAGGGATCTCTGTCCCCTTGCCTTTGGAGCAAACCTGGGTCCCTACCCCCTAAGAAAATTCATTTGACAGAGAATTCTACCATCCAGCATTAGCCCTTCATACTATGGGAAGGTAACAGTGAACTGAATGAAAAATGGATTGTTTTTAGCCTCTTTTAGTATATTAGCTTTTGACCATGTAGTATAATAAATATTAGCTCATTGGCTCTTAGAGTCTGCTAGAATTATACAATTTAAAGAATTATTTTTACTCTCTTTTATATATTTAAAGTTATTAACTTTAAAAACTCATTTCCCCCCTAAAACATTGTCTAAACAGAATTTCAGGGTTGGAAGAAATTGGAAACATGGTATGGGGTAGAGTTGGATTCAGGTTCAAAAACTTGTATCTGGCATTTGCAACCCAAGTGATCTCGGGCAAATTATTTAACTTTTATGGGCTTTAGTATTCTCAACTGTAGATCCCCAAAACTATGAGACTATGAAGTCTTATGAGGGCTGAGTGAATTTTGGTTTTGTATCTCCTGTGCCTAGCACCTAGCACCAGTAAGTAGGTACATATTAACATAAGTGCTTGTTGAATAAATGCGTATATAAAATGAAGACTTAGACTTAGGTGGTTCCTAAGATCCTTTCTACTTAGAAATCTATTATCCTATGACGTTAGTTTAAGGATGGGCCTCCAGTCCTACACCAATTAAACCCAGAAGGCCCAGATATGTGGATTTAATCATTTAATCAATCAGACTAAGTTGGAATGAGTCCTTAATTAACTTACAAGAATCATAGGGTTTGGGGAATGAAAGCAGATGATGTCACACAGGAAAAATCTTGTCATTGGCTGAAAGAATCTGACACAACTTTCACACTTTCATGCCTATGTATAGTACAGTTAGGGAATTTGGAACTCTGAATTCTAGCAATAAGCCAGTTGAGTGGTAGTCAAATCTCCAGAGTACTAACATGGAACTGACTTGAGGGGGGGGGGGGTGAAGAAAAATTATTTTGTTTTTGTTTTTAAACTTCTTCCCCATCCTCTTTACTCCCACCCCACCCCTTGATTAGGTGATGGCCTTGTTTACTTTGAAATGTCAGAAGATTTGTATTTTTCATTGTCTATAGTCAAATCAGAGTTTATATCGGTGTCCCTGGAGTGGTGACCCATGCCAGCCTCAGAATTGAGAATTAAGAGATAAGCTGCGGACAGCCTAGACACCCAAGAAGCATAAAGGACTCAGGACAAAAAGTGGTTAAAGCTAAGAACTCTACAAATGGGCCAGTACCCAGAAAAGCTGTATCTAAGAGAAAATCCATGAGGATTCTGTAAAGGGCAAAAAGTACTCCTAGTTCCCCAGAACTGAATTACCCTTTTGCTAAGTATGTTTTCTGTATGTCTATTCATCACTTTTTTTTACCTTTGAACCCCTGTCCCCCTGTAACATTGTGGGAGTAAGGGAAGAATGTGCCCCCCATTTGGGGGAGAGTGATTTTTTTTAACAATCATATTTGTTCTATAGCCATGGTTAATAACCTTTTAAAAAGCTAGCTAAGTTTGGCTGATAGCCAGCGGAAAGCATACTGATGGGGACCTATGAGCCACAGTATTAGAAATCCAAACTCTCAGGGGTTACCTTTAGAACTCTAAGGGAGAAGTAGCTTCCATGTGGGAATCTGGCCCCCTAATTTGAGGGAGGGAAGTCCAGCCCATTACCTGTAAGGCTGGTAAGATTATGTGCTAGGCAATATGCTAAATGCTAGTGATACAAATACCCAAAAGACAGTTTCTCCCCTCATGGTTTTTATAGTCCAGTTGAGGATGGCAATATATAAAAGATAGCTACTTGGGCGCATAGTGGTGAAGTCAGGAGAATAAGAAGCACAGCTGGGAGGGAAATAAAGGATGGCTATCCTGGGCCCCTCCTCTAAATAGAGGGCCCAGGAAGAACTCACCAATGAGAGAAGCAACTCTTCTGGGATACTTTCCCAACTTTCACTCTAACGTATGGTGTGGTTCTCTAGGGACAGTGACTATTCTTGGAGTTTTAGGGGTTGCCTTGAAGCCATCCTTTTAACACTATATCTCATGAGGCGTGTTTTCATTAGCACGTTAGATTGTGTCTACTTGTAGTCAGCTCTTGGAAAAGGTATTTACTAAGACAGCAATATAAAACTGGTAGCTACAAAACGTTCTCTCCATAAATTTGAGATGCACTTGACCATAAATACACACAACATTTATGGGAAGAATGAGTTCAAACTTAGAATAATATGGTAGTGAGACACATGTGAAAAATGCACATGAGCAAAGGCAATTCCTATCTCCTGATAGTATAGGCTGGGATGGGGCACCTGCAGCCTCTATGCCACATGTGGCCCTCTAGGTCTTCAAGTGTGACCCTTTGACTGAATCCAAACTTCACAGAATAAATTTCCTTAATAAAATGATTTGTTCTATAAAACTTGGACTCAGTCAAAAGGCCTGGAGGACCACATGTGGCCTTGAGGCCATAGGTTCCCCACCCCTAGTAGGGCTTGGAAATCTTTGATCTCTTCATAAAGTATTTCTAGAGCTTCCCTTGGATGTAGTGTTTGTACTGGGCAGGTTGTTCAGCTGACTTTACAAGGTCTGCTTTTCTCCACAGACAACTCTTGTTTCTACTGCCAGGGTTGTGCTTCTTGAAGTTTCTTCCTTTCTTGTATGGGTCTCTCTTTACATCTACATATTTCTTAAGGGAAAGCCTTGAAATTAGGAATCAAGACCAGATTTGTGATTTTACTGGTATAGGGAACTCCTATATGAAGAAAGTCCCTCTATCAGCACTTTGTAACTTATTATCTTAGAGTTCTCTAGGTCACAAAAAGTTAAGTGTCTTGACCAGGGTCATAGAACTACCATGTGGCAGAGTCAGGACTTAAGCCAAAATTTTTCCTCCCCTGGTCAGATCTTTATCCACTATGTCACACTGATTCCTAGCCGAGTCTCAGGAAAAGTTGGCCCCTGCAGGTTGAGTTGTCTGACTATGAAATTATGTAACATATTTTCTTTTTGCTTTTACTGCCTCCAAACTGAGAGGTCAATTAATTTCCTACCTGGTATAATGAACTGCTCTTAGGTGCCTGGGAACATCTACTGTCTCTGCTTCTTCTAAATGCTTCTGCTGTTTGCTCTCTCCTTAAATGACATGTTCTATTAATTACATGGATACAAATATAATAGCTAAAGGACAATAGGGAGACATGATGAAGACCATTCAAAAAATAGAGGAAGAAAGGATTATTAAGGGCATGGGTGGTCTGAAAAGGAGGTGGTCAGCTATGTATCAAGAGGGAGGGATAATACACACAATTTTGCATGTATAAAATACTTGAATGGAACTGTGATCTCACTATCATAGATACTCCTGTCATCAATTTCAGTAGTAACTCATAAGTGCCCTTTAATTTCAAGTCATACTTGTCCTTTTCTTCTAGAAATCTCAGCTCAACATAGTGAAAGTCTTACTCTATGTCTCTTTACATTTGGTGGTGGTGGGTGGTGGTTACTAGTATTGTCACTCAGGCATCATTAACTTTCACTACACAACTGACCCATCTCCTTTTCTCATCATACACTTTATGGATCTTGTGTGAATTTTCCCCCTAGAATGCAATAATGGAAATAGGCTATAGTCATTTTATGCCCACCATAATTAATGTCTCCATTGCTTTTTGAGTAAATTGCCACTTTGATTCTTTTTCAGGGATGTTGGTGTTCCATTATTTGTAACTATACAGCATCATCAAGAGAACATTGGTGAGGAATGAAGGGAAGGGGACAAAAAGAAGAAATGGAAGGAAGGAAGGGAAGAAAAGGAAGGAAGGAAGGAAGGAAGTCAACAAATATGTCTTGTGTCTACTATGTGTTAGGCACTGTGTCAAACACTTTTGTGCTAAACATAAAATATAATTCCTGACCTCAAGGAGCTCACAATTAATGGAAAAGAAAACAAATAAATATGTAAAAATAAGCTATATTTGTATTCAAATATGCTAAGTAAGTGTATTTAACCACACACACACACACACACACACACTCACACACATACATTCTGTAATTCAATGAGGAAAAAAAGATATGCCTAAGTATCCCCATATCCCTTAGGAATAGAATTGTGACTATTGCTTCTCTAAAATGCAATACATTGAGCTATTTTTGACCCTCTTAAGTGCTATTGAAGAGCACCTGCACTTTGAGGGCCCCACATTTTCCTGTTGGTTTCCTTGTGGGAAGGATCCTACAGAGTTCATTACCTTTTTATTCTAGCCAAAAAAAAATCCATCTCTAGTACTATCCGTGGAGGGAAAGGGTTCAGTTGTGGGTGTCTACCCTCTCTAAGAGTCAGCTGTTGCCATGGAGAACTATAAGGGTGTAGCAGCAGAAGTGCTCTAACTGAAGGAATTTAAGAAAAAGATGGAAGGTGGGATGAAATGTATAAAGCCAGGAATTAAGGCATGCATTTACTTGTAAAGCAGCTGGATACAGCAAATTGAGATAATTATTCCTCTTAATAGACTCATTTATTAGTTGCCAGGAAATAATAATAATAATACACCTAAAACACACAGTGTGGGGCATAATGGATAGAAAACTAGCCTTGGAGTCAGGAAGACCATTGTTCAATTACTGCCTTGGATCTTTACTTTCTGTGTTATCAGAGGTAAGTCTCCTAACTTCTCTGTGCCCTAGACAGCTTTGTACAATTAAGAGTTAGAGAACAGATGCCATTATATTTTTTAATCAAGATTTTTTATTTTTTAGTTTACAATACTCAGTTCTGCATGTTTTTGAGTTCTAGATTTCCCCCCCACCCCCACCCCATGGCATGGAATCCAATATATCTTCTACATATAGCTTCTCATTAAATTTATTTACACAATAATCAAATTGTAAAGAAGAATTATGACCCATGGAATGAATCTTGAGAAAGAAGAAAAAAACAAAAAGGAAGAGAAAAAGAAAAGAGAGAGCAAATAGTTTGCCTCAATCTTCATTCAGACTCCACAGTTCTTTCTCTGGATGTAGATAGCTCTTTCCATCATGAGTCCTTTGGAGCTGTCTTTGAGCCTTGTATTGCTGAGAAGAGCCAAGTCTATCAAAGTTAGTCATCACAGAAGCAGTATGTCTGTGGTTGCGAGCAGATGCTATTCTGCATTAATGGAAGGCATTTCCTTATCAATAAAAACACAAGTCCTGAAAAACACACACATATGTCTGTATCTTGATGTAGACATACACATATATGAGACTATGCTTTTATCAGTCTGGGGAACTCGAATATGTGAATTCCCTTCACCAACACAGGTAGCAACCAGTTACCAACTTAGAGGTTAACTTCTATGGCACTTTATGGGGCATTTATAAATTAAGTGAATTTCCAAAGATCACCCAGCTAGTAAGTGTCTAAGACAGGACTGTGAATATTAGTAATTTGGTGGTCAGTGAGCATAACAAAGGCCCTTTCCCCATTCATCATGGTCATTGTCATTGTTATTCAGAAAATGAACAATTCTGTATTTCAATGGAATAATAAATGAAAGTCACAAGAAGGAAAATCAAGGAAGGAAGGAAGGAAGGAAGGAAGAAGAGAGGGAGAGAAAGATATTTCTGATAATTAAAGCTATTATCCAAAAGTATGATAGGGTTTCATAGGATGTTAATAGATATCTCCCAATTTGAGGTCTTCAAGCATGTTGTGCACCTCACCTATGCCTCAGTTTGATGCCTTTGTGCCATCTTTTTTGAGCCTTGAAGATCTGTTATTAATAATTATAACTAATATTCATATAACACTTTAAGGCTTGCAAAGGGATTTCATATACTATCTCATTTTAAACATGGTGCTATTATTATCCAGATTTTATTAATGAGGAATGAGGCTCAAAGGGTTTAACTGACTTTCTCAATGTCACATACTAATTGCCTGAGGTAATTCCTCTGGATTCCCTGTCCAGGACTTTACTCTGCTACCAAGCTGCCTCACTGTTGTGTACAGGTGTAGCTACGCCTTCTATGGATACATTTCACAACTCCTCGTAGCCTTCTTAACCTGTGAAGTCTATCAGCAAAATGTGAATCGTGTCCCTTTCACCTACCTAATGGGTAGATTGAGGATCACATGACACAAAATACATAAAAATATTTTTGGACTTTATAAAGTATCCTAAGGTGAGCACTTGGATTATGCTGAAGACATGGAAGTGGTCCAAAGATCTAAGACCTTCCATGGCTGCAGTCTTAGACTTCATAGGATGAAAGAATTATAAATATGTTTTTCACCTTCTCCATCCATGCTCATCATAGCTAAGACCTTGGCGTTGCTAACTATGTCATCCCCCACTTAACGATCTTCAATAGATTCATATTATATACAGGATTTAATGAACAATCTTCAGCCTAACATTCAAAACCCTTCACAGTATGGCTTCCATCTTCCTTTCTTGTCTTCTTTCATATTATTCCTCTTTGTACAGTCTCTATTCTAGTCAAACTGGTCAACTACCTGTACCCCATTGATGACATTCCAATTCTCAGCTTGGTACCTTTGCAAAAGTGGTCCCTATATTTGGGTTGCACATTATCCTCACTTCTTCCTCAGAGAATGCCTAGCTTCCTTTAGTCAGTAGGCCAATAAGCATTTATTTACCATCTTCTATGTGCCAGGCACTATGCTAAATGCTGGGGATACAAAAAAAGGCAAAAAATAGTTCTTACTTTTGAGGAGTTCCCAACGTAGTGGGGATATAACATGTAAAGAGCTATGTACAAACAAAATATGTACAGGATAAATTAGAGATAATCAATAAAGGGACAAACATTAAGGGGGGATCAGGAAAGATTGCTTAGAGAATTTAGCTGGGTCTACATTAAAGTCAAGATGAAACTATTGATACCTTTTGACCCAGAAATACTACTACTAGCTCTGTACCCCAAAAACATTAAAGAAAAGGGAAAAGGACCATTTTGTACAAAAATATTTGTAACTTTTTCTGGTGGCAAGGAAGTGTAAATTGAGGGGATGCCTATAAATTGGGGAATAACTGAACAAGTTGTGGTGTGTGGTTGTGATGGAATACTATTGTGCTATAAGAAATGATGAGCAGGATGGTTTCGGAAAACTCTAGAAAGATGCATTTTTTTTAAAATTAATAATATTTTATTCTCCCCAGTTACATGTAAAAGCAATTTTAACATTCTTTTAAAAAAAAGTTTGAGTCCCAAATTCTCTCCCTCTCCTCCCCTGTTCTTGAGACACTAAGCAATTTGATATGCTACACATGTACAGTCATGCAAAACATATTTCCATATTAGTCATGATGTGAAAGAAAATATAGGTGAAAAAAACAAGAAAAAAATAAAAATGGTGAAATATAATATGCTTTATGATCTGCTTTTAGACTCCATAAGCTCTTTGTTTGGATATGGATAGCATTTTTCATCTTAAGTCCTTTGGAATTGCCTTGGATCATTGTGTTGCTGATAATAGCTCAGTCACTCACAGTTGATCGTATCACGATGTTACTGTTACTGTGTACAATGTTCTCTTGGTTTGCTCATTTCACTTTGCATATTAGTTCATGTAAGATTTTGCAGGTTTTTCTGAAATTATCCTTCTCAGCATTTGTTATAGCACAATAGTATTCCATTACAATCGTATACCGAAACTTGCTCAGGCGGAAGACTTACGTGAATTAATGCAAAATGAAGCAAGCAAAATCAGAAGAATATTGTACCAGTAACAGCAATAATATAAGGATTATCACCTGGGAAAGACTTAGCCGCTCTGATCTGGGCAATGATATGAGACATTTCCAAAGCACCGATAGCAAAAAAAAATGCTATCTACCTCCAGAAGAAGAACTGATGAACTCTGAATGCAGATTGTGGTGTACTTTTTTATTTCATTTTTCTTGGAAGTTTTTTGTGTTGCTATTTTTTGCAACATGGCTAATATGGAAATATGTTTTGCATGACTTCACATGTATAATTGATACTAGATCGCTTGCCTTCTTAAGGAGGGGGGCGGAACAAGAGGAAGAGAGAGAATTTGGAACTCAGATTTCTTTTAAATGTATGTTAAAATTATTTTACATGTAACTGGGAAATATTTAATGAAATAAAATATATTGGAACAAAAGTTAAAAAAAAAGAAAGTCAAGTAGGGCAGAAGGCAGAGATGAGGAGGAGATCATTCCAGGCATGGAGGGAGAGCTAATGAAAATGTCTAGAGTCAGAAGATGAAGTGTCTTGTATGAGAAACAGCAAGGAGTCAGGTGTGACTAGATTGCAGCATATGTTATAGGTGGAGAAGAAGGTTTAAGAAGACTGGAAAAGTAAGAGGGGGCCAGGTTTTGAAGGATTTTCAATACCAGACGATTCTAAATTTGATCCTGGAAGTAGTTGGGAGCCAATAGTATTTATTGAATGGGGGTAGGGGTGTGTGAAATGATCAGAATCAAACTTTGGAGGAAGGTCAGTTTGACAGTTTAGTGGAAAACATACTGCAGTGGGGAGAGACATGAGGCAGGGAAACCAATTAGCAAGGCTATTGTAATCGTCCAGGTGATGAGGGCCTGCGCCAAGGTGGTGACAAGGTCAGAGGAGAAAAGGGGTGTATATGAGGGATGTTGCAAAAGGAACATCAGTAGGACTTGACCACAGATTGAACACAGGAGGTGAGAGAGCAATGGCCACTTCCTTCGGAAAGTATTTTCTGACACCCCCCCCGACCCCAAAATTATTAGCTTTTTTTCCTGTTGAAATCGGTATGCATGTATTTGATGTTTCTTACTTTGATAGATGTTATAACTAATCCCTCCTCCAATAGAACATAAACTGCTTGAGGACAAGAGATCATTTGTTTTTGTGTGTCTAGCACAGTGGTTTGCATACACTAGAATAGCCCTATGATCTCAGAGACAACATTGTCTCCAATATTCCTGGCCATGTTGAATAGTCCTGGTACAGGTCTACCCATATATCTCCCAACAAGCAGAAGGCTATTCTTTCTTTCTATTTTGAAATTGTAAAGATAGCAGGTTGCCCATCAGTTATTCCTTACTCTTGTCATGTGACCTGCCTGTCTTTTTGGATGATCCATTTCTGTGATTCTTTACTTTGAACCACCTCTATAGTTCTTTATTTATTAAATGTTATGGCCTAATCACACTATCTGTGAAAGAAAATTACCAATGATCTTGCACATGGTAGACATTAACAAATGTTTGTTGTGGAAGGAAGGAAGGAAGGAAGGAAGGAAGGAAGGAAGGAAGGAAGGAAGGAAGGAAGAAAAAGAAAGAAAGAAAGAAAGAAAGAAAGAAAGAAAGAAAGAAAGAAAGAAAGAAAAGAGGAAAAAAGGAAGAAAGAAAGAAAGAAAGAAAGAAAGAAAGAAAGAAAGAAAGAAAGAAAGAAAGAAAGAAAGAAAGAAAGAAGTGAATGATCATTCTGCTTCTAATTAATGACATCCAATGAGGAGCAGCCCACTAGCTCCCAAGGAAGTCTGTTCCTCTCTAGATAGGTTATTGTGATGGAATCATTTCATTACATAAAGCTCAACTTTACTTCCTTCATCTTTACCCCATTACTCCTATTTCTCCCCTCTGGATTTAACTGGAATAATTTCATTTGCACATGACATCCATCTAAGTACTTGGTGACTTGACAACCTGATACAGCTAATTAGTGTCAGAAACTGAACTTGAATCTAGGTGTCCTGAACTATGTGAGTTGGATTTAATGCTTCCTTTCATCACTTAAGTGAAATGAAGCGTCCTTGGGACAGAGTGGGAGAGAGAGAGACCTCGATTTTTTGCAAGATCCTCTGTGCTTTGCTTGACTTAGTGCTCCAACGTCTGGATGTGTGTGTTTGTGCTGCATCTTCTGGGAAGTACAGCATATGGACCCAATAAGGAGGCAGTAATGCTTTAAGAAGGAAACATTGCTCTGGAGGGGAATTATGAGCCCAATTCTCTATGAAATTGTACCCCAGGCTGCCTCATTTACCATTCCCTGACACTCATCCAGATCCATTATGGAATAGCCTATTTTCAAAGCAAGGAAAGTGCAAGTTTTTGCCTTAATTTACCCTTGTGTTACTTTACTTTTATTATAGCCATATATTTAACATTTAATATTTCCCGTTTTGGGGAGTGTACAGAATCCGGAATTAAATTATTTAACATCTCCTTTTGGTGGATAAGTATAGTGAGTTACTGCCACCCTCGTTTCCCTATCGCAGCTGCCATTACTTTTGATGGGATCTCCAGAGGGTCATAATCCAAAAATACAACTTCGCTCCCCTAGCCAGAGCGACAGTGGGAACAAACGCAACATAAATAACAACCTAATAGCAACAATAATTAGATTATACTGCTTGCCGGTGTTCATCAGAATGCTTCATAAATGCATGCCTACACTGTAGATCATCGCTAATGTTGGTGGCTGTGGTTTCTGATTTGAGAGAGCCAACCACCAGGCTGTATGTTACCTCAAACAAAGATAAAACACTTCAGCCAGTGGAATTACCAAAATGCATGCAGCAGAAATAGCTAATGGGATGCCTCAGAGTCCATCTTCCAGAGGCTGGGCTGTAGTTGATCCTAATGCAAATGACCAGGCTTGAAGTGGAAGCAGTGATAGCAGTATAAGAGCTTTTTAGTTCTGAAAAGATCTTCCAAACATATACAACTTGATCAATGAAATAAAGTCCTGTGGTCAACAGAGTCTTTTCTTTTCCTTTCTTTTCTTTTCTTTTCTTCTCTTCTCTTCTCTTCTCTTCTCTTCTCTTCTCTTCTCTTCTCTTCTCTTCTCTTCTCTTTTCCTTTCTTTTTCTTTCTTTTCTTTCCTTTTCTTTCCTTTTCTTTTCTCTTTTCTTCTTTTCTTTTTTCCTTTCTTTCCTTCCTTCCTTCCTTCCTTCCTTCCTTCCTTCCTTCCTTCCTTCCTTCCTTCCTTCCTTCCTTCCTTTTTCTTTCCCTTTCTTTCCTTTATCTTCCTTCCTTCCTTCCTTCTTTCTTCCTTTATTTCTCACTCTTAAGAAAAATTCTGGTATGTTATATGAAATTCAAGAGTACTTTGCCACTTGACATCTTTATTTGAGTAATTTTGTTGTTTTCTTTCATTCAGCAAGCATTTGTGAATTGCTTACTTTGTAGAGGTATATGTAAGGAATTACAGGTAATAAAAAGAAACAAAATATACATCAGGGCAGTACAGTGGAAGCTGTGTTTGGAGAGAGAAGACTGTTATTCAAAACCTGGCTCTTCTACTTACTACCTATGCAACCTTAGACAAGTTAATTAATGTCTTTGGATCCCAGTCTCCTTGATTGTAAATGAAAGGAGTAACACTAGGTGATCTCTAAGGTTCTTTCCAGTTCTGTGTCTATGAGCTTATTTTCTTCCAGGATCCTATGAACTTATGTTCTTCAAAGTAAGACTTTCACTATCAGCTTTATCCCCAATCCCTGGAAACCTCTGGGCTTCTCTCCTTTGCTTAACTGCACGGGAATGCTTCTAGAATTGGAAATATATCTCTGTTCCTTGAAGCCATGAAGAAAAGCTAAAACAGGTACTACTATTTCATGGAATATTAAAAAACCCATGCACACATGTGTACTCATATGTGTGTGTGCACACACATAGACACACACACACGCACATCTGAAGAAGTGTTCTTTCTAGTCCAGCTATGAAGAGGAAAGGAGATGCTGCCTTTTCAAGGACTGTCATATGGAAGCAGGACCGGGCTTGTTCCGGTCATGAAATTAACAGAAAGTAGATCTCAGCTTGATGCCAAGAGAAACTTCCTAAAAGTTTGGGCTGGAGGAAAACGGAATATTGATGCCCTGTATGAAGTGGTGGCTTCTCCATCTCTGGAGGTCTTCCAGCAGAGGCTAGATGACCACTTGGCAAGAACAATGGAGAAAGAACTCTTGATCCAGTATGGATTGGACTAGGTGGCCTCTGAGGTACCCAACTAAGAGACAGCATGATTCTGCTAGGTCTTTCTGGGAAGTTTCTTTCCCATTGTCATTTCCTTGCAACTGAGGGTCTCTCCCTTTTACATCTATGGGTTGTTTTGTTCTTATTGAAGGTAGGTATTTCTGTCATGACAAGTTTCCACCTTTGTGCTTTGTATTAGCCAACTTCAAGACGTGTTCTTGGTGGCATTTGTCTGGCCTTGCCACCATCTAACTTACTTTTTCAGTTACCAGGAAGTCTTAGCACTCCATTGAGAGATAGAGATATAGATAGATAGAGAGATAGAAACAGAGACAGAGAGAGAGAGAAACAAAGACAGAGAGAGAGAAACAGAAACAGACAGACACAGATGGACAGAGAGACAGAGACAGAGGGAGAGAGACAGAGAGAGAGACACACACACACAGGGAGAAAAGGAGACACAGAGACAAAGACACAGACAGTGAGATGATTATCTGTAAGAAAATCTAGAGATCTCTCTCCTGGTTTATGCTTCATTTTAGAATGACAACCATTTTTTGCTTAGCACCAATTTCAGCCCATCAAGGGCCAAGTCACTTCATCCATTTATGCATTAGTGACTCTTACCTTCTCTAATTTGTATGTGTAGAGAGTCTCCTTTTAATTTATTTTTTCCTTGTGATAATGAAAGCCAAGGTTAATCTTTCAACAATAAACAAACAAATCTTAACAAATAAAACATTAGACTGCAACATTAGACAATGATGTGATTAGAGAACCCTTTCCTAGATTATTTTAAAGATGTATCACTTGAACAGAGAATTATTGTAAAAAAAAAAACTTCACAGATGTCTAGTTATTTTTCTAGTGTCTCAAGGGCAAGACATATTATCTACTTGGCACATTTAGATAAAGAAAGTACCATGGGGCATGTCAGCTGTCGTTACAAAATGGAAGTGGTCTGTTTTATGGAAGTAGCTAGAGTGCTAGAAATGTAGTAAGAAAGACCTGAGTTCAAATCCAGCCTCAAATACTTGCTTGCTCTCTGACCCTGGGCAAGTCACTTAACCATTCTCTGCCTCAGTTTCCTTACTTGTAAAGTAATACCACCTACCTCCCAGGATTATGAAGATAAAATGAAATATTCGTAAAGCACATTGGAAACCTTAAAATGTGACATAAACAACAATGTAACAATGATCAATGTTAAAGAAAGACTGAGCTACTCTAATCAGTACAATGATCCAAGACATTTCCAAAGGACTCATGATGAAAAATTCTATCCATACCCAGAGTGAAGTGATGCACTTTTAGAGCAGACTGAAGCATATTTTTTTCACTTCTTTTCTTTTTTTTTTTTTTTACAAAATGTTAATATGGTAATAGGTTTTGCATGACTTCACATTTATACTTGATATCACACTGCTTGCCTTCTCAAGGGGTGCGGCAAGGGCTGCAGGGATGGAGAGAATTTGGAACTCAAAATTTTTAAGAAGATGAATGTTAATGTAATGGTAGAGGACACTAGCTGCTCCCTTCATATAGGCTTCTGCTCTATGAAGTAGGATGAGACTGGGTAGATTCTCAGTCTGGGGAGGAGCAGGGGTTTGCAGAGCATGTCTCAGACAACTAGTAAAATAGAACCCTGCCCCTCACCGTGGGGTCACGATCCAGGATTCTAATGGCGTGGGGAGGGCTAAAGCTTCAAGGGCTTGGGACCTTGAGTAACATGCCCAACAGTCAGATAAATTGAATGTTTTAGAGAAGTGCTGTATTGGGCTCCTAAGTGGGTGACTCAATGGGGGTAAGGCATATAAGCATGTTGAGCAGAGTGAAGGAATTAGGAATAGGGCAAACATTTTGGAAAATGAGATAAATAAAGTATATTTTAAAAAATGCTACATAAATGCTATTATTGAAGTCAGTTTTTGGATATTCTAAGAAGGAAATGATAATAATATCATTTCTTCATTTCTGGGCAACATGGTGGAGCCAAAAGAGCTGACGTCACAATACCTGGGTTTGAATACTGAATCTACTGTTTAGTACCTTTCTGACTTTGGTCAAATCACTTAACCTCACTGGTCTTCAGTTTCCTTATCTTTAATTTGAAGGGTTGAACTGGATAGTCTCTGAGCTTCCTCCTATTTTGAAATCTACAGTCTTGAAATCTAGTGCCAAGCAAACTGACTGGCATATAGTAGGTGTTTCATAAATAATTGTTAGTGGATTGAATAATCCAATGGTGGAAACCACCCCCCCCAAAAAAAAATTGGTCTGTTATTTTTGAGACCCAGATTCTAGTTCTGGGTCGGGCACTAGCTTTCTATGTAATCTACGGTGTTATCTAGACAGACTGATAGAGAGAAAGAGCAAGGGAAGGAAGGAAGGAAGGAAGGAAGGAAGGAAGGAAGGAAGGAAGGAAGGAAGGAAGGAAGGAAGGAAGGAAGGAAGGAAAGATGAAAGGAAGGAAAGATGGAAGGAAGGAAAGATGGAAGGAAGAAAAGATGGAAGGAAGGAAGGAAGGAAAGAAAGAAGGAAGGAAGGAAGGAAAGAAGGAAAGAAGGAAGGAAGAAAGAAAGAAAGAAAATGTGAGAGAAAGAAAGAGAAAGGAAGGAAGGAAGAAAGAAAGGAAGAAAGAGAAAAAGGAAGAAAGAGAAAAAGAAAGAAAGAGAAAGAAAGAAGAAAGAAGGAAGAAAGAAAACATTTATTAGGTGTTCACTATGTGCCAGGCACTATGCTAAGCACTGAAGAAATAAATAAAAGCAAGACATTCTCTACCCTCAAGAAGCTTACATTCTAGTGGGAAAAGACAACATCTAAGGGGAAACTAGAGACTTGGGAAGGTAGGATACATGGGTGGTGGCATTGCTGGAGATGTCCACGCACAGTATTTTCCCATCTCTAGGCCTCACTCCTCTCCTCTGAAAAATGAGTGGGTTAAATTCAATGGTCTCTAAGGCCCCCTCTAGCTTTGGTTAATATCATGTCCATTTTTAAAATAGATTTTGTTCTTTGGTTTATTATATATACTGAATATACATTTCATGATTCTAAGACAGTAATTTGAATGGAAAAAATCTACAAGTGTCCTTTAAATATAATAAGGCATTTTTCTACATTAATGTTGTTTTCCTCCTAGTGAATTTCATCGCTATTGCTTTTAGGATATTCCAAAGCCCTAAATCTTTACTATGATTCAATTAAGCAACAAAAATTGATTTGACTCCTACTATGTGCCAGGCAATGTGATAAGCCCGGAGGATAGAGAGCCAACAGCAAAAGCACTCCCTACCCTCTAGGAGTTTATATTCTATGTAAGATGAACAGATCATGATGGCACAAATATGTCACAAGTATATCACCATGACATAAGCATGGACCATATCAGTACTTGATGGGGACCACTGCCTCAGATCTGTAGGACTGGATTGACAAGCCACATTTCCTTTAAATACTCCCTGTGGAAGAGGAGACTGATCACGATGCCCACAACGTGCTAACTGGTGTCCTCCAAGTGCTTGGGGATATGAATAGAGCTTGAGTCAGTTAGGAAGAGGAAGTGGTACCTTTGAGGACCAGAAACAGGATATATTGGGGCTATGGATGAAGAGGAGGGGAGGAATGAGTTTATTTTACACTAGAGAATATGGATGCTCTTATCCTATAAAGTCTGACAGCTCTGAATTCATTGTACCTTCCCAGTAACCAATGAGATAGTGAATGAAGTGAAAGGGAGAGAATTCTGTGGGAAGAAGGACTCCAGAAATATTTGCTTTACTCATGTGACTTTGTTTTTTTTTTTTATCCTTACCAGAAAACTACATTTCCTAAGAGTGATCAGATATAAGCAAGTAATCTATTTTCGTGTATGTACTGTAAATAGCCCTCTACAAAAAAAAATGATACAATGCAAAATTTCTACTATCGGTCCAAAGATGGTGGTGATTGTGGTGGGGGAGTTATTTGCCTTAAGCCATTTTAAACATTATTTTTAAAAATGATTCCCTGTTTTCTTAAAAGTTGTCATAAAAAACATGGTGGGGTGGGTGGGTGGAACAAATCCTTAAAACACAAACCTGATGCCAGATACACACAAGTACAAAAAGGATGTGTCATTATGTCAACATAGAGAAGAATTAACTTGAAAGATTTGTAATCTGTGAATTTTTTCATGTAGAGAACTCCTGGTATGACAACTCCCTTTATCAACCTGCCTACGGCAGCATGTAGTAGTGATTTAGTAGATGAAAGGATCAGAGGTAAAGGATCTCAAAAATCAGCTAATCCACCCACCTTCATTTGTAGATGAGGAAAGTGAGACTCAGAGCAGTTTAGTGATTTGTCGAGGGTGACATAGGGTCATGGCTCTGGAGCCAGAAGGGACTTCTGAGGTCATCTAGACTAACCCCCTTATCTTAAGAATGAGGAAACTGAAGCCCAGAGATGTCAGGTGACTTGCTTGGGTAAGAGAGATGGATTGCCTCAGAACTGGGATTTGGACCCAGGTCCTTTGGCTCTATCCTGCGCTAATCCCACGGTAGTGTGCTGGAATTTGCCTGAGGCACTTAGCAATTAAATGGCTTGCTCAGACAATTACTAGCTCTGTGACCCTAGACAAATGACTTCACCTTGTTTGCCTCAGTTTCCTCCTCCAGAAAATGAGCTAAAGGAGGGAAAGGCAAACTACTCCAATCTCTTGGAAAAATACTCCAAAATGGGGTCACGAAAAATAGGATACAACTGAAACAGATGAACAATAGCAACAACAGGCCTATAGCCTTGGCTCTTTTAGAGATGGGATGTGAACTTTGGACTTCCTTACTCCCTACCCAGCATTCTATTCACTCTGCCAAGACTGAAAGTAGACTTAGAGCATCATCCTTGTACTTTAATGAAATTGTCAAATAGCTCAGAAATAAGATGCTTTACCCTGACCGTTCTTGAAACATAATTGTGTTGGTAATCGTCTTCAGTGTGTGTTTATTGTGCAAATATTAATGAACATTTTTTCCCATTGAATGACCACATTTCTGATTGACTTTGAAGGCAAGAAACATCTTTCTTTTTTATGAGTCTCAGAATATTCAGTTATTCTTCTTGTAAGAGGTGTGAGAATTAGCAAGTTATTATCTCAGATCTTCAGATAGACAAATTGAAGTCATACTCTGCATTTGTGGAGTATCCATAACTGATGATTCATTGATCCAGCAATAATTGGGGGATATTTCTCTTTTTTTCTTCTAAGAATCAGTATCATCAGATCCCATGTATAATTTTCTTTTATCCTCATTCAGCTATGATGACATTGGAGCAAACCTCGCTCAATCTCTCTTCCATGACCTTGTGATGAGGTTACGAGCCCAAGGAATTGAAGCAAAAGCTTTGGGCAGGATTTATGAGAAGATGTGAATTAAATGTTGCAGGGGAAAGGAAACTTTCATTTGTTTCAGGTTGCAGACCAGGGCTGGGGGTTTAACAGGGCAGTAACCAGCTCCCTATGTTTGAAGATGCTTTGGCACTTTTCTCTGCCCACCTCACCCTCTGGGATGATTTGGTTCAATTCAGAAACAAACATTTATTAAGCACTTACTATGTTTGAGACTCTGGGTTAGGAAATAACAAAAATCAAGAATTCGGAACAACATGGGAAGATTTGCATGAATTAATACAAATTGGAAAGACCCAGTCCAGATGTGCAGTATTCTTGACCTCTGTAGGCTTCTTCTCGTGACTGCGGCAATAACATTGAAAAGATTATTGAAAGGAGGATAAACTGTAACTGACCAATGTAGTAATGGTCCCATAGAACAGATGATGAAGTACTCCTTTTCTAGGATTTTAACTCAGGGGTCTGCCTCCAGACTGCTCTTTCTCCTATGGCACCACGAATTCAATTCAATTCGATACTTCAGTGTCTAATGCATCCTATTTTCTATACTAGAAACTGGGGACTCAAAGACAAAAATTACTCTCTGATCACAGAGGCAGAAGACAATGATGGCAGAATGTTGCCTACATTGTCATACATACGTAGGCATTGTATCCGTTGCTTTTCCTTAACTATTTTTCTTTGTTACAAAGAAAGGGTGAGAGGGAGGACATAGTGGCATAGTGTGCTGGACTTGCATTCTGAATGCTACCTCTGACACTGATGATCTGTGTGACCCTGGGCAAGTCACTTAACCTCTCTGAGGCTCAGTTTCATCCTCTGTGAAATGGGAATAATATTTGCACCTGCCTCAAAGGGTTTATATGAATATCAAATGAGATAATGTATGTAAAGTGCTTTGCAAACTTTGAAGCACTTTATAAGGGATAGGGATAGAGAGGGTTTAACTTGTGTTTTTTTATATATAGGCAACTCCAAGATGAAGAAACTCCTTATACTGATGCAGTCCAGTGCATTTTCTGAAGCTTGTAAACTTAGAGGGATACTTAGTCCATTCAGACATTAACAGGCTTTACAGATTCATAAATGCTATTATTATTATTATTAAGAATTAATAATATCATTATGATTATTAACATTGATTTTTGTTGTTGTTCAGTCGTTTCAGTCATGTCTGACTCTTCGTGACCCCATTTGGGGTTTTCTTGGCAAAGATACTGGAGTGGTTTGCCATTTCCTTATCCAGCTCATTTTACTGATGAGGAAACTGAGGCAAATAGGATGAAGTGACTTGCCCAGGGTCACACAGCTAGCAAGTATCTGAGGCTGGATTTGAACTCAGTAAGAGGAGCCTTCTTGACTTCAGGCCCAAAGCTCTATCAACTGTACCACCCAGCTGCCTTAATACTGATTATTAAGGATTACTAATTATAATAATTGATAGCATTTATGATGCTGGGAAGCATCTAAGTCAGTAATCGTAATAATAGCAATAAGGGGCAGTGACATAAAAACAACAGGAGTCCATAAAACATTTTTAAAAATACACAGTGTTAGACACTAGAGATATTGACAAAAATGACGCCCCGGTCTTCAAGGAATTTCTAGTTGACTTTCAACTTGTCCTGGATAAGAGAATGCAAAGTGCGAACAAAGCAATCCAAAGTGATTTCAAAAGAAGGGGTTTTAAGGACTTTGGGGGCAAGAGGGACGAGGAGAGCATCTCATAGAATGGGGCATGGAAGCTGTGCTTTAGAGCCAGCTCAGGATTAAACTATTTGCTTCCCATAAGGAGGTGTGAAAATAAGCCTTCGAGTCTGCTCCCCACTGAGTTAAGTTTCGCTCTTGCTGACTTGGCTTCTCCAAGAGAGTAAGGTCACAACTATTTGTGTCCCTTGATCGCCTTCATTTCTAGGTGTTCCGGCAGAGGCTTTTTAGTATCTGCCAGCTAGTCCCTCCTCATTGCAGTTATTGTGTGCGGTTTTTGTATCTTCTTCAGAGAGACTGGAAATATAGACAAAGTGAGATTAAAAAAAAAAACTTTACACTGTAATCCACCATACCCTCTAGGCCGGGTCACCCTCCCCAACGTTCTGAGCACTGATAAGTACAGGAAATTACCAATTCAGAACTTACAGGAAGACTTGGGCCAAAACTCATGATAATTCTTTTTTATTTCTTTCCCTTTATTTTCTTTATTAAATCTTAAAACAGTTTTGCTTAGCCTAATTCTATTGGAAAGCAAGTACAGAGGAGCAAGGAACACTTGCTAATTCACAGGGTCCTGGATGTTATTTATAATGGGTCCGTTCTTCACTAGTGGGGATGATGATGATGATGATGATGAGGATGATGATGATAATTAATAATAATAGCTAACACTTATATAATAGCATTATAAAATTTGCAGAGCTATTTACAAATATTATTTCTCATTTGACCCTCACAATAACCCTATGAAGCAATAATAATAACTAACATTTATATGGGGCAGCTAGGTGGAGGATAGAGTACGGGACCGAAAGTCAAGAACACTCATCTTCCTGAGTTCAAATCCAGCCTCAGACACTTACTAGCTGGGCATGTCACTTAACCCTCTTTGTCTTGGTTTCCTCATCTGTAAAATGAACTGGAGAAGGAAATGGCAAACCACTCCAGTAGCTTTTCCAAGAAAACCTCAAAAGGGGTTACGAGGAGTCAGACATGATTGAGCAGCCAAACATTTGTATACAGTTGAATATGTATCAGGCACTTTGCTAAGCAAATTACAAATATTATCTCATGTGATCCGTACAACAACCCTGTGAAGTAGGTACTATAATTATCTCCCTTTTATAGTTGAAGAAACTGAGGCTGAAAGAATTTAAGTGGCTTGTTCAGAGTCACACAGCTAGTAAGTGTCTTTGGCAGGATTTGAACTTGGGACTTCCTGACTCCAGGCCTAGCATCCTATTCATTGAAGCACTTAAGCTACTTCAAGCTTTCCATCTTACCAGATGCAATGCTTATTAATCATTTAATTAGTAAGCATTTCATTAGTACCTACTGGGTTTCAGATACTGTGTCAGATTCTGGGACTACTGACAAAAACGAAACACCCTTTGCCCTCAGGGAACTTCCATTCTTCTGGAGGAAACAACAAGTATGTATTCTGCACCAGGCTGTGTTAAGGACAGAGAACACACAAAAAGAAGCCATCAAAAGCTTCAAGGAGCTTAATTTCTGCTAAAGAAGGAGTTCCTAGCCAGGGGCTGTGAACTTTAAAAAATATTTCTTGATTAATATATTTTCATTTAATTGGTTTCTTGTATAATCCTATGTGTTTTACCATTTAAAAACATGATTCTGAGAAGGAGCCCATGGGCTTCATCAGACTGCCAAGGGAGCCTGTGACACAAAAAAAGGTGAAGAATCCCTAGACTAGGGATACAACATGTGTCTAATATCCAGCCAAGTTCTTAATCTACACAAACAAGTTTTGTATAAAGAAACTGGAGAAAGAGAGACAGGCAGACAGAGACAGAGAGACAGAAAGAGACAGAGATGGTGAGATAGACACAGAAAGACAGGCAGAGAGAGACAGAATGAGAAAGAGAGAATTAGAGAGAGCAATGGCCACAGAAAGAGAGGGGGAGAGAAAAAAGAAAGGAAAGGAAAGAAAGAGACAAAGACAGACAATGAGGGGGAGATAGAGAAACACAGAGAACTAACATCTTGGGAGATGTGTGTCTATATGTAAGAAAGAGGAGGTAGGGTGAATAAGGGAAGTCTTCTCAATGGAAATACCATCTGAATTAAGCCTCTGAACAAGAAGTGAAGGCTTCTCAAAATTAGAGATGAGGAGCCGGTTTGTTAGTAGAGGAGAATGGCATATGAAAATGCACTGGTGTGGAAATGGTCCATTGGATCCTGGGAAATAGAATCCAATAGAAATGCAGTTTTCCAGGACCATAGAAGCTTAAGAAGGAAAATAACAAAACAAAGTTGCAAATATAGGTGGGAACCCCATCTAGCGGGCCTTGAATATTAGCTCTTTGTGTAAGAGTTCTCTCTCTGTCTGATTCAGTCATCATGAAGATGGACCCGTAATGGGGAATACCATAATACCAAATCTCATCCCAGCCCTAGGCTTACCAGGTATGCCTTTCTTTCCAAGGCAGAAACCCAAAAACTAGTCAGCAATTTTGGAGAATCCAGGTTGCTGGTTAAGACCTCCCAGTCCCAGGCAAGTTTTTTGGAGATGCAGGCAGGATAGTGATTAGAATCCCTCCTCCAGGTCTAGGAGCTGAAGGTGATGGTGATCTCTTCTTTCCAACTCCTCCTTCCTTTTTTCTTCAATCTAATTCATTGAAGTATTGATTTAGAGATAGAAAAGGCCTATTTAGAGATCATTTCATCCAGTCCCCTTACAAATCAGTAAATAGAGGTTGAGAAATAACTTGACCAAGGTCAAACGGTACGTGAATGGCAGAGCCAGAACTTTAACTCAAGTGGTCTGACTCCAGGGCACCATCAATTCAACTCACTTCAGTTCAATTCACTTCATTTCAATGCAATTACTTCTCCTATACAAGTCATCATTGGTAATATGCATGGGGACCAATCTAAAGACCTATCCATCTTTCCATTACCATTTAAGTTAATTCACCAGTTGGGTCATCCTTCCTTCCCACTTGCCTTCCCTTTGCCTTTCTTCTGGGCCTTGGCCGCCAAGACCTCATTGCTTTATTGGATGAGACAAGAGAAAAAAGACAGAGTTTGGATAAGCTGGGAATCAGCAACTATAGTCTTTGGGGTGAGATGGAGGACCTTACTGCCTGCCTTGTCACTATATCTTAAGATCCCTCAGGGACTGCATTCTGCCCTGACTCCACCTCCCAAGGACCCCTGGGCTTCCCATTCACCCTGATGCTCTTATTTGGGTTGTTTCTTGCAATTAGAGTGGGAGCTCCTCGACAGCACAGACTGTCTTATTTTTTCTAGAAAGCTAGGGGGTGTAGGAGATAGAGGGTTAGATCCAGAGTTGGGACTACCCCAAGTTCAAATCTAGGCTCAGACACTAGGTTTTTGCGACTCTGGGCTCTCAGCCATTTCCACATCTTTAAAATGGGGATAAATAGTAGCACCTACCTCCCAGGATTGTTGTGAGGCTCAAATGAGATATTTGTGAAGTGCTTTGCAAGCCTTTATAAATACTAGTTATTTTTTTTAATCTTAGAATACATTAAACATTTGCTAAATGCTTTTTATTACTTATTTCAATTGCCATTTTAGTTCTTCTGAGCTCAAGATGTTTTAGGATTTATAACCTTGAAGCATTTTCAGCAGCTTATGGATATTTAAAAGAGAGAAAGAAATAGCCTATAGTGACAGGGAGCAGCTTGGAACTATTAAAAGCACTGCTCTCTGATTCAGAATTGGGAAAATGATGGCATTTCTTACCGCATTTGACATCAAGGCCAAACTATTCCTTTCTCTCTCTCTCTCTTTTAAAATTGTTATTTCTTTGTTTTAACATTCATTTTTTGAGTTCTGAATTCTCTCTCTCTGACCTTCCCACTCCTCTCCACCCATTGGGAAGGCAAGAAATATAATTTCAGTTATACATATGAGATCATTAAAAGATTTCATTATTTCCAAAAAGCAAGAAAAATGAAGTAAAAAAAAAAGTGTGCTTTAATCTGTGCTCAGAATTCATTAGTTCTCTCTCTGGAGGTAGATAGCATTGTTTTATCATAAGTTCTTCAGAATTGTCTGGGATCATTGTATTGATCAGAATAGCTAAGTCATTCACAGTTGATCATCATGCAATGTTGCTGTTATGGTATTCAACGTTCTCCTGCTGCTGCTTACTTCACTCTGCTTCAGTTCGTGTTAACTCTTTCTAGGTTTTTCTGACATCATCCTGTTCATCATTTCCTATAGAACAATATTATTCCATCACAATCATATACCACAACTTGGTCAGCCATACCCTCCATTTCTAATTCTTTAAGGCCAAATCTTAATGAAGAAGATATTATGTACCATTTCTTCCTGTCTTTCACCCCCCTCTCCTTGTAATCACAGAATCACAGAGTTTTAAGCCATCTAGTCTAACCTCTCCATTTTACAGAAGAGAAGACAGGCTCAGGAAGGCAAAGGGGCTTGCTCACGCATATAGTATCTACCAGAGGCAGAACTTGAACCCAGTTCCTCTAAATCCAATGACACCACCATTTGCACTGTACCATGTTGCATGTAGACCAACTCTTTTCCTGTTCGTTTTGCAGATGTATAATCTGAGACTGAGAGAAGTGAGATGATTCCCATGGCCACACAGGGAATGGCGAGTAGGGATTAAAAATTAAATGCTCTAATTCCACACCCGATCTCCCTACCACGTCCTCCGGGACCCCATGTGATGGCTCATGCACCATGTTCAACAAAATTAAGTGGGATGACAGGATTGGACAATTGGGGAGCTGCAAGGAATATTAGAGCTTCTTTCATCTAGATGGCTCATTGTAGAGAGGAGAACGTTAAGGCCTAGAGAAAGGGAATGATTAGCTAAGGTTGTACTCATATATATCATTTTTTTCTGTTTGTTTTTCCTTGCCTGCATATTAAGTTTACTCATCAAATCAAATGAAATCCCTTAGATTGACTGACTCAGGCTCCAGATATGCCATTCTCCCATACCCAGGCCATCCTTTAGCAATCCAGAGCAGGGGTGGGAAACCTGTGGCCTCGAGGCCACATGTGACCCTCTAGGTCCTCAAGTGTGGCCCTTTGGCTGAATCCAAAGTTGGATTCAGTCAAAAGGCTATACTGAATCTGAAGTTTGGATTCAATCAGAGAACCACACTTGAGGACCTAGAGGGCCATATGTGGCCTCGAGGCCACAGGTTCCCCACCCCTGGTCCAGAGTCCCACTCCAAACTCAGGAGTTCCCCACCTAACAATCATTCCTAATAAAAGTTATTAAGCCTTCCCAATGTTTTCCCATTCATAGCCTCACAAAGGGTTGAGTCAGTGTCCTACTAATTGTGGAACTCAGAGTTCTAGGCTTGTCCCTGTCTCCTTCTCAAGGGCAGCTACAGGCAGTCTGGGTTTGGATTCCAATTCCTGCCCCCAGATGATCATGTTGGCCACTTGCTCATTCTTACCTCCCTTGGTTCGAAAAGTATTTATTTGAAACCTTGTGACAGACAGCACTGGAATTTGGGTCTCCTAATTCCCAGGCTCTCTTTCATGGGCCCCTATCCGGGATGGATTTGAGGCTCACTAGCTTGCTACACTGGCTCTGCACTCTGACAGTCTTCTCTGAGTGCTTACTTTGGGGGAAGATTTCAAGAACTGGCCAATACACTAAGAGGGGATTCTAAAAGGAGTTTTCAAATGAGAAATTAACATGTGTCTTGGATATTGACAGCATTCCTACCAAAGGAAAATTGCTCAAGGCCTCCCCAGGCTTGTTTCCCACCCATCCCAGAGGCCTTGGCAGATTGGTTATGAGGGCTGTCAAGCTCCAAGTTTGGTTCTACCCTGCCAACTCCTTTTCCTGCAGTCTGAGCATTATCCTGATTCTCTCCGACTCGGTGAAAGGGTTTCAGTATTAGCTGTCATCTTAAATTTGAATTTCTTTTTGAGCCACAGAGCTTTATTGCAATTTGCACTTTCTCCTGAAATCTAGAACTTTGGTATTTAATTCTGGTTTATTTGTGTTTTTTTAATATCTGAGTCAGTCTTTGGAATATGATGAAAATGGCCCATAAGTGAAAGGTCTGGCTATTTATAGAATAAGAAGACATGTATCTTAGCTCAGTGGTTAGATCAATAGGAAGCCTATTTTTGTAGAATCATAGGATGATTCTACATATTTCTAACATGATTCTACAGGATTCTAATGATCCTTGGGAGGGATCGTTAGATTGTAAACTCCTTAAGGGCAGGGTCTGTCTTCTGCCTCTTTTTGCATTCCCAATGCTTAGCATTTAGTAGGCACTTGTTAAATGTTTATCAATTCATTGACCTCAGAGGACATCATGTCCAAAAGCCTTATTTTATAGAAGAGAAAACTGAGGGCCAGAGAAGTGAAGTCATTTGCTCACGGTGACACTAGAAATAAGCGGGAGAATCAGGATTTGAATGCAAGGTGACACATAGAGTGCTGGGCCTGGAATCAGGAAGATTCATCTTCATGAGTTTTTATCTGGCCTCAAACAAATCTGACCCTGGGCAAGTCACTTAACCCTGTTTACTTTAGTTTCCTCATCTATAAAATGAGCTGGAGAAGGACGACTCTGGTATCTTTGCCAAGAAAACCCCAAGTGGAGTCACAAAGGGTTGGACGCGACTGAACAAGTAACATTTCTATAGTGCTGCAAGGTTTGCTTTGCAAAATGCTGCACACATATTATCTCCTTTGATCACAGAATCTTCATTTTAGAGTTGGAAGGGACTTCTGAGATAGAATAAAAGCACGATCTTCATTTTACATATAAAGACACTGAGGCTCAAAGAGAGCTGATTGGCCATTCCTAAGATAGACTCAAGCATTAGTCACAGCCTTGTAGGACTTCAGAACTTGAAGTTATAATGCACTCATTTTACAGGGAAGGAAACTTAGGCCCAGAGAAGGCAAGGCGGGCTTTCTCCCTTCTTGGGTTTTCCTGAGGTACTTTGTCTGACCTCTTCTTTGCACCTTCCTCATATCATACTCTTTTCTTCGTGTACCGTGTTCTCTCTACTACAGTAGAAAGAAAAATGAAAGGATCATAGACCTAGAACTGAAACAGATGAGAATGGCCATCTGGTTCAACCCCTTGATAGCTGAACTAATGGAGAGAAGAGGGATATGTACATATATATATATATATATATATATATATATATATATATATATATATATATATATATATATATATATATATATATATATATATATA
>CM053622.1:35645727-35675813 GCA_028646595.1 Phalanger gymnotis | reverse complement strand
GATGAGGGAGGAATATATTGAGAGAGGGAGATAGGGAGAGATAGAATGGGGTACATTATCTCGCATAAAAGTGTCAAGAAAGAGCATTTCTGTAGGAAGAAAAGAGAAGGAAAGTGAGAGGGAATGAGTGAATCTTGCCCTCATCAGATTTGACCTGAAGAGGGAATACCATACATACTCAATTGGGTATCTTACCCCACAGGAAAGAAGGAGGAAGAAGATAAAAAAGGGGGGATGATAGAAGGGAGGGCAGATGGGGGTGGAGGTAGTGGGGTGACAGAAGGGAGAGCTGACTGGGGAACAGGACAACCAGAATATATGCCATCTTGGAGTGGGGGGGGAGGGTAGAAATGGGGAGAAAATTTGTAATTCAAACTCCTGTGAAAATCAAAACTGAAAACTAAATATATTAAATAATAAAAAAATTAAAAATACACAGTACATATTGGGGAGTTATGCAAGATCAGCTTGGAAAGAGATGAGGGGACCAGTTTATAAAGGTTTTAAATGAGGGAATTTTTATTTTGTCATAAGGTACCTATTGGAGGCTCTTGAGCTAGAGTGTAATATGATCATACCTGTGCTTTAGAAATATCATTTGCCACCCTCGTATGTTGTTCAATCATTTAAGTCATGTCTAACTCTACATAAACCCAGTTGGGGTTTTCTTGGCAAAGATACTGGAGTGCTTTGCCATTTCCTTCTCCAGCTCATTTTACAGATAAAGAAACAGATGCAAACAGGGTTAAGTGATTCACCTAACATCACACAACTAGTAAATGTCTGAAGCTGCATTTGAACTAGGGTCTTCCTGACTATAGGTCAAGCACTCTATCCACTGAGGCACATAGCTGCCCCTCCAACCCTTATCTAACCCCAATCTTTCCTGGTTATCTCCATGTTATACCATATCTCTATTCCAGCATGTCCACCTCCTCCTCACCTTAGCCAACTTTGGTCATATCTTACCTTAATCTATGCCTCCATTATACTTACAGGACATTTCATTCTATGTTGCCACACTGGTACCTGTCTCCCTTTTATAGCTCCCTTTTTTGTGTTGGTGAGTGCAAGGACTGTTTTGCTTATTTGTGTTCACATTCCCAGCACTGAGCACAACACTTAGCATATATTAAGTGCTAGATATATAATGTTCTGTCCATCCATCCACCCATCTATCTATCCATCTATCTGTGTCTATCTACCTACTATTCCATCTATCTACCGATCTATCTGTGTCTATCTACCTACCTATTCCATCTGTCTGTCTATCTATCTATCTATCTATCTATCTATCTATCTATCTATCTATCTATCTATCTATCTATCCATCTATCTATTTGTGTCTACCTACCTACCTATTCCATCTTTCTATCTCTCTATCCATCTATCTCTTTGTGTCTATCTACCTACCTATTCCATCTTTCTATCTCTCTATCCATCTATCTCTTTGTGTCTATCTACCTACCTATTCCATCTTTCTATCTCTCTATCTATCTATCCATCTATCTTTTTGTATCTATCTACCTACCTATTCCATCTTTCTATTTTTCTTTCTATTACCTATTGGATTAGCAAGCATGCAACAAGCATTGATTAAACACTTAATGTATACTAGACACCGTGTTAAGATCTGGGGATACAAGGAAAGGTTAAAAAAATCCCACCCTCAGTGAGTTTACAATCTAATAGGGCAGACAACATACAAACGACCATATGCAAACAAAATAATTACAAGAAAAGTTGGTGCTAATCAAGAGAAGGAAGATACTGGGATTAAGGAAGGCTGTGAAAGGCTTCTTGTAGAATGTGGGAAGGTAGCTCAGATTTTAAGTAAACTGGGAGAAGCTGGGAGGCAAAGATAATGAGGGAGAGCATTCTTGCATAAGAGAGAGCCAGTAAAAATGCTTGTAGTCAGAAGACTGAGGATTTTATGCAAAGAACAGCAAGGAATCCAGTGTCACTGAAGAGTAGAGTATATGGAGGGAAATAAGATATACGAAACACTGGAAAGATAGAGGGGGGCAGATTATGAAGTACTTTGAAAGCCAATTAAGAGACTAGTGCAACAATGGACTATTAAAATAGTCTAGGCATGGAGTGATAATGAGGGTTCAGACTAAGGTGTTGGCTTTGAATAGAGAGAGGATATGTATTTGAGAAATGTTGTGAAGGTAGAAATTTCATTTAAAAAGGCAGCATGACTCAAGCTATATGTGTGTGTATGTTGTGGTTGTTCAGTTGTGTCCAACTCTTTGTGATCCTACTTGGGGTTTTCTTGGAAAAGATACTAGAGTGGTTTGCTATTTCCTTCTCCAACTCATTTTACAGATGAAGAAACTGAGGCAAACTGAGTTAAATGACATGCTCAGGATCACACAACTAGTAAGTGCCTGAGGCCAGATTTAAACTCAGAAAAGTGAGTACTCCTGATTCTAAACCTGGTACTCTATCCTCTTCATCAACCAGGGGCCCTGACTCAGAATATAGAGGCCTAGAAACAGAGTCAGAAAAGATTCTGTTCATATCCTGCCTTCAACACCTACTATCTGTGAAACCCTGGACAAGTCATTTAACCTCACTGGGTCTCAGTTTCCTAATCTGTACAATTAGGAAGTTAGATTAGGTGTCCTCTGAGACAACCTATGATTCTAGATTTTTGATCTTATGATATTTATGAGCTGTGTCGCCATGGATATATCCCTTATCTACCTGGGGTTCATCTCTTCTTCAATTCTTTTTCACTTGGTGATCTCTTCAGCTCTCATGGATTCAATGATCATCTCTATGACAATGAGTCTCAGATCTACTTATCTAGCCCTAACTTCTCTACTGACTTCCAATCCACCACTTCCAACTTCTTACTGGATATTTTGAACTGGATGTCCTATAGACATCTTAAATTCAAAATGTCAAAAACTGAATTCTTTATCTTTCTTCCAAACCTTCCCCAAATCAACTGGGCTCCCAAGCTAGATATCAACTTCTAATCCTCACTCTCTCTCACCCCACCTTCCACCATAGCCAATCAGTTGACAAGATGTGTTGATTTCAATTCATAACATCGCTCCAATGTGTCCCTTTCTTTCCTCTGACATTATAACCATCCTGGTACAGGCTCTCAACTCTTCACATCTGGACTACTGCAGTGGCTGCTAGTGAGTCTGACTGCCACGAGTGCCTCCCCACTCCAGTCCATTGTCCACTCATCAGTCAGCTGATCTTCCTAAAGTTCAGGTCTGACCATATCACGCCTACTCAATAAGCTCCAGTGGATTCCAATCATCTCCAAGATCAAATATGAAATTCTATTTTTGGCATTCAAAGTTCTTCATAATGCACCTTCCCCCATCTTTCCAATCATGTTATACCTCACACCATCTCCCCCTTCTACTTCCACACCCCCGAACTCTGTGATCCAATGACACTGGCCTTTTTTTATTCCTTGAACAAGATACTCCATCTCTTGGCTGAGCCAGGGTATTTTCACTGGCTGTCTTTTATGTCTGGAATTCTCTCCATTCTCATCTTTACACCTTGTCTCCCCTGATTTCTTTTTCTAATATCTACCTTCTACAGGAAACTTTCCCAACCCCTTTTAATTCTAGTGCCTTCCCTCTGTTGATCTTTTCCAGTTTATCCCATATGTAGTTTGTTTGTACACAGCTGTAGCATATTGCCTCCTCCATTGGATTGTGAGGTCTTTGAGGGCAGAGACTGTCTTTGACTTTTCTTTTTATCTCCAGCACTTATCACAGTGCCTGACACATAGTAGGTACTTAGGTGGCACAGTGAATAGAGTGAGCCTGGAGTCAGGAAGACCTGAGTTCAAATCCACCCTCAGACACATACTAGCTGTGTGAACCTGGGTAAGTCATTTTACTTTTAAGCTTCAGTTCCTCATCTTTAAAATGTCTTGAAGAAGGAAATGCCAAACCATTCAGTATCTTTGATGAGAAAACCTCAAATGGTGTCAGAGTTAGAAATGACTGAAAACAACTAAACAAAAATAAGTGTTTTTAAACTGCCTGACTTGTAAAATACTAGGTGAGGATGAGATGAGAGCTGGACAAAATCCTTTCTAAGGCTCTTCTAAAACAGTGACTTCCATAATTCTTCCATCAGATCCCTGTTAGTAAAACAAAACAATATTAAAAAACAAAACAAAGCCAAAAAACCTTTTAGTGTGGATCCCTAATGGGGTCAAGGGATAGGTATGGGACCTGTGATTTCATTGCTATCGTAAACTCTTAGATGAAGAAATTCATTTTACCAGTGTCATCAGGCACCTATTCTGTACCTTAGAGATTTGCCTGGGGGCAGTAAGAGGTTAAAAGAATTGCTCAGGGTCACACAGTCTGGGTGGGTCAGAAGTGTGACCTGAAGCCTGATCTACCTGACTCTGAGGCCATATATTTACACATATTTTTACTTAATTACAAATTCTATATTACACTACTATACTAATAATTGTGTACATTATAAAATGTACATAAAATAGAAATGAGGAAAGGGTGATATAATGATGAAATAAAATTTGATTCTTGAGTCAATAGGGAGCCACTGGAGTTTATTGAAAAGGGGAGTGACATTGTCAGACATGTGCTTTAGGAAAATCACTTTGGTAGTTCTGTATGTGGAGGATAGATTAGAAAGGGGAAAGATTTGCAACAGGAAGACTAATTAGGAGGTTATTACAAAAGTCAGATCAATCAGTGGAGAGGGCGGGAGGTGGTGATCTTTTGAGGAGAGAGAACAGGACAGAGATGAGTGATATCATGGATATGTCAATGACAATATTTAGCAATTGATTAGATTTATAGAGTAAATAAAATGGAGGAGTCAAGGGTGACATCAAGGTTGCCAACCTGGGTGACTGGGAGAATGATGGCAACCCTGATATAATAGGGAAGGTCAGAAGTGAAATTATCTGGAGCAGGGTAGGAGGGGAAGAGAGAACATTTATAATGATATCTGCACTCTATTCCAACCCATCTATGCCTGGGCATCCTACACAACTCACTCTGTCTAGCACTTAGCCCTGGCATATCGTAGGAGCTTAATAAATGTTTCTTGATTGATTGCCCCATAGAGAAATGAAAGGGAGAAGGGGTTCTTACTCCCAGGCCACTGTCGTTGAGCCTGCCTTCTTAGGGGGCCTTGTGGCACCACAAGATGATCTAGGGGTATAGAGATTCTGGGAGGTAAATGAGGAGGGCAAGAAGGGAAGCACAGAATTTTCCCTTTGTAGCTCTTGTGGGCTCCTGAGTCTTAATTAGTTCACAGTTGCACTAAGGGACCAAAGCCCAGGGTAGCTGGGGGAGGCCAGAATTGGGAGGAAATGAAGTGGAGGACCATTGAACAAAGGTGGATGAAGAGATAGTAGAGTTGTGTCAGAGAAATGGCCATAGTGGTGTTGGGTAGAGGGTGGGAAGTGAACCATTGATTTCACACCCCTTGAAGTAACACCACCAGCCCTTTCAGAGTGGAATATGGCCTCAACTTTGGAGATTGCTGCTCTAAAACATATGATTCTAGAGAAATACATTATCCAGATTTTTTTTTAAACTTTAAGGTTTGTCCCAAGAGGTAATAATTCTATATCACAAATATTTATCACCTGAGTGTTTTCCTTACAACCACTCTGTAAGGCAGCTAGGGGGCACAGTGGACAGAGCACTGGGTTTTGGGTTAAGAAGACCTGAGTTCAAATCTGGTCTCAGATACTGACTAGTTGTATGAGTCTGAGCAAGTCACTTAACCTTTCTCTTTCTCAGTTTCCTCAGCTGTAAACAGGAATAATAATAGCACCTGCCTTGCAGGAGTATGAGTATTAAAGGAGAAAATGTTTATAAAGTACTTAGCACAATGCCTGGCACACAGTAGGTACTTCATAAAGGCTTGTTCTTTTTTTATTTTCCCAATCTCTCCTTCCTGTAAGGTAAGCAAACAGTGGAAGAGTTGCTACCTCCATTTAACAGTTGAGGAAGTCCAGGTGCCAGGAGGTTTATTGGTTTTGCCAGGGTCAGCCAGCTAGTTACTGTCTCAAATTAGGATTGAAACCCAGGTCTCTGCTGATTCCAAGCCCAGGACTCTTTCACTTAGCCCATGTATGTGACTCTTTCTGATAGGATCATGGGAGCTTAAAGTTGAGAGCATCCTCAGAGATCACCCAATCCAATTCCACCCCTTCAACAAATGGGAAAAAATGAGGCTCAAAGATACATTCTTTTTTAATTTCCATTTTAATTCAAATTTTATAATGTACAATTTTTTAGTATACATTGTATCATATGTGCTTGCGATGTTAAGAATCATCTACTCTCAAGGTGAGAAGAAACCTCAAAGGACCATCCTGTCCAAATTATACCAAGTTTGGTGTAAAGGAAAGAATGCTAGGTTTGGAGTGGGAGTCTCTGGGTTCAGATCTTAGCTCTTCCATTACTGCCTGTGTGGTACTGGTGCTGTTTAGTCATTGAAGCCATGTCTGACTCTAAATGACCCCATTTGTAGCTTTCTTGGCAAAGATATTGGAGTAGTTTGCCATTTCCTTCTCCAGCTCATTTTACAGATGAGGAAACTGAGGAAAACAGGGTTGTGTGACCTTAGGCAAATAATTTTACCTCTCTGCCTCAGTTTCCTAATCTGTAAAAAGTTGGGCAAGGGGCAGTATGTGATTTTAATGGCCCCTTCTGGTGTGAAATCTCTGATCTGACACGGCTACCTGACCTCTGCTTACTGAATGCCAGAAGTGTAGTCATTATGGCTTGAGACAACCATTCTGTTTGTGAATAGCTCTTGTTGTTAGGAATGTTTCCTGGACATGGAACCTTGTCGTACCTCTCTGTAACTTCCTTCCATTGCTATTGGTTCTAACCTCCAGGGCCAAGCTGACCTAGTTATGGCAAAAGACTTCTAAGTGGTCTCCCTGACTCAAGTCTTTCTTCATTTCCATCCATCTTCCACAATCTGCCAGGATGATTTTCACAAACTAGCATTCTAACTGTCCTTTTCTTGCTCAAAAAATCTCAGTAACTTATTATTACCTCTATGATAAACTCCTCTGGTTGACATTTAAAGCCCTTTAAAACTTAGTACCAATGTATCTTTCCAGTCTTACTACACAGCACTCCACTTCATGCTCCCTAAGGTCTAATGAAACTGGCCTTCTTACTATTCTCCCTCCACAACACTCAATTTCCTACCTACACACCTTTGTACTAGCTGGCCTTTGAACCTGGAATGTCTCATCCTGTCTTCCCCTTAGAATCCTTAGCCTATTTCAAGATTTGGCTTCTACATGAGCCTCTCCTGATGACCCCAGCTATTGGTGGCATCCTCCTTAAAACCCTCTGTAGTAATTTTGCGTACATTGCAGATAATCTGGTATTTAGCATACCACCTGGCACATATCAGCACCACATAAATGCTTTATCTGTCTATATGTACATGCTCTCCCTCCTCAGGATAATGTAAACTCCTTGAGTATCCCCATCACCTAGTGCAGTGTTTGGCACATAGTAGGCACTTAATAAATGCTTGCTGACTGATTTATTGAATGCCTCTTCCACTTCATAATGTTCATTTATTTGAACATAGCTACCACTCCTTTATCTCTGCCACATCCCCACCCTCAGGCTTTTCTTTTTTAAAAATTCATTTTATTTTTAATTTATGGAATAAAACAAGCATTTCCCTAACATAGTATAATAAAAAGATGATTGCACATGAAACTGCAAATCTATTATGTACAACTTGCTATTCCTTTTAAATATATAATAAAGTTATCATGTACATTTCTTTTTTCCCCTTTTTTGTTCTTCCCAGGCTTCCCTTCTACAGAGTAGGAATAGAAAACTCAGGGCAAAAATAATACTAAATAAAAGAGAATATATATTCTTACTAAGGAATAGGCCACTACAATTTCTACATAGTACATTTAAAAAAAAGAATTTCAGAGTTGGACAGGACTTTAGTGGCCATCTATCCCAAAACATCCCCCCAAAGAATCCCGTTTGTGATATGCCCAAAGAAATTATCTTTCAATCTTTGCTTGAAGGACTTTAGTGGGAGAGGGAAGCCCATTAACCCTCAAGGAATCCCATTGCACTTTTGGTCAGCTTGGTTAATAAATCAACCTTAATCTGCCTTTGCTGCTCTCAGCCATCAGTCTTAGTTCTGTCTCTCCATCTAAACGGAATGAAACTAATCCTTTCTCCACATGACAATCTTTCAAACACTTGAAGACAGCTATCTTGTGCCCCCTGAGCCTTCTCTTATCTGGTATCTCATCCATTCACCTTTCCTTCATTGTATGACAAGAATTTGAGGACCCTCTTCATCCTGGTCACTGCCTTCTGACTACTCTCCACTTATCGCTTCACTGATTACATTACATTACGTTACATTACACAATACATTAATGTATTCTGCGTGTCTTTTGGGGGGGCTAGTTACAAAATATTGTATGACAGTCTGCCCAATTATGGTCTCATTGATACCTTTCTTTGTTCATTGCCAAAAATGAGAGGTGGAGATGCTCTGGGCAGAGTGGAAAGGGTGGAACTGAAAAACTGCAAAGCTACTAGAAACACACACTCCCTGTAGAGAAACTCAGGGCTGTACTTGTCATTCTGTTCCCACATATTAGATTATGTGATATGTAATTATGCGAACTCTACTGTATATTTAAGCATAGTTATTTCCCATCACTTTTCTAGGCCAATTTCTTCCATGATTTCTTGGCTGGGCCCTGAAAAGCTCTTGTGTTTCCTTAAAATAAAAATTAATGGCTTTTCAGAGAACTCCATAAGCAAGATGATGTGTCTCACAGGAAGGATTTCATAATCAGTAAATTTCCAAGTACTGCATTTGTTACCAAAACTACTCTTAATTGGTGCTTATTGGGATTTTTTTTCCTTACTAATTTTGGGCTCTTTCTAAAAAGAGACTCAAATTAAAACCTTGAAGTTCCCAGCACCAGGGGTTTTTTGATTTGGGTTTGGTTTTAATTCATGTCAGACATCCTATCGTAGGGCCTGGATACTTCCAGAACCAGGCAGAAACCTCTTTCCAGGTGAATGAAAAGGTTTCTGCCTTTGGACTGGAGGATCATCTAATGTGGGAGATAACACTAAATGGCCAAGAAATTCATTTGAATATCATTCTCTTTGGAGTTGGAGTTATATCATTCATGTTATGTCAAGTAGTATTTAAAATATATCTAATATATATACATATATATATATATATGTGTGTGTGTGTGTGTGTGTGTGTGTGTGTGTGTGTGTATAAATCAGCTAGGTGCTAGGTGCTAAGGACCCAAAGACAAAAGACCATTCTATTGTGAGTTTCTTGAGGACAGGAACTATTTTTGCCTTTTTCAAAATAGCCCCAGTATTCTGGTACTTAGCACAGTGTCTGATACATTGTAAGTATTTAACAAATATCCATTCACTGGATTTGATCAGCCAAGCCCTGCTGTTGTGGAACTTATTTAAAAAAATAAGAAAAATTTCAAAAATATCTTTGAGGAGGAAAAGGATACTTAACTACCTGAGGTTTCAGGAAAGACTCTTTTGCAAGGCCGTACTTCAGATAGGTCTTGAAGGAAGCTAAGGATTTTAAGAGGAGGAGACGAGGAAGGTGTGCTTCAAGTCGTGGAGAATAGGCCTGAGCAAAGGACCAGAGAGATAATGTGGAATGCCAACTTTCAGAAAGAGCAAAGAGACTAGTTTGGCTGGAAATTATAGTACATAAGAGGGATAATTAGAAATACTTCCAGAAAGGGAAGTGGAATCCAAATTATGAAAGGTTTGAAAGGCCAGCAGAGGAGTTGGTACATTATCCTGGGGGTAATAGGGAGCCATGGAAGAATGTTTGCCTTAGTTTTTGTGTATATATATGTAAACACATGTGGATATACAAATATCTAAACCTTTTCACTGAGTACATTGTGGCAATGTTTATGTTGAAATACTCATTGGTGTATTCAGTTTTAGCTTTGTATGTACTTATATGACCCTTGCCTTGGAATTTAAAGCTGCCCGTGATCCCTTTTCCTTGAAGGAAGCAAGGGATGCTCAGGGGCAGAGTGAGGTAGTGGAAGGATAAACCAGACATGGGGCATGACAAAAGTAGTAGTAGTAGTAGTAGTAGTAGTAGTAGTAGTAGTAGTAGTAGTAGTAGTAGTAGTAGTAGTGGTGATGGTGGTGGTAGTGGTGGTGGTAGTAGTAGCAGCAGTAGTAGTAGCAGTACTAGTGGTGGTGGCGATGGTGGTTGTGGTGGTAGTGGTAGTGGTAGTAGTTGTTGTATTCATAGTTATAGTGACAATAATAATAATTTTCTTCTTCTCCTCTCCTTCCTTCCTCCTTCCCTTGCTTCATCTCCTTCATTCCTTCCTTCCCTCCTTCTTTCCTTTTTCCTTCCCTCCCTTTCTTCTCTCCCTCCCTCCCTACTTCTTTCTCATCAATTTCGCAGTCGAAAAAAGATAAGAGGTAGAAGGAACCAAGGGGTTGGGATGAGACACAGTAAGAGTAGGAGACTCATTTAAACTTTCCATTTCTCTTTCTGCTACTTACAGTGCACTAGAAAAACTCTTGATGGAGTCAGAAGAATGTGTACAAATTCTGACTCTGTCACTTGATACTTGTATCAACTTGAATGAGTTTTATTTATAAAATGAAGTAGTTTGATGAGACAGTCTCCAAGTTATCCTCCTGCTCTAAATCATGATTCTGGAATCTTCTTCTCTGCTCTCTTCTGTTCTCTCCCTTTAGCACTCAGCTTTATTGAAATGGGTCTCAGCTAGGTTAAAATTAAACTAGATAAAATTAATGTTAAAATCAAAATAGACATGCACACAGTGACAAGCAAACAGACTTAATATTGAAGGAGAAGGAAACAGTGTGATATAGTAGAAAGGGTACTGAATTTAGTGTCAAAAGGCCTTGGTTAACATCTAAGTTATGCAGCTTTCTGCTTATGTGGCTTTGGGCAAGCCAAATAAATTCTCCAGATTCCAGTTTCCTCACCTGTAAAATGAGAACATTGGACTGGTATATCAATTGATCAACAAATATTTATTAATTACCTTTTATATGCCAGGAACTGAGGATATAAAGATAAAAATGAAACACTCACTGCCCTCAAGGATATATATATATATATATATATATATATATATATATATATATATATATATATGATATACATTCTATTGAGGTAGAGAGCATGTACATATTTAAGTGCCATTAAAAAATTAGACAGATAGATGAATAGGTAGACCTCCCATATGTATCATTGTGACTACTAATAAACAATTCGGTTGATGTGTTATGTTGGACTCTCCTGAAATAATAACCTCATTTGTGAGATCTGGTAGTAGAGGTCTGCCTTTGGTGAAATCCTAAACATATTGGCCAGTCACAACAATCCTAAAGCCAAGTAGCCCCATGCCAGTAAGGAGCTGTGCTACCAATTCAGTCTCTAGCCCCCACTGTACTTAGGTTGTTTCTTTGCCTAATTTATTCCTTATGAATTTCTCTCTACCTAAGTGTATGGGATGCTCATGATTTATATACTGTCCTTCTGGGATTCAGGGACTTCTCCCTCCCCACCCCAACCCCCAGCTTCTGCTAAAAAGAGAAACATGTCTCCTGTGTCTCTAAGGGTAAACAAAGCAAAACTTCTCCTTTTCTCTTTCTCCTTACGCAGTCATTAGCCACATCAGTCAGGGTTAGTGGTTACCAGCTTTCCTTTACATCAGTGAGACTCAAGATATAACTAAATGAAATGACAGAGATCCACTGGGGGAACAAATTGCTGGGAATGTCAGCTCCTTGGGCTGCCAGAGAGAGGGAACAGACTAGTTTTTTTCTCTTCATTACTCCTCCCATTTTCAGTAAAGCAGGGAACAAAGAAGTGTCAGTTGAATAGTTAATGGAGCTCAGTAAGCAGGGAGAAAAAGGAAGGTGTGATATGTTGAGTTTTTGGTGTCCTGTGCCCTATTACTTTCTCCTGCTTAAGCATGTACTGTCCTCCCATCACACCTGTCCTCCCCTAGGCCATCAAAGCTTCTCCTCTGGGATATTCTGCAAAGCCTGTTTTCCATCCTGCTTTTCTATTTGCCTAGGTAAGATAAACCCCAGTAGCCCTATCTCTTTCCCAGTGTGTTCTTCTAATGTCATGGAAGGAAGGTACATAAAATACACAATACTACATAAAGTGGGGGTGGGGGAGACAACAAACAATGGTCAAAGGGAATAGAATCTCATTGAAAAGTATTGGTGCAGCTAGGGGTGTTCTAACCACAAGGAGCAGGAAAGGACATCCGGCCTGAATATTGAAGAGTTTATTAATCTCTCCAAAGCTCCCAAAAAATGGTCATCCCAAAGGATGACCTTTAATACTAATGAAACTTTAATTAGTATTCACTTCCTCCTTTCTTTTTCCTTTATTCCTTATTGTCATCTCCTTATACAACCCTTTACATTTTAAAGATTTTTCTTTTAATTTATGTGAGCCCTCCCTCCATTAATGGCTTCTTGTTCACTGCCATTGGTTACTGGCAATAATAACAAACACAATCACTGATGTTTGTCATCCTCTGTGTTTTGAAAAGGCCTTAGCCTAAAAGAGCCAGGATCTCCCATTGCATCCTGGGCCATCTCCAGTCATCCTGATGAATATCTGGCCACTGGACCCACATGGCTCTGGAGGAGAAAGTGAGGCTGGTGACCTTGCACAGCCCTCCCTCACTCAAATCAATGTGAACTGCAAGGCATGTTATCATTTCCCTGATGTCACAGTCCTCTTCAAGAATGAAGGACAAACACAACAACAATGTTTTACAAAGTACTTTTTCATTCATTATCTCATTTGAACCTCATACCTTGTGGCATTAATGATATAGATAATAATATCCCCATTTTACAGATCAGGAAACAAGCTTAAAGATAACAAAAAGACTTGGCTAGAGACCCAATAAGTGGCAGGGGGAGATCTGAACCCAGATCTACCTGACTACAAATTAACCCCTCTATCCACTACAATAAATTGCCTCTCTGATAATGTACATGCTAGTCATCTCCCTACACCCCAATACAGACACACACATAGACACACACACACAGACACACAGACGCACACATACATACAGCCAACCCTAATGCCTTTTCAGTGGATCTGAAGTTTTACTCTTTCAAAGAGTTCTTTTTTCTTTTTTTTTTTTTTTGGAGCTGGGGAAGGCAAGGCAATTGGGGCTAAGTGACTTGCCCAAGGTCAGACAGCTAGTAAGGGTCAAATGTCTGAGGCTGGATTTGAACTGAGGTCCTCCTGACTCTAGGGCTGGTGCTCTATTCACTGTGCCACCTAGATGCCCCTAGGTTTTTTTTCCTAAATAACTTAGCCTACCTGCTAATTAGCTACATTGAACAGGTCTTCACATCATAGCAGTTAAGGAAGAAGCTGGAGGGTATAAGTAGAGGGGAGGGAAATACATGATAGTTGACAGTCGAAAAAGGACTCTGCGTGAAAGATTTAGTGACTGGTCATGGATGAGTAAAAGGAAGCTCTGCCTCAGTAACTGGAGGGAGACTAGAAGGTGAGAGCATACAGGCTGCTCCCTATCTTTCCGTTACAGTATCTGATGGAGAGCCAAAGGAACACAGCCCACTTCAGGGAATGACAGAGGGATCCTGGGACTTTGAGAGAAGCCACATGGGGGGGGGGGTAGAAAGAACACTGGTTTAGGAGTTAGGATTTGGGTTCAGATGCTGGCTCTGCCTCTTGCTATATAACCTTGGATAAATACCTTGTCTTCCCTCACCCTCAGTCTCCTCCTCTGTAAAATGAGGGGTTTGAACATGATGGTCTCTAAGTTCTAACAGCTCCATATCTATGATTCCATGGATTTAAGTCTTGTTTTTCCTGGTCTTTAGAATTGCTACCTAGAAAATGAAAGCAATGGACTAGATAACCTTTCAAGGGATTTTCCAGTTTGAATTCTATAACACTGTGATCCCATAAGTTAATGGCAAATAGGATGGAATGGAGGGAGAGAGAGAGGAAGCACAGAAGGGAAGGAGGAAGGAAGGAAAAAAGAAGGAAAGAATAAAATAGAGAGGGAAGGAGGGAGGAAGGGAGGAAAGAAAGGAAAGAAGGAGAGAATGAGGAAAGGAAGAAAGGAAGGAAGGAAGAAAGGAAGAAAGAGAAAGAAAGAGAAGACAAGGGAAGACAAGGGAAGGAAAGAAGGAAGGGGAGAGAAGAAGGAAGGGAGGAATGAAGGAAGGAAAGAAGGAAGACAATGGAATGAAAGAAGGTAGAAGGGGAGGGAGGAAGACAAAAAAAAGGAGAAAGGAAGCAAGGGAGGGAGAGAAGTAGAGAGGAATGACAGAGGAAGGAAAAGAGGAAGAAAGGAAGGGAGGAAAGAAGCAAGAAGGAAGGAAAGAAGGATAGAAGAAATGAAGGGAAAGGAAAGGAAAGAAAGAGAGAGAGGGAAAGGAAAGAAGAAAGGAAGGACACACATTTATTAAGTGCATACTGTGTGCATGGCACTATGCTAAGTGCTTTGCAAATATTATCTCTTTTGTCCTCAAAACAACCTTGTGACTGGGGTGCTATTATTATTCCTATTTTAGTTGGTTAAACTGAGCCTGACAGATGTGAAGTTACTTGCCCAGGGTCACACAGCCTGCAGCTGTCCGAGGCAGGACTGCCCAACCCTGGACCTTCCAGACTCTCAGATCAACTTTCTCTCAACTAAACCACATTTCCTCAAAACCAACAGCTAGCATAGTTCAGTGGGTAGGGTGCTGACCTTAGAGTTAGGAAAAAAAAATAAATTCAAATCCTGCCCAGGATACTATTTGTATGACCATAAACAAGTCACTTAACTTCTTGAGACTTCAGTTTCCTTACCTATACAATGAAGTGATTGTACTCTATGGTTTCCAATGCCCCTTCCAACTATGAGTCTCTGATCCTGTGAATAACAACCACAATCTCAACAAGTCATATTTACAAAGCACTCAAAGGTTTATAAAGCAATATCCTCCCAATAACCCCATAAGACAGCCAGCGCATTTATTATGACTCCACTCAAGAGAGAAGGAACTCATGAGGCTCTGAGTGATTCCGTACACACAGGATTCAAACCCAGGTCTCTCTTGACTCCTCATTCAGCATGTATCACAGGACCTCTCTAGCCACCCAAGAGGCACAGGAGATATTTGATGTGGTTCTTTTGTGTCCCACAAACAAGAACACCAGAGAGAGAAAATAAAGAACAAAATAGAAAAGTATTTATCCTCCGCCTTTCCAGTCTGGAGAGAAAAAGAGCAAAAAGCCAAGACTCTCCCTCTTCTGAAAATGTTTGCACATTTTATAATAATAATAAAAACAATGGCAAGAATAATAAAAGCTTCTGTGGGCATCACTTTACTGCAGCATCTCCTCAGTAATACTTGCAAACAAGAAGTGGCATAAAAATCACATCAAGGACACAGATGCTTGGAAAAGAGAGTGGGCCAGCCATGGAGCCAAAGCAATGAATAATAGGGTGCAGTCAGGAGCCACATTGATAGCCACAAAATGGTAAAAGATTCATACCTTTGGACTTAGACTATCCAGCTTCATATTCTGAGGTCTCCACATAATCTCGGTGACCACGGGCAGGACGTTTGCTTTCCCTGGACCTTCTTTCCTCCTTTCAGAAATTTAAAGGATTAGGCTAGGAAATCTCAAAAGATCTTTCTAATGCTAAATGCTACAATCTTAAGAAACAGTGCCTCTTTCTTGAGATGATTAGGAAAAAAAAAAAGGAAAAGAAGGTATATGTTCTAAAATATTTGTAGCAGCTCTCTTCGTGGTGACAAAGAACTAGAAACTTCAGGGATGCCCATCAGTTGGGGAATGGCTGAATATGTTGGTATATGATTGTGATGGGATGCTGCTGTGCTATAAGAAACGATGTGCTTGATCATCATGGATAGACTTGCACAAAATCATGAAGAGCAAAATGAGCAGAACCAAGAGAACACTGTATAAAGTAACAGCCATATTGTTTTAAGAAAAACTTTGATTGACTCAATCATTTTGACCGTTAGAAAAACCCAAATTAACTACAAAGGACACATGAAAGCAGATGTTCCCTGCATCCAGAGAAAGAATTGATAAATAGAAGTATATATATGTATTGGCAATCAAAATGGGCTTTTAGCACTTAATTCAACCAAGTGCCCTTGAAGAGTTTGACCTTTATTTCCTTGATTAAATTAGGAGTCCTCATGACCTCCTTGCCTCAAGGGAAAGCCTATCTTACATGGGTTTGAGTGCCATGTTTATGACATCAGAGGATTTTAGACCACATGGGTTTAAGTCTCATTTTTGTGACGATTTTAGGTCACATGGTTGAGTTGCATGTGTGACTCACACTTGACCCTGAAAAAGATATAAAACCAGGAGTTGGCTTTCCTTTTTCAGAGCTCTGATCCATGCAGTAGTGGCACACATGACTCTGGGCCAGCCCTTGTTATGAGCTACTAGGCTAAACTCAGATGTTGGTAACTATGATTTGTATTTGGTCTGTCTGTTGATGTTTGTAATTTCTTTGTATTTGCTCTGAAGTTCAGGGTGCTGGCTTTTTCCCCTGAACTAAGTGAATGGTATTTGTATGCTAGATTAAAGTAAGATTGTCAACCCCTTAACGTTGCTTTCCTTGGTAAAGCAGATCAAAAGAACCTGGGCTTGAAGCATTCTGTGAGCTGGTTGTTGTTGGTTTTACACCCCCCACAGCAGTTGCTAGACAAATTGTTGAAACACGGTAGAATGGTTTAACATATGTGTGTCTGTATACTTTCACACACATACATATTTGTGTCTAATAGTAGCCATGGGGAGGGGGGGAAGTTTCATGATAACTGTGTTATGTATTTAAAAGGAATAGCAAGTTGTATGTAATAGATTTAGTTTCATATATAATCTACATAGAAATGTTTCTTTTATTTCTTAAGTTCAGGAAAAAATAAATATAATTTTTAAAAAAAGAAAAAGAAAGAATGCCTCTGGCACCTTGGATAGTGCCTTCACAGCAGATTTATTTATAGAAAGCTCTTCAAAGTGGGTTATAATCTGCATTAGTGCTTGGAGGACCTATGCCAATGGAACTGAAGATCCATCCAAGTATGGAATTATTTGTAACAAGAATAGCTTTTGAGTATCATGCTTTACAGCTCACAAAGCATTTTCTATAAATTATATTTTTGATCATCTCACCCTAAAAGTATGTAGTGTATGTAGTGCTTATACTTATACTGACTTTATAGGTGATAAGATTGAGGGTCATAGAGGCTAAATGCACGTATTCAACCTCATATTTATATACAATCTCTCTCTCTCTTCACACACACACACACACACACACACACACACACACGGTACTAGAGTCTCAGAAAGAAAAGACAGAATATCCTTTGTCCTCAGAAAGTTCATATTACACTGAGAGGAATCACTGTAGATGTAAATAGAAAGTCCCTTAAGGGCAGGAACTGTTTTTTTTTTCTTTGTATATTCAAAATCTAGCACAAAGGGTAGCATGTAGGCATGTAGTAAATGCTTAATTAATGTTTGTTGATTGACTTATTTATTGATAGAAATCCCCCAAGTCCTTCTTGGGACGAGTTGGTTTGGAGGTGATCCTAGGTTCTTGACCTCCTCTGTCTGTGGAGCTCTGACTCTGATGTGACTGACAGGTCTCACAAGCTCAATAGGTGTCAAGCGTGATCATTCATTCCTCAGTCAGTCAGCCCCTAAATCAGTTAATAAGTATTCATTAAGCAGCTACTCTGCACCAAACACTGTGCTAAGCACAAGGGAGGATACAGAAAGGCCTCGTGTAGAAGATAGAATCTGAGCCGAGTCGTGAAGGAAGCCAAGGAAATGCCAGACGCTGAACTGAGTACTGAGGATACAAAGAAAGGAAGACCCCAGAGTTCCTACATACAGAGTTCACATTCTGATGGAGAGACAACATGCAAACAACTTTGCACTTAAGATATATAGAGAATACATAGGTGATCTCAGAGGGGAGATGCTAGCAGTAGGTGGAGGTGGAGATGGCGAGTTTTAAGCTGAGCCTTGAAGTAAATCTGTGTCAATTGTCCAGGGTCCAGCTGGGCCCAATATGGAGAAGGATAGCCCTAGACAGTCAGCTAAGAAGATGTGAACATTTTACTAAGGAAACTTATGATACTGACCAGTACTAACCTTGAAATCAGAGGACAAGGGTCCAAGCAGCTCCACTAATGATTCCTACCTACATGACCTTGGGCAAGTCACTTAACTTCCCTTTGTCTCAGTTTCTTCATCAATAAAAATGGAGGAAAGAGCATCTACATCACAGGGTGGCCCAGGATCAAATGAGATACCATGTGTAAAATGCTTTGGAAAACTTCAAACAGTAAATGAAGATGATGGTGATCATGCTCTGAGATTCTTTCAAGTTCTATGCTTATAATTCTTCGATCCTGTGTAGAAAGGATATTCTACTTAGCTGGTTTTAATGACATCATGACTCACTTTAGAAATTACACTGGTTAAAAATAAGTTTTATCAGCTTATTTACTTGTCATTTGCTCATTCCCCCCCATTCACACTCTCTCTCTCTCTCTCTCTCCCCCTGTCTCTCTCCCTCCCTCTCCCTCTACCTCTCCCTCTTTTCTCTCCCTCTCCCTCTTTTCTCTCTCTTCTCTCTTCTCTCCTCTCTTCTCTCTTCTCTCTCTTTCTCTCTCATAAAAATTGAGTGCAACAAACAAATTTCTGTAACTTTCCTAGCCAACTCAGTGAGAGTTCATTCAGTTTTATTCCCAAGGTATATGACTCCTATATCCCATCCCCCTAAACCCCACCCCATTCCCATCTGAATAGACTCACAGAGATTACCAAATCTCCTCCCTTGATAGCTAAGCAAACCAGAAAAAAAAAAGTTAATTGCCTTATGGAGAATGATGGAAAATGCCTCTTCTCCCAAGGATCATCATTTTAAATAAAGGCTGAAACTGGATGAAGGCCAGGGATGTAGGTCACTGGTCTTCAGAGGAATCAGTGAGAGCCTGTGCAAGTCCCTCAGGAGGGAATAATGCTGCATCTACTTGGTGAGTTTTATTCTCTAAGTGGCTTTGAAATTGACAAATAAATTCTCATATATTGATCATCCATGAACAGAAGCTAGTTCATTACTGGGGTCCAGTAGAGTAAAGAGAGAACAAGACTGGAGTCAGAAGAGCTAGGGACAGATCCTTACTCTCACACTGACTGCTGGGGTCACCCTAAGAAAGTCATCACCCCACTCTGGTCCTCTGATCCTCTTTTTTCTACAAAATAAGGAGGTTGTTCAAGATATGTCTAAGGCACCATCCGGGTCAAAATTAATGATCTTGAGATGTAATTTTCTGAAATCAATTAATTACCAGTGCTAGGATGTTAGGATACCTTGCATTCAGGAGAGGGGACAGGGAATAATAATGGAAACTTCTGGAGTCATGAATTTTAATCATCAATAAACTTCATAATGAATGAAAATTAAATATAGCCCCATGGTTTGAGAAAGAGAGAGATACAGAGACAGAGACAGAGAGGAGAAGAGAAAGATGAGAGACAGAGACAGAGAGATAGAGACAGAGAGAGACAGCGAGAGACAGAGAGACAGTGAGAGAGACAGGGGTGTGAAAGACAGAGACACAGACAGGGGGGAGAGAGAGAGAGAGAGAGAGAGAGAGAGAGAGAGAGAGAGAGAGAGAGAGAGAGAGAGAGAGCAAGTTAGAGACAGAGAGAATGAATGAATGTTTTTCTGGCCATTGAGAATCCCCTGTCAGATAAAAGGCAGGGGTAGGGAAGAGAAAAACCTAATGTGCTAGGGTCTGATTTTCAAATGAAATTATCCACTGCCCTTTCTTAACTATCCACAGGATGAAAGGAGACTTCAAACAGCTAGGCAGGGCAGGTTTTAATTTATTCTGCAGAAGATTTCTTGTGCCTAATTCTCTCATATCTATGGAACTGAAGCAGCAACAGAGAAGTGTTTGAAATTTTAAGAGTCAGTATCAAGTTGGAAATGATACATTCTGGGATAAACAGAGGATGAGGGGGATCTAGTAAGGAAATAATGGAAGCCAGGATGAAGTGCCTTCTCATGAGGGCTTCAATTTATTAGCCTTTCTGCTAGTGGGGTGCAGAAATGGTAATATATTGCTGAGGAAACAAAGATGGGAGGCAGTGTACTCCAATGGATAGTGACCTAGATTTCATGTCAGAGGATGTGAGTTGGATCCTGGCTCTACTACTTGTTGCCTTAGTGACACTGGACAAATCAATTCAGTCCTCTGTGCCTCAGTTCCTTCCTCCTCTAGAAAATGAGGCATTTGTGCCAAATGGCCTCTAAGGTCCCTTCAAGCTCTGAATCTATGATCGTCTAAAGTTGTGTGTTTGTAAGGCCATTGAGAAATCATGAAGTAGCCAGGCAGGGTTTTTATTTTTTTATTTTTGCCCTCTCATTAGTTAAGTCTATTAAAAAAAAAACCACATGATGCATCTTTTGGTGGGATCATAGAATTCCATGACTGGAAGATGCCATTGAGATCATTTCATATAACCATTTCCTTTTTTCACGAAGAAGGAAACTGGGCAATCCAATGGGATTAGGGGTCTTTCCTGGCTAAGGACTAGAATAGAGACCAAGAAAGCAGTGTCCACACCTCTCCTCAGATCATACTACCTTGGAAGCACCAAAAAGTTCCAAACCCCAGAACTAGATGTGAAAGCAGGAGTGCAAAAGAGCCTGAAACTTGAGAGAGTGCCCTTCCTCCCCCATGCTGGGAAGACACTCCAAAATTAACATAAAATTCCAAATTAAGAAATAGAGTAGGAAAATGAGCAAACAACAACAACAAAAGAACCACACCATAAAAAGCTACTGTGGTGACAGGGAAGATCAAGACACAAACTCAAAAGAAGATGATGCAAGTCAAAACAGCTACAAGCAATGCATGAAATAAAAAGAGAATTGGACAGAAGCCTGACAAGAATTCCTGGAAGAGCTAAAAATTTATTTTCAAAATCAAATAAGAGCAGTAGATGTAAAATTAGGTAAAGAAATGAAAGCAAAGGAATAAAATTATGGAAAGACAATTTACAGCCTGGTTTAAAAAAGCACAAAAATACTGAATAAATTAACACCTTAGAAAGCAGAATTGGCAAAATGGAAAAAGAGATACAAAAGCTCACTGAAAAAAACATAATTCCTTAAAATGTAGAATTGGACAAGTGGAAGCTGATGACTCCATGGGACATCAAGAAACAATGTTAAAAACAAAGTTAAAAGAATGAAAAAAAGAAGAAAATGTGAAATATCTCATTGGAAAAACAACTGCTCTGGAAAAAGTATTGAAGAGAGATAATTTAAGAATTATTGGATTGCTTGAAAGCCACAATCAAAGAAAGAGCCTAGACCTCATCTTTTCCCATCTAAAAAAATCTCTCTGAGATACAGACCTAGTAATTATATTGCCAAATAAAAGGGTATGCACAGTTTTATAACCCTTTATAACCCAAATTGCTCTCTAGAATGGTTGGATCAGTTCACAACTCCCCATGTCTCAGTTTTCCCACACCCCCGCCAACATTTCTAATTTTCTTTTTTTTTCATATTTCCCCCCAGTTTTCTCTTTTCCTTCTAACCTTGGTTGCATTGGCTTTGTTTGTGCAAAAACTTTTAAATTTTATATAATCAAAATTACTATTTTACATTTTGTAATCCTCTCTGTATCTTGGTGTAACAACAATGTTGCTAGCAGCTGCTGTGGAGGTGAAAGACCATCACAAGACCAACAACAAGAGTGCTGCTACCACAGGTTCTTTGATCTGCTTTTCTAAGGAAAGCAACTGTAAGGGGTTAATAATTTTACTTTAATTAAATATACATATATCATTCACTTAGTTCACGGGAAAAAGTCAGTACCCTGATCTTCAGAGCAAATAAAAACAGAAATTACAAGCATTCATTATGTAAACAGAGCAAATAACACACAGAGATCAACAGACAGGCCTCTATCTGACCAAAGAATTATATAGTTACCAGAGAGAGAGGCACTAACATCTGGGTTTTCAAAGCTGGGGGGGCTCTTAACAATGGCTACCCAGAGTCTCGGCTGATCAAATCACATGACACTCTTCCAGTGAGAGCCGCATAACAAAAACACCAACCTCAGATCTTCTCAGGGTCAGAGGGCATCACAACCAAGGGACTCAAAACCATGCAACACTTCTTCAGGTGTCACAACTATTCAACTCGAACCTATGTGAACTAGGCTTTCTTGTTTCTTAAGCAAGTCAAAGACTTTTGATTCAATCAAAGAAACAAAAGACAACAAAAAGTCCACTTTGCTTGCTATTACATTTGAAAGGCAAGACTAGTCAAAGGTATTTGATTACCTTGGCATTCTAAAAGAGAAAACAAAAAAGTCCCACCCTAATTACCATAACACTTGTTTGGTTCTAAGTTCTTCCCTTATCCATAGATCTGCAGGTAAACTATTCCATACTTTCCTAATTTGCTTATGGTATCAATTTTAAGTCTAAATCATTAAGTTTAAATTGTCTTGATATATGGCGTGAGATGTTGGTCTATACTTAGCTTCTGCCATACTGTTTTCTAGCTTCCTCAGCAGTTTTTTTTTCAAATAATGAGTTTTTGTACCAAAAGCTTGGATCTTTGGGCTTACCAACCACTAAATTACTATGACCATTTACTATAATGTATTGTATACCTAATCTATGCATTGATTCACCGCTCTACTTCATAGCCAGTACCAGATTGCTTTGATAATTAACCCTTTATAATATAGTCTGAGATCTGATAGAGTTAGGCTACCTTCTTTCTCATTTTTTTAATTGATTTTCTTGATATTCTTGACCTTTTGTTCTTCCAGATGAATTTTGTTACCATTTTTTAGCTCTATAAAATAATTTTTGGTAATTTGATTGGCATGGCACTAAGTAAATTACTTTAGGTATTATTGTTATTTTTATTATATTGACTCAGTCTATCCATGAGCAATTTATATTTTCCCAATTGTTTAGATCCGACTTTATTTGTGTGAAAAGTGTTTTGTAATTGTGTTCATATACCTTCTGAGTTTGTCTCGGCGAGTAGACATCCAAGTATTTCATATTGTCTGTAGTTATTTTAAATGGAATTTCTCTTTCTATCTTGCTTCTGGGCTTTGTTAGTAAACATAGAAGTGCTGAAGATTTCTGTGGGTTTATTTTGTATCCTACAACTTTGCTGAAGTTGCTAATTATTTCAACTAGTTTTTTGTTGTTCCTGATTCTCTAGGATTCTCTAAATATACCATCATATCATCTGCAAAGAGTGATAATTTTGTTTCTTGTTGCTTATTCTAATTCCTTCAATTTCTTTTTCTTCTCTTATTGCCATAGCTAGCATTTCTAGAACAACACTGAATGATAGTGGTGATGATAAGCCTCCTTTCTTTTCCCCTGATTTCACTGGAAAAGCTTCTAGCATATTCCCATTGCAGATAATACTTATTCTTACAGTTAACATTTATTCTTTAGGATTAGATTATTTAGTTTCTCATGAGTTTGGATATCATCCCATCACAGACAATTCCCACACTATCTGTATATGTATACTTCTTCTAATTATTCTTATAGCGATAAGGTTCTTAAGAGTTGCAAATATTATCTTGCCATGTAGGGATATAAATAGTTTAAGCTTATTGAATCTCTTATATTTTCTCTTTCTTGTTTTTTATTTACATTTTTATGTTTCTCCTGAGTCTTGTCTTTGAAGATAAATTTTTTTTATTCAGCACTGGAATTAGGAATTCTTGAAAATCTTCTATTTCATTGAATGCCTGTTTTTCCCCCTGAAAGATTATACTCAGTTTTATAAGGTAGGTGATTCTTAGTTGTATCCCTAGCTCCTTTGCTGTCCAGAATATCATATTTTAAGTCTTCAACTCTTTTAATAGCTGCTAAGTATTATGTGGTCCTGGCTCTGCTGTATTTGAATAGTTTTTGCTGGCTCTTTGCAATATTTTCTCCTTGACCTCAGAGCTCTGGAATTTTGCTATAATATTTCTGGGAGTCTTCATTTTGGGATCTCTTTCAAGAGGTGATTGGTGGATTCTTTCAATTTCTATTTCACCCTCTGGTTCTAGGATACAATTTAGACCAATGTCTCAAACCATATACCAAGGTAAGGTCAAAATGGGTATGTGATTTAGACCTAAAAGTGATACCATAAGCAAATTTGGAGAGCATGCAGTAGTTTGACTGCAGATATATGGATAAGGGAAGAATTTATGGCCTAACAAGATATAGACAGGATTACAAAATATAAAATTGATTATTTTGATTATATAAAATTTAAAAGTTTTTGCACAAACAAAACCAATACAACCAAAATTAGAAGGAAAACAGAAAACTGGGGGGAAGTTTACAGCAAGTATCTTTGATAAAGGGCTAATTTCTCAAATATATAGAGAACTGAGTCAAATGTATAAAAATACAAGTGATCTCCCACTTGATACATGGCCAAAGGATATGAATAGGTTATTTTCAGACAAAGAAATCAAAGCTATCTATAGTCATGTAAAAATGTTCTAAGTCACTATTGATTAGAGAAATGCAAATTAAAACAACTCTGAGGTACCACCTTACATGTATCAGATTGGCTAATATGACAAAAGAAGGAAAATGATAAAAGTTTGCAGGTATGTGGGGAAAACTGAGACACTAATGCATTGTTGGTGGAGTTGTGAACTGATCCAACCATTTTGGAGAGCAGTTTGAAACTATGCCCAAAAGGTTGTAAAACTGTGCATACCCTGTTATTCAGTAATGTTATTACTGGTCTGTATCTCAAAGAGATTTTTTAGAAAGGGAAAGAACCTATTTGTACAAAAATGTTTATAGCAGCTTTTTTTGTGGTGGTTAAGAATTGGAAATCGAAGGGATACCTATTAATTGGGAAATGGCTGGACAAATTGTGGTATATGATTGTAGTGGAATATTATTGTACTTTAAAAAATGACAAGCAGTATGATTTCAGAAAAACCTGGAAAGACCTACATGAATTGATGCAAAGTGTAGTGAGCAGAACCAGAAGAACATTGTACATAGTAACAGCAATACCGAATGATAATCAACTGTGAATGATTTAGTTACTCTCAGCAATACAATGATCCAAGAAAATCTCAAAGGACTAAGTGATGAAAAACGCTATCTGCTTCCAAAGAAAGAATCTGAAAGCATCTGAATACAAATCAAAGCATACTATCTTTTTCTTCCTTCCTTCCTTCTTCCCCCCTCCTCAACTCGCTCCCTCCCTCTTTCTTTCTGTTTTTGAGTTTTCCAGCACAAAATGACTAATATGGAAATGTTTTGCACATTTTCACATATATAACCTATATCAGATTGCTGACTGTCAGGAGGGATAGAATTTGAAACTCAAAACTTTTTAAAAAGCAATGAATTTTAAATTGTTTATGCATGTAATTAGGAAGAAATGTTTTTTTTTTAAATAAACAGGCTTCAGAGAAAAAAATTGACTTGCACAAATTCACACAGCCAGAAAATACAGAGCCAGCACTTGAATAGCTGCATTTTCCATCGTAGTGCTCTTTCAACTCTGTGCCTCAGTTTCCCCCTTTCTAATAATAATGCCTACTTTAAAGTATTGTTATGAGAAGCAGATGAGAGGTGCAAAATGCTTTTACAAACCTTAAGGTGCAATATAAATATCACTATTAAGGCTACAAAATGTCTCTTTTACCCTGTGGAAGTCACTAATATTCTCTTGGCCTTTCTTGCTTCATTTCCTCTACAATCCACCTGGCTAGTGTTCATCCAACCTTTATTCCAAGACCTCCAATGAGGGCAAACTCATCCCCTACAGCAGCCCATTCTGCTCTTGGATAGTTCCAGTTGCTAGGAAGTTTTTCATTAGACCAAACTAAATTCCTCTTCTCTAAAACTTATATCCATTGCTCCTCATTCTATGCTTCAGGGCTAACCAGATGAAATTTCTTGCCACTTCCTTTGAGAGTTCTTCAGATATAGCACTAGGACTGGAACTCAGGTCTGCTGACTCCAAACCTATCACTCTTTTGCCTATGTTTAACAAAAAATTTAATGATGCCTACCCTGTTCCAAGCATTGTGCTGGGTGCTGTAGATATAAGGAAAATGGGAATAAAATGGGAATGAAAAGGAAGCACAGACCCTGATCTCAAGGAATTTACATTATATTGGGTATGTGGGTTATACCATGGACACATGTAAAGGAAATGGATCATTTGAGGAGGGAAGTAACACATGTGCTTCCATCTTCCCCTGCCTAATTGTGCTATTTGTTTATTTATTTGGTCTATGCCCCCACTTTTATCAGTGTAGACAACTTCTTCATTGGAATTTCCCTCCGCACGTGCAGATAGATACACAGAGATAGATAACTTTCTTGGGGGCTAAGTGGTTCAGTGAATAGAGCCCTGGACATGGATTCAGAAAGCTCTGAACTGGCCTCTAAGATTGGGCTCTAAGGCTGGGCTAGATGGGCCCTGATTGGGCTAGATAGTCTCTAAGTGGGGCTACATGGGCTCTAAGGTCCCTTCCAGCTCTAGATGTATGGCCCCATGATACCTCCCTGATTCTCAGGAGCATCTTGCACCTTGAAGGACACTTGTGGGTTACAAGTACAATTGTTAGTCTTCCTCTTCCACATTCCTGTAGTCACTATTTGTATTTTATTTAGTCTGGACCCCTGCATTCATTGCTGTAGGGAGTTCCTGAGAAGGAAAATCTGTTCATCAATGCAGATCTGTACCTTTTCTTTTAACTTATAGTCTTAGAAAGTTTCCTATGACAGTGAGACAGTGAGTGAGTCATATATGTAGTATGTAGCAAAGGCAAGACTTGAACCCCGGTCTGCTAGGTTCCAAGATCTCTCTTTGCACTACAGTATCTGTATATATCTCGTTTCTACATAGTGTTTGTCTGTGTTCTCCCCCAGTAGATTATGAGCTCCCCAAGGGTCAGGGACTCTGTTGCCAAAAGTGTGTGACATATAGCAGGTGTTTACTACGTGCCTATTGACTGGCTGCCTACATCATCCTGCTGCTTGATTAATACAAGTCTCTTTGCAAAACTCCTTAAAGAATTGACCTTTTAAATATTTGCCATTTCCCAACGGTGAGGTGGCTTTGCAACTGTCTTGGAAGCTTTATGAATGACTGGCTATTCAAGGACACAGCCCTCCCCCATTCTTCTTTGCATTGTTATCCAAGAGGATTGCTCTTGAAGTTAATAACGCAAATGCATTCATCTTCAATGGCCATGCTCACAAAAAAACAAATCGCCTCTACAGTCAAAACTACAAATTTGGGCCTTAATCAATATTGGCCTTTTATGGGCTGTCTATAAAGAGCCCTGGAGATATAGCATTGCTTGATTGCCTGGGAATAAAGATTGATCAGTCCAATATATTCTTCTCTATAGATTCTAGGCTGATTCACATACTGTCTGCAAGCTGATTTCCCACACGCTATCCCTCTGCAAAATTATATCGTCAATATCTCTTCCCCTCTGTGTTCCTGGAAGACCTTGAAGCAGAGTGTGACCCCTGCAAATAGAGTTTGGGAGAGGTTACAGGTAATGTCTCGAATTTGACTTTGCCTCAGGATGCAAGTTAGGTCTTTTTTTTCTTCCAAGCTTCTTGAGGTCATAGCTGAGACTATTTTGTTTCTTCCCTCTGGAGTGTAGGGATTTGGGGTGTGTGTGTGTGTGTGTGTGTGTGTGTGTGTGTGTGTGTGTGTGTTGTGTGCATATGCATGTGTACTTCCTTACAGTGACAAGGGATCCTAGGATTACTGGTTTAGAGCAGGTAAGGGACCTCAGAGGCCACCTCTTCCAACCCTCCTATTTTACAAATGGAGAAATTGATGCCTAGAGAGAGGAAGCAAGCGACCCAAGTTTTAACAGGTGGTATGGGACAGAGCCTGGGTGTGAACCCAGACCCTTTGACTCCAAATCTAGGGCTTTTTCCACTGTCCTGATAACAGTAAGGAAGAAGAAGAGAACGATGGTCTTGGTGTGTTATATATCTTAGGCTTTCCATATTTCTGTTCTTTTATGAGAAGGGTCAAACTAACCTGGTGTACTGATAATTAAGAAGGGCTCTTAGCACTTATTCGATCAAGTGCCCTTGAAGAGTTTGGCCTTTGTTTCCTTGATTAAATTAGGAGTGCTTGATGACCTCCTTGCCTCAAGGGAAAGCCTAATTTACATGGTTTTAAGTGACATGTTTGTGACATCAGAGGCTTTTAGACCACGTGGGTTTAAGTTGCATTTTTGTGACTCTTTTAGGTCACATGGGTGAGTCTCATGTGTGACTCACCTTTGACCCTGAACAAGATATATAAACCCAGAGGTTGGCATTCTCCCTTGGGGCTCTCACTCTTGGTGGTGTGTTGATGTGGAGACTCTGGTCAGCTGTAGTTAAGAGCCTTCCAGCTTGTAAACTGGATGTTGAGACTTTGTTAAACCCTGGTAACTGTGCATTGAGATTTGAATCAGACAAGGTCTGTCTGTTGATGTTTGTAATTTGTTTGTATTTGCTCTGAAGTTCAGGGTGCTAGCTTTTTCCCCTGAACTAAGTGAATGATATTTGTATGCTGGATTAAAGTAAGATCGTTAATCTCATTAATGCTATTTTCCTTAGTAAAGCAGATCAAAAGAAACTGTGCTTACAGCATTCTTGTTGTTGGGCTTGTGTTGTTTTTTCACCCCCACAATAGCTGCTAGCCAAATTGTTGCAGCACCTGGCCAGTGGTTTGGGGATTGGCCCATTTGAAGACAATTCAGCCTGTATTTAATAATTAATCCATTTAGCCCTATGCTAAACTCAGAATTTGGTAATAGATATACCAAAGATGATGAAAAGGGAAAGTCAACTGGGGTCCTGTCCTTGGGGATCTTATAGTCTAGGAAGGGAGACTACTTTAATGCATGGTAGGATGAGCAAGCCAAAAAAGGGAGGTGAAAATGAGGTGTCCTTGGTATTCAGGAGTTGTTTGGGAGGGGAGGAAATATAGCAACAGAGGCAGAAAGAATGGAAAGGAGGAGGAAAGAGTGGGGAAGATAAAGAAAGAGAGAAACAGAAAAAGAGAAAGAGGGAAGAGAGGGTAAGATGAAGGAAGAGAGGAAAAGACAGAGAAAATGGAGGGAAGAGGAAGGGTAGAAGAAGATGAAGAGAGAAAGACAGAGAGAAGCAAAGGGAGGGAGAAAGTATGAGGAAGAGGAAGAGAAAGACAATAGAGGAGGAAAGGGGAACAAGGGAAGAAGATGAAGAGAAAGAGATAGACAGAAAAAAAGGGGAAGGAGGGAGAAAGAGTGAATACAATAAAGAGAGACAGAGACAAAAACACACACAGAGAATTTATCAGAATTCACTAATGTTCTTGTTGATGGTCAGTAATTTTTCAGTTGTGTCTGACTCTTCGTGACCCCATTTGAGGTTTTCTTGGCAAAGATACTGGAGTGGTTTGTCATTTCCTTCTCCAGCTATTTTACAGAGGAGGAAACTGAGGCCAACAAGGTTAAATGACTTATCCAGGGTCATACAGCCAGTAAGTATGTGAACATGAATTTGAATTCAGGTCTTCATGACTCTATGCCCAGCGCTCTACCCACTGTGCTACCTAGCTGCCTTACTAAAGTTCTTAGAATCTTTCTTCCCTGTATTTGGCAACAGAAGACCTAGGTTTAAGTCTTGCCTATGAAACATACAGGCTGTATCACCCTGGCCAAGTTACTTAACATCTCGGCCTCAATTTCTTTGTCTGCAAAATGGGTATAAAAAGACTGTCATGAGGGGGCGGAGCCAAGATGGCGACTGGAAAGCAGTAACTGGCGTGAGCTCCCCTCCAAGTCCCTCCAAAAACCTATGAAAAAATGGCTCTGAACCAATTCTAGAACTACAGAACCCACAAAGGGGCAGAGGGAAGCAGG
>CM053622.1:35601386-35645227 GCA_028646595.1 Phalanger gymnotis | reverse complement strand
AATAGATGTTCAGAAGTAAAAAAGTTTTTTTTTCATGTACCTAGAAAATAAGATGCACAGGCAATGGGGCATAGAGATTTATCTTGCCCTACAAGAAAGTGGGGGAGAGGGGGATGGAAGGGGAATGGGGGGACAGAGAGGAGGGCAGACTGGGGAACGGGGCAACCAGAGTGTACGCCATCTTGGAGTGGGGGGGTGGAAATGGGGAGAAAAATCTGTAATTCAAACGCATGTGAAAATTAATGCTGAAAACTAAAGATGTTAATTAAAAAAAAAGAATAAGTTTGGAACTCAAAATTTAAATAAATAAAAATTCAACTAAATTCAAAAAAAAAACTGTCATGAGTTATCTCACAGGGTTGTAGTGAGGAAAGTGCTTTGTTTATCTTAAGCTATCATTACCTGAGGGCAGTTAGGTGGATAGAGTGCTGGGCCTGGAGTAAGCAAGACTCCTCTTCCTGAATTCACATTCAGATACTTAGTAGCTGTGTGACCCTGGACAAATCACTTAACCCAGTTTGCCTCAGTTTCCTCATCTGTAAAATGAACTGGAGAAGGAAATGGTAAACTAGCCTAGTATCTTTGCCAAGAAAACCCCAAATGGGGCCACAAAGAGTCAGACTCAACTGAACAACAAAAATCACATACCTGCTATCTTTTCATCATTACATTATCATTGTAGGGGTTAGGGGACTTTCACCTTCATTGCTATAGAGAATTCTGAATAAGAATACCCCCTGAATTAGTGGAGAGTCACATCTGCTTTGTAATTTATAATCTCTGGGAAACTGTAACAGCAATGCTGCTTGAAGCTGCTGTGGCTGTGTAAGGCCAATAACACCAGCACACAGGAAGGCTGCTAGCACAAGCTCTTTGATCTGCTTTTCTAAGGAAAGCAACTTTAAGGGGTTTACAATCTCACTTTAATTAAACATACATGTATCATTCTCTTAGTTCAGCGGAAAAATTCAGCAACCTGAACTTCAGAGAAAACACAAACAGAAATTACAAGCAGAAATTATATAAACCGAGCAAATAACACAGATCAGCAGACAGGGCTTCTGTCTGTCCATAGCAGTACATACATAGTTACCAGAGAGAGAGAAGCACCAACATCTGGGTCTTCAAAGCCAGGGGGCTACTTAACAGGTACCCAGAGTTTCATGTGACCAACTCACATGAATACTTTTCCATTGAGTGAGCCACCAAGTAAAATGCTAACCTCAGAGTATGCTTCAAATACACTTCTTCAGGGTCAGAGGGCATCACAGTCATGTGACTCAAACTCATGTGACTTAGGCTTTCTTGTGACTTAAGCAGGTCACCAAAGACTTTATTCAAAGACTCTTGATTTAAACAAAGGCAAGACACAATCAAAGATATTTGATTGCCTTAGTGCTGAGAAGCACTCCAAAAGAAAAAAACAGCCAGAAGTCCCACTTTGCTTGCCATTACAGAGATCCCTAGGGCACTTAGAAGTTCAGTCACTGTCCCAAGAACACACAATTTGCATGTCAGGCAGGATCTGAATCTATATCTTCCTGGTTTCAACTCCTCGTCTCCATACTGCCTTTCTTTATTTTTATAAACCAAAAATAAAACCATAACAACAATAATAATCACAATAAAATTATTGTTGAATTAATACAGTAATTATTATTAACATTAATAATTATGAATTATAATATTTTTAGTGTGTACAACATGCTATATACCATGCATTAAGGACTTTGGAAGTCCTTAATTGAATCACAGACATTTTAAAGAACTTCATATCATCTAATTCACACGTATTCATATGGGGAAGCTTCATGACCTATGGACAGAGTGCTAGACTTTAAGTCAGGAAGACTTGGGTTTAAATTCCACCTCAGACACTTCCTAGTTGGGTGACCCTGGGCAAGTCATTTCACCTCTTCCAGTCTGTTTTCTCATATATAAAATGTAGAAAATAAGAAAGGGAGCACATATCCAAAGGTGTGTTGGGAGGCTCAAACAATATGCAGTGATCTTTAAGTCCTATGTAAAACGTCAGCTATTATAATTGGAAATGTGAGTGCCTACTTGCATTATTAGGGAGACATTCTTTTACCAATAAAATCGTAGTTCTGGGCCAAAAAAAATCATCTTCTTAATCACCGTTCTTCTTGTTGGGATGATGCTGATGCCTTTAAGAAGCTTCTAGTTTCCATGATTGCAGAGTCAAGCCTCCAAATAGTTAGATTCTATCAAAATCAAAAAGAAAAAAAATGCTTAATCCAATGCTTTTAAAATGATGGGTAAATAACTGCTGTGTTAATTGAAGGTAAAAATGAACACTAGTCTGATGTTGCCCGCACGGAAAGAGGGCTGGATTTGGAATCAGAGGACCTGAAGCCAAGTCTTAGCTCTGTCTCTTACTAGCTATTCCTATGTAGCCTTAGACAAATGACTTAGCCTTTCTGGGTCCCAGTTTCCTCATCTGTCAAATGAAGGGGGTATACTAGATAATCTCTAAGGTCCCTTTAGTTTAAAATCTCTGGTCCCACTGTGAAATCTCTTGTATCCAATGGTGGTGAGCTACATCCAAGGTTATCTTCAGGTCTTACGCACACTGTTCTAGCTCTCATAAATAAGAGAGAGAAAAAAGTCAAAGAAGGAGGAAAAGGAATCATATGTTCAAAATTACTTAGAGTATCTCTTTTGTGGTAGAAAAAACTAGAAACTTAAGGGGTACCTATCACTTGGGGAATGGCTGAACACAAAAATTGATGAAAGAGATAATTCAAGAGACACCTGAACAAGTTGTGATGTATGACTGATGGAATACTATTATGCTTTAGGAGATGAACTCAATGATCTTAGAAAAACATGGAAAGACTTGTACAAAATAATGAAGAGTGAAATGAGCAGAACCAAGAGAACATTGTATACAGTAACAGCAATATTGTTTTAAGAATGACTTGGAACAAATAAGTCTTATTGGCTATGATAAATACCCAAATTAACTCTAAAGGACATATGAAGAAAGACACTATCTATATCCAGAGAAAGATCTGATGAGTAGAATTATGTATAGAATAATTTTACATATGTATACATATATATACACATATGTACGCGTACATACATATATGTGCATATATATACTATATATGTCTGTGTGTATATACATGTATATGTATGTATTAACAGACATATATATTTCTGTCTAAAATGGCCAGGTCTAGGGTGGGGGAGGAAAGAATTTAAAAAGGAAAAAAGAATTTTACATGATAACTGTGTTTTGGAATAGCAAGTTGTCCATAGTAGATTTGTAGTTTCAAGTGCAATCTTCTTTTTTATTATCCTATATTATGGAAATATTTTTATTCCATAAATTAACTATAAAATACATTTTAAGAAAATAGAGGACTCTGGGAAGACTTGTCTGAACTGATACAGAGAGAAATGAGCCAAACATGAAAATAATTCCTACAGTACAACATTGTAAAAGAAAATTTTGAAAGACTTAAGAATTCTAATCAGTGTGTTCATTAATCATGGTTCCAAAGGATTAATGATGAAGAATGGTATCTACTCCTGATAGAGAGATTAGAGACTTAAGATACTGAATGAGATCTATCCATTTTTGAAGATAGCCAACATGGGAATTGATTCTGCTGGATAGAGAATATTTACTAGGATGAGGGGAATGTGTGTTTCTTTTTTTTCTTTTTTCTCAATAAGAGGAGCAAGAGATAGGAGATGAGAGGGAGAGGAAATAATTCTCAATATTTGAGAAAAATTCAATGAAAAAATGGTAAGTAAAGGAGAAAAATATTTCAGCACTACCTTCAATGTAGGTAATATGAAATAGCAAGAGGGCATTATGAGAATATGTCCACCTCAGGAATAGGACACAGGAGAAATGTCATTTATTTACCAGACAGCCCATCTCCCTTTGGACTTTTCCTGGAGGATGCAGCATTATAGCATGCTCCATCTAGAAAGCCAACATCTGTTTCAGTGAAGAAGAGGCCAGATTTTAAAGGTGTGACATTAACACTGATTTATCTAATCATAAAGATAAAGGAAAATAAAATGCAGCAAACACCCTTGGCGTGGAGTGATCAGAATATATGGCCATAGAGGGGAAGCGTGGCTGGTGAAGCATGGGATGTAAAATATTGTTTTATGAAGTGTGAAGAGAGCAAGAGAGCAGCCTGCCAAGGAGGGGGTGGGGGGAGAGGTGGGAGTCAAGAGGAAGAAGAAGTAATCACCAAAATAAAATGGATGAAATGTTTATGGATCTACTTGAATTTTGATTCATGTCTGTTTTACGGCTTTCATTTTGAAAATGGCGGTGTAGGGGGAAATAGCTAGTGGCTGAAAGTCTTGAGGAGACAACAAGCTCCCCTGAGCCTCCCTAAGGACTAAGGAAGAGAGAAATGTTCTTTCATTGTTCTCCCAAGGATGCAGGAGTGATGTATGGGTGGCATTTTCATCTGCATATTTCGCATCTTCTTTGTGATAATGCATGTTAATGTTAGTGTCAGGAGAGGATCATTGGGGATCAGGCCCTCCATCTTCCATGACTCCTGGCATCATAGACTGTGGAGGATAAGCATAGACACCTTATCAGGAGTCAAGGTATGATGGATGGAGCCAGGGTTCAATTTCTTGGCTTTTGCATTATCCCTCACCTTCTTAAAACCAAACCTAACAAAATAATCATAAATGATCTGAAGTATAAGTCACGGGCTACAACTTCATCTTCTGAGCTGAGTATATGCATGGAATATGTCTGTTTGGTAAATAGCAAGAACTAATTTTGCACCTCCTCAAAACAGAGCCCTGAGCACTGGGGAAACATACAGAGCTTCATTAGGAAACAGCCCTTCTGACTAGGCTAGTCAAGTCAGATCAACAAACATTTTTATTAAGCACAGACCATGTGCTGGGCACTGTGCTAAGTGCTGGAAATACAAAGAAAGGCAAAACAAATCTCTTCTGTCAAGGAACCCATAGTCTAGGGGGGAGACAGCCTGCAAACAACTGTACAAACAAGCTCCATACAGGATAAATTGGAGGCAATCACCAGAGGCCAGGCACTAGAATTAAGAGGGATCAGGTAAGGCTTCTTGCAGAAGGTAGGATTTTTGCTGGGACCTGAAGGAAAACAAGAAGCTGAGATGAGGAGGGAAAACATTCCAGGCATAGGGGACCACCAGTGGAAATAATCATTGGGAGATGGAATATCTTGTTCAAAAAGCACCAAGGAAGCCAGTCACTGGATTGCAGAGTAAATGGAAGAGAATAAGGTATAAGACTGGAAATGTAGGAAGGAGCCAGATTATGAAGAATTCCAAAGGCCAAATAGTTTTATATTTGAACCTGGAAGCAATGAGAAGCCACTGGAGTTTATTGAATAGAGGGGTGACAGCCACTTCTATACTTTAGGAAAGTCACTTTGGTAACTGAGTGGAGGATGTAACAGGGAGAGACTTGTGGCAGGGAGATCAACCAGTAGGCTATTGCTGTTGTGTCCAGATGTCAAGTGATGAGAGCTGGACCAAAAACAATAACTAACATTTTTATAGCACAATGATGTTTGCAAAGCATTTTTCACATGCTGTCTCCTTTGAGAGCCTCCTTGGGGCTTGAGGTGTAGGAAGAGGAATAGCCAAAGGAGAAGTGGAGATATTATAGGATAGGGACTCCTACCTCCATGATATTACACAAGCTATTGCCCACGAGTGGAATGCTCTGCCTCCTCATCCTTCTGTCTTGGAAACCCTACTTTCATTCACAATACCTCAAATATTAATCCAATATTAGGGCTTCCTTCACCAACTATTAGTGTCCTCCACCATCCCCCCATTTTTGTATTTACTTATCTGTGTATATGTTATTTTGACCCATAGGCTATAAGTTCTTTGAGAGAAGAACTGTTTTCATTTCCCTCTGGGACCACTCTCACAACTTGCACTCATAGGTTGGGGTCTTAAAATAGAAGCTTGCTACTCCTTACTTTGGGTATCTAGGAGTAACCCCTGAAGGTTTCTAATACTGTCACTCGTGAGCCCCCACCAATATGCTTCCCACTAAAATCAGTCGTTCAAACTTAAGTAGCTTTTAATAATGGTATTTACTAAAGTGACATAATAAAAACATTTGGAGGAAAATTTCCCCCCCAATGACCTCAGGAATATTCTTCAATGGAAATATACAATATCCATTGGGAAAAATGAACTTAAATACAAAGTAAAATCATAGTAAGGTGCTAATTCAAGGAACAAATGTGGCAAAAGATTAATTTTAAGCTCTGGGGTACTGAAAATCTTATCTTGAGACAGTAGCTACCATTCTTTTTCTGGTACGAATGACAACACTCATTGAAGCTACCTTTTCAGGGAGGTAGGGTGAGGTGGTACTATTTTCAATATATTGCCTCAAATAAACATAATATAAAATTAGACAGGATAAATATAATAAAGAGGTACAAAGAAAGAATGTCTCAGGGATAAAGGTCATTGCCAACTAAGGAACTAGCAAAGGCTTTCCAGAAGGGTATTCTAAATCTTAATGGCCCCAGAAAATGCTCTTGCTTTGTGACCTGTCAAATATGTGCTATAGCCAAAAACTCATGTTTGCTATATTTCAAGGGAGAACATACCAGTTGTGATTAGTAAGTGGATATTTTCCCAGTATTCTCAAATATCCAATCAGTCCTTGTTCATATTAGGGCAGTATGCTATCAGAAGAGGCCCAGTAATATCTATGGTGAAGTTCAGAGATACATATGCCAAAAGACTGTTTCCTAGCCAATAATTTTTCTCCTACCTGTCTGATCTGATCATTCCTTCTTAGTCTCTTGCTGGAGCTTCCTCCAGATTGCTTCCACTAATTGCGGATGATGCACAAGGGTCTGTCCTGGGCTTTCTTCTCTTTCTGTACTATCTTATTGGGTAACTCCATCATCTTTCGTTGGTTCAATTATCACTTCTATTCAGATGATTTTCAGATCTATTTATTCGGCCCTAACCAATCTCTTGGCCTACAGTGGCACGTCAACAAGTTCTTATGGAACATCTCAAACTGGATCTCCTGTAGATATCTAAAACTCAACATGTCCAAAATTGAACTCACTCTATCTTTCTCCTAAAGCGCTCTCGTCTTCCTTTTATTATCAAGGGCACCATCATCCTCTCTAGCTACTCAGGCTCACAGTCTCAGTGTCGTTGATTCCTCACTCTCACATGCCACAAATATCCAACCTGTTGCCAAGTTTTGTCATTTCTCCTTTTGCAACTTTTCTCACTTTTCTCCACTCACATAAATGCCACCATAGTACAGACCTTCACCCCCTCATTCCAGAATATGGCAATTACCTGCTAGTTGGTCTTCCTTCTCTCCTCTGCTCATGTTTACCCTCCACTCAGCTGCCAAAGTGATCTCCCTAAACCATAGAACTGACCGTGTCACCCTTCTTACTCAATAACATTGGTTGGCAATCTTACCTCCAGGATCAAATGTTAAATCCTCTCTTTGGCTTTTAACAACTTCAGCAAGGCTTCACAACCTTGCCTCTTTCTCTATTTCCAGTATTCTTACATTAAACTCCCCTTCATGTACTCTACAATTCAGTGACAATAACCTCCTGTTCCTCAACAAGAGATTCCAACACTTCACTCCATGACTTTTCACTGGACATCCTCCATGTCTAGAATATGCTCCATTTCCTCTTTGGCTCCTGGCTTCCTTGGATTCTTTCAACATTCAACTATTCAAACTTTTGAAAGAGGCTTTTCCTTCTTCAGCAAATCCCCTTCCCTGCTAGTATCTTTTCTCTGAGATGACCGGTCATTAATATTGTATATATATTGTATATGAGTTTGCTTTGTATATGGCAAGCCCTCACATCAGAGGTGCTAGTTCTCCCTAAACATCCCATACACCTCAGAGCTGCTCATCTACCTTTGCTATCCACCTGGCACCCAACTCTCACCTGGAGCTCCAAGAAGCTATAGCATACACAGCGGCCACACTCTGGTAAAACTCTCTCAGCAGACGGGCTAAACCAGGTTGAGAGTAACCGCCTCGAACCCATTGGCAAGTTACAGGAATATCTGCCCCAAGAACGTGAAGACTTCCTCCAGCGTAATGGGCGAATGAGGACAACTTGTACTGATGGCCATGAAGGCAGCTGAAGCAGGAAAAGCGGAGCGCTTAGAGCTTGGGCAGACAACAAAGATGCCAAGGACGTCCACCATATCCAGGCGGTATTGGCTTTTGACTTGCCACTGGACTTTGATGACTCTGGAAAAGAGAGCGAGGCTAACGTTGCACAACTCCGTCTCACCTAAACCCAATTCATGTGCAAGTCAAGACATCGCCCAGTGTTCGCATTGATTTTCTTCCTTGTCTCCTCCTTTAGGATGGAAGTTGGCTTTGCATAGGGATTGTGTTTTTGCCATTTATATCCCCATTACTTTGCACAGTATCTGGAACATCTGGCTAAATAAATGTTTATTGCCTGACTGACATGGTAGCCACTCATAAGATGTAGAATGGTTGTGATAATCTACATTGATGTGTCATGGACCCATGATCACCAGCTTAGAAGACCCCTTATTTTCCAGCAGAGACATGCCTGAGAGAACAAATCCATCACACCTGTCTCAGTGAAGAAAGGTTTAATCAGGCATTCAGTCATGAACATCTTTGAAAAGAAGAATCTTGTGCTCAGAAAGTTGAGTGTTCTGTTCCACCAGCAATGTGATGTAGTAAAAAGATTCCTAGACTTAGGGGCCAGAGTTAGTGTCCTGACTGATTTATAATGGCTATATGACCTAAAGTAAGCTGCTTACCATCTCGGAGTATCAGTTCCCTCATCTGTAATATGGGTCCAATAACCCTTGCAGGGTGGCATAGCAGTGGAAAGCTAGTCATGGTGATAGAAAGCCTTGACTTTAAGTCATGGCTCTGACACATACTGACTGTGTATCTCTGGGCAAATAATTTAGCCTCTCAGTGTGCTAAACAACTTACTAAGACCATAAATTGGAAAGGAGGTGACAACCTGTATTAATGGAACTCTCTCACAGGGTGCTTCCTTTGCCAATGAAATAAATCACAGGTGCGGGCCCTATCTCTTGATCTATCTACCTCCCAGGGTTATGAAGCAGAAAACACTTTTTAAGAGCTCTAGAAGTTGGAGATTGTTTGATGATGATGATGATCATGTTCATGATGAAGACACAGGTTACAGCTTATTACCAAGGGTAATTTTACAAATGATATAAAAAGACATCAGCCATGTGGTGTATGATCCAAAAATAAGTGAGTCAGTCATGGAGCAAGGAATAACAGATGGATAGCCCAAGTGATGCATTGGTACCAATGTCAGACGACTTAGAGCAGGGGTGGAGAACCTGAGGCCTCGGGGTCACATATGTGGCCCTCTAGGTCCTCAAGTGTGGCCCTTTGACCCAACCCAAACTTCAGAGAACAAATCCCCTTAATAAAAGTTTGGATGCAGTCAAAGGGCCGCACTTGAGGACCTAGAGGGCCGCATGTGACCTTGAAAGTACGAGTTCCCCACCCTGGACTTAGAGGAAGGGCTGTAGAATTCTGGCTACGCCACTTTTAGCGGAAGATACATTAATGAGTCACACAGGATAGGCAGATATGCTTGGTAAAGACCTTATCTTTGAAGCAATGGTGGTTGTGGTTATAGTGGTGGATTGGTGATGGTGACAGAGTGGGCTGTGATAGTGATGGTGATAGGATTGGACAGGTGATGGTGATGTGATAGTGGTGGTGGAGGTGGTGGTAGTAGTAGTAGTAGTAGCAATAACAGCAGCAGTAGTAGTAGTGGTAGTAGGAGTAGTAGTGGTGGTGGTGGTAGTAGTAGTGGTAGTAGTAGTAATAGTGGTAGTTATAGTAGTGGTAGTAGTAGTAATAGTATTAATAGTGGTAGTAGTAGTAGTAGCAATAACAGCAGCAGTAGTAGTAGCAGTAGTAGTAGTAGTGGTGGTGGTGGTGGTGATAGTAGTAGTAAGAGTAGTGGTAGTAGCAGTAATAGTAGTAGTAGTAATAGTAAAATAGTAATAGTGATAGTAGTAGCAGTAGTAGCAATAACAGCAGCAGCAGCAGTAGTAGTAGTGGTGGTGCTAGTAGTAGTAGTGGTGGTGTTAGGAGTAGTACTAGTAGTAATAGTAGCAGTAATAGTAGTAGAAGTAATAGTGATAGTAGTGGTGGTGGTGGTGGTAGTAGTAGTAGTAATAGTGGTAGTAATAGTAGTGGTAGTAGTAGTAATAGTAGCAGTAGTAGTAATAGTGGTAGTAGTAGTAGCAGCAATAACAGCAGCAGTAGTAGTAGTGGTGGTGGTGGTAATAGTAGTACTAGTGGTAGTGGTGGTAGTAAGTAGTAGTAGTAATAACTTAAACAGCATTAAGAGGAAGAGGCACAATGGAAAAGGGGGAGTGGTCACTGAAAGTCACTTTGAATTATCCAAAGTATTTTAACACATACTGTCTCCTTTGACCCTAATAGTATCCCCTCAACTAGGTTTATTATTGCCATTTTGTAGATAAGGAAAACTGAGGTGCATAGAGAAGTGACTTTCCCAAGGCCACAGAGCTGGTATGTGTTAGAGACAGGACTGTAACCCAGGTCCTTTGAAGTTCATATTCAGCTCTCTGCTCCAGGCCTGGCCAAAGGGAAATTGGAGAAACACTACTGCATCATGGCCTTCTCTTACCATGGCTTCCATCGGTAACTTGACAATGATTGCAGCTTTTCAAGCTAGTTCTGTTTTTTTTTTTTGAGGGGAGAAGGCAGGGCAATTGGGGTTAAGTGTCTTGCCCAAGATCACACAGCTAGTAAGTGTCAAGTGTCTGAGGTTGCATTTGAACTCAGGTCCTCCTGACTCCAGGGCCAGTGCTCTACTCACTGTGCCACCTAGCTGCCCCTCCCCTCTCTTTCATTCCTCTCTCCTCCCCTCTTCTCCCTCCTGCTCTCCTATTATCTTCCTCTCCCTTCCCCCCTCCTCTCTCATTTCACCTGTCTTAAAATAATCTCCTTCAAGGCAGGGGCTATCTCACTTTTGTATCCCCAGCATTTAGCATGATGTTTGGCATGTAGTCAGCAGTTAATACATATTTTTTTTGTTTGTTCATTTTTTTTTCATTTATTTCCTGCCTTATTGTTAGGGTCACTTATTAACAAGAGCCTTGGTCCTCATTTTCCCCTTTTAAAAGGGTCTCTTTCTTCACAAAACCTGTGGTAACTGGTGGATTCTCTTATTCCAAAGAAAAACTTCCAGTGGGTATGGAATCTGGGTCACCCTTGGTCCTGGGAGGAATTCTGGCACTGAGCCAGGTAACCTTCTGCAGCCCTTACTCCCCACCTTACCAGGAGCCTACTTGTAATCAATTTCAAATCATTAATTGGACAAAAGAATTCTCAATCACTACTTCCCTAGGGTAGCCAAGATTTAATTTGCCAGAGACTTGTTTGTGCAGGCAATTTCTGTTTCACAAAGAGGAATATTTAGTGCTGTTGTAAAATTAATCGGGTATGTTCGGCACCAACCCCCACAGTTGAAGGGCTAAGAGTGGCAAATGACTGGTGTTTATTAATCATGTACCCTTAATAATACTTGGCTTTTTGAGAGATGCACCCAGGTCCCTGCCAAGTATCATGTTATTTCTCATCTATTAATGGAAGAGACTATGGCTCAAAAAAAAATTGCCTTAACCAGGAGCAAGCATAAGAGATCTAAATGCAAGGGTTTTTTGTTTTTTCATTTTTTTTAACCTAAGCTCAGTAAGTCCCTGTCTCTTATTTTTTTTTTTTATGTCATTAACCCTGTGCTCTCAATGGACTTCAGTCCTGAATGATGGAACATCTGAGCCTTATTCAGTCGCTTGTATGATTTAGAAATTGTCTTTAATCATTTTTAGTGCAATGCTAAAATCAAATATATCTTGCCTATACTTCAGTCTTCATTACTTCATGAGGAGTGGATGATGTTATTCAGAGCTATAGCTAGGAATTCCCGTCCCTGGGGCAAATTCAGTTGAGAATAGGGGTATAAATCTAAGGCATGGGGACTTCTGTCCATTGATGAGTTAGAGAAGTGACTGTAAGTCATGGAATTTTAGGAAGCTGAGCATGTGGGAGGCCAGAGAATTTGAAAGGGCTGGATGAGGGCAGAGTAAAAGACCCCGGGACAGGTATTAAAATTACTGGTGAGGAGGATCAGCCTGGTCTGTTTTCTGTAGCACCACGGATTTGGGCAGCATGAATGGAAGGTGAAAGGAGAGAATGATTTACTGAGCTATGGTTACAGAAGGAAGCACAGAAAATAGCAGCGGGGAACTAGGAGTGTGCAAGCTCCTCCTCCTCACCCAGTGGTCCAGGGTCCCCTAAAACTCCTTCTCTCGGGAAGAATATTAGCTGCCTAAACACCTGTTAGCTCACTTACTCCTTGGAAATTATTGGTGCTTTTCGAGGTGTCCATCCTGGAGAAGGTACCAAGAGATGTGGCATCTTTTAAAAAATTACTCCCTCCCATTCTCCTCCCTCCCTCCTTTCTTCCTCCCTTCCTCCCTCCCTCTCTTCCTCCCTTCCTGCCTGTCTGCCTTCTTTCCTTCCTCTCTCTCTCTCTCTCTCTCTCTCTCTCTCTCTCTCTCTCTCTCTCTCTCTCTCTTTCTCTCTCTCTCTCCCTTCCTGCCTCTCTCCCTCCTTCCCTCCTTTCCTCTCTTCCTTTTTTTAATTTTGGGAATATGGCAGTTGTATTTGACCAGAGCTCTGTTTCTTCTCTCACAAAGGCTGCTAGTTGCACAGTGGATAGAGATTAGACCTAGAGTTAGGATGGCTTGAGTTCAAACCCAGCCCTATGGCTTACTTGCTATGTGGCTCTGGACAAATCATTTCACCTTTGTTTGCTTCAGTTTCCTCAACTGAAAAAAGGGTATAATAATAGAATCCACCTTGCAGGGTTTTTGTGAGGCTCAAGGAATATAATACTTATTTTTCAAAAGCATTTCCCACAAAGCTTAACACATAGTAGGTGCTATGCAAATGCTTACTCCTTTCCCTTCCTCTCCAGGTTATTATTTATACTGCCTGAGCCATTATATGTATTATTCTTTTGCTTCTATTCTCATCATTCCACATCATGTTGTTCCATTTTCCCATGTTTCACTGATTTATCCCCATTTATCATTCCTTAAAATGCAGCAGAATTTCATTACATTTATATACCAGAATGTGTTTAGCCATTCTGCAATTTGGGTTCAATTTTTCATTTTCAGGTTTTTATCACAAAGATTTTTGTTATGAACATTTTTCTACACATGGATGTTTTCACACTGTCAACTTCACTTCTTGGGCTATAATTTCAATGGTGGGATATCCAGCAAAGAGATCTTGCTTCAAATCCTGCCTCTGACACATTCTGGTTAGACTGTTGTAGTTGTTCAATCCTATCCAGTTCTTCATGACCCCATTTGGGGTTTCCTTGGCAAAGATACTGAAGTGGTTTGCCATTTCCTTCTCCAGCCCATTTTACAGATGAGGAAACTAAGCCAAACGAGGTTTAGTGACTTGCCCAGGGTCATACTGCTAATAAGCGATAAGTGTCTGAGGACAGATTTGAAAGAGGAGTCTTCCCGACTCCAGGCCCAGTGCTCTACCCACCATGCCATCTAGCTGCCCTTGTTCCATGGCCCTAGGTAAAGTCATTTATCCTCTTGACATTCTGGGTAAATTTTTGAAATTCTAAGTCACAAATCACTTGGTCAACTGTATTCATAGTAGATCAAGAACTGGGGATGTTTAACAAAGAGAAGAAAAGTCTCTACAGGGACATGATAGATTGAAAGGCAATCAATCACATGGAAGTCATGTGCAAGAGGGATTAGATGTGTTGACCTCAACAGGCAGAAATATCATCAATGGGTGGATGCTACAGAGAGGCAGGTTTTTGCTTGACAGAAAGAAAAAAAACTTCCTAAAAACAGTGCTAGAGTCCTAGAGGGCAGTGGCCTGCCTCAGGAGGTAGCGGTTTCCCTCTCCCTAGAGACCCTGGGCAAGTCAATCTTATTTGCCTCAGAGGTCTTCCAGCAAACACTGGAGGACCACTTGTCAAGTATGTCATAAAGGAGATTTTTTTCCTGCTCTGATAGACTAGATGGCTGTTGTTTTCCATTCCAACCCTGTGAAATTCTGTTGTTCTTTGTGTGTGTCCCCTCCAACACAAGGACAGGGAAGGAGGCCAAGACTCTGAAAATCTGGTCATGGCCTCAGAATTAGAAGGAAATGTTTTCTTTCAAAATGAATGTAACTGTGGTCTCTAGTATAGTCATTCGATTACAGATTTAGAGTTGGAAAAGACCTTACATTTCTTCTAATCTAACCCCTCATTTTACAGATGAGGAAACTGAGACACTGGAGGGTTAAGTGATTATCCCTGGGTCAAATGGATGAGAACTAATAGAGGCAGGATTCTAGCCTAGGTCTTTCTGACTCTGAGTTGAGTATCTTATCCACTATACCAGTAGTCCTTACAAGCTTATCTGGGTGGATTGAAATGAACCAGGCAACCTAGTTTGGGATAATCATCTTTTGGCTGGGTGTCATCCATGTTGCTCTAAAATGGGCAAAAACCTTTGAACTGACAAGCTCAACAACTTACTTTAAATGACCCTCCCTTTACCCCCAACTTCACCTGAGTATACATGATGACCTAGGACCCCTCTAGGGAATAATTGGGAAGAGGAAAGTTCCTGTTCTCCCTGCCATTGGCTGCAAGGTCTTACCTCGCCTTGGAGGACTGTAAATTTCTATCCTCTGGTGGCCAAGTTTCATTAGCTTTCCTTCTAGACCTATTTTTCTCTCAGTGTGATGTCCAAAGTCTCACTGCGTAATTATCCTTATCCCAATGTGTCTGATTAAAGCATTTCACTACTTCTTCCAGCTGAAGGAGCTAACCAGAATGAATTGAGGTGAATTCTGATTGCTTTGTCATACACTAGATCCCATGTTCCATTTGCCTCTCTGATTAGATAGACAGATCATAAATGGGATAGTGAATAAAACACTGGGCCTGGAATCAGGAAAACCTGGATTTCAATTCAGCCTTAGATACTTATTAGTTGTGTGACCTTAAGCTAGTCACTTGACCTCCATTTACATAAGTTTCTTCATCTGTAAGATGGAGATTAGTAATAGCACCTCCCTCCCAGAGTTGTTGTGAAGATCAAATGAGATAATAATTATAAAGCTCTTAGCACAGTACTGTCACATATTAAGCACTATGAAAATTTTGACTATTACTATTATTATGATGATAGATATAATAGAGAGGTAGGTAGGTAGGTAGATAGTTAGATAGACAGATAGATGGGTGGACAGATAGACGGAAGGATGGACTGGACATGGAGTCAAGAAGACCTAAATTAAAATTCAGTCTCAGACACTTACTAGCTGTGTGACCCTGGGCAAGCCACTTGATCTCCATTTGCCTCAATTTCCTCATCTGTAAAATGAGGATGACAATAATTGCACCTACCTCCCAGGGCTGTTGTGATGACCAAATGAGAAAATAATTATAAAGTTCTTAATGCAGTACCTGGCACATAGTAAGTGTTATACAAATATTATCTATTAATAATAATAATAATAATAATAATAATAATAATAATAGACTGAAGGATAGAGATGGATAAACACCCATAGGTTTTTCCAGTACCTACTACTGCTATACCTCAAGTCCCTAAACTCTACTTTTTCTGTCATATTCCTATGCAGCCTTGGGATGCAAAACAGGGAGAGTTACCACTAATAGACCACTCTACTTGCCTTATGTGTCCTCTTTTCTTCCTCTTGATGTGAGAAGCAGATGCTTGAGGCTGCCTAAGACCAAAAAAAAAATGCTCAGAAATGCTCAGAAAAGGAGGTTGGTCTGTTTGGATGCATCTGCCACTTTGGCTTATGGAAGATCACACTTGAGCTGTCATTCCTACATGAACCAATCACTGTCCTTTTAGCACCCTGACTGTTCCTCTTAGCAACCCAGTGGAAGGACATAGCTTTTCTGTCAAGAGAGCCTTTAGACTCCTTATGACACATGTAGTTTGATATTGGGAGCTCAGTTCCAGGGGCTTGCAATTTAGGGGTTTGCCGTTGTACAATTCAAGGTTTTGTTGTCCAGTCTGTTTGTATACTTTAAAGGTATACAAAGTACCTTGCATATATACATATGTAATGGGAGGGTGGTACTCATGAACCAAGCAACCACCCTCCCACTTTGTTATGTATGGAGCTGAGCTACATTCCCCTTTACCATTCCTGGTGGGCCACATGTACTCTGACTCAACACTGAGGGTAGAGGATTCATAATTATCTCTAATTAAAGAGTAATATGAAATAGATCTGGAAAGATAAGTTGAAACTCCTTAGTGCCAAGGATCTTAAATGCCAGCTAAACAGTACATATTTTATTCTGTAGGCAATGGGAAGACACATAATGTTTTTGAGCTGGGGAGGACATGGTTATACCAGTTTTAGGAAACTATATATATATATACACATATATATTTATATATAGATATAGATATGTCACTTGATCTCCATTTGCCTCAATTTACTCATCTATCTATGTATCTACCTATTTTTTTAATTTGAGAAAGACATATCCTGCCTCATAGTACTTTTCCCAGTGGCATCATTAACAAGTTATACTTAGCTGATATGCCAGGGCTGTTTGCACCCCAAATGATCTAATCCTGCTTTCCAGTGTGTTGTCTTCTTCTTTCCCCTGAACACACAGAATTTCTAGCATGGGGATGTCCAGTTGGATCTAGAATGGAGCTCAGAGGTTATCCATCTACCAGAGGAAGGAACCGAGGCTCACAGTCACATGGAAAATAATTATCTGTGATGTAATTGGCGGAAATTTAAACCCCTGAATCCAGAACCAGATCTCTTTCCATTCAATCATACCGCCTGTTTCCCCACCCCAGCCTCCACTAACTACTATAACTTAATCTCAGAATCTTGATTGGCTGTTTCTCCCATGGAACATTGTGTAAATATTGACAGCAGGAATACATTGAAGAATAAGCCTCTACCACCACCCCCTTCTTTTTCTTTAGAAGTAACAGGAGGCAACATATCTAGCCAATGACAGGAGAATGTAGTTGTGAGAACAGCAGAAGACTCCAATCAGCTGTTTACTAGCTAACATCAATGGCACCTAGAAAGGGTCCAGGATATAGCAGGTACTCACAGCCCAATAACCACCACACATGAAGACCAGAAATACAGAAGAATGAGGCCCAACCCAAAGACTCTCCATAATGCATATTAAATCCTTTGTAAACCATAGACTGAAATGAGGCCTCTTAATATAATTCTTGTTTCCAGATGCCTCATCTGGGCATGGGGGTGACTCTATGCCTTCAAACTCCAATTGATATCAAGAGCTGTGGTTGGGCTGACCGTATTGGGATGGCTCCAAGGATTATGTTGGCCATGGACTTTATCTCTTCCATTCAAGTACTAGCCTAGCTAAGTTTGGGGAAGCTGTATCATCCTTGGTATCAAAAGGAAGGCACTGGACTGAAAATCAGCAAAAACTGGATTTGCATCCTATCTCTGACATTCATTAGTCACTTAATCATATCTGCTCCTTCCTTTCGTTATATGTAAAACGAGGACAAAGATACAGTAAAAACTGGCTCATAGTGAGGCTCAAATGAGATAATGGATGTATGATGGGGAAGAGTAATTAAGAGCTCTCCCTCCCACCCTGTTGATGTATCCTATCCGGAGCACGTTAAGGGATAATTGGACTCTCCCAGATGTGACTAACTTCTAACCCACGGCACCTTGGAGTATTGGTGCAGGCGAGCTGAGCTCCCATGATATATCCCTGCTCTTCCTGCTGCTGTTACAGGGACCAAGGGATCAGTGCACCTAAACCAAAGTATCAGAGCCGCCTTCTTTTGCACTCAATGCAGCCTCTGAAACTGAGATGCAGCAAAGTATAGATCAATTCTCTTGCTATTTATGCTAACTTTGGCCTAACAATTAACATCAAGAAAACACAGGTGCTCCATCAGCCACCACCACCACACCATCCATATGTGGAACCATGGGTCACAGCAAATGGAGTTTTTAATGCTGCGGATAAGTTCACTTACCTTGCTAGTGTACTTTCCAGGGATGTACACATCGATAATGAGGTTGATGCACACATTGCCAGAGCTAGTTTGGGAGGCTACAAAGGAAAACATGGGAGAGAAGAGGTATCAGACTGACTACCACACTGAAGGTCTACAGAGCCGTCGTGCTGACCTCTTTGTTGTATGCCTGTGAAACCTTGGACAGTCTACCAGCACCATGCCAGGGAACTGAATCGCTTCCACTTGATTCTGAAGATCACCTGGCAGGATAAGATACCAGACACTGAGGTCCTTTCTTGAGATAAACTGCCAAGCTTTCAAATTCCTTTATAATTAGAGGGCACACCCAAGATGGCAGAGATCCATTGGAATATGTCGAATATACCAACCAAACTGACCTCTTTGCTGTTACTCAGAGATGACAAATAGGGGACTGACGTGGTGAAACCTGTGGTTTTTGTACATGAAATTATATATTCTCATTTGGGTGTAAGGTTGTGGAAGGCAGGAATTATGAATTATATTGCTTTTTCTTTGTACCCCAAGTCCCTAGCATAGTGTCTGGTATGTAGCAGGTACTTCATATATGGTTGGTTGGTTATTTATTACAATCTGTGTTAGGTAGCATAGTAGGTATTCATAGACAGCTTTCCCTCTCCTCCTCCCTTTTCAGTTTAAGCCATACCTTTTAATGAGATTTATAAGATTAAATCTAATGCAAACACATTTTTAACATCTGTATTGGGTATATGCCACCCCTAATCAATGTCTATATTTTAAAATATTCCTATAATTTAAGCTGTAATGCAGAACTCCAAATCCTATTCTTAAACATAATCTTCTTAGTGAGTTTTGGGAAATGATTTTCAATCTCTTGTTTTAAGGGACTTTATTAAGTTACCAAACTGATACCAGCTTGGAACACATACATCACCTGGGCTGTGCCTTTCAAACAAAACTGGCAGATTTCAGAGAAGTCTACTCACCACAAGCTAGAAATGTTTTGTTTTGTTTTTTTGAGTAGTGATAGGGAATGGGAAGGTGAATTCCTCACACTGACTTCCATAAAAATTAATTCAATAAGTTGTAAATGCAGGGAAAAGTGTCGTGTCCACCCAGCTACATTCCCTTGGACTGGACTCCCTTATGCCCAAGGAATCTCATGATCAAGAAACTCAATGTCTTGCAAGATTGCATCAGTCTTGTTACTTACATCTTATCAGTACCCTTTGTACCCTCTTGTAGTAGGAAGGCTGAATTTATGATCTCAAAAAGGATCATATAAATATCTGAATGGTTCGAAATTGTTGGGTATACAGAATTCTCCAAGCAGAAGGCATCAAAAAATTTATTCAGGGCCTAGAGCAACCTCCCCATTCCAGTATTGTGAACACAAGCCTCCAGGCCTAGTAGGCCCGCCTCACAAGAGTAGCCAGGAGGCCACAGAAAAATAAGATGGCATAAATCATATTCACTGGCCTCAAGTCCTCCTCGCTCGAACTCCTGGGTCCACACGGGGGTCGGCTCTGCTTCGGATTTTTTCCCAGTTGTAGTTTTCTCGCCTCTCCTCACAGCCAAGCCTCTGGCGTTCTCAAGTCCCGCTTCAACAACTAGAAACCAGAGTCCAGAGACCCATTGGTTCCCAAATTGGCCCCTTTTAAGTCCTTAATCTACGGCCCACACAGGTTTCACACCTGATAGGGCTTTGGGCCTAGGGCTTAGCATTTAACAGGTGAAAGTACTTTCACCATAAACAAAAGCCAAACTCCTCAAGGGCACCCATTAAACTAAGTCCATTTTGTCTTACTGGCACACCCCTGCCCCTCTAATTGTTGGGCTGGAAGGTAAAGCAAAAGACTTCTCCTAAAGCCACCAATTAAAGAGGTTTCTCAGGGCAACCCAATTGTCTTCATTTTGGACTGTACTCAATAATGCCCTTCCCCCTGTCAACTTCCTTTTGTGTGTAGTCTTCTCCATTAGATTGTAAGCTCCTTGAGGGCAAGAACAGTCTTTCTTTTTCATATTTGTATCCCCAGTACTTAGCACAGTGCCTGGCACATCTTAATAGGTAATTAATAAATATTTATGGATGCCTGACTAGTCTAGATCTATGTAAACTAGGAAGATGAAAATAAGAGAGTCCACTTGGAGATAAGCATTAGGAGGAGGGGGAAAGAGTACTGATTGCCCAGAGGTCAAAAGTGAAGACTTTGGTCATACATCTGTCAAATCCAATGCCAATTTATAGTTTTCTCTACAATGAGCAGATAGGTGGTTTTCTTCTCACACCAAGCATGTTATTTATTCTCTCCAGAACAAGGGTTATTACATGCTTTCTCTTTTTCAAGCAAAATCCAATAGATTCTCCTTGCCACTTGCTGGGGTAAGGGAGAAGTGTTGGCAAATGGATGGTGAGGAAGCACCATCCATTTTTATTCCTATGTAGTGTCTCAGAGAAAATGAGGAAATTGGGAAGAATTCAAGGTTAAGGTGGAGCACTTCATTTCTTTTGATGGATCTCCAGGAATCCAGGCTCTATCAGTACTGTTAATTTCCAATCTTCCTTCCATATTTGAGGAAATATGCCACTTTTTTCACTTTATAATTTTTTACTCTTGCTTTTAGTAGTTGGTAAGCAAAATGGGCTCCTTAGCACTAAGTGCCCTTGAATAATTTGGCTTTTGTTTGCTTTGAGTAATTCAGTATATTTCATTGAGCCTTACTAGGTGCTAAGCCCCAGGCCCAAACCCTATTAGGTGTGGAACCTATGTGGGTGTGGATTGGTGACTGGAGTGTGGCCCAATGTGGGGCTGGCTAAGGGGAGGTGCTAACTCCAGAGCCCTACCCTATTAGGTGTTAACCTAACCTATGTGTATGTGAACCTCCCAGGGTCCTAAGGGGAGGGGCTAACTCAAGAGCCAATCATAGCAGCCTAAGTTCTGGTCATTCAGATGACATTTGATGACTCTGAAGCCCTATAAAAAGGAAGGGCAGAACTATTTGTGCAGGGCTCTCAAGATGGTGTTGATGAGGAGACTCCAGGCAGCTGTAGCTAAGGAGCGCTCCAGCTTGTAAACCCGGATGCTGAGACTTTGTTGAACTATGGTAACTGTGTATTGGGATTTGAATCAGACAAAGTCTGTCTGTTGATGTTTGTAATTTGCTTGTATTTTGTTCTGAAGTTCAGCGTGCTGGCTTTTTCCTCTTAACTAAGTGAATGATATTTGTATGCTGAATTAAAGTAAGCTTGTCAACCCCTTCCCCCTGCTTTCCTTAGTTAAGCAGATCAAAATAACCTGTGCTGTTGGCAGCTTTCTGGGTGCTGGCTGTGGGTGGATCTTACACCCCCGCAGAAGCTGCTAGCCAGATTGTTGAAACAGAAGACCACAACCCAACTTTGGTCAACAGCATGTCATTCTCTCAGCTTGTTGATTTATTAAAATTTTGAAAGTATATAATTAAATATAACGTTGTTTTTATCTTCTCCAAGACAAAATACCATAAATGATGATAATCGTGGTGGTGGTGATGATGGTAATGATGATGATGATAGCTAGCATTTAAGAAGCACTATGAGGTTTGCAAAGTGCCTTACAAGTATCTCATGTGAACATCATAACAATCCTGGGAGGTAGGTGCTATTATTATCTTCATTTATGGATGAGGAAACTGAGGTAGAGATAGAGGTTAAGGGCCTTGCCCAGGGTTGCACAGTTAGTATCTGAGACAGAACTTTAACTTAGTTTTTCCTGACTCCAGTCTCAGTGCTCTAATCACTGTGCCACCTAGTTTTAAGTGACTGGAGAACAGAGACTTTCATTTTTGTCTTTGGAACTTCAGGATTTAGGACAATGCTGGCGGTATAGTGGGAGCTTGCTTAATAAATGTTTAGTGGTTAATTGACTGATTTTTTAAGTCAAAAAGTTTAACTAATGTTGACTTTTAAAGCAACAGATAATGCAAACCTGAGTTCAAATGCCACCTTAGATGTTTAGTGCCTGTGTGACCTTGGGCAAACTATATAACCTCCTAGAGCCTCAGTTGTCTTATTTGCAAAAAGGAGTTAGATAATATGGCCTCTGAGGTCATTTCCAGGTCTAGATCTGTGATCCTATGAGACTAAGTATCAATAAGGATAGATAAGCAATGAGATTCTTTCCTTCCTCCCTTCCTTCCTTCTTCCTTCCTTCCTCCCTCCCTTCCTTCTTTCTTTCCTTCCTTCCCTCTTTCCTTCCTTTTTCCCTCCCTCCCTTCCTTCCTTCATCCCTTCCTCCTCCCTCCCTCTCCTTTCTTTTCCTTCCTTCCTTTCCTCGCTCCCACTCTCTCTCCTTTCCTTCCTTCCTTCCTTCCTTCCTTCTTTCTTTCTTCCTTTCTTCTGCAACCCCTACATTCAGAGCTTTCACTGAAGTTCTCTATGAATGCCTCATCAGAGCATATGGATATTCTGGTTTCTCAAAAGTTATTCCAGCAAATGCTGACAAGATGAAAAGGTTTCACATGTGGGCTCAGTGGTAGACCATGTACCTGTACCAAGAATAGGCCTTGCTTGGTTTACACATTCTCATTGACCACGAGTATATGGATTTTGACCAGAAAAGCATTCAAAGATTATCCATTGAGTTATAGAGAAGTTTCCATCTGTTTCAATGGAAGGAATGTGTACATTGATAAAATAGCATCTCCTTTAAATATGCTCTGAGAACATTGGAAAAGATACAGAGATAATCAAGCTTAACTATAGAATTCACAGGATCTGAGAGTTGGAAGGGACCTCAGTGGACCTCTAGTCCAATCTATACAAAAAAGATATCCCCCTATAACATACATAATTGTATGATAACTTTATCTGTCTATCTATGTGCATCATTGACATTTTTGTGATTTGAGTAGTGTGTTAATGCTGTCAACTGCTGTTCAGTGTTGAGGCCATTCTGAATGTTTGGAGGTTTACATTGATTTAGTAGCATTGATGCCCACATGCAGCAAAAAAAGCAGCTTACCAGGAGACTTGTCACAAGAGCTACCAACAAAAACAACAGAGGCAGAAAATACAGAAGAAAGAGACAATTTTTTCAGTAATCCACATAAAGTATACTGGGCTAGCATTTTGTCATGGCATGATAAATGAAGATTAGAAATGCTTAAAAGGTAAATTAAACTCTTCAGAACTTCCATAAGACATCGCAAAAAATCTTACCTCAGCACAGGGTAAAGTACTTTAGCACATAATAATGATTAATTAGAAAAACTCATATGGTCAGAGATTAGATCATCTGGGCTCAGAGGCATCTTCCAAATGTCAAATTTTGTGACCCTTTGCCTCCTATTCCTCTGCAGTGAATCTTGGAGAATACAGTCTTCCTTGTAGTAGAAAATACTGGTACTAGGAGAAAATAAAGAAGAAAAAATAATCTGATTGTGGATGAAGGAATTTTTAGCAGGGTCGGGGGATGAAGGGCATGGGCATATTTTAACAAAAAGAAGTGAAACAAGAATCTTAGACATTTGGAACTATGTTATTAGAAAATGATTAGAAAAGTAAATTCCTTGAAGGTGAGGGCTATTTTTGCCTTTATTTGTACCCTAAATACTCAGTACAGTGTCTAGCTCATAGTAAGTACTTAATAAATGCCTATTGACTTGTTGACTTTCTGTACAAGAGGTGGATCCTTTAGAGTAGAAGCAGTGTTTCATGGTCCAGAAAATTACAAGGGAGATATAAATGGACCTTGTCAGATCATAGAATCATAAATTTAGAGCTGGAAGGGATCTGAGAAACAATTGAGTTCAATTCCCTCATTTGACAAACAGGGAAACTGAGGCACAAAGAAATTGCGTGACTTGCTCAGTCCCATAGCTAGAAAGCTTCTGAAGCTGGATTCAAACCTAGGTCGACCTGACTTCTAATCAAGCATTTTATCCACTATACTATACTTTTTTCCAAATAACATCATGGAGAATAGTAGGTAAAAACCTAGGGAGAGGAATTTTAGAAGAAACAGAAATTGAAAAGAGACATTATCCTAGAAAACACACAGCAGTAAAACCCATAAGTTATCTGAACTCAAGTTCACAAATAAGCAAGATGAATTAGAGAGTATATTGAAGGAAGCAAATTCAACCTCCCTAATATCACTGAAATTTCGAAGTATGGGATCTATAGCTGAAATATTTGGCTGTAATAGTATACCTTTTTTAAAAGTAAATGAACAGGTAAAAGGAGTAATTGAGTAGCATTGTATATTAAAAGTCTGTACTCATATGAGGCACTCTGTCTAAAAGCCAAACAAAGGAAGAATTCTGGAGAATATTTGAATGGGAATTAATAAGCAGAAAACAGGTATGATTTTTTTAGTGTTATCTTTTTTAAAACTTTATTTTTAATTTATGGAATATAACAAACACTTCCATAGCATAGTACAATAAAAAAGAGGATTGTGCATGAAACTGCAAATCTACTAATAGCTACTACTAGCTATTCCTTTCAAATGTACCACAAAATTGTCATGTAAATATCTTTTTTTTCTTCCCTCTCCCCACCCTAGAGATGGCTACTATTAGACATAAATAGGTATATATATAGAGAGAGAGAGAGAGAGTGAGATGTGTCTATGTATATATGTACATATTTAAACGAGTATATATGTAAATACATTGTAGACATACTTCTATCATTTCTTTCTCTGAATGTAGATAGCAGATAGCATCTTTTTTTATATGCCATTTATAGTAAATTTGGTTATTTATGATAAAATGCATTATTTTCTCAAAGCCGTTCTTAAAATAATATTGCTACTCCTTTGCACAATGTTCTCTTGGTTCTGCTCATTTCACTCTTCATTATTTCATGCAGGTCTTTCCATGTTTTTCTGGAATCAACCAAGTCATTTCTTATAACACAGTAGCATTCCATCACAATCATATACCACTACTTGTTCAGTCATCCCCCAATTGATGGGCATCCTTGCAATTTCCAGTTCTTTGCCAACACAAAGAGAGCTGTTACAAACATTTTAGAACATATAGGTTCTTATCCTTTTTTTCTCTAATCTTTGGAAATAGACCAAGTAATGGTATTGCTGGATCAAAGTAATGATATTGACAGGTAACTATATGCCAGAAAATTTGGACAGTAAGAATTAGATGATAAATATGGGGAAAATTACAAATCTGGCATGATGGTATAATACAGTAATGATAGAAGGTATTTTAGTTGTCTGAGCATCCTATATATGCCCAGTCTTCCTCATGAAGACTCTACAAAGGGAGAAATGGAATTTTAGTAACCAGGAGTTATGAGGAGGCTCTTTATCCCATGTGTTCTCTAACCATGTGCTACATTGACATTTTACTATAAATTTGAGCGCTTCTCCTCAAGAACTTTGTGCAGAGGAAGAGTCTGTACTGTTTTTGAGTCATTTGTTTCTATAACATCTGCCTTTTTATATTTGCTTAATAAATGCCTTTCTAAAGGAATATTAGTCAGACTGGTTGATAATTACTGAAAAGCCCACTGATTGGGGCTTATTAGTGATGGTACTAGAAACTCCAGTAAACCTCAGAACCTTAAGGAAGTAATAGCAATTGTCCTTTGGACCCAGCCCACCAATGAAAAGTATAGCTCTGGAAGGAGTGCTACAGTAATAATCTTATGCAATAATCATACTCCGTTTCATGCCTTCACCCAATTTTGATGTTGGGAATATCAAAATTGGGTTCCTATTGATCTCCACAACAGAAGGAAAACTGTTCTCAGTTCCAACTGAAGCTCTTAGACCTACAAAACAGCAGATATGAAACAAGCTTTATTTAACAACCGAAAAGATGCCAAAGACTCATACCATAGCCCATAAACAGGCAAGACAACTCTTCTCTTTCCGGTTAGCCTTTACTTTCTCTGGACCTGTCTAGTCTCCCATGCTTGGAATGTACTCCCTCCTCACCTCTGTCTGGCAGAATCACTTGTTTGTTTCAACTCATAGTTGAAGCACCACTTTTGATGCGATATCTTTCTTGACCCTCCCAGATCCCATCCTCTATTTGTGCCTTGTGTCTTTATTTTCCTTTTGAAAGACCAAGTCCAAGGTATATGAATTGGCTATGGACCAATCATTCATATTCAACATGATGTCAGCCGAGCAGCTCAAGAAAAAGGAAGGAATTTATACCTTGTCAGTGAATTAACTTTGTCAACTAAATTCTACATGTTGTTATAGACCATAGTCAGTGCCAGAACAGAATTCTCATTAGTAGAACTCTTCACAGTTTATATTGGAGGCATCACCAAGGTCAGAACAAGGTACTCATCAGTAGGATGAGGGGAACCTAGGATAATGACTGACCTTCATATAGAAATGGACATAAGGAAGGGTAGGATAGAGGATGAATACAAAGTCCCAAAGTGTTCTCTAGTCTTCTAAGAAAAGTAGTAGAAAGAATAAAAGTCAGGATGAGCTTAGCTTAGAAATGAATGTTAAAGAGAACAAAAAGGTTTTAAGCTATGTTAGGGATGGATGGAATGAAGATTGAAGAAGAAACAACACTAATACTCAGAATGGATAGAATGGTAATAACGTAAATTGTAGGATTATGGATTTAGAGCTGAAAGGGATGTTAGAGGTAACAAGTCTAATGTCCTCATTTTGCAGATGACAAAACTGAAGCTTAGAGAGGTGAATTGATACTTGCCCATTGTCATGCAGCTAGCACATGTCAGAGGAGGCATTTGAATGCACATCTTCTTTATTTGAAGCTCAGATCTCTGACCATTACACCATGCTGGCTCTCAAGAGGCAATAAGGAATGCACATGTATCAAAATTCTTATTTCTGCTCCTATTTTCTGAGGAAAGGAAAGAAGATTGGCTTCTCCACCAAAGTCTTCAAACTGAGATTGATAGAACACTTTTTTCCTTAAGTGAAGAGACAGTAAGAGAGCACCTAACTGTCCTGAATGAGTTTAAATTGCTAGCCCAAAAGCCTCTATATCCCAAGGTATTTGAAAAAATGGTGGGTATGATTTAGTAGCTATTGCCAGTGATCTTTGGAAAACATACGAAAAGACTTTGGATCAAGTCAAACAAGCATTTATTAAGCACTTGCTGTGTACTATGCATTATCTTAGATATAAAAATACAATGGAGGATATAAATTCTATAAATAAATCAATATATAAATACTGGGGCATAAATATGATGAATAACATGATATCTGTCATTGAGAAATTTGTGATTGTTCATTCATTTCAGTATTCTCTGACTCTTTGTGACTCCATTTAGGGTTTTCTTGGCAGAGATCCTAGAGTGGTTTGCCATTTTCATCTACCATTCATTTTATAGAAGAGAAAACTGAGGTAAACAGGGTTAAGTGATTTGCCCAGGATCACACAGCTAATAAATATGTTAGGCCAAATTTGAACTCAGGATGAAAAGTCTTCCTGACTCCAGGCCTGGTGCTCTATCCACCATGCCACTCAGCTGCCCACTTAGCATACAGTAGGTGCTTAATAATTGCTTTTGATTTGGATTATTAAATGCCTACTATGGCCCAGGTATGGTGCTAAGCAACGAGGATCAAAGGCAAAAAAGCAATCCCTATAGTAGGCAGCTTGCGTTCTACTTGGTGAGGGGGAGATCCAACATGCATAGAGACCTAGGCAAAACTGTAAATATAATTTAACTTAATTTTGGTGAAGTACTAGAGCAACTCTCTCCTATTAATTCTTTCTCTCCTTTTTCTGGGCACTGCATGTCTTAGACGCCTGTACAATTAGTTGCATCTGGGAACTGGTTGAATAACTGAACCTAAAAAGTAGGCAATAATAGAGCAGTGTCATGTTGAATGGTAGTCTATAATCAAGGTGCCCATGGGGAGCTGTCCTTTGTCTTGTTCTGTTCAACATTTTTATCAGTGACTTGATTGAAGGCATAAATGGTGGACTGATCAGATCTTCAGATGACAGGAAGTTGAGAATAGATAATAAGTTGGAAGACAGTGATCACCAAGTTCTAGACAGGTTGGAATAATGGGTTGAATCTAATGAGATGAAATTTAATGAAACAAATCCTGTTAACTCATATTAGACTTAAAAAAAATCAACCTCCTCACCACAGCATCCATAAGGTATAGCTAGATTTCAGTACATTTTAGAAATGATTTTTTGGGGGGGGCAGTTAGTGTACATTTCACATGAGTTTAACAGTATAATATATCAGTCAACAAAAAATAAAATTTTTTTGGAGTGAATTTATAATCTCATCAGTATAAGGACTTCCCAGGTAGAAAACTCTCTACCAATTTAAATTGGTAACTGTCTGCAACTTATGGTCTTAGACATTTACAGGGGTAAGGGGCTGGGAGGAGGTGGTTCCTGGAAAGGCAGTGACTTGCAAAGGATATGGCAGAGCCAGCATAGTACAGTAAAAAGAGAACTGACCTCAGAGTCCGAGAACCCAGATTCAAATACAAACTCTGTCATTTACTAGCTATGTGATATTATGCAAGTCACAACCTCTCTGGGCCTCAGTTTCCTTCTGTGTTAAATGAGGGATTAGACTAAATGCTCTTCCAGTTTTACACTGACTTTGATTTGAAGACTGGCCTGTATCCATCATACCTTGTAATGCTCTTAGGATACATTCAGTATCTCATTTGAGAGAGATAATAGTCCCATTGTCTTCTGTCCTTGTCAGACAATGTATGGAGTATTCTGACTTGCCTATTGTCAAAAAGTTAGGCAGCCTAGAAGGCAAAATTCAAACTCTTCTCAGCTTGTTTTACAGATGAGGAAGCTGAAGCAAACAAGTTTAAGTGACTTGCCCAAGGTCACATAGATAGTAAGTGTCTGAGGCCAGGTTTAAACTGACTCTAGGCCTGGTAGTCTATCTACTGTGCAATCTAGCTGTCCTGGAGCCCGGAAGACCTGAGTACAAATCTAACCTCAGACACTTCCTGGCTGTGTGACCTCAGACAAGTCATTTAACCTCTGTTTGCTTCATTCCTAACAATATTCCTCTTCCTCCTTTTCTTCCTCTTCTTCTTCCTCCTCCTACTCTTACTCCTACTACTGCTCCTATTAATAATAATAATTCACAAGGTTGTTGTGAGGATCAAATGAGTTGGTATTTGTGAAACACTTTGCACATACATAAAGATTTTATATATATATATGTGTGTGTGTGTGTGCTCACAGACATATATACACACACACTATTATTGTTATTATCACTATCTTATATGATTAGTGGAAGGATCAAATCAAAATCTAAAAATTCAATAGAAATGTTATCATTATTCCCTCTTGTGTTATCTTTCAATGGCCAAAGTCATACATCATTAAATCAATCAACCACCATTCATTAAGCACTTAATATACAATTAGCATTTATTAGCTTTAGCACTGAGGTAAACACTAGAGATACAGAAAAAGGAACAGTCCCTACCCTCAAGAAAGTCACAGTCAATGAGAGAAACACATGATCAAAACAACAATGACTCTGTATGTACAAGATAGAGAGTAATTGGAAGATGGTCTTAGATTGGAAGGCTCTAGCAGCTGTGGGTTAGGGGCTGGGAAGACTTGGAAAGGCCTTCTGGAAGGATGTGGCATTTGAACTGAGAATTGAAGGAATCCAGGGATCCTAAAAGCCAGAGATGAGAAGGAAGAGCACCCAGGCATGCATGGGGAATGGACAGTGCAAAGACAGGTGGGAGATAGGGCCTCTTGTATGAGGAACTGTAAGGTTGGGATTATAGAGTATGTGCAGGGAGTTAATATAGAAACTCTCTCTATCATCTATAGGTTATAGTATTAGAGAGTTACTTGAGTCTTAGAAAGGTTAAGTGACTTTCCCAAGGTCGCACAACTAATAAACGTCAAAGGCAGACAGGTTTTCTTGACTCTTAGTTGAATACTCTATCCATCAGGCCAAACTGCCTCTCTACCAAACCCGATAGAATTAGAACAGCTCTCATTTCTGTAGCATGCCAGCTACCTCCTCACCATCCTGCCTGCCCCCTGATCATCTTTCCCCTCCCTACCCCAGACTCCCTCTCAGGGTCTCACAGCTCTAATAAGTGAGTTTTTACCCTCTGCCACCCAGAACCAGGTCTCCAAGCCACAGTGGTTGTGTCTAGCACTCCTTCCCCCAACTCTCCATACCTTTGCAAGGCTGTTCTTCACCACTAGAATGTTCTTTTTCACCTGTACTTCTTAGCATCCCGTTTTTTCAAAGCAAAGTGCATATGCTACCTTCTATGGTTATCCCTAAACAGCCATGTATATACTTAACTGTTTAATTTTATATCCTCTCACTAGATTCTAAGCTCTGCGAGGACAAGGACTGTCTTTCATTAGTGTCATTCTCTGTTGCTGTCATTGTTCTTTCTCTTCCTTTTCCTCATCCTTGTTCTCCTCCTCTTCTTCTTCTCCTACTTCCCATTTTTCTTCCTCCTCCTCTTCTTTTCCCTTTATATCATTGCAGTCATTGCATATATTATTTTCCAGTTTTACAATCTAGAACAGTATCTTGAACATGTTTTCTGGATTGTATCCCAAATCAAAACCACTAAATATTTCACTGGATTTTTTAATTTCATTCATGATGGTACTTCTCCCACCAGTGCAAACTTCAATCCATCCATACCTTCACATCCTGTGTAGTTCCTGCCCATGTCCTTTTTATAATTTCTCTGTAGTCTCCTTATTGACTGGAGGCCTTGCTCCCAGTCTTTCTATATTTCAAGGATACTAGTGCATAATTAAGGCTCGCCCTTGATTTTGAGGACTGTACAATCATAAGTCTATAGAGGGAGTGGATTATGGAGATCATATATTCCCATCCTCTCTTTTTGAAGAGGAGGAAAACTGAGACCCAGAGAAGGTAAGTGATTTGCCCAAGGCCACACAGATGGTAAGTAGGGGTGGTAGAACTGGGATTCAACCACAGCTACTTATATATGAAATATAATTCTCTTTCTACTGCCACTGATCCAACTGGCTCATCTCTTTTTCTGGTTATTCATGTCAATAATCATTTCTTTTACACTACTTTGCTTTTAGTTCTGTTGGTGCTAATTGTCATCTATTACAATGCTATCATTATTCTTCTGACCTTCAGAACTGATGTGATTAAGAAGCTATATTTTATCTTGTTTTTCTTTCTAGCAATGCTCTGATTGTAATGGAGGAGGAGAAAGAAATGGGGAAAGAAAAAGATAGAAAGAAAGAAGAGAGGGAGAGAGAAAAACAAAGGGAAAGAGTTTGTATGTGCGCATGTGTACTTGTGTGCTTGTATGTGTGTGAGGGAGAGGGAGGGAGGGAAGGGGAGAGAGGGAGAGAGAGTGAGAGAGAGAGATGGGGGTAGGGGAGGGAGAGACAGAGGGAGAGAGTGGATAAGAGCAAAGTCCTCTGGCATTAGTCATAGCTCACTAAGCTTGGCTTTCCTTCTCCCCCCTCCCCCCCCCTTTATGATCATATGAGAGAGCGATGGAAGGCATTTATAGAAGACATCATACAGAAGCTTTGCTCTTCAAATATTAGCTTAGTACTACCCACAGGTTTACATACGCTTGGCTAGAGCAATAGATAACCTTGAGGATCCTGATAAGAAAACTTATGCCTCTTGGAAAATATTCGGCTGAATGGATGTTTAAGAGTCAGAAGTGCCTGAAACCAGAGGCTTAGAATCACAAGCAGGCTTTATGTCTCCTAGGCTGGTGATGTCTTAACCTCTATAAGGTAAGTAAGTACCTACCAGAAAGGAGAAGCCACTAGTCATTCTGAAGTGTCAGTCACTCATGAGTAGATAAATAGATCCCGATATAACTGCAGGATCCTTGGGCACTGAGAGGAATTGCCTTATCTGTCCCCAGCTTTGAGAACATAGCCATTTTTACCATCTTTCCTACTTATCAGTGCTTGCTTCCTGGATGTTAGTCTGGTCTCCCCTGCCGCCACCCCCAGCTAAATGTTAAGCCCACAGAAAAGAAGGGCGGGTAGTGAATAAAATGTTCGGTTTTGAGTCAGGAAGACATAGGTTCCGATTCTACCTCATTAGCTACGTGACCCTGGGCAGCTTTCTAGACCCCAGTTTTCTCATCCACAAAACTGGGGTGGGTGGATTCAGTGACCTCAAAAGTCCTTTCCATCTTTAAATCTATGATCTTGCAATCCTATGGTCTTTTTTTTCTTTTACTTTTTTCTTTTTACTTTTAAACTTTTTTTCTTTTTTTTCCTTTTTTTCTTTTTCTTTTTTTTTTTTTTACAAATTATGTTGCTATCTTGTTTTCCCATCACTGTTATTGCCTCTGCCTCTGTTTCTGCCTCCTCTCCATGCTCCATTTTGATGGCTGAAGGCTGCCTCCTTAACTTTGGGTTTACTGGCTAGATTTCTTTCTCAAAAACCAAGCCTTAAACTCAATTCGCCCTGGAGTTCATAGATTGGACAATAGGTCCCTGCCCTCCTACCACAGAGTGAATGTAAATACCCAATAGTAACTCTTTCTCTTTTGGCCAGGAACCCTGAGGGCCCTCACCTCTCAGCTGGATTTTTTTTTTTGAGTTTTGATTAAAGAGGCCATTCCTTGATTAACTTCTTAAAGAGTCCTATTCACTGAATGGGCCTCACTCCAAGTGAGAACCTGAAAAGACCTTAGTCTGAAAGGACCTGGGTTTCCCAATGCATCCTGGGCCACCTCCAGTCATCCTGGTGAATATCAGGCCACTGGACCCAAATGGCTCTGGAGGAGAAAGTGAGGCTGGTGACCTTGTTGAGCCCTCCCTCACTCAAATCCAAGTTAACTGCAAGTCATGTCATCATCTCCCTGATGTCATGGTCCTCTTCAAGAACAAAGGACAAACACAACAACAAAAAAGTATAGCTATGAATATTTTAGTGTAGATGGGACCTCTCTTTCTGCCTTTGAACTCTTTGAAATAAAATGCCTAGCAGTGAAATCTCCTTGCATCATAGAATCATAAGATTTAGAACTAGAAGGGAATAAGAAGTTCTCTTCCATAGGTGCTGAGTGAATACCTAACAATCTTTCTTCTCAAAATTCAGGGAGTTGGAGTGACCCGTATTCTCTCTGGAATGTAATGTTCTTTGATAGAATCTCAAAGTGAAAAGAACCTCAGCTAGTCTAAAGCTAGGAGGAATCCTCTCTACATTGTCATCATGTAGTCATCCAGTCTCTACTAGAAAACTTCCAGTGGAAGAGTTCCAAGGGAACTCTTGTTGTTTTTCAGTTATTTCAGTCTTCAGTCTTTCAAAGATACTGGAGTGGTTTGCCCATTTCCTCTAAACAGGGTCACACATTAGTAGGTGTCTGAGGTCTCATTTGAACTCAGGTCTTCCTGACTCCAGGCCCAGTGTTCTATCCACTGTGCCATCAAGCTGCCCCAGGGAACTCTTAGGATTATAGTAGAATTTAGAGCAGTAAGAGATCGGAGGGGTGGTCTGATCCAACCAATTCATTGGGATATATCTAGAAATGGCAAAACGAAAGGTCACAATGGATCCTTTCTCCTCAATACCGTCCTTGAAAACAGGTATACAAATGCTACGAAGGAAAATGACTAGAAATGGTCAAAATATTTTTAGAAAATTACTCAAAGCAATGAACATGCAAAAAACAACCCTCTAACTCAATGAAAAAAATTGTATGAATTAAAAGAGGCAAAAGCTAGAATGCAAGGAAACAAAAAAAATACAGAAATACCAAGATTAGCATTAGCAATATAGCTACAATTATTTCAACAAAATGTATAATAACACTATAGAAACAAAAGGAAGAAATAAAATTAGTGCAAATATAACAATGAAATGAAGGAAATTATTGAGACTAAAAATAGGACAAGATATTGAAGTGATTTAGTGGTTTAGAAATATCTGTAACTTTTTTTTAGTATGAAAACATTTTACTGGATGGCAAGATAGGAGAATATGTGCAAACAGAAAAACAAACGCGGAAAATTATTTAACTAGAAAAAATATGAAATGCATTATAGATGTGATAGATTTGATAGGAAAGAAAATTTAAGAAACATCTAATTTAATAATTTCAAAAAAACTGTGATAAAAACACAAAGAATCTGACCATTAATTTTAGGGAACTGCACAAGACAATTTCCATGAAATATTAAAAACCGAGACTAGTTTGCAGATTGATAGAATCAACAAAGCAATGCCAGATATATTATCTGAGCTCACAAAAACACATCATTACCAAGCTTCAAGACTTCAAAAATAAGATGATATGGGCAGCCAAAAAGGAAGGTATCATACCAACACTTCATTTAACAGATGAAAAAATTTAGATTGAGAAAGTTTAAGTGACGTGTAAAGGTGTGACATTATCTCTAAGTTCACTTTCCTACTCTTTTTGTATCCTTAAGCATAGTCACAAGGGTCTTCCTCCTCAAGGTTCTCTGGAGCCTGAAGTCCTTATTTCCTGATTTTAGAGTCCATTGCTGGTACACTAGATTATTGCTGGACTTGAATATTATCGTTATACATAGGTCCAGGGGTGTGTGTGATTCTCTTAGCTAATCACAAGCTCTTTTTATTGTGGTGGCATCATTTGTCTTCATCCAATGTTCAAAGAGTCAATCTTCTTCAACTAATTAAAGACTTCTCCACACCTAGTTTACATTCTCAACTGATTTAATAAAAGGGTCCAGGCCTTTTGTGTTTAATTGGGATGAGGAGTTTGTATAGAATATCATATGATGCGTATATTTTATTATATGATACATGGTATAATATATAATGATGTATGATATAATAAGACATAAATAACATGGTATAACCTAATACGGTATAGGATAATATGATGTAACGTAATATGACATGATATAACATAATATATAATAATAATATGTCTTCCATTGGGCAGATAGTTCAAAGGTCATTGTATCCAATCCCTAACTATTGTCATTTATAATCCTCTGCACTACTCTTGATTGGTAGTCTTCTAGACTTTTCTAGACTTCTGGTAAACTTCCACTAAGAGGAACCTCATTACTTTCTTAGGCTGGCCAGTCTACTTTTTATGGATGATTCTAGCTATGGGGGAATTTTTCATTACGTTAAGCCTAAATCCTCATCTCTTTGACTTCCATCCACTGCTCCTCATGACTCCCTCCTGGGCCGAGCATAACATGGCTCTTCCTTTATAGTCCTTCACATGTTTGAAAACAGCAGACTCCACTTATATCAATAGAAGCAGCAGCCATAAAGTGCAACTAGAAGCTAGGGGTCAGTAGTGCTTGATATCCCAGGTTAAACACATCAAGTTTTGCAAAGCACTTTACGTGTGTTATTTCATTGGATCCCCACAGCAGCCCTGGAGGTAGGTGCTGTTATTATCCTCATCTAACATATAGGGAAACTGTGGCTAAGGGAGATTACGCAGGGTCATCCTTCCCCACTTAGTAATAACTGAACTGGGTCCTCCTGACTCCAAGTCTAGTTCTCTATCTACTCACTAGATATCCTATAAGCCTCTTCCAGTACCAAAGAATGAAATTCCACATATCAATGCAGGAAAGAAAAGGGCCTTACCACTCTCCCAGTAAGGAACACCCTCCTCTGACATATACTGACTATATGACTATGGATAAGTCACTTATTTACTCCATCAGTGCTTCTAGGTCTAAAATTAAGGCCTACTAAGACGTCATAACACAGAGCATTTGCTTATCTCTATTGGTAGAGGGAATTTCTTTCCTATAACAATGAAATTGCTGGCCTATTTCAAAAAATTAATGCTCATTATTGGATGAATAAAGCAGAAAGCACTGACAATATTTTTAATGACTCAGTATCTCCATTATGAGCATCATTGATTTTATTGAATAGTACGTACTACCATGCTCACAGGGGCTAGTTATATGTACAGGGCCTTTTACCCCAACACAGAATAACCCCAGAGAGCTGCCTCTTTTAATGATTCTTGGGTCTCTTCTTCAGACGCTCTCCCCCTTAGCTGCCTAGCTGTTAGCTATGTCTGCTTGCTGTCTCCAGTCTAGTAAGCTAGTCACACTTCTTATTTCCATCTGTCCACTAAAGTGTCAATTTATTATTGTTGTCATTAATAAAAATAATTGATCCCATTAAAATACATGTTATAGAATCTCAGGACAGGAAGTGATGTCTATGCCAGAGTAGGTACCTCCTGTGCAACAATCTTACCAAATGAAGACCTCCAGAGGAGGTGATCCCATTACCCCCCCCATTTCATTATTAAATAGCTCTTGAATTATTAATTTTACTTTTCCCTCCTTACTGAACCACAGAATCATGTAGAACCACGAAGTTTGGAAGGGACCTCAAAGCTTACCCAGTCTCTACATACCAACCCATACCAGAACTGGAATCTCCTAGGCAAAGTCCCTGACTTTTGGAGGTTGTCCAGCCTTCAACTGAAGCCTTTTATGGATAATAAACTCACTGTTTCTTGAGGTAGCCCATTGCATGTAGAAACAGCTTTCATTGTTAGGCACTTGGTTTTTACATTCAACACAAATCTGCCACTTTTTAATCTTCCACCCATTGCCTGGTTCTTTCCAAAGACAGACAGTCAAATCAATCCAAATTAAGTCAACAAGGACTTACTAAGGTTAAGTGACTTATCCTCAGTTGTATGATCAGCATGTGTCAGAGAAGGAAATTGAACCTAGGGGTTCCTTACTAAGAGGTCAGCCCCCTTTTTTCCTGCATTAATATTCCAAACACTGATAAGCCCTGGGGATATAATGAAAGGCAAAAACCAGTTCCTGCCCACAAGTTTACAGTCTAATGGGGGGAGAGGAGGAGAGATAGAACAGAATGTGTTTAAAGGCTTTTACTTGATGGCCCTTCAAATATTGGCTGCTTCTCATATGCTATGAGCTAGATAACCCAGATAACCAAGAGTCCCTGTGGCTTAATTACCGTTTTTAGAAACAGTAAGTGTACTGCATTAAAATGATGTTATTCTAAAGCCAAATAGGAAGACAAAAAAGCATTTTCCATAACTTTGGGTTTAGCTTAGTGAAAAATCACCTTGATCTTCTTGCTTTAGAACATGCATTTTATCCCAAGTCTTGCTTCAGTTTGAAGTTCTCTGCTGAAAAGTGCACCAAGATTTTTGGGACACGTGCATCACTGGGTATCATGTGATTTCAGAGTTGAAGAGAGCTCAAAGGTCACTTAATCTGGATGGTTTATCTACAAGAATCATGATGTGGAGAAAGTACTGAGGGTGGAGCCAGAGGACTTGAGTTCAAATCCTAGTTTATCAAATTCACTTAAATCTTCCTGAGATTTATTTGACTTCGCCATCTCTAAAATGAGGGAGTTGGATTAGATAGCCCCTGAGGTCACTTCCAATTCTGTGTTTATGCTTCTGTTAAACTGTTGCTGAATGGCTTAGGAGGAAGTAATACAATATGACCTCTTGGGTTTCTTATGGTTTTGAATCCAGCTAAGTGGTTTCACAGATGGTGTGTAGGACTTTGAGTCAGGAAGACTTGAATTCAGATCCTGCCTCTGACACTAGCTTCCTGATCCTGGGCAACTCACTTAATTGCTCTCAGCCAGCCTCAGTTTCCTCATCTGGTAAAATGGGAATAATGAAAGTATCTATTTCACAGAGTTGTCGTGATGATCAAATGTAAAGTGTTTTGCAAGCTTTAAAGTGTCTATTATTGTTGTCATTAATAAAAATAATTGATCCCATGAAAATACATAAAATGTAAACATCTATCCACACATGCTAGATGACACAGTAGAAAGAGCATGAAGTCTAGAATGAAGAAAATGTCCAGAAGATCTGAATTCAAATTCGGCTTCCAGCTCTTCTGTGTGACCCTGGGCATGACTCATTTGTAAAGTGGGGATAACAATAAAGCCTACCTCACAGAGCTGTTGTAAGGATAATGAGATAATGAGATGATATATCAAGTGTTTTGAGAGCCTTAAAAATATGTAAATGTTAGCTATTATGTTGTGGTTGTGGTTTGGGGTGTTATCCTTTGAATCCCTCTAGTGAGAAAACCTCTATGTCCTGAGGTGACCCACTCTACTCAGTCCTAGTTTTTTTTTTTTAATTTCAACATGTATCTGACTTCATTAAGTTGCCTTCCAACCTCCAGCCATTGGTCCAGGTTTTGCTCTCTGGAACCCAGAACAGCAATTTTAACCACTTTTTTTTTCTCATCAAATTCTTGAAGGCCAAAATTGTGTGCCCCTAATGGCCTCTCTTTGATGACCAAACATCTGCATTTCCTCCATCTGCTCCTTACAGGGCACCAACTCAAGGTCTTTCACCATCTTGGTTCCCTTCCTGATGCTGTGCAGCTTGACAATATCTTCCCTAAAATCTGGACCCCAGAATTCAACACCAGCTGCCAGATATCAACTGACCAGGGCAGATTTCAGTGGAAACTGACCATGGCTGATGTGCCTGCATCCCCAAGAATATAGAATTTATCCTATCTACAATGAACCAATCTGAAGCTTATTATAGCTGTACCCAACCTCCCCATGGTAAAGCATTTCAGGGAACCTTGAACAAGCATCATAGAAATCAGAAAATGGAAAGGAAAAAAATGTTGATGTGGAATGTGAAGTTCTTCAGCCTTCATCATTTCAATTTCACATTTAGGCCCTTGGACGCAGTTTCCAAGTGTTTTTCTCGCCTACCTCTCCCCTAGGCAGAAAAGGTGTTTCACAATGCTTTTATTCAGAAGACTTTGTCCCGTATTTTGATATATTTATAATGCATACCTGGGTACTGCTTTATGAAATTTAAACAGAGATTTAAAATCATGCTGTTAACAATTAACATAAAAGAAACAGCTTTCTTACAGCATCATAAATCATGTCTGACCTTCCATCCTCCAGTTCCTTCTCTTTATTCACTGTTCTCTTTGTGGCGCTTTTTTTTCCTTTTTGCCTTATTTTTTTCTTTCATCATACAGATCAAAACACTTGTTATCAACATCCCCTTGTAGATGCTAAGGAGCCCACCACTGTGTATTTAATAATCCAAAAGCAGTTTGAAACTAGTGAGCAAGAAAAGCAGAGGAGGGAAGGAGGTTGTCACGGATCAGCCCAGCATGGCTTGAGACTTAAAGCCCACAGAATCTAATACCCCAATTAAAAAGAAAATGCCTCTTTAAATAAGATTCCAAATGAGTACCTATTGTCTTCATATCTCTCCTGGACTACTATTTGCAATTTTCCTCTTGTGATAAATTAGAAGGGTGGTAGAGATTGGCATAGCGGTTAACACACTGGATTTGAACGTCAGAAGACTGAAATTTAAATCCTGCCTTATACACATACTAGTGTTTGATGTCAGGCAAGTCATTTAGTCTCTCTATGACTCAGTTTCATCATCTATAACAAAAGGTCTTTCAGATCTAAATTTGGAACCCATGATCTTTCAGCAGAAAGAGCAGGATTAGTTTTAGAATCAAGATGTAGCTTAAAGTTTATTTTTCTATTTGTAACATATGAGCCTTTGGAAAAGTCATTTAACCTCTCAAGGCCTCAGTTTCCTCATCAGTAAAATGAGTTTGTACTCCATGTCCTCTAAATATATATATATGTATATATATATATATATGTATATATACATATTACATATGTGTGTTTATATAGGTGTGTGAGTTTGTGTATATATATTTAATACACCCACATAATATCAATGATCTTTTAAAGGATTCACTGAAATTCTCTCGGGGGGGAACATAATCATTTTCAACCTTTTATCTGGGAAACTGGAAGGCATATTAGGTAAAAGTGGTTAAGAAAAAAGACCAGGCCAAATGGCAACTTAAGGCTTCTCTTGGTTCACTCATTACAACATCCTTGGACCCAGGTCATTAAATTCCATTCCACTGCTAAGATAGGTCATTTATCTTTCTACTTTTCAAGACAGGCAATAAGAGGACTTTGTTAGGAAACTCTAATAAGACTGGAGTTCTTGTCTTAGCTCTGCCGTTGACCTTGGATAAGTCACCTTACCTCTCCAGTCCTCAGTCTCTGCATCTCTAAAATGGAGGAGGTTGAACAAAATGTGCTAGACTAAGAGTATCTATGTGGAGAAGTAGGATGGCATAGTAGAGAGAATACTACCTTGGAGTTGGAGGACCTGGGTTTTTGTTCCAGCCTCATTAGTATCACTTATTGACCTTAGTCAAGTTGCTTTACCACTCTGAGCCTAGAATTCATCATTTAAGTTCAAATCTTACCTCACACTCTAGCTGTATGACCCTGGGCAAGTCATTTAACTTCTATTTGTCTTGGAGGCAGCTAGGTGGCTCAATGGAACCTGAGTTCAAATTTGACTTTAGACACTCATTAGCTATGTGACTCTGGGTAAATGACTTAATCTCTGTTTCCTTTAAGCTACTGGGGAAGGGGGAAGGAAATTGCAAACCACTCCAGCGTCTTTGCAAAGAAAACCCCATACAGGGTCACAAAGAGTCAGATGTGACTGAACAACAACAATAACCATGATGTGAGAAGTAGAATCCATGTAGGATGTAGGGGTAAGGGAAAGGGAAAAGTCAAGGTCAACCCCAAGGTTTTGAACCTAGATGGAGAATAGTGGTACCTTTAGGAGAAATAGAAATGTTTGGAGGAAAGGCATTTTTTGTTTCTTTTATTTCTCAGTTTTATTTTGTGGGGGAGAGGTATAAGTCCTACTCTAAATATTTTGTGTTTTGAGTTTTGGATGTCTGTAAGGATATTCATGAGGTGATATCCAGCAGGTAGTTGATAATATGTAACAAAATTTCAGAGGACATATCAGGGCCAGGTATATAAAATTTAGAGTCATCTAAGTAAAGAAGATTATTGAATCCATAGGAACTGAAAGATTCAAGTATCATCTCAAAAGAAAAGTGTGGAAATAGAAGAGAAGAGGGCGCAGGACAGAGCCATGGGGAATATCCAAATACAAAGGAGGTAGGATATGGATCGGTAAACCAATAAATATTTATTAAGCAGCTGCTATATGTCAGGTGCTGTGCTAAGTGCTAAGGATAAAAAAAAGATAGCCCCTGCCTTCCAAGAGCTTATAGGCAATACACAAATGTAAAGAAAGCAAGTTACATATAGGATACATAGGACATAATTAGCAGAGGGAAGGCACTAGAATTAATAGAGGATGGTATTTTTGTTGGGACTTAACGGAAGACAGGGAGCAGAGGAGGGAGAGTGTTCCTTGCACTGACAGAGAAGATGCCCAGAATAGAGAGATGGAGTGTCTCTTTGTGGAACAGGAAGGAGGTCAATGTCACTGGATCCAAGAATATGTGCTGGGGAGTAAGGTGTAAGAAGATTGGAAAGGTAAGAGAAGGCTAGGTTATGACAAGCTTGTGTGAGAAATAGAATATTGTATTCGATCCTGGAGATGATAGGGAGCCACTGGAATTTATTGATTAGGAAATGGGTGACATGATTTTAGGAGAATCATTTGCATGGCTGAATGGAGAATGGATTGGTGTGGGTAGAGACCTGAGGCAGGCAGACCCAACTCCGGGTTATCACAGTAATCAAGGCATGAGGAGATGAGGGCCAATACTAGAGTGCGGGAGATGGGCAGTTTCAGAGGAATGAAAGTGGTGTATTTGAGAAATACTGCAAAGGTGAAGTCAATAGGTCTTGGCAACATATTGGGTATGGGAGATGAGAGATAGTAAGGAGTCCAGGATGACTCTTAGATTGTGGATCTAAGAGACTGGGAAGATGATGTTGCCCTTTATAGTAATAGGGGAAGTAGAAGGAGGGGAACAGAGGGAAAGATGAGTTCCATTTTGGTCATTTTGAATTTAAAGTGTCTACTGAACACTCAGTTTGAGGTGTCTGAAAGGCAGTTGTAGATGCAAGATTAGAGGTCAGCAGATAGTTTGGGGCAGGATAGGTAGATTTGAGAATCATCAGCATGGAGATAGTAATTAAATCCATTGGAGCTGATGAGACCACCAAGTGAACTTGTACAGAGGGAGAAGAGAAGACTGCCCAAGACAAAATCCTGAGAAATACCTATGGTTAGAAGGTGTAATTTGGAGGAGAATCCTGGAAAGGAGACAGAGGAGTGGTCAGATTGGTAGGAGGGGAACCAGGAGAGAGTGGTGTCCCAAAAAAGCTAGAGAAAATAGAATATCAGGGAGGAGAGTATGATCAGCAATATCAAAGGCTACAGAAAGGACAAGGAGAATGAAGACTTAGAAACAGCCATAGGATTTGGCAACTATGTGGTCATTAACAACTTTGGAGAGAGCAGTTTTGGTGGAAAGATTAGGCTAGAACCTGGATTCTATGGGGTTAAGAAGAGAGAAAGTAGAGTCACCTATTATATATGGCCTTTCTGAGTTGTTTAGCTGCATAGAGCAGAAGAGATCTATGGTTATGCAGTTATGCCTTCAACTTGCCCTATTGTGGTTTCAATATATTGCGGGTTATCAGAAGAAATTAAATGGGAATTTTTGAGGAGTTTCTAGGAGCTGCAGATGACATGCAAAGGCCAGCAGATGACACAGAAAAAGTTTAGAAACTAAGAAATGCATAAAATATATGTTGTATAACATCAACCCAAATTTTGCAGTAAGATACTGTAAAAACCCCATAAAAGAATATGAAAAATTCAGACTTCTTCTCTGGCATGAAGGGAGAGCCAAAATATTTTATGCAGATTTTCTAGATCACAGGGTGTCATGCCCATAACCCCTGGAATATGGAAGGGATAACAATATTTAGCAGAGATAGTTGGATCAAGTGAAGGCTTTTCAGGATGAAGAAGACATGGGCATATTTGTATGCAGTAGGAAACAAGACAGTAGACTGGGAAAAAATGAAGAGGAGTGAAATAAATAGTGGAGATTACAGAGGGGGCAATATCTTGAAGGAGAAGAGCTGGAATGAGGTCACTTGAACAAGTAGAAGGTTAGCCTTGGTAAGGAGTAAGTCCACTTCATCATGTGGGTCACAAGTGAAGGAGATAGTGACAGAAGGCATCTGAGATGACAAAGGAGGGAGAAGATGGAACTCACGATGAATGACCTCAAGTTTTTCTGTAACATATGAAGCAAAGTTCTCAGCTGAGAGAGTAGGGTGGATGGGGAGTAAGGAGATGTTGGAGGACAGATGAAAAGGTTTGGAAGAGCCACTGCGGAGGGTGCAGTTGAGTTGTTAGTGATGGTGATATAACAAAGGAGATGGAGGATACATAGGAGGAGAACCATAAGAACACACTGTTGCAGTGGCCAGGGGGAGAGAACACGTCCAGGAGATGGTCAAGCTGTTGAGAGGTCAAAAGGGATAAAGACTTAGAGAAGACCAGATCACTGGCAACCTTGGAGGAAGGAGTTTCCATGGAGTAGTGGGGTCAGGGGTCAGAGGTCAGATTGCAAGAGACTGGGTGCAGAAGTGATTGGAAGTACAGTAGAAAAATTAGAATTCTTTCTAGCTAAATAATGAAAGAGAAGAGAAAGAGAGGACAATAATTTCAGGAAAAAGTAGCATCAAGTAAAGATTGTTCTGTCCCATTCTTTATTTTAATTTATTTTTAACATGTTTGGTTTTCAGCATTGATTTTCACAGGCGTTTGAATTACACATTTTCTCCCCATTTCCTCCCCCCCCACTCCAAGATGGCGTACACTCTGGTTGCCCTGTTCCCCAGTC
>CM053622.1:35455173-35600886 GCA_028646595.1 Phalanger gymnotis | reverse complement strand
GTCCTGGGCTGGAGCCCTGCTTCCCTCTGCCACTTTGTGGGCTCTGCAGCTCTAGAATTGGTTCAGAGCCATTTTTTTATAGGTTTTTGGAGGGACTTGGTGGGGAGCTCACACCAGTCACTGCTTCCCAGCTGCCATCTTGCCTGTCCCAGTCTTTAGGCTGGATTCTGTTGTCAGTTCTTCTAGACCTATACTTTCTGTTGATTCTAGTACTCAATGAATGCTTTTTCTCATGTACCCGTTACTGGGAAGATGAAAAATTTAAGGCATTATTTCTAAGTACTCCATTGTCATTAGCCCCTAGAAGGAGCTATGTATACAGTAGACATTTAAGGGACATTCTTCTTTACTTTGTTCTATTTACTTTGATGATAAACAAATGTCCTGAATCTTCCAACACAATACAGCAGAAAAATCTCAGGTTTTAGACTTAGAGGTCCTGGGTTCAAATCTTGGCTCTGCCATTTACTTCCTGTGTTTTTTTGGGCAAATCTCTTTACCTCTCTGGGGCAGCTAGGTGGTGCCATAGTGCAGAGATCACCAGGCCTGAAGTCAGAAAGACTCAGCTTCCTGAGTTCAAATCCCACCACAGACACTTACTAGCTGTGTGACCCTGGACAAACCACTTAACCCCCTTTGCCTCAGTTTCCTCATCTGTAAAATGAGCCGGAGAAGGAAACGATAATCCTCTTCAGGATCTCTGCCAAGAAAACCACAAATGGGGTCACAAAGAGTCAGAAATGACTGAACAACAAAACTTTACCTCTTTGGGCCTCAATTTCCACTCTATAAAATGATGAAGCTAGACTAGATGGACCTTCCAGCTTTAAATATCTGATCCTCTAATCCTAAAATGACTAATTTATTTCCAGCTGGGCCTGCCTGAGGAGAACTTCACTCAGAAGTGCATGCAATTGGGATTCAGATTGTGGTCTGGCTTTGGCTGCTGAAGCTGATGAGCTGGAACCATTTCATTACGAGAGGTAGAAAACTTGGCTTTGGTGACATTAGCTGAGCGTTCTTGCCCCGAGCTGTGGTAAATTGCCGTTTCCAGGCTATAGAAATGATTACAAGTAATAACTGATGTGTATCTGTATGCTGAAGATTATTATGAAATCTTTTTTTTAATCATTAAAATATTCAGATTGGTGGTTGGGGGGATTTCTGTTTCTTTCTCTTTTTTTTTTAGCTGTGTGAATATCTATGGATGAATGTTTGTCTTTCATGGTATTTGGGAAAGGGGCTCACTTGATATTTAGTTATGGGCTGGTTGAGACAAGCCTTGTCCTACAACAGTACCTAATACACAATCATAGATGATTATCCATCTTACAATTGGAAGACAATGCAAAGGCCATCTGGTATACCTTGTACCTGTAAAAAGATCCCTTCTACAAAATTTCTGACCCACGTTCACATGTCCTTGTCAGATCTCTCATGAAGGAGTAACCCACTACCCCCTAGGGCCTTCCACCCCATTTTTCAATAACCCTGTCAGGGAGTTGTTTTATTTTGTTTAGTTTTGTTTTGCCTAAAGCTAGCAGAAATTTGTCTCTATGAAGCTTCCACCCTGGACCTCATAGGTATTTTTAGTTTTGTCTTTGGGGCAAAGCAGGACAAATACAGTACCTCTTCTAGTACCTCTTTGACAACCCTTCAAATACTTAAAGAAATCGAGCATGTACTACTTTCTAATTCTTCTTTTCACTGACTTCAACATCCTCTGTTCCTCCAACTGATGCTAATAAGATTTGATATCAGTTCCCTTCATTCTCATGTTTGTCCTCCTCTGGGGTAGCTCTGGGCAGTTCTCCAGCTTAGCTCTAGCTCAGTTCTTAATGGAGGGATCCACGACCTTTAAATATATATATATATATATATATTATATATATTATATGTATATGATAACTATATTTGAATATGATTGATTTCCTTTGCAATCCTAAGCATTTCATTGTATGCATTCAAAATAACACATTTTGAAAAGAGGTCCATGAGCTTCACCAGATTATTAAAGGGGACTATAACATAGAAAAGGTCCAGAATCTCAGAGTCAGCCCTTTTAAACATGGAAGGTAATACTCCAGATGTATTCTGAGCAGGACAGAATACAACTCCCTTGTCTTGGAACTTAAACATATCTTAGTGCAATCTGAGGTTGAACGTGAATGGAATACAGTTCTGAAATTGGATCCAGGATGACAGGTTTCAACATTTTCCAAGGTTTTATGGTCATGGATAAGTCATTTAAGCCTTCTGAGGTTCATTTTCCTCATCTTTAAAATGGATACAGTAAAACCTTAGGTAATCACCTTATAGGATTGTGATGATACCAGATGAAACACATATAATTAAAGCACTTTGCAAACTTTAAAGTGCTATCTCGGTGTCCTCTCTCACCATGAGTTTGGGGGGCTGGCATATCACACTGTTAGCACATAAAGGTTTTGCAGAGCACTGATACCACTAGATATCTTACCTAACACTAAACCTAATTCTAATTTTTGGACAGCTAGGTGGCACAGTAGATAGAGCATAGGGCTTGGAATCAGGAATATTCATCTTTATGAGTTCAATTCTGGCATCAGATACTTATTAGCTGTGTGAACCTGGGCAAGTCACTTAAGCCTATTTGTCTCAGTTTCCTCCTCTGTGAAATGAACTAGAGAAGGAAATGGCAAACCATTACAGTCTCTTTGCCAAGAAAACTCCCAAATGTGGTCACAAAGAGTCAAACACGACTGAAATGACTGAACAAAAACAACCCTAGTTTTATCAAACAGAACTGCCTAAGCAATCATGGACTTAAGAGGATGATTTTTTTTAACAAGCTGTAGGAGTTTACATTTCTTGTTATTTAGTACCAGTGTGTCAGATTTGGCCCAGGATTCTACAGACAAGATGTTTTTGGATCTTGCTTCTGTCACCATGTATGTTAACTAATGCTCCTTCTTGTCATCTGCTCATTTAATGAGTGTGCCATCTATGCTTTTATCCACTAATAAGAATGCTAAACAGTGCAAGGCTCAACAAAGGTCTCCATGGCCTCCTACTGGAGAGCTCCTTCCAAATCGACATCATACCAATAATGACTTCTCGAATCTTGAATTTAGTTTTGAATTGCCTCAACTGAGTTGTCACTTAAAGACGACAGTTTCAGAGAAACCTGGGAAGACCTGTATGAACTGATGTAGAATGAAGTGGGCAGAACCAGGGAAAAAAAATTATACTATAACAACATTTGAAAGACTTAAGAACTCTAATCAACACAGGCAACACCTATGATTCTAGAGGTCACATGGTGGAATATGCTTCCTATTTCCTGAAAAGAGGGGACAGACTTAAGGTGCAGACTTAGACATTTTTTTTTGGATATGACCAATATGCAACCATCTATGAATGTGGGAATTCATTTTATTTACTCTACATGTTCATTACAAGGGTATTTTTCAAGGTGGGGAAAGTAGATTTTTCTTAATTGAAAATATAAAAAACTTCTGAAAAAACCATTATACTGTGATCTAGGAACAAAGCTCTACATTTTTCCATTATATCAGCATCAATCCATTAGCAAGCATATGCCATCTACTAATATGAGTCAGTTACACCAAAGATGCTAGTCCTCCTTTAACACTCCACATACCCCGGCTAGTAAGTGTCTGAGGCTGGATTTTAATTCAAGAAGATGAGTCTTCCTCACTCCAAGCCCAGGACTCTATCCACTGTACCACCTAGCTGCCCAACAACCGTACGTATCTAAAGTCAAGCAAAGCAAATTCACACCTTGGCCATTTTTGAAAATGTATGTCTCATTTGCATGTGTAGTTCATTACTTCTCTACCAAGAGATGGGATGCGTATTTCATCATTGGCCTTCTAAAACTGTGATTGGTCATCACACCGATCGGAGTTCTTATGTCTTATTGGTGGCCATAGGTTTTTATGGCTCCTCTAGCCCCTTCGTATTATTGGAGTCATAGTATAAATTATTTTCTAGGTTCTGTAGACTTTACTTGGCATAACTTCTTCATACATGTTTTCTTTTTCCCCCCAGGTTTATCTAACTACATCCCTTTCATCATTTCCTAAGGTGCAAGAATATTCTATTTTACTAATAACTAAAACACAATTTGTTCAATCATTCCCCAACTGAGGCACACCCTGTTTATTTTTAGTTGTTTGATACAAAAAGGGGCTACTATATACATACACGTATGCATATATATATACATATATTATATATACATATATATATATATATATGTATAGGTCAGTTTCTTCTTTCTTTGATCTCTTTGAAATAAATGCCTAGTAGTGATATTGTTAAGTCAAAGAATATCTGCAGTTTAGTGACTTTGGGAGGTATAGTTCCAATTGTTTTCCAGAATCTTTGGATCAAGTCCCAGCTCCATCAACAATGCATTAGTGGGCCTATGCTCCCATAACCCCACAAAATTATGATATTTCTTTGTCAATCTGATATGTATAGGGCGGATCCTTAGAGTTTTTTATTTGCATTTATCTTATTATTAATAATTGGTTACATTTTTCATATGGTTGTTGATAACTTGTATTTCTTCTTTTTAAAATTGTCTATTCATATCCTTTACCTACTGAGGAATAGCTGTTATTCTTGCATAGTTTTAAATCAATTCCCTATATGTCTAGAATATCAGACCCTTACTAGAAATTTGCTACTAATATTTGTTTTTACCTAGTTAACTGTTCCTCTTCTAATTCTAACTGAATTTATTTTGTTTTGTTTTTCCTGGTGCAAGACTTCCAAAGTTTCATATAATTGAAATCGTATGTGTGTTTATGATCATCTCTATCTCTTACTTGGCGAAGAATCGACTCTTTTTTATGGTTGCAAAAGGTGTCTTCTCTCCTACTCCTTTATTTAATTTGTGATATAACCTTTTATATATAGGTTATATAGCCATTTGGAGAAATATTATGGTACATACTGTGAGATGTTGTGCTAAACCTAATTTCTCCCAAACTGTTCTCCAATTTTCTCGGCAGTCGTGTTGAATTTTAAGTCCATACCCCAGTAGTTGGTATCCTTGGGTTTATCAAACACTGTGCAACTATTTTTTATGGCTTACCTAATCTATTTCACTGGTTGAGTTTACTATTTTTGACCATTATAAAATAATTTTGGTGATTACTACTCAGTAATATAATTTGATATCTGATACTTCTAGACTCCATCCTTCCTACGTTACTTTTTTCTTTTCCTGCCTTTGAGATTCTTGAGCTTTTGTTCCTCCAGGTTAAATTTGCTATTATTTGTCTGGTTCTGTAAAATAACACATTAGTAGTTTAAATAATATGCCATTGAATCTGCTAATTAGTATGGGTGGTACTATCATTTATTACCACTGCCAACCAGAATTAATTGGTACCTCTAATTATTTACATCTGCCTTTATTTCTGTAAAAATAAGTTCCCACGTATCTTGGTAGGTGAACTCCCAGGTATTTTATACATTCTTTAGTTCTTCTGAATGGAATTCCTTTAGCCTGTATCTTCCTGCTGAGCTTCATTCTTAATATGCAGAAAGGTTGTTAACTTATATGAGTTTATTTTATAACCTACTACTGTATTGATGTTACTAATAGTTGCAATTAAATTTTTAGATGAGTCTCTAGATTTCTTTATGTAAACCATCATATCATCTACCAAAGAGATAATTTTGTTTTTTCTTGCTTATGTTCATTCCCTCAATTTATTTTTCCCATTATGTTATTGTAGCCAGCATTTCTAGAAACAGGTCAAATAAAAGCGGCAATAATGGACATCCTTGATTTACCTTTGATCTTACTAGAAAAAGTCTTTAGCATTTCTCCATTATACACCAGATTAGCTCCTGGTTTTAGATAGATATTGTTTACAATGCTAAGGAAAGGTCCATTTGTTCCTATGTTTTCGAATGTTTTTATCATAAATATATTTTTCCAGAAGTTCTTTTGCATTTCTTGATACACTCGTGCAATTTTGTTATTATAAACAGTCTGTTATGTTGATGTTTTTCTAATGAACCAACTCTGAATTCCTAGTATCAATCCATTTAAAGTTAGAGATATAATCATTTTAATGTATTGCTGTAGCCTCTATCTTATTCTTTATTTTCGCATTTTATTAGAGATATCAGTCTATAATTTTCTTTCTCTATTTCTCTTTCCCTCATTTAAGTATAAAGACCATGTAAAGTGAGAATATGCAATCACAGGGTCATTGTGAAGATCCAGTGATGTAATACCTGTAAAGTGCTTTGCAATCCATAAAGCATTATAGAAATGTGACTGGCTATTATCATTAGCATTATTATTTTTATTGAAAATCAATCTTGTTTGATAGAATTTAGATAGAAATGGTCCTAGGGCAGGTTGCTATCCCATGATTTTTCTTTATTATTTAATGTTCTGCAAACCATTGGATGGGTAGATAAAATGCCTGCTTTGTAGAGGGTGGGGGTAGTTGAATAGAAGTATTAGGTTTGGAGATCATCTTCCATAGGCTCAATGTCCTTGGTTCACCTCGAATATCAGACAGGTTGATCCTGTTCCCACATGATTTTGATTTCTTTTGCTATGTCTGTGTATTTTGAAAGGTTTTTGTCACTCACTATTCAGAGTTAACAAATATTTGGTACAGCAACATCTATTTAAAATGTACTAAAGTTATATCTGGGCAATTGTAGGCCACATATAATAATGCTTCATTTCCTGTACAAATCATTAGTGAAATTCCCCAAGATAGTTTGAGGTCTACCTTTGTGGTGTGGATATTTGTTGCCTGTCTATCTGTGAAAGATAGCATGCTTTTGATATATTTGTTATTATCCTTTAGTATTATTGCTTAACTGTAATCCATAGTTTCTTCTCATAGTCGCATATCTCAGCAGCCCAGGTTTTCATCTTGGGGAAAGGAGAGGGAAAGGTAATAGAGAAAGTGGCCAAATGATAGAAATGCAGGATTTAAAAATAACCTCCAGGAACATCCCACTAAATAACAAGGGCTGGATCTGGATTTCGGATGTCAACACAAGAGAAGTTCTTCAGGTGGCAATTATCTCATATTATTTCAGTTGGTAAGAGATCTTAATGTGGAGTTTGAGAAGAGACAGGAAAATGAGAGTCTAATTTAGAAGCCTGTGTCAGTTCCCAGTTGGCTGTTCAGTGCCTGGGGTTGGCAATACTTTGACAGCCGGACTAGAATCTACACCGCTCTTCCCATCACTAGTCACCAAACTATCCTCACACATACAAGCTTCCCATGTTTGTTTGTAAAGGGGAAAACAAAGCTAATCTGATCCAAGGAATAGGTTTTCTTTCAAATTATTTTGGTGCCTCGCCTTGGCTTTCTCCCCTGATGTGGTTTTTATGTATTTGAAGCTTACTTTAAAAAATGAAGCATGTTACTATTTTCCTTAGCTGTTGATGAAAAGCTGCTGAAACTTGAAAATGTGTCTAGGTTGCAAGGAAGGTTGTGTTGTTGTTGTTGTTGTGTTTGTCCTTTGTTCTCAAAGAAGACCATGACATCAGGGAAATGATGACATGACTTGCAGTTGACTTGAATTTGAGTGAGGGAAGGCTATGCAAGGTCAACAGGTTAAGTACTATCTATAAGCAGGTGTGTGTGTGTGTGTGTGTATGTGTGTGTGTGTGTGTGTGTGTGTGTGTGTGTGTGTGTGTGTGTAATAGCAAGAAGGGAGTCAGACCATCATTCCCTGCTCCCTTTACCCGGCTCTGACAGGTTAGCCTTTTGCCTTGTCTAGCTGAGTACCAGTCTTCTTGCCCTGATCTCACTCTCCAGCTATCTTCATCCTGCTGGAAATTAGGATTCTATCCCCCTGGCTCCACCTATCTCCAAGAGGTGAATATTCTGCCTTATCTAGCTAGAAAATAGGCCTCCATTCCACTGCCTGCAATCTCCTCCATGGGCATCTATGTAGGTACCTTTCCTTTCCTTCTTTCCAGCTACCCCTTTATATCTTGTCTCTCTGTTGTGTTAGAATGTTTGTTCCTTGAGAGGAGGGAGTGTTTCCTATCTATCTGCCTATTTATTTATCTGTCTGTCCCTCATTTGTCTATCTGTCTATCTTTCTATCTATCTATCATCATTCTATCTATCTATCTAGTTGGTTGTTGACCTTCATTCTCAAAGAGGATCAAAACAGCATCACTATGTTGGGGTCAAGGTATTGTGTGTCCGACTGTGGCTAATCAGACCAATATGAGCTGAAAAGGCTCTGCCACAGGTCAGCACAAATAGTTCATATGAACATTTGGAGTAGAGATACCTTTCAATTTGTGCATCTCATTTCTCTTGGGCTACTGCAATTCTGTTTTGTTCATAGAATAAAACACCTTAGACTTCTAGTGGGAATAAATCATAGGATTATTGAGGAACCAACTGTATAATTATGTTTAAACTGTGAGTATTTCTAATAAAATGTTCATGGACTAACCACTGTTGTTGTTCAGTCCTTTGAATTATGTCTGACTCTTTGTCACCCCATTTGGGGTTTTCTTGGCAAAGATATTGGATCAGTTTGCCATTTCCTTCTGCAACTCATTTTACAGATGAGAAAACTGAGGCAAAGAGGCTTAAGTGATTTGCCCAGGGTCACATAGCTATTAAGTGTCTGAGGCCAGATTTGAACTTACAGAGATGAATCTTCCTGACTTCAGACCTGGCATTCTATCCAGCTGCCCTGTTAACCCCTAAGTTTTGCATGTAATGAACTGGAGCATAGTGTAGCATAGAGAACATTGGATCTGGAGTCAAGGGACATGAGTTCAAGTCTTAGTTCTGCTACTTATCGTCTCCATGACTTTGGGGAGTACTCATTAATCATAACTGACCTTTATATAACACTTGAATTTTTTAAAAGGCTATACAATTGGACTTATCATTTGATCTTCCTACCATCTTGATGAAATAGATGCTATTATGATCCATGCCACTTTTTTTTTAAATGAGGAAACTGAAACTCAGAGGTATTAAATGATTTGTCCAGGGACAACACAGCTTGTAAGCATCTCAAGTGGGATTTTTACTGGGTCTTCCTTACCTCGGGTCTAGTGAACTATCTATTATACCACATACCATACCATGTGCTTTCATGCTCCAAATGGATGATTCTAGGAATCCCAGCTCTATTTTTGATCTCTTTGTGTCATCTTGGGCACATGACTTTCTGTCCCTGGCCTCTAAAGTGAGAAGGAAGGAATAGTTTCTGAAGTTCCTTCTAACTCTAGGTTGATGTTTCTATGACCAGATAATTACTAACCTCCCTTCAAACTCTAAATCTATAATCCTAGTTATTCTTGGAGACCTTGTTTACTATTCTATGATATTACCAAATGCTTTGGGATGATCTTTTCTTGAAGGATCAAAATAGAAAATGTCCTTTTAGGGTAACTGGTTCTCCATCTTTGCTTCAAAAAGTCAGTCAATAAACATTTAGTAAGTTAATAAATATTTTAATAAATAAATATTTATTAGACATCTACTAGGGCCAGCTGGGTGGCTCAATGGATAGGGTGCTGGGCTTAAAATCAGGAAGGCTCATCTACATAAGTTCAAATCCAGCTTTAGAGACTTACTAGCTGTGTGAGCGTGGGCAAGTCATTTAACCCTCTTTGCCTCAGTTTCTTCATCTATAAGATGAGCTGGAGAAGGAAATGGCAAACCACTCTAGTATCTCTGTCAAGAAAACCCAAAATGGGGTCACAAAGAGTCAGACACAACTAAACAACAACAAACACCTACTAAGTGTCAAGCTCTATGCTCAATGTTGGACAGACAAAGAAAGGAAAAAGATAGTCCCTAATCTGAAGGAGCTCACAGTCTAATTGGGGAGACAAAATGCAAACTGTGCACAAACAAGCTATTTACAGGCTAAGACATATACAGGGTAAGCTATATAAAGGATAAGAAGAGTTGGCGATAATTGACAGAAAAAGGCCTTAGTATAAAGGAGGATTGGAAGAGTCTTTTTGTGGAAGATGAGATTTTAGCTAAGACTTAAAGGAAGCCAGAGAAGCCAGGAGGCAGAGACGAGGAAGGAAAGCATTACAGGCATGGGGGACAAGCAGGGAAAGTGCACATAATTATCAGTGCAAGAAGAGTTCTTACCTGTTGCTTCCTCCCAGATGGGAACAGCATCCTCACTGTAGAAGAATTTGCTAGTTCCCCCATGGAGGATCGACTCTTGGGTCTATAGATGCCTGTCCTTCTCTTAGGAGCAAGTGACTTTGGTCTTTGGAAGAGCACCCTTTGATATTTGTCTCACCACTGGCTTCTGTTCCCCACAATCAGACCCCTTTCAAATTGGATGTACAAAGCCATGCTGTTCCCTTTATTTTTGCCCTCATTGAAGCTTCTGGAAGATGTAGAATAGATAGAGAATCTATTGTAGAGAAATGGAAAATTTCCAGACAAAACTTTGCAAATATAGAACCTATGGGGGAGAGAGGGACAGAGAGTATCATACAGAGGAAGCATCTACCATTTTTATTCACGTACACATGTTCATCTACCTTAACAAGTTTATGGAGCCAGAGGCACATGCTAAGTCCTGGCCAGCCGAATGACACTAGAAAAGTCACTTAATTCGATTAAACATGTATTAAGTGCCTTTTATGTGAAAGGTAGGGCAGCTAGATGGTACGGTGGATGGAGTGCCAGGCCTGGAGTCAGGAAGATTCATCCTCGTGAGTTCAAATTTGGCCTCAGACACTAATTAGCTGTGTAACCCTGGGCAAATCATTTAACCCTATTTGCCTCGGTTTCCTCATCTATAAAATGAGCTGGAGAAGGGAATGGCAAAACACTCTAGTATGTCTGCCAAGAAGACCCCAAGTGGGGGTACAAAGAGTCGGACACAACTGAAACGACTAAGCAGCTATAGAAACGTGTAAGGTAGGTGCTGGAGATGCACAAAGCAAAGAGTCCCTGACTTCAAGGAGCTTATGTTCTAGTGGGGAGATCTCTGGGCTCACTATCTCCAATCACATTCATTCCACCTATTGGATCCCAAAGTTTGTCTATTTCTCCCTTCAGAATTCTAAGGAGGTAAGGGTTCTAGTACTATTCCTAATGATTCCCCATCTGGTGTGGTTCCCCACCAATATCGCTCATCTAAAGTCAGGAAAAAAATAGCACCACAGAGAGGGAGGAAACAGCCGATCCGTGTATTTGTGGCTACATAGTGGCCAGTTTGAGAGATAATATAGCTGCTGTTGCCATGGATACTCTGTTGCCACTACTTCTTAACCAACCCAGAGGCTTACAGCAGTTCTTAACTCACTTACAGGGGAGGAAGGGGGGTGGAGGGAGAAGGAGAGGCAGAGAGAGACAGAGACAGAGAGACAGAGAAAAAATAGAAGCACAGAGACAGACAGAGAGGGGGAGAAAGAGAAAGATAGCTAGAGAGTTTTCTGTTCAAGCCTTTTACATGCACTCAGGGCACAGTAACCAATTGTATGGACTTTCATTACCACACAGTGAGCCAATAGGAAGTTGTCATTGGATGGTCATGCTCCTCCATCATGCATTCCTGGAAGTAGGTTCACCCAGCTGCCACGTGGATTGTAGATATTGAACCTCCTTTTAGAGATGGGCCCTCATTGGCCAACCCCTCTTGTATCCATAGATGACTGATTACAATAGTGTTGTTTCAATGTGGAATAACTGTCTCCACTATCACATAATATTAACAGGATCACCTGAGTTAGTCTAGAGTTAAGAATGACATTTTAAAAAAATGATACACTCCATGCCTTAAAAGAATTTTCCATCTAAAGCAGCGTAATCATATTGTCATGGATTTGAAGCTTGAAGCGACTTCAGAGGTTTTCTAGTCCAGCCCTATTGTTTAAGATCTAAAGAAACTGAGATTTACTGTGATTATGTGACTTGCCCAACGTCACCCCGGTGGCAAATAGTATGCCCAGGACCCACGTTCTCTGAGTCCAAATGACCACTTTTCACACCCTGCCATGGAGCCTCTAAATAAATCCCCTTTGTAAAATAAAGGGCTTTGGACCAAATGATCACTCCTCTCCCTTCTGTCAGGGATGAATATGTTCTGTCCACATGAAGATATTCAAAGGGAATGGGAATAGGCTCTAAAAACACCGATTCTGACATGTGACCCAAAACATTTAGCTCATCAACAGTTTGTTTCTTGTAAATATTGCATGTTCCAAGAACACTATTAACTTGCAAACATATCTGGGGAGAAATTAGATTTACAAAAGAGATACAGACAGGCCAAATACTACTGGCTTCTCTTTTTGAAGAGTAGGCATCCCAGCAAAAAAAACAAAAATTCTTGTTCTGTTTGTTGCTTTATTTTTGTTGTTAATCTTTCTACTGATCCATCTCATAGACACTAGACACCCAGATAAATGAAATAAGTACATGGTTCTAAATTGTCAACCCTGGAGAGAGTTTAAGATTTGAATTTAAGGAACTAAGTAAAATTCTACCCTATGCAATCTTCTATTCTTTACATTTTCTCCTATTACTTCTCATTGCAAGCTATCAGATCTACTCTGAAAATAACCCCTTTTATTCACATTACAAAGCCACCCGGCCATTATTTAGCAGCAGTGAAAAGCACATGTTGTGACTTTCTTTCCTCTTTTTTCATATTAAATTTTCACTTGTTTAAGACATTCACCTCGGGGGAATGGCTGACAGTAGCCTTTCTGTGTTGTAAGATAAATCAGCTTAGGAAGTGGTTATCATTAGTGAGTTCCCTTTCCAAGACATCCTCTAAAAAGGAGTTGATGCTTTCATTTCAAAAATATGAGATCCCTCTCTGTAGTAATAACCTTCAAATAAAGATTAATAAAATGCAAGTATGTGAAAATATATGCATGCATTATTTATTTTTTATATAACTTTATTAGGCAATAAAGGTATTTCCTAGCAATGCTAAGGAGATACAGATTTAACAAGGCAATATACCATAATACATAGGCATTGGACTTGATGTGAGGAAAATTTGAGTTAGAATCCTGCATCAAATCCTAGTTGTATGAATGTGGGCAACCAGTCAGTCAATACACATCTATTGATCCCTCACTGTGCCCTAGGTCTTCTGATAAGTGATAAGTATATCAAGACAAAAAAGTGCAGTCCTCCTTGCTATTAAGGGGAAAAGAGAGAGAGGCTGTAACAAGCATTTGATATGTGCCAGCACAAAAAGACAATGTCTACAAGGGGCATGCTGGTAAACATTTATTAACTGGCTCCTCCAAACCCAAAACACACTTTTAATTTGCATTATTAACATTTTCCTCATCACTCCCTTAAGTCCAGACAATAAACAAAACAATAAATCAAGCCCTGATTTATAGTATTTGCTGATTTCTTTGTTGTATAAATGCTCACACCGAATACTTAACAAATGGCTCATTAGCCAGTTCAAGCTGACTTCACACATCCCTGGTCCCACCCTCAAAAATCTTACATTCTTACAAAAGGGATCTGAAAAGTGTTTGTGGGGCAGCAAGGTGAAGAAGGTCAGAGTGGGGAGAGGAGCTGAGAGAGAAGGGAGGATGGATGGCTTGGGATCTTCATGTTTGAGATGCCTGTGGAACATCCATTTGGAAATGTCGGTTGGTCAGCTCATGATGTGATGCCAGAACTCAAATGAAACTAGGTCTACATATATAGATCTTGAAGTAATAATAATAATAAACATTTAGAGTATTTACTATGTGCCAGGCCCCATGCTAAGTGCTTTACAAATATTATCTCATTTGATTAAAAAAATAAAAAAAAGGGATCCATTTGTACAAAAATATTTATAGCAGCTCTTTTTTTGTTAGCTAAGAATTGGACATTGAAAGGATGTCTATCAGTGAGGGAATGGCTGAATAAGTTGTGGTCTATACTTGTGGTGGAATATTATTGTGTTATAAGAAATGACAAGCTAGATGATTTCAGAAAAACCTGGAAAGGTGGACGTGAACTGATACAAAGTGAAATGAGCAGAACCAGGATAACATTGTACACAGTAACAGCAACATTGTGCTATGATATGATCCAAGACAATTCCAAAGTACTTATGATGAAAAATGCTGTCTATCTCCAGAGAAAGAACTGATGTTATCTGAATACAAACTGATACATACTATTTTTCTCTTTCTTTTTCTTCCTTCCTTCCTTCCTTCCTTTCATTTTTCTTTCTTCCTTTTTTCCTTCCTTTCTTTTTGTTTGTGTCTTCTAATAGAAAATAACTAATATGGAAATGTTTTACATGTTCATACATGTATAACTTATATCAGATTGCTTACTGTCTCAAGGCTGCAGGATGGGGGGAGGGGAGAAGGGATAAAATATGGAACTCAAAACTTTAATAAAGAACAATAAATGTTAAATTTTTTTACATGTAATGGGGGAAAATATTATTTAAAAATAATAATGGGCAGGAAAGAAACAAATATTATTTCATTTGATCCTCACAACAACCCTGATGAGTAAGTGCTCTTATTATCCCCATTTTATAGATGAGGAAACTGAGGCACAGGTTAAGTGACTTGTTTAGGGTCACACAAGCAGTAAGTCTTCTGCATAGAAATGATAATTGAACCCACAGGAGCTGATGAGGTCAACAGATTCAGAGTGTTGATTGAAAAGAGAAGACAGACCAAGACTGAGTCATAATATTAGCAACAGGCAGGGATGTTGAGCCAGCAAAACAGAATGCAGAGGAGTAGAAAGGTGGAGAAAGAACTAGGGGAGAGTAGTGTCATGAATACTCAGAGAGTCCAGGAGTGGAAGGTAGTCATCAGTGTTAAATGCAGCAGAGAGATCAAGGATAGGGATTGAGAAAAGGCTATTAAATTTGGCAGTGGAGTCCAATGCTTAGTTTTAAAGAGCGCTTTCAGTTGAGCGATGACATCAAAAGCCAGACTGCAGAGGGTTTCAAAGAGAGTAAGGCAAGAGCAAATAGAGACACCAAATGTAGATTTCTTTTTCAAGGACTTTGCCTGAGAAAGTTGTGATAGCTACCAGGGATGGCAGTCATGAGAGCCATTTTAAAAAATAAAATAAATTGAGGATATTTCGATTGTCAGTAGGCAGCAAGAAAAAAAAAACTAGAAAAAAAACAAAAAAAAAGAAAAAAAACTAGTAGATAGAGACTGAGGATTAGGCAGAGGGGTTGATAGTACGGGCAATCTGCAGGATCAAGTATATATGTAAAGGAATCAGTGACTGGTATGGGAAAGGAGTTAGCAGGTAATGATGTCAAGTGATTGTCCGTGAGCTGAGAAGGGTAGAAGAGGGAGCTCTAAGAAAATGGCTTTTATTCCTTTTGAGTAAAATGTGAGGCTGGTCCTCAGATGAGAATGTGTGGAGATGGGTAGTTGTGGGATGCTTGAAGAGAGAACTATTTTAGAGGTGCCATTATTGTGAATGGGACGTAGAATTAGGGAGGAGTAAAAGGATCTCCTTGCTGAAGGTAGAGATTAAATAACATACATTTATAGTAAACTCTCCCCCCACCCTCCCATACAATCAATTGTCAAGCTGTTTCTACCTTTATAACATCTCTCATAATAGCCCCCTCATCTCCTCTGACACTGCCACCATCATTATTACCTAGGCTTGGATTATTGTAATAGCCTTCTGTAACAACAATGTAGCTTGCCGCTACTGTGGCTGTGTAAGACCAACAAGACCAACATGCAGGAAGGCTGCTAGCACAGGTTCCCTGATCTGCCCATCCAAGGAAAGCAACTACAAGGGGTTAACAATCTCATTCCAATCAAACATACACATATCATTTACCTAGTTCAAGGGGAAAAGCCAGCACCCCGAACTTCAGAGCAAACACAAATAGAAATTACAAACAAAATATGAACAGATCAAGTAACACAAATCAGTAGACAGGCTTCTAGCTTTCTGTCCAACATCTTAGTACATGGTTACCAGGGAAGCACCAACTTCTGGACTTTCAAGCCAGGGGGCTCCTTAACAATGGCTACCTAGAGTCTCATCTGGTCAAATCACACAACACTCTTCCAGTGAGTGAGAGCCCTAAATGAAACGCTAACCTCTGAGTTTATATACCAGAAAGGGCATCACAGCCATGCAACTCAAACCTGTGTGAACTACGGTTTCCCTTGAAATTAGCAGGTCATCAAAGACTCCTGATTTAATCAAAGAAACAAAAGCCAAACTCATCAAAGGCACTTGACTACCTAAGTGCTCCAAAAGAGAAAACAGTAAACAAAAAGTCCCACCTTAGTTACTAATACACCTTCTGGTCAGTCTCCCTGCTTCAAGTCTCTCCCCATTCTAGTCTGTCCTTCACTCTGCTGTCAGTCTAATCTTCCTAAAGTGCAGGTCTAACCATGTCAATCCTCCTCCTTTTCCTCATTCAATAAACTCAAATGGCTTCTTCTTATCTCCAGGATTAAATAGAAAATCTTCTATTCAGCTTTTTAAAGCCCTTCATAATCTGGTGCCTTCCTACTTTTCTGTTCTTCTCATGCCCTACTGCCCTTACATATTCTGTGGTCCAGTGACACTAGCTTCCTCATCATTCCTTGCACAAAACATTCCATCTTCCCACTCTAAGCATTTTCGTATGTATAGAACTTCTCCTTCCTCATCCTTGCCTCCTGTCTTCCTTCAAGTCTCACCTAAAATCCTACCTTCTTCAAAATGCTCTAATAATCATTCTTCATCTGAGATTATCTCACATTTAACCTATATAGATTTATCTTCAGACCTATAGATCTATCTAGATCATATCTATATCACATGCAGATATCTTTAGACCTATGTGTTTATTATAGATCTCTATATATAGATACAGAAAGGTAGATCTATGTATAGACTATAGATCTACATATCAATTATAGATCTATATATATAGCTATAGAAAGACCTATGTGTATATTATAGATCACTATATGTAGATATAGAAAGGTAAATGTATAATTCAAAGGATATTATAGCTCTATAGATAGCTATCAATATATGTATCTAAACCCATTAATCACTTGATCTATCAGTTTAGCCAGCTAGCTAGCTATCTTGTTTGTACACATGGATGTTTTTTCATGTTGTCTTTTCCATTAGAATGTGAGCTTCTTGAGGGCAGGAATCTTTTTAAAAAAATTCTTTCTATCTCCAGCACTTAGGACAGTGCTTGGCACATAGCAGGTCCTTAATAAATGCTTATTGGCTAAACGACTGACCCAGTCAACAAGCTTGCATGATTTCCTCCAACTCTGCTCAACAGTATGTGAATTAGGAACAGAAGAAATGGATGGCTTGGCAAGATGTGGCCCTTAACAAGAGAGAAGAATAAGAGATTTGAAGATAGGAGGATAGGGTAATCTGTTTCACTAATATTTAGGTCAAGACTGGGAAGAGAGGACATTGGAGCTACATCCATGAAAGTAGAAAGGGGTCGAGAGATTGGAGGTAAATGCCTTTGGTTTTACTTTAAGAACTCTTTGTATTTGCTAAACAACATAAGCACAAGCCCTCTTACCTCCAATCATCACTAAGAGAAAAAGAAAAGTTCCTATCCTTTCCTGGTTTGCTTTGTTAAAGAGATCTTTCTTTGTTTTCTGTTAAACTAGTCAAAATCCAAAACACAAGGAAAGAAAATTGATGACTCCTCTTGCATAGAGACATTTTTATTAGCAGTTACTAAAAGTAGATAGATCTCCTGTTCAGTGTTATGCCTATGAATCTCTCACATGCCCCTTGAATACATGCATGCCTTTTTTATTTGCATAATTTTAGTCAAAAAAGGCATCAGATACAATACAGAAATACACATATTTAAATCACATACCCACATAATATGCATATGCTGTAGTTTTTTTAATTGTCCTAATGGTTCTTAATTCACCATTAAATTCCAAAGATTCATCTAGTCTCTTCCCATACTCATTGTGTGATGGAAGCTATGAGCTCAAACAGGGCAGCTAAGTGGTACAGTGTATAGAACACAGAGCTTGGAATCAGGAAGTTTCATCTTCATGAGTTCAAATCCAGCCTCAGCTACTTACTAGCTGTGTGACCCTGGGCAAGTCACTTAACTCTATTTGTCTTAGTTGCTCATGTGTATAATGGGCTGGAGAAGGAGATGACAAACCATTCTATTATCTCTGCCAAGACTGTGGTCTTCATCCTATGTTTTCAAAGAGGACCATGGCATCAAAGAAATGATGACATGACTTGCCATCGACTTTGATTTGAGCGAAGGAGGGCTGTGCAAGGACACCAGCCTCGCTTTCTCCTCCAGAGCCATCTAGATCCAGTGACCAGATATTCATCAGGATGCCTGGAGATGACCCAGGATGCAATGGGAGACCTGGCCCTTTTAGGCTAAGTCCTATTCAGGTACTCATTTAGAGTGAGGTAACGTCTATTCAGTGAGTCTAGGGATGGCCCCTTTAATTAGAGAAGAAGAAAAAAAAATCAAGCTGGGAGGAGAAGACCCTCAGGGTTACAGTTCCAAAGAGAAACGGTTACCATTGACATTCACTCTAAGCCAGGAGGGTCCAAAATACAGTCATTAAGTGGAACTCGGGCAGAGACCTATTGTGGTCCAATGTATGAGCTTCAGGGTCAACTGGGTTTAAGGTTTTGTGAAGAAAAAAAGAAAGAGAAAAAGAAAGAGGAAGGAGGGAGGGAGGGAGGGAGGGAAGGAAAGAAGGAAGGAAGGAAGGGAAACAAAGAAACAGAAAGAAACAAAGAAAACCCTAAGTTAAGTGGGCAGCTTCTAGCCATCAAAATTTACCTTCCCTTGGAGAGGAGAGCGAGAGGGAGAGGGAGAGGATGAGCAGAGTTACCCAACTAACCGGGTCCCCATTCAGGCAGCTGGTTCTACTTACAGGTTGTGTTAGTCGTTCATTTCAAATGGGGTCACAAAGATTTGGGCCCGACTGAAATAATGCAGCAGTAAGCTCATACGTTAAGAACCTATTTGATGGATCACCCTTTCCATCCTGTAACTGTGGGCCAATAGGAATTCCTTTTTCACAGACCCAGTCCCAAGGACTACTACAAAGTTAAATGTTAAGTTTGGCATCTGACCCCCTGAGCTCAATGTGGTATGGATCCTGAAGGAGGAAACAGGGTGGGAATCTCCTCACTCCTGTGAGGCAGGGAGACTCCTTTTTGTTTAAAAAAAGGAAGTCTAATGTCCCATTTTTAGACTGCCGTGAACTTGTGGTATCAGCTTACTACACATGGGATCAGCAGTGAATGCAAAGCTAGGTGGTTCTACACAACCTTTCCCATCCCACGCCTCTGAGGTAGGTCCCCTTTCAACTCTGAGCTTCTGTGAAACAGGAATCTGGAATCAGCATGGATCAAGGGCGCTTAATGTGAACCACCCTTAGCAGCTAAGAGCCTGTGAAGCTCTTTATTGGCAAAGTTTGGAATTCATTCCTTTGCTCTGGGACAGAGGGGTTTGACATCAGAACATTTTAAACAGGCTTCAACAGAGTCAAAATCAAGGGAAAATGGAGCTTTATGCCTCTGGTTAGAAAGTTGTCTGACAGATGGAATATTGTCTTTACCTTTTAAATACAACTGTGTGCTGCTGTGGCCTGGCTGGAATGTCAGAGCATCCTCCTCGTGCAGATGGCCACACACACCTCTACTTTCCTTGTCCCTGCACTCTTCCCATCTCTGCTGTGCTAACATCATCTACCTCTTGGATTCTGAGTCTGTAGAAGACTCTATATGCTATGATTCTATATTGGACGGTCTGAAAACAGCAAATTATATAGAAGTTAGAGAGATAATTCACCAACCAGGCATGTCAGACAGTAAATATTTATTAAGTACCTACTATGTTCCAGGCACCGTGCTAAGTGTTTTATAAATATTATTTCCTTTGATCCTCACAACAACCCTGGAAGGTAGGTGCTATCATTATCCCCATTTTATAGATCAAGAAACTGAGGCAGATATGGGTAAAATGATTTGCCTGACAGATAGCAAGTATCTGAGGCTGCATTTTAACTCAGATTTTCCTGACTCCAGGCCTAGTAATCTATCCAGTGCACTGTAAGTATGATTTTATGAGGACACCTTGTTGTGATGGATAAAGAGCCAACTTAAGACTCAGGAATATTACTATATTATACGTGTTCCATCCTGGGTGCCATCATTTAAGAATAAGATAAGCGGGAACGTCTATGGGAGGGCAATTAGGATACTGAAGGGTGTCCCAGTCATACCATAGGAGGACAGGTGGAAGAAGGACCTCAAAATGTCTAACCTGGAGAAAAGAAGACTTGCATGGGGTTGGGAGTGGTGAGAGAGACAGGTTTGGGGAAGAAGGTCAGTTCTTCATGATAGACGAAGTCGTGTATTAGAAGGCCAGTTATATGGAAGAGTGATTAGCCTTGTTCTGCTTAATAACATAGGGCAGAATTAAGTGGAAGGCACAAAGAAGTAGACGTAGGCTTTGTGCAAGGAAAACAATGAAAAGCATAAGGAAGGTTGGAAGTTACCCTTCACTAGAGGTCTTCAAGAAAACATTGGATCAAGTGCTCATCCAATGACCAAACATTTACTAAATATCTCCTTTGTGCTAAGCATTGCTCTGGGGACTGATTTTACAAAGATAAAAATAGGACAATGATACTGGACCAAAAAAGAGCTGGCAGGAGGGCCAGTGGTGCAGAAGAGATTCTAAGTACAGGTGTAGTTATGTTAAGAGATGGCATTGTCTGCCCCTTGTCCACACTCATTCGGGAGAAGGCAAAGAAGGAAAAAGAAAGGTGCCACGAGAAAAAAGACACATAGAGGGAAGTATCCTACACCTGCACCTGAGCTAGATGTGATTGTACCACATGCACCATGGTGGCCAGGCTGGCAGAGAACCATGAAATAAAGCAATAATAAGAATTGAGGGGGGGGGGGCAGCTAGGCGGCGCAATGAGTAGAGCACCGACCCTGGAGTTAGGAGGAGCTGAGTTTAAATCCAGCTTCAGACACTTGACACACTTACTAGCTGTGTGACCTTGGGCAAGTCACTTACCCCCAATTGCCCTGCCTTCCCCCCTCCAAAAAAAAGAATTAAGAATATTAATAATGATAATCAAGAATACTAGCATTTATATAGTGCTTTAAGGTTTGTAAAGCAGTTTTATATATATTAGCCTGGGAAGTAGAATGCTATTATTATTCTCATTTTAGAGATGAGGAAAATGAGGCAAAGCGACTTGCCTAAGTTTACCCAGCTTGTGTCTGAAACAGGATCTGAACTCATATCTCCCTCACTCCATGTCGAACATTCTATCCAGTGTGAAACCTAGCTGCCTAGTGCAAGCACAGGAGCAGTAGTCACCACTGGGGAAAGGTACGTGCTCTTTGGGATGAAGTGTGCCCCTTTGGCATTGACACACCTGCAACAAAACATCATTCTCACTTGGCTAGTTTTAGCTCCGTTAGGAAATGCATTTCAGACATGCAGGACAACTTGTGTGAAGGCACAAAAGCAGTAGATGGTGTTTCAAGTACAGGGAACTAAACATTCCCCTAACTGGAAACAGTTTGGCTGGAAGCAGAGATGTCTAGACAGACTGTTTATACATCAAACAAAAAAAGTTGCATTTTTTCCCACACAAACAATAATAAGAGTATCTAGTCTGGATTGTTCTGTTTATTTTAGGGAAATGTCTTAAATTTTTTGCAATATCTGGTTTCATTCTATATCATTAAGAAGAAAACAGCTCATCTGAGTATTCATATTATCAAATAAATATCTGGTATATGTGTGTGTGTGTGTGTGTGTGTGTGTGTGTGTGTGTGTAGTATGTATGTATGTGTCTGTTTGCCAAGCCACCGATATGTAGGGGACTTTTCACTCATTCTCAATCAATCCCTCATGATGAGCTCCATACTTTATAAATGGGTTCTTAATCTCTTCCCCTCTCCAGTCCATCCTCTACACAGATGCCCAAATAATCTTCCTAAAGCACAGGTCTGTAGTGTCACTCTGCTACTCAAGAAGGATAAATGGCTCCCTATTGATTATAGCCTAAACTATAAATTTCCAGACATGCAAGGCCTTCCACAGTCAGCTCAAATAAAACTGCTTTTCACATCATGCTTCTTCATAGCATCAACATTCAAGTTAAACTGGAATCTTAGCTTTTCCTCAAATGTAATTTAGCATTTCCTGACTCCAGGAATCAACACAGATTATTCAATTTGCCTTGAATGCATTTTCTCTTGACTCAACCTCTAAAAATCGTTGTCTGTCTCCAGTGCTTGTCCTCATAATCCATCTACTCTATGAAATGCCCCTTGACCTCTGCCTGCTTCCTAACTTCAGATCTTAGTGTTTCCTCTTTCCTCTCATGATCTTAAATTGATTTGATTATTGTGGTTGTTGTTAAGTATGTTATATCCAACTCTTTGTGGTCAGTAGACATTACATACATAGTTACCAGAGAGAGAAGCACCAACATCTGGGTTTTTCAAAACTGGGGGGGTGGTGGGAGCGGGGGGTGGGGTCTCTTTAAGGGCTACTCAGAGTCTCCTCTGGCCAAATCACACCAATACTCTTCCCATGAGTAATCCTCCAAAGGAAAATGCTAACCTCAGAGTATATAAACCCTGTTTAGGGCCCTGGGGCTTACCACCTACTTAGCAAAAGGGTGTAGGTCTGAGGCTTAGCATCTACTTAGCAAAAAAGAATGTGGGAAAGATCTCTAACCACAACTAGCACCACATCATATGTGTGTGTGTATGTGTATATACATACATACATACATACATACATACATACATATATATATATATATACATATATATATATATACACACACACACACATATATGTACATACATAGTTTCCAATCAATGACTCAATTCAAACAAAGGCAAGACTGAAAGCATTTGATTGCCTTAGAGCTTAGAAGCACTCCAAAGCAAAAGACAACAAACAGTCCCACTTTGCATGCCATTACACTTGCCATTTCATTCTCCAGGTCATTTTATAGATGAGAAAACTGAGGCAAACGGGGTTAAGTGACTTTCTCAGAGTCACACAGCTAGTAAGGGTCTGAGGCTAGATTTGAGCTCGTCTTCCTGACTCTAGGTCCACTCTATCCACTATGTCACCTAGCTTCCCCTTAAATTGGTGTGTCTGTGTAGTTATTGTATCCCTTCAGCAGAATGGAAACTGTGTAAGGTCAGGAACTATTACTCTTTTAAAAAATTTGTTTTTCTTTCTTCAAGACATGACAACTCCTCACACAGAGTATAGTTGCTTTAGAAACATTTCTTCAGTTGAAATGACTTGAAATGAAATCCGTGCACTGATGCATACATTGGCACAGATTGTTTGCTCTGTATGTCAGTATGTAAAGAAACATTTCTGCTTATTTTATTTTTTTAGAAGTCAGAACATTACAGGATGGCTTCAGGAGACCTGGTGACAACTTAGCTTCTCAAATTGCTAAAAGTGATAATTCATAATTCACACAAGTACCTCTCGCACCATGTTTGCAGCTTTCACAGAATAAAAATGCCTCCCATGTGATGTTTCACTGCTGGCACCAAGTAACTAGGAATTGACAAAAAGCATTTAAATTTTACCCATGACACTTTCGCAAAGGGATATGCAGCTTCTATAAGTCTTCTGGAAATTGAGTGTACCTTCCTTTTTGGTGTCTGTCTCTTTTCATTCATTCATTTAGTCAGACAGTCAATAAATATTTCGCAAGTGCTTACTATGTGTCTGGGAGTATGCTGAGTGGTGGGAATACAACCAGGGGCAAAAGACAAGTGCCTGCCCTCAAGGAATTTACAATTTAATGCAGGAGAAGACATGCAAACAAATCTATACAAAGCAAGGTATATACAAGATAAACAGGAAATAAGCAAGGGAAGGCACTATAATTAAGAGGGATTAGGGAAGGCTTCCAGTAGGAGGATTTCAGTTGAGACTTAAAGGAAGCCAGGGAATCTAATAGACAGAGATGAGGAAGAACATTCTAGGCTTGGGAGTTGGCCAGAGAAAATGCCTGGAGCCAAAATATGGAGTTTCTTTAGTTAATGAACATTTATGAAGTGCTTGTTGTGTGCCAGGCACTGTGCTAAGCTTATTGTTGTTATGTTTGTCCTTCGTTTTCGAAGAGGACCATGATATCAGGAAAATGATGACACAACTTGCATTTGACTTTGATTCGAGTGAGGGAGGGCTGTGCAAAGTCACCAGTCTCACTTTCTCCTCCAGAGCCATCTGGGTGTAGTGGTCAGATATTCACCAGGACAACTGGAGATGGCCCAGGATGCAATGGGAGACCCTGGCCCTTTTAGGCTAAAGCCTTTTCAGGTTCTCACTTTGAGTGGGGAAGACCCTCAAGGTTCCTGGCCAAAAAGAGAAACAGGTTTTATTTACATTCACTTGAGCCAGAAAGGTTCAAAATATATATATATATGTACACACACAACTGGGTGCAACAAGGTATATAGAGAGGAGATGTCAAGTCATCCCAGAGAAGGCATGAGTAGGTGGGAAAACTGGAATGGCCTGAGCCTTGAAGCCCTACTGTGTGCAGGGTCCTATGTTAGTTACTGATGGAGGGGCCGGGAAAGGGGAGGAACAAAGATAAAGGAAATTATGGTTCTGCCTTCAAGGAGTTTATAATCTCTACCCCTTCTACATCTCTTGGACTCTCTTCATTTCTTCCTTCTCCCTTCCCTTGTTGTTGTTCAGTTGTTTCAGTCGTGTCTGACTCTCCGTGACCCCATTTGGGGATTTCTTGGGAGAGATACTGGAGTGGTTTGCCATTTCCTTTTCCAGTTTATTTTATAGATGAGGAAACTGAGGCAAATAGGTTTAAGTGACTTGCCCAGGGTCACACAGCTAGTGGGTATCCGAGGCCGGGTTTGAACTCAGATGCTCCTGACTCTAGGTCTGGCATTCTATCCACTGCACCACCTAGCTGCTAGAGTAAATATGCAATAGGACACAAACAATTTGAAATCACCAGAGGGTGGTTCTACCTAGGAGTTTACTGGTGTTGTTTACAATATATCTCAGGGAATCTATCCAGTTTATTCTCCTTTACGTGAGCTCCTCTCAAGAATACTGACAAAGACTTTTCCACCAGGATCATAATGATGGCCCTGAGGAGATTCATTTAAACAACAAGCATTTATTAAAGAAATACTCTATGCCACGTATTGTGGTAGGTCTTAGGGATATAAAGAACTAAATAAGACAGCCACCAAAGCTTCCTGAACAGGAAGGTAACATGGATTTCTGTGACATGGTCAGTTAATCAGTCGATAAACATTTATTAAGGGCCTACTATGCACCAGGCACTATGCTAAGTGCTGGGATACAAAAAGAGGCAAAAGACATTCCCTGCCCTCAAGGAGCTCACAATTGAATGGGCCTATGAATACATATTTGAAACATTTCATTTCCAAAATAATACTATATTGTATGTGTTCATTATATATGTATGTATATGTGTGTATATATAAAATATGTATGTTTGTGTATACATGTATGTGTATGTATAGGTGTGTATATATGTATATATCCTAGGCATACAGCATGGCGCTTTGCATGTGCCAGATGATATACACATGCGTACGCATACATATTTATAGGTACATACATGCATACACATACATAGATGTATATATATTGCACCTAGCATATTCAAAGTGCCTTCCTGTATGCCTTAGATATAAAGGTGAAAAGGTAACAGTCTCTGCTTTGAAAGTGTTTATATTCCATTGTAAGGTATTCCAAATGCACGGCAATAATTATAAGGCAAAGCAGGATATGATAGAAGAAGAGATGAATTCCAGACAAAGTGCTCTGGGAAATTTTGGAGGCAGAAAACACTTCCAAATGGAAAGATGAGGGAAATCTACTCAGACAAGGTGGTTCTTGAGAATCATGACCCTTGAAGGTCTAGAAAGGTGCTGAAAGGTGGATATAGTCCAGATCTCAGGAATGGTCTGTCTGACTTCATGGAGACTGAAAATAGCAGGTTAAATGAAGGAATGAATAAATGAACCAATTTGAAAAAAGAATGTATTAAGTGCTTACCAATTGCCAAACATTGTCTGGAGCTTTTGGGGTTATATACAGGAAAAGCAAGATTTTTCCGGGTCTTAAGGTGCCCATCCTCATTTTCTCACGGAGGGAGACAGCACGTAAGAAAAAGTTCAGCTGCTGGAGGGATGAATAATTGTGGAGTCCTAATGGGAGAGTGATTAGTCAAATGGTAAGGCCTGGGGTCCTTGCATCAGTATGTCACATTACAAATATAATGAATGAATGAATATAGTGAATGAAAAATCTCTCCTTTTGAAAGACCTTACATCCTAATGCTGGATGTCTATAGCAGGTATGTCTATAGGTGTAGCAGGCCTTCTGATAAGTCTTAAACAGGCTGTCTTGCAAGGTGGCCCAAGTTGCTAAAAACTATGGGAGTTTTATGTCTTGCCAGCTCAGGAGGATAAGAAGGTAATTCAAAGGCAATGCATGAAGGTGAGGTTTTTCATCTATAGGGAGACCAAAAGAGAAAGGAGAAAAATAAACAGAGAGGAGGTGGGTGGTGGTACTTCCAACAGGGTCCATGTGAATCAGTAGTGGTGTCCGTGTTGGCAATTCCTGACTACAAACCCTGACCTCCACAAAACTGAAGCAACCAAGTTTCAGACATTTTCTCTGTCAGACACTAGCTCAGGTGGATGGAACACTGAAAAGAAAAGAAAAATAGATGTGAGGAACAGGGGAGGCCCTTGCCTTAGCTTATTTGGGCACAATGGGCACCCATTGCTAAGTGTAGTCTATTATTCTATTAAAGACTGTTTCTGACTCATCCAATCTTATTTCTCACAAATTCCCATGGTTGATCCTAGCCTATCATTTCCTTATATCCCTCTGTTCAGTGTGTGAGGCTGTAGGACAAGTCTTGGAACCACCCAGGAGAGAATGACTTTTCCTAATGCCCATCGTTAGAATCACAAGTCATTCAGAAGTTTTATAACTGTGCTTTTGGGGGGCAGAATTAATAGGAACTTGGGGTCTTTTAAATCTGCCTCATTAGGCAATGAGCCTAACGTGTCAATCCCTAGGGTTACATACGTAAACACAGAATAAATATAAAGAGAATAAATACAGATAAATACTGAGGAATTAAACATAGGGCACCTAGGTGGTGCCATGGTGAATAGAGCACTGGGCTTTGAATCAGGAAGACTGATCTTCATGAGTTCAGATCTGGCCTCAGACACTAGCTATATGACCCTGGGTAAGTCACTTAACCCTGTTTGCCTCAGTTTCCTCATCTGTCAAAATGGAAGGAAATGGAAAACCACTCCAGTATCTCTTCTAGGAAAACTCCAAATGGGGTCATGGAGAGTCAGGCATGACTGAAACAATTTGAACAAGTTAAACATGAGGTAATATGAGAAAGAGTTTGGGGGATTAGGATAGGGCTCATGTAGAGGGTGGTGTTTGAGCTGTGTCTTGAAGGATTCTATGAGGTGGAAGTGAGGAGGGGGTGCATTCCAGGCATGGAAAATGACCAGTGCAAAAGGCATGGAAAATAACCAGTGCAAAGGCATGAGATGGGAAACGGAGTACTATGTGTGAGGGACAGAAAGAAGGCTGGGTTGGCTGAATTGCAGAGTAAGGCTCAGGGTGGAGGGAATGAGCATTTATTAAGTGCTTACTATGTGCTAGGCACTATGTCAAGCCTTTGACATGTATTATCTCATTTGATCCTCATAATAACCCTGAGAGGTAGATGCTATTGTTACTCCCATTAGACAATTAAGGGAAATAAGGCAGACAGAGGTTACATGACTTGCCCAAGGCTACGTGGCCAATTAACATCCAGACCAGATTTGAACTCAGGTCTTACTGACTTTAGACTCAATGTTCCACCCACTGAACTACCCAGCTGCCTAGGTAACAGAGGAGTAATGTCCAGTGAGGCTGGAAAAACAGGGCAAGAACGAGGCTTGAAAAGCTAAACCAGAGAATTTCTATTTGCTCCTAGCGGGGATAGACAGCCACTTGATTGATTAAGTGAGTGACATGATCCGATCTGCATTTAAGGAAAAATCACCTTTTATTTCAATGTATAAATTGCATAGCTAAAAGATGGTCTGTGATTTGAGAATTCCTATATTTAAATGATAAGTGTGTAGTGATTTATAGAAACAAATATTTTGAAGCTAAGATTGAATCTCTTCAAAGACATAAATGCTTTACCTAGTTCCTGTCACACCCAGATTTCAGAATGATATGTAAACATACACTTACAAAGAAAGATTGTTTCTTTTTTCAGTTGTATACTTTTCCCTCTTGAACCAGTAAATAGGCTTCCAGAGGACTTTTCATTGTTGAAATCGATTCATCTTGGCTATAGGCTGATGAATGAAAGGAGCACTGTTTGAGATTTCCTTGCCTTCAGGCAAAAAGTATCTCAAGATTAATGAAGAGAAATATCTGTTATCTTTCATCCAACCTGTGAAATTGTTTTCCAAAGGGAAGGATGACTCGGAAGACATCTTAGAAACGTGGAAGCAGGAGTCACCATAGTAGCTTGCAAGAGGGAAGAGGCCTGAGGGAGATGCTTCAGGAGAGCAAATGTAGATGTCTTGTGATATTAACAAATTGTTGAGGAGATAGTCTGCCTTTGGAAGTTTCTTCTCTTACCTGAGTTCTACGCTTGAAACAACAGATGTGTAGGTCCTAAGGAATGGTAAATAAGGGGATTTTTTAAGGGCCCCATCCTGTCTTAAATAGCATTGAAGATATTATTCTTTTAAAGGAAAACTAAAGGGAAAAGTTGGGAATTCTCATTTGTTATCCCCATTTTATAGATGGTGACTCAGAGATGGAAAGTAATCACCCCAAGGCCATACTGCCAGGAAGTTGTAGAACCAGATCTTCTGCTCCAAGCCCAGCGTTCTTCCCCCAGTCCCATTTCTGACATCGAATAGATGTACCCTTGAGCATGCCTCACACAGATTTGTGAGGAGTTTTGCAGATAGGAAATGATTTCAAATCCTAGTTGGATGAGATGGATAATCATAGGAGCATCATCAGAGATTTGGAACTGCAAGGGACCTTAGACACCATTAAAGCCACGGCCTTCTTTTTACTGATAAGAAATGGAGACCTTGTGAAAATCAATAATGCTGAAAACTAATATTAAATAAATAAATTTTAAAAAAAGTGGAGACCTGCAGATTAAATTACTTGTCCAAGATCCCAGAGATAACATATATCAGAGTCAGAATTTGCACCAAGGTCCTCTGACTCCAGAGCCAGGGCTACCACTCTGCCAAATTCGAGGTTCAATGGCCTCGGAGGTCTATCTTTTAGATTTTATGTTTCTAAATGAAGGAATCATAGGATTCAGACCTAGAAGAGATCGTGGGATCTCTATCTGAATGGAGACTTTTCAGATCATGTCGTCCAACTTCTTTATTTTTACAGATGAGGAAAACTGAGATCCAGAAAAGGGAAATGACCTCATTAAGGTCATCCAGGTAGTAAGTAATAGAGCCAGGATTCAAACCAAAGATTTCAGCTCTTTCACATTATCTCATCCATGACATCCCCCCACCTTTTATAGTCGCTCTTCACTGAATCAATTTTGTCCATTAGAATTGGAGTACTGTGTATTGTACTTCCTTATGGGGGGCACTCCTCCTTGTGGGTCCTAGGGATCAGCCTAGGATTATGTTCTTGAGCTAAGCCCTACAAAGTTCTTCAGACCAAAGACAGGAAGAAAATAGTTGACAAGCTGCTGTTAAATATTTTCTTTGTCCTACACACTATGCCAAGTGCTGGCTATACAAATAAAGGCAAAAACAAAATTCCCACCCTTGAGGAGCTCACATTCTAATAGGGGAGACATGTAAGCAATTAAATACATTCAAGATATAGACAATGTAAATGGGAGATAATGTCACAGGAAAGGTACAGGGCACGGGGCAGGTGAGTGGAGTAGTTGGCCAAGAAAGTCATCCTAGAAAAGGTGGGGTTTGAACTGAGACTTGAAGGAAGCCAAGAGCTGGAGGAGTTTCTCGGAGGTTCAGAGAGGTCAAGCAGCTTACCTTAGGGCCCACAGCTATTCTACATTAGAGTCAGAATTCCAACCCCCAGACTTCTAATTCTAAATATGGTCATCATTCCACTACCCTACAGTACTAATGGAATAGAACTTTTTAAATGTACAGCATCCTCTCTGCAGAGACGTTTCAGCCAGCTGAATGCCTGATTAATCACTCTAACAGCTAATATTTATATAGTGCCTTAAGGCTTGCAAAGCTCTTTATAAATATTAACTCTTTTTTTCCTTACAATGAATCTGCAAGATAGGTGCTAGTATCATCCCTATTTTACAGATATACCTCTATTATCTTATTTTTTGCATTAATTTTTTTCCTAAAAAGGGGTCCTCAAGTTTCACCAGACTGCCAAAGGGGTCCATGACATACATGAAGAAGGTAAAGAACTCTTCAACTACTGAGACTATCCTTGTGTTACATGTACAAGAGGAGTGAAAACATGGAATAGGCAGTGTTATGCTGATTATGTTCATTGTTTTAATGGCCAGTTGTCTGTATGAGGTAGATCTCTATATTAGCTGTTAGAAGTTGATCTAAAAGACTCTCACCCCAAAACAAAGTAAAAAAGAAGTTTTGTTGCTCTTTTCTAAGGCGAATTCATGAATCATAGGTTTGGGGCTGAAAAGAGGACCTTAGGGGTCTTCTAGTCAAATGCTTTCTTGATGCCTCAAAAGATCATGTGGTGAAAGTTATACAGGTAGCAGAGCCAGGATTCGAACCTGGGCCCTCTGACTCTAAGTTCTAAATTCCTGCTGCCTCCATATAAAAAAATATTATGGAATCTTGGAGTTGGAATGACTTCAGAGGACATAACCCTATATGAAGCCTGAATTTGTTGTTGTTCAGTCATTTCAGTCATGTCCAACTCTTCGTGATCCCATTTGGGGTTTTCTTGGCAAAGATCCTGGAGTGGTTTGCCATTTACTTCTCCAGCTCATTTTACAGGTGAGAAAACTGAGGCAGAGTGACTCGTCCAGGGTCTGAGGCTAGATTTGAACTCAGGTCTTCCTGACTCCAGGCCTGGCACTCTATCTACTACGTCACCTAGTTGCCCTCTCAAAGACTGAATATCACCTAGAAAAATTTCCACAAGTGATTATCCAGTGTCTACTTAAAGACTTCCAGTGATGGGGAGCTCACTATCTTAAAACCGCCCATTCCACTTTAGCTCCTTATATTCAGTCAAAATCTACCTCCCTTTAACTCAACCCTTTGGTTCTACCTTCTAAACCAAATCTACTAAGTCTCCATAGAGCACTTCTTTAAATATTTGAAGACAGTAATATCTCCTTCTGAGTCTTCTAGAACTTAGAGCTAAATGGATCCAATTTCTTCAACACTTCTTCTAATAGGTTAGTTTTAAATGTCCTCACCATAACAATTGTACCTTTCCAGGCATACCCCATCTTTTTAAATTTCTCCTTTCTGCCAAGTGAAAATGGGAAGGGGTTTGTACCCCTAAACTAAATATAATTCTGCAGATGTTGTTTGACCAGGGCAGAAGACAGTGGGCCTATCACTCATCTTAAAGAATCAAAAGGTCTAAAGCTGGACAGAATCTTAGATACGATCTACTCCAAACTCTTTGTTTCACTAATTAGGAAAAGTGTGTGTGTGTGTGTGTGTGTGTGTGTGTGTGTGTGTGTGTATTAGAATAGAGAGCTAGGCTAATAATCAGAAAGGTGGTGGTGCTGGAACTCCTGAGAAGGAAGGAAGGAAGGAAGGAAGGAAGGAAGGAAGGAAGGAAGGAAGGAAGGAAGGAAGGAAGGAAGGAAGGAAGGAAGGAAGGAAGGAGGGAAGGAAGGAGGGAAGGAAGGAAGGAAGGAAGGAAGGAAGGAAGGAAGGAAGGAAGGAAGGAAGGAAGGAAGGAAGGAAGGAAGGAAGGAAAAACAGAAAGACACTAATACAGCAAGAACTATATAGAAAGAGACACAGAGAAAGAGAGAAACAAAGAAAAAGACAGAAGAGAGTGAGATAGACAGTGGATAAAGATAGTGTGGCATAGTGGATGAAGAGCTAACTTCAGAACCAAGAAGACCTGGATTCAAGTCCTATCTCTTACACATCCTAGTTTTATGACCCTGGCCAAGTCCCTTAAATGCTTAGTGCTCTGGGAAACTTTCTGAGAGTTAAGGGTTAAAGAGAAGGTGCTACCTGCATTGTTAGATGGAATTTCTCTATCTGAGAGTTCCTGGTAACAATGAAATCACAAATCTAGGCCAATACACTAGTCAGTTTCCTTCTGTCCACTTCTGCCTTTCTCTCCAAACACACACACACACATATGTGCGTATGTACATATACATATATCGTATATATACATATAATCTGTGTATTATATATGTATATGTATATAAAGTCTTGTGTGTATATATGTACATATGTAAAATTATATATGTCTATATTTGGGGTGTGTATATTTAGGTATATATATGTGTGTATACATATATGTGTGTATATGTGTATATATTTGTGTGTGTGTGTATGTTTGCACATACTCCTCACAGTTTCAATCTCCAAAGTTTACAAAGAAAATCAGACTTCTTAAGTACCTTGTTCACCCCAGGCACTGTCTGGTGAAATCCTCCTTCTCACTGTGTGAGGATTATGGGTCTAAATGGAAAGAAGCACCCTCTCAGCAATTCCACTCCCATGTAATGCATGACTGTCATTCCCTCAGCCTCCCATGGCCATTTCTTAATGCTGACACAAGCATTTGTCATAAAGGAACAGGTTGAGTACCTACCATTTATGTTCTGTACATCAGAGAAGTCACATTATTCGTCCCTGAGATCTTACTGAATCACTTAGGAAATCAAACAAGAGATGGAGTGGGGTTGACCTACTTTTGTCACAGTACAGAAGCCCCTCTCGCTATAATGGCAGAACTCTAGGTGAATGCCTGGGAAGATTGCCTAGGGAAAAGGGAAAAATTGCTGAGGTCTTGAAGTTGTACTAAAAGAAGCAGTGTGCTCAGAAGAGGGAAGTGGTAGCTCTTGGTGACCTCTGTTCTGATCACAGCACCCCAGGAGCAATGGGTTCAGTCTGGGTTATTGCCCTTCAAAGAAGAATGGCCAAAATAGAATGTGGCCAAAGGAAAGCAACCAGGATGATGAGGGGTCTTGGAACTATGAAGGAACTGTGAACATGGAGCCTGAAGGAGAGAAGATTGGGGCCATGGGAGGGCATGATATCTTTCTTTACATATCAGAAGGGTTGGTATGTGGAAAAGGAGACCCTCGTTGCTTGTCTTGGCTTCAGAGGGCAGAACAAGGAATAATCAGTGGAAGTCACCAGGAAGTAGACATCAGATCAACCTAGTATGGAGCTTAGAAATGATGAGGTCTGTGTGAAAATAGAATAGACTTCCCTTCCCCATCACTAGAGATCTTCAAAGTGAGAGATGGATGACATATTGTTGGAGATGTTATTGGAGGATTAAACTAATAACACATAATAATAGCTAGATATTATGTAGTTCATTAAGATTTATGAATTGTCGTATATGTGTTATTTCATTTGATCCTCACAACAATCCTGTGAGCTAGGTGGTATTACAACCCCCATTTTACAGAGAAGAAACTGAGGCTGAGAGAAGAGAAGAGATTTGCTCATGGTCACACATAGCTAGTAAATATCTGAAGTGGGATTTAAACTCTCAAGTCTCCCTAACGCCCGTAGCTGCTGCACCACCCAGCTGCCTGGTCTAGGTGATTAGATGATTCCTGAGATCCTATTACATTCTGCAGTTCTCTGATATGATTATAGGCCTTAATGGCAGGCAGTGACTAGATCACTTGTGTCTGCTTCCTAATTTCAATTTTGTTGTTTTGTTCTATTCATTGTCACATTAAAAAAAGGCAGCCTAGAAATTCTGGCATAAATCCTCAGGGGACCTCAAGACCATCAAAAGGATATTAACTACAAAAAATTGGGATAACAAGCTTTATTACTATTTGAAAGCCAGTTTGTAAATGAGGCTTTTGTCCCAGTAGAATGTAAGATCCTCGAGGGCAGGTGTGCTTTTTCATTTCGGCTTTTTTTTTATTCCCAATGCCTAGCATTATGCTTTGTAAATGGTAGGAAGTTAATAAATTTATGTTGTATTGGTTTTATTTATGCTATGTGCTGTGGACAACAGAAGAGAGAAGAGGAGAGGAGAGGAGAGGGGAGGAGAGGAAAGGAGGGGAGGAGAGGAAAGGAAGAGAGGGGAGGTGAGAGGGGAAGGGAGGAGAGGAAAAGGTCTTTCCCTCAATAAACTTCCATTCTAATGGGGTTCAGGATATAGTATTTATAGAGGTCAATAAATATAAGGAATGTTCATAGTAGTACAAGTAAAATTCAACAGAGAAGGACACAATAACCTAGGGGATAAGGAAAGACCTGGAAGAGGTGGCACCTGGATTATACTTTCAAGGAAGGAAGACAGGAATTTTGAGAAGTCAGGATGAAGAAGGACTATAAACTAGGAATGTAGGGGATGGGAGATGGATATCATAGATGGTAAACTTCAAAAAGGCCAACTGGACTAGAATATAGAGTATGTGAAGAAGTCCTATATATAAATAGCCTGAGAAGATAGGCTGCAGTTAGATCATGAAAGATCACACTCATGAAGGAGTCCTGAACTGATGAGATCATGGGAAAGCTGATAAAAGAATTCCCTGAAGTCCTACATCAAGCTCAGAATCATCTCCATGTTTTCTCATTCCGACTTACCTCATGCTTCCCATTACAATGGTATGCTCATTAGAACAGAAAATGAAAATCTCTGAGTCAGAAGGATTTGATTGACACCCTTCTGGCTGGCTTCCAGCACTATATTTCATTTACTGTTATGGCACTGCTTAAAAAGGTTAAACAATGGTAAACACAGTGTCATTAAGCATGGGTATGATTGCAAAGATCATGGCTCTTCAGAACTGTGATTAAATTCAGAACCTAGCACTGAACAGCAACAAACAAGCCAGTGTGAGACAGGGCCGTAGCCAGCCCCCTATAATAGACAAGTGATTCTTCTGAGTGCCCACTGGGGAAGGGGAAATTTATGAGAAAAAACATTTGATATGTCAGTTACATCCTTCAAGTATTCTGTGCCAAGAGGGGCACGGATGTCGACAAGGAGATGATAATATATCAAGCCTACGAGACAACTCTTTCTCTATTGCTCTTCAACAAGACTAAGAACTTGGTGGAAGGTTAGTTAGCTTTCTGCTGAGGAGTGTTATCTTAGGGCCCCAGTTGTGAAGAAGTTGGTAGGCATCCCACCCACCCCTTATGCCCAATATGACCAGTAGCTCTATTCAAAAGTATATTTTTTTGGAGGGGGGAAGGCAGGGCAGTTGGGGTTAGGTGACTTGCCCAAGGTCACACAGCTAGTAAATGTGTCAAGTCTCTGAGGCCAGATTTGAATTCAGGTCCTCCTGACTACAGGGCTGGTGTTCTACTCACTGTGCCACCTAGCTGCCCCCAAAAGTATACTTTAACATGCATGTTTATGCTGTCATAAACAGTTTCTCTAAACCCACCACCATCCCTCAGATTCCTTTTCCATCTTAAACCCTTTTGATTAAGTTTCCTCACCTCTAGGCAAATGTAATGCTAATGACACTTCTTTGATGTACTCTATTCTTGACCAGAAGCTGATGTTCCGATACTTTAAACTGTAATCTAGAAATCCCAAACCCATTCTCAGATATTTGCTGCTCAGATTTGAATGTCTCTTTTGACTCATTTTTTTTCAAAGTATATTTGTACACAAGGAAAGATGTGATAGGGGCAAATTCTTGGAAAATTTGAGCAACACTTTCAGCTGAATAAGTCAGAGAACTCGATCGAAGTGGGTAGCACATGACCCTTTATGGAATATAGAGATTTTGACAGGAAGGGATGGGAAGATAATGTCTTCCAGGCAAGGAGAACAACTTGCAAAAAGGCACAGAGAGGAGAGAGTACTGGAAAAGATCAAGGGTTAGCTAGAATTATAGCTTGGCTTAACTGTAATGTGAAATAAAGTTGGAATGGTAGACTGAAGGCAAATTGTGGAAGGCTGTAAATGTCAGTCTGAACAATTTGTATTTTATCTTATAGACATAAGGACTTGATGAAGGTTTTTGATCAGGGAATGATGCGGTCAAAGCTTTGCATTAAAATTATTGTTTTGGCAGCCACGGGAAGGTTGCCCAATCTTAATGGACTCTCTTTCTTGTTCAGGATTGGCATTTCCTATCCTTACAGAAATGGTTTGCAGGAATCAACCCAGTGTGGACAAGACTTCCATTCCTTCCCAGGGCCTGTCATTGACAGTAATGCATGTTAAGTATAGATCTCAGGGGGTCTGGTAGTTGGAATCTTTCTCAAATGGTTACTCGAGGAAATATATAAATTTATAAGTAGCACAGCTACTGTAGCTAGTGTCTGATATAGGCCAGAAATGCTACACGTAGACTCACTTCTGAAGGTAGAGCCTTTAATTAGAGGCAGCATGATAGTGGGGAAAAAGTCTCTGTCTCTGGAGTCAGTGAAACTGCACCCAAATCCCTGTGGTGACAAGCACAACCTTTGGGACTGTGGACAAGTCATTAAACATATATGGGCCTCAGTTTCCTCATCTGTAAACTGAGAGGGTTCTTCTAAATGGCCTTTGTGGTGTAATCATATTCTAAAGCTCTATCTTCCTCTGATTCACCAACAATCTTCCCGCATGCTAATTATTTTGTTTCACCAATGGGAACATTTCCTCCAAGAATGTGGATCATAATTTATGCATGCCTACCAATTCTGCATAACTTTCTCATTCCATATATCATAATTCTTACTTGTTTTAAAAGATAGTGATATTAAGGGAGTACTCCCTTCCCAATCCCACCCCCAGTGTCTTCTTTCTGATTTCAACTCCTATTTGCTGTATACATCTTATATGTACAGCATTATTTGCATCTTGTCTCTACCATCAAAATATAGGGTGTCCCTAAAGTCTGGACACATAGGAAAATTGATGGCAATATGGAGTTATTGCCTCGAATTCATGTGAATCTTGCAAAGCGCGTCAAGCTTTGCATCACAAATGATGGAAATCATATTGAAGATGTTATTTGTTAATATTCCAATTAAATAAAATGTGGTTGAAAATTTCATTCATTTCTTGAAAATATGCATTTTTGCCTCTGTGTCCAGACTTTAGGAACACCCTGAATAAGCATCCTATGGACAGGGGCTGTGTTGCTTTTGTATTTGTACTCCTGAATTAGCCCAATTCCTGCCACATAATAAGTACTTAATAAATTCTTTGTTTCTCTTTTCTTTCTTTCCTCTCCTTCCTTTATCTCTTTTTTTCCCTTGCTCCCTCCCTCCCTTCCTTCCTTCCTCTTCCCTTTTCTTCCTTTTTCCTTCCTTTTTCTTTCCTTACTTCCTCCCACTCTCCCTCCCTTCCTTTTTTCCTCCCTCCCCTTCTTTCTTTCTTCTTTCCTTCTTTCCCTCCTTTCTTTCTCTCTTTCTTTCCTCCTTTCTTTCCTTCTTTCTTTCCTTCCTTCCTTTCTTTCTTTCTTTCTTTCTTTCTTTCTTTCTTTCTTTCTTTCTTTCTTTCTTTCTTTCTTCCTCCCTCCCTTCCCACCTTCCTTCCTTCCTTCCTTTGTTTCTATCTTTCTTTTTTCTTTCCTTTCTTCCTTCATTCTTCTTTCTTTTTCTTTCTTCCTTTCTTTCCTTCTTTCTTTCTTTCCCTCCAATGATAATTGCCAGGATCAGTCTTCCCATATGGACAATCAAATGTCTTCTATGAAATACCACTGGAACAGTGGGTAAATTCCAAACTTTTCACTTACAAGTCCCAGGGGAGAGCTGAAATTCCATTTTCTGAGTGCTGTCCCTGACTCTGACTCTTGTCCGTGTATCACCATGGGTTAAGATGTGTGGATGTGTGCCTCTGAGTGATGGATGTTCACAGAGAGAGTGAAACAACATCAATTTGACATGAACTGTTCTGTGAAGTGTTTGTACTCACTGGCCTGTGATGATGTATCTTCAGGCAGGGGAAAGCACTCAAGATCATTTGACAATGGTCCCTTGAAAAGTTGATGATGACTGAGGAAAACCACACAGGTGATTCCCTATATTTAGCTCCATCTCAGAAAAAGTTAGGCAGCCACCCTGGCATAAATAGCACACTGCCACCAGAAAACTATAGAGCCCATAGGCAAGGAGGCCCTGGAAGGCAATAAGATATAATAGAAAGAGTAATTAAAGGAACTGGGGATATTTATCCTGAAGACAAGAAGATTAAAGGGAGACATGATGGCTCTTTTCAAGTACATGAAGGGATGTCATGTGAGATTAGTCCTTACAGTCACAGACCTAGAAATGGAAGAGGAATTGGGGATAGTTTCGTCCAACCCCTTCATTTTACAGGTGAGGAAGCTAAGGATGAGGTGTGGAGTTGGGAAGGAGGGAATTTAAGTGTCTTGCCTCATTCTGTCTTGCCCCAGAGTATAGAATGAAAAGGGAAGTTGCAACGAACCAAATTTATACTTGATGTCAGAACCCCTACCCTACCCCAGCAATTAAAAGCTGTTTAGAAATGGAATGTGCTGCCTAAAGAACTAGCTGGATCAAGACAATTCCAAAAGACTCATGATAGAAAGCGCTATCTGTATTGAGAGAAAGAATTATGGAGTCTGAATGCAGATTGAAGCATAGCATTTTCACTTCGTTTTTTTCATTTTTTCCCTTTTGTCCTGTTTCTTCTTTCACAATGTGACTAATGTGTAAATATGTTTAACATGATTGCACATATATAACCTATATCAACCTCCATCTTGTGGAGGGTGAAGGCTGTGAGAGAGAAATATTGGGGATTCAAAATCTTATAAAAAAAGAATGTTAAAAATTATTTCACATGTAATTGGGAAAAAAATGCTATTTAATTTTTTTTTTAAAAAAGAGAACTAGAGGGATCCCCCTGACTGGAGTCTTTCAAAAAGAGACTGAATGACAACACACCAGGTATATCATTGTGAAGATTCCTTTCATGAATAGCTCAGACTAGATGGCTGCCAAAGTCTCTTCCAAATTTCAAACACTATGATTCTATTAAGGATAGATTGTAAATCAGCAGGAAGTTGGGGTCCAGCTGTGATGTGCATGGCCTTTCATTCTCTGGGACTCAGTTTCTTCACTTGTAAAAGTCAGAGGATTGGACCCCATGGTATGGGAGGCAGATTCAAAGGAGAGCTCATGGGTTCCATTAAATAAATATGAGCTAACAAGCAAGGGGATTTCTTCCCCTCCCAACCTGGAGTGTCTGAAATCCTCATGTAAGAAGAAGGATTAGGAGATCATGCTTTCCTTAAAACCATTTGTCACACATATCTGTTCATCAATAACATCCCCCCAAAGCTGTTCTTCCTAATTGGCTAGCTCGTGGGGTGAAAGGATCAGAGGAGAGAAGTTGGTGACAAGGCAGACTGAGAGAATACATTTCTCGGTGCTGGCTCCACACTCTGGTAGAAATTAATTAAGAGATTCTGCAACTCTCTTTCCCCAGTTTGTTTATCCTGCTTGAGCCCACTGTGGAAAGATGTCAGCATTGATTGGCGATCTTTTCATAATCAGAATTCCTTCACTCAGGAGAATTGGTTAAGTATGTATTGGTGCTCTGGTTGCCAACTTGCTGCTCCCCATAATATACATCTATAAAATATGCAGTGAAAGATATTGTTTGCTTTCAGAGTGAACAATCCAAGGCCTGAATTATTAAACATGAGTTGAAGATGCAGAGACAACTTGGCAGCTGCTGTTGCATTCTGCCCCGCCCCCCTTGTCAGAGCGTAGTAGGTATGATTTCTGTTTCAAATTATTGCTGAATATTTAAAAGGAGAAGAGCTTGGCATACTTACTCTTAGACCCTTAAAAATACACAACACACACACACACACACACACACACACACACGTACACATACAAGAGGTCTTCAGATAGTAATTGCCATATATAGAATTTCAGTCTTTGTGGTGTATGGGATGAATGGGGTGTTTAGGGACAACCAGCACCTCTAGTGTGAGGGCCTGCTAAACACTTTTCAGGGCCGCTCATCTGCCTTTGGCGTCCACCTGTCACCTCTCACCTGTGGCTCCAAGAAGCCGTAGCACGTGCAGTAGCCACACCCTGGTAAATTGTCTCAGCAGAAAGGCTAAACCATACTCAGGGTAACTGACAGGCCTCAAATGTTTTGATGAGTTAGGGGAATATTCACCTCATGCATGTGATGACTTTTCCTGGTGGAATGGGCAGATTAGAATAATTTGTTCCAACAGCCATGAAAGCAGCTGAAGCAGGAGCTGTGGAGTTTTTAGAACTTGATCAGGCATCAAAGAGGCCAAGGGAATCTAGCAAATCCTGGACCATCGCCAGTTGCCCTGACTTTTGTCCTGCCACTGGACTTCAATGACTCTGGAAGAGAGAATGAGGCTGATGACTTTGTGCAACTCTATCTCACCTAGATCTAATTCATCCACAAGTCAAGACATCACCTGTGATGTCATTGGTCCCCTTTGAAAATGAAGGATGAACAACAAATAGAGGAAAATCATCTTACTTTACTTTTCAGCTCTGGGGCAGTAATCTGATAACTAGATGCTGCCCTTGTAGGTTTCTTGGTCAATTCCAGACTAGGATATTTTGAAGTTGTAGGACAGTCAGAATTGCTCTTTCATCCGTGCTCATTTATAGAAATATAGTTTCAGAGACTCTTACGTATCTATGTCAAGGAGAAACAAAGGAGGAGATTGCTCAGCCTAATGTGAGTGAAAGCTCCTATCTATTGAAGACTGCAGATCTGGACCTGTCTGGAGATGACCAAAAGTTCATTGTGGTATGGACTCTATTCAGCATCCACATCTTAATGTTTCTCACCATTTAATATTCTTACTACTTTATTACAATGTATAATACCAGCTATTAAAATGTTGATCGTTTTTATAAGGAAAGAAGGAAATAGGAGTTAGAAATGGGGGAGGGCTTGGTATGGTAAAGGTTCTACTATGCCCAAGAAAGAAACTAATTTGGAAGTTCAAGGAGCAATGTTCTCATCACCAGAAGGCCTATTGTTTTCTGAGCATCAGTGGTGAAAAATTACTGTTGTCCCCTGGGCTCAGGGGCAGCTACTGGTATAGTAGATAGAGTGCTAAACCTGAAGTCAGGAAAACTCATCTTCCTAAATATTCAGCAAGATCAATCAAATATGGCCTCAGATACTTACTAGCTGTATAACTGTGGGCAAGTCATTTTACCGTTTGCCTCAGTTTCCTCTTCTGTAAAATGAGTTGGAGAAGGAAATGGCAAACCACTCCAGTATCTTTGCTGAGAAAATGATATGACTGAACAAGAACAGGAACCACCTAGGCTTAGACCACATAACAAATGAATACAATTCTTCGAGAATCAGACACTCTCTTCCATTGACTGTATCATAGCTATGACCAAGGTAATCAAAGGAGGGCAGGCAAGCCGTGGATACTTTGTTGGGTCCGTGATCCACTGGGGGAAGTAGCACATAATCTGGAGATTTTCATGGGGGAAAGGGAAGGGAGGAAGAAACAGTAGCTTGAACAAGCACTTAGATTTCTGCTTAGTGACCTAGAGACCTGAAGAGTTTCCCGGACAGATTCTGAAGTCATAGATTTTTATATTTGGAAAAGACTCAGTGAGCAATCCGTATAGTTTAAACTTGGGAAAAAGAATTTCCTCTACAAGACATCCACCAAGTGGTCTTCTAGTCTTTCTGAAACCTCCAGCGTGAAAGAGCCCACTAACTCCTAAGGTCATCCCCTCCACCTTGGGATCAAGTGCGATATTATATGTAGAAAGCTCTATAAATATTAGCCATGATGATGTGGATGATAGTGGTGTTGGTGGTAGCTAGGTATCATCAAACATAGAGTTGTGACATTTAAACAGGTTCAAGAGAAATAATTTCTGGGTGATTTAACCATTTTATTAATAATGCCAACCTGTTTGTTAATAAAAGGATGGTCATTCGGCCATATCTCTCTCTTAGACCAAAGATGATCATGGCAGCCTCACAGCTTATATGCCCATTGGAAGAAGGGTATTACTGAGGGTGGCAATCAACTCTGATTGGTTAACAATTAATGAGAGAATGAATACTATAATGAGGGACTGACCTGAACTTTGATTATGTCATTTACTTCTAAGCTACCCTCAGCCTTGGGCAATCTATTCAAAGAATTTATCAGACTTGAGGAGAGCACAATAACTTCCCCACTTGGGTGGGGTCTGGATGATTGAGAAGGTTAGCTCAATATTCAGATACTGAAGTCTTGAAATGAGGATGAAGAAAAAGGGGGAAATCTGAATCTCTCCAAATCATTAGTTATTAATCATTTTTCTCAGAGTGCTGGACTCGGAGTCAAGCATCAGACATTCATTGACTATGTAAGTTGCTTAATGTCTCTCAGCCTCACTTTCCTTATCTGTAAAATAGAAATAATAATAGCATTATCCTCACAGGGTTGTTATAAGAATGAAATAAAATAATACATATTAAGCACTTTGTATACCTTAAAGTTCTACATAAATGCTATCATCATCATTATTCTTAATTTTGAATAGCTCTCATTATGAGGAAGTTCTCCTTATGTTAAGTCTATATTTTGAGAAAAAACATGGGGTAATAAAGCATTGAACTCAGAGTCAGGAAGACCTGGGTTCAAATTCTGCCCAATACCTTTGCTATCTGTGATAACCTTGACTAGTTTCACCTGTAAAATGAAGGGAATGGGCTCAGTAACCTTTGAGGTCACTTCTACCTCTAATTCTATGATCCTAGGGCCCAACCAGAGGCAGTGGCTGAAGGGTTACCTATAATTTGAACTTGGGAATAGTGGGGTTTGATCCTGATTGGGATACAGTCAAAAGGAGAAATGATAGCATCACTAAAACCTGAGACACAAGAGAGAAATGTGTGGACAGATTACAGTCTTCAGTAGTCCCTCTGCTCTTATCCCCTAAGTCCCAGCTGCCAGGAGAATGGCCCAGGATTTGAAACATGACTTCACCTCCATTCTGGTCTCTGGATGTTTCTCCAACTACATATTCATGAAAAGAGGTCAGATTTGCAAATCCCATGAAGGGTGGAAAAATTTCAGAGGCCCTGGAGTGAAAGTTGATATTCAGTTAAGATGCTTTGCTACTATGAAAATGATTTATGGGCCTGAGGAAAAGGAATGATTTCTAACATTGCTGCTTTCCTGGTGCTAATAATTAGAGGCCTTCCTCTTCCTGGTTCAGAAGAACTAATGTTCTCTTTTCCACTGAGGACACAAGACTTCCCATTATCTATTCTCAAGTGATCAGAATTGAGAAAGTGTGCAGGTAGCTGTTTTCTGCTCATTAGACTATCTCACCAAAAGGCTTCCTGACCATGGGAACTTTGACATTTCATTGCAGTGATACAATGGCTATCTTACTGCTTCCATTGTTTATTTGTTTGCTGGTTTTTTGCTAGATCGAGCTACTTACCTGAATGACAGAATGGGGGTGATCACTGAGCTACAAGCTTGGTATCAATCAACATTGTGATATGGTAGTTAAAACAGTGATGGAGCCCATTGAGAGTCATAGTGCCCAGGACCAGGGAAGTCATATTCACAGAATCATGGAATTTGAGGATTGGAAAGGACCTCAGAGGCTACTTAGTCTAATCCATACATTAAAGGAATCTTCACTCTAGTATACCCAACAAGGTATCATCCAAACATTGTCCAAAGAAAGCCAAGTAGGGAGAAACTCACAGCACATTCCACTTTTGGACAAGCTCTCATAGATAGTAAAGATTGTTTCTGACGTCAAACCTAAACTTGCTTTCTTACAGCTTCAACCCATTTCTCCTGGTTCTGCCCTCTAGGGGCCCAGTAGAATAAATTTAATCCTTTCACATGAAAGTCTTTCAAATACTTGACAACTATTCTTGGTGGAGTTTTGTGAACTAGTCCAACCATTCTGGAGAGCAACCTGGAATGACACCCAAAAGGCTATAAAACTGTGCATATCCTTTGACCCTGCAGCACCACTACCAGGCCTGTATCCCAAAGAGATCATTAAAACAGAAAAGGACCCACATGTACAAAAACATTTATAGCAGCTCTTTTGGTGATGGCAAACAACTGGAAGTTGAGGGGATGCCCGTCAACTGGGGAATGGCTGAACAGCTTGTGGTATATGATTGTGATGGAGTACTATCGTGCTATAAGAAATGACCAGGAGGACGCTTTCAGAAAAACCTGGAAAGATTTACATGAACTGATGCAAAGTGAAGAGGACAGAGCCAGGAGATCATTATACACAATTACAGTAATACTGAACAATGATCAGCTGTGAATGAGTTAGCTATTCTCAGCAATACAGTGATATAAGACAATTCTGAAGGATTTATGATGGAAAATGCTATCCACCTCCAGAGAAAGAAATAGAGTCTGAATACAGACTGAAGTAAATATTTTTTTTTACTTTATTTTTCTTGGGTTTTGTTTTTTCTTCTTTCTTTTGTTCTTTTGGGGGGGGTGTCTGTTTTCTCTTTTGCAACTTTGCTAATATGGAAATATATTTTGCATAACTTCATCACGGCCTATATAAAAATGCTTGTGTTCTCAAGGAGGGAAGAGAAGAGAAAGCGAGGGAGGGACTTTCAAACTCAAAAATTATAAAAACAAATGTTAAAATTGTTTTTATGTGTTACTAAGAAAAAAATAAAAATTCTTTTTAAAATTTTATTTGTTTTATTCTGAACTTAAGAAAAAAACAGTCTTTAAAAAATAGTCTCATGTCACTATTGAGTCTTCTTCTCTAGTCTAAACTCAGTTTCTTCAAGTGATTCTTACATTACATGGACCCCAGTCCTTCCACCATCCTGATTACCATCCTTTGATTGCTCTCTACCTTAGTAACATCCATCTGTAATCTCAGTGTGCAAAACTGAACATGATAATTTCAATGAGGCAGTTAGGTGATTCAATGAATAGAACAACACTGGGCCTAGAGTTAGGAAGACCTGAGTTCAAATCCTACCTCAGACACTCACAGGTAGTATCACTAGACAACTTAATCTCTATTTGCCTCAGTTTCCTCAACTGTAAAAGAACAATAAGGGTAAAAACCTGTATCAGTAAGGCAATAAACACAACATCAACGATAATCATGAATATGCCTATGTAGTTCTGTATTGCAAAGAATGAGAGACTCTTCATAAAGAAGATAGAAGTATAACATTTATTCAGACACCAGAGAACCATATCCCATAACCAAATGTTCAGCCCTCACAGCCAGTTAACCCACTCCATCAAAGCAGCAAGGAACCCAAAACACAATATCACAACATGGAGCCTCGCCATCCTAAAACCTCTCTGACCCTCTGCTGGGGTCTTCCCCAAAAATAAACTCACAGTACAGCTAAGTCAGCCTGTTCAGTTCTAACAATCACAACAGTGGCCATTAGCAGCCATAACTGCTCTCTCTCTCTCTCTCTCTCTCTCTCTCTCTCTCTCTCTCTCTCTCTCTCTCTCTCTCTCTTTCTTTGTATTTCCTGTGACATAACTTCCTTTTCCTGTCAGGAATCTCCTCCCACCACCTATGACCTAGGATTCCTGTGATATAAGCAGGTCACATGGCCTATTAATGGGTGAGAAAGATCGTTAAATCCAAATTGCTATCACACAACCTCACAGGATTGTTGTGAGGCAAGATAGTATTTGTAAATGCACTTAGTGTAGTGCCTGGCACATAGGCACCATATAAATATTTATTCCCTCCTTCCCTCCTCCCTGATGAGGTCTGATAAGAGGAAAGTATAGTAACATTATCACCTCCCTCTTCCTGGAAATGATGCCACTCACACTGCAGCCCATTAGTTTTACTGGTTTCTACAGCATACTGCTCTTTCATATTGAGCTTCTCATCCACTGAAACCCTGAGAGGGAACTTGGTAGGACAATGGATATAGTGCTGAGCCTGGAGTCAGGAAGACCTGAGTTCAAATCCAACCTGAGCCATTCACTAGCTGTTTGAGCTTGAGCAAGTCACTTAACCCCTGTCTGCCTTAGTTTCCCCAACTATAAAATGGAGATGATAGCAGTACCTACCTCCTAAGGTTGTGTGAGCATCAAATGAGATATTTGTAAAGTGATTAGCACAATGTGTGGCACATAGTTGGTATTTAATAAATGCTTGTTTCACTCATTCCCCCATTTTATTCTTATTAAGGTAGTTTTCTGTAACCCAAATATCCTAGCATTGCATTTATATAGCACATGTCAAAATATGATAAAGTGAGGTATTAAAAAATGTCTTCCCTGGAGTTAGGAGACATCAGCATTTGCAGCCCACCTTGTACACTTAGTAATTTTATGACTGTGAGAAAATCCTTTTCTCTGTGTAAGCCTCTATTTCTATAAAATAAGAGTAACAGCAACTTCCTGTCTACCTCCCAGGGCTCTAAGGAAAGTGTTTTGACTGGTAGAATGGAAGCTGCTTGAGGGGGAGAACTAATTGTACATTTCACCTTTGTATCTGGGGTGCCCAGTACCACCCTGGCAGCTACAGAGTAAGCACCCAACCAACCAATTAAGTAGGCTTTTATCAAGGGACATCTCTGTGCCAGGGACTGCACTAAGTGCTAAGGATCACAAAGACAGAAATGAAACAGCCCCTTCTCTCAGGGAGACTCTATTGCAGCAGTGGAGAAAATATGTATGTAAGTATAGGCAGATAAGAATAAGGAGAGAGAGTAGGGGGATGGCGGGGAGTGGGGATAGGGGTAGGGATGGGGATGGAGACAGGGATAGGGAATGGATTTGTGATTTCATCGGTATAAAGAACTCCCAGGTGAAGAAACTTCCTCCACCAATGCAGGTCAGCACCTCCTCTGCAATTTGTAGGCTGAGAAAGCTGCCTAGAACACTGAGAGATTAAGTGACTTGCCCAGGGTCATAGGGCCTGTAGTATGTGTCAGAACAAAAATGGAATCTAAGGCACCAACTCTCTGTTCATGATTCCTGGTCCATACAAACATATATACATATAAGTATGCACACATATGTATGTATATACATATATACATACAAGTATGCACACATGTGTATGTATATACATATAAACGTGTATGTGTACATATGTGTTGGTATATGTGTACCAAGTGTATGAGGTATTCAGGGAGGACTAGCACCTCTGGTGTGAGGACTTTGCTGAGCCCTTTTCAAGGCCGTTCATCACCTTTGGTGTCCACCTGCCACCCAACTCTCACCTGTGGCTCCAAAAGCTGTAGCACGCACAGCAGCCACACCCCAGTAAAACCATCTCACGGACAGGTTAAACCAGGTGGAGGGTAACCAACAGGCCTCAAACCCTCCATGAGTGTGGGGGGGTGTCTACTCTAAGCATGTGAAGGCTTTCCCCGGCAGAATGGACAGATGAGACAGATGTGAACAATTTGTTCCAACAGCCATGAGGACAGCTAAAACACACATTGTGTACTGCTGAGAATCTGGTCAGACATCGAAGATGCCAATGGCATTCACCGTATCCAGGGTCATTGCCAGTCATCCTGACTTTTCTCTTGCTGCTGGTCATCAAAGACTCTCGAAGAAAGTGTGAGGCTCATGACTGTGTGTAACTGGCTCACTTAAATCCAAGTCACACACAAGTCAAGACATCACCCAGCGATGACATTGGTGATCCTTGAAAATGAAAGACGAACAACAACATACTGCACGTGGTTGAGGTGAGGAGGAATTGTGTTCTAAGCATGGAATACAGCTTGTGCAAAGACACAGAGATGAGAGACTGAGTATTATTTGTGAAGAACGATAAGGCCAGTTAGACTGGTCTGTGGAGAGCTTGAAGGGAAGTCATGTTTAATAAGGCTAGAAAAGGAGGTCTTTAAACACCTAGCAGAAGAGTAAGAAAGTTAGTTTGACTATAGGCAGGGGTGGGGAACTTAGGGCCTGGAGGTCACCCATAGCCCTCTAGATCCTCAAGTGCAGCCCTTTGACTGGAGCCAAAATTCACAGAACAAATCCCTTTATTAAAAGTTGTTCTGTAAAACTTAGACTCAGTGAAGAGGCCCCACTCAAGGACCCAGAAGGCCACATGTGGCTTCAAGGCCACAGGTTCCCCATCCCTGGACTTAGAAGCTCCCTAAACAGAGCTTACGTTGTTGAATCTTCGGGCTTATGATTCTAGACCATTAATCTGACCTTCTGAATACCGCATTCCACTAAGTCTCTGTAAAGTGAGAAGGTTGGACTCAATGGTTTCTGAAGCCAGTCCCTTCCAGCCTTAGTTTGCCAAGGACAAATCCTACCTCTTACATGACCTTTGTGGCCTTGGGCAAGGCCCTAAGTAGCCTCACTGTCCTCTTCATCATTAAATGAGGGAGATAGACAAAGTAGCCTCTGGGGTCCCTTCCTGTTCAATATCTTAACTTAAGCTCCTATGCTTCTAAAATTGCCTTGATTTATATGGTCAGTCAGTCAACAATCATTGTGCTAAGTGTAAAGGCAAAAACATAGACCCTGTTTTCAAGACATGCCGCAGCTAGAGACTGGTAAACTGGTTTCTGTGTTGACATTTGGCTAACAGAAAGAAATGCTCAGCATTTAATATTTAAATGCAGCCATAAAATTTTTAGGCATTTAGCTCTCCCTCCCACTCCTTGTAAATTCCAAATCTTAACAGGAACAGATCAAGCAGGGAAGGCAGCTGGAGTCATGGAGCAGATTCCCCAGGCTTCACAGGCTGGCTCCCCAAGACATCTCAGCAAGTAGTTTGCTATTCCACTCCTATGGTAATTAAAGCATTATTTTGAAGGTAGCTTAATTGTTTAAAGCATGGAAAGTTTTCCCCCCTCTTCACTGATGATTTGGGGTTCTTAGGGGCAGAGGTTCCTAACCTGGAGTCCTAGAATTTTTTTAAAAAATGATTTGATAACTATTTTTAATATAGTGAAGTTTTTAATTATAATCCTATTTATTTCATTTCATTCATTGAAACTCATGATTCTGAGAAACAATCCATAGACTTCACCAAAAGAGTCCATGACACAAAAAAGATGGAGAATCTTTGGTCCACTTTCTTCTCCTTTGTCCCTTTGCATATTCCTGAACGTACAGGACTTTGGGTAAGGAAAGGGTGAATGGACAAAGCCCCAGCCTAGCATTTATTTATATTATTTATACGTAGCTTTGGTAAAAGGTATTGAAGATATATGAATACATTCATTTAGAGAAGGCCCAGATGAGGAAATTCCCTTTACCAGTGCAGCTTCTTCAGCACCTTCTCTCAGTAACTCATAGTCTTAGAGAGTTACCTAGAGAATACAGAAGTGACTTGCCCAAGGTGATATTCTTGGCATGGAGGACAGCAAGTATGCAAAGAGATGAGAGATGAAGCACCCTGAAGCCCATGACACACAGGAAATTAAGCAGTCTAAGTGTATTGTTGGGTGGGGAAGGGAGTACTGTGTAAGAAGTAGTGCTATAAGAATAGGGAGAGATCTGGTTGTAAAGAAGTTAAAAATGCAAATATGACACAGAATATGTATCATATTTGATCCTGGAGATAATAGGGGGCTACTGGACTTTATTAAGTTTGGTTTTGGGTGGGGGGAGGATATAAGCAGATAATCACTTTAGAAAATCACTCCAGCAATGATGTGAAGGGGGAATTGGAGTGGCTAAAGGCCTAAGGATGGGAAACCAACTGGGAAGCTATTATAATAGCTCAGGCTTAGGGATGGAGAACCTGGGGTCTTGAGGCCACATAAGGTCCTCAAGTGCAGTCCTTTGACTGAATCTAAACTTCACAAACTTCCCTACCCCTGGCTCAGGGGAAAGGTAAAGATGACTTTAACTGAGATGGTGGCTAAGAAGAGAGTAGGAGAGGATATTAGATAAATCATAGAAGTAGAAAAGACAAAATTTGGTAAATGATTATGTATATATGGTGAACAAGAGTGAAGAGGCTAGGACGTCACAGGTTGCGAACCGGGTTGACAGTGATGATGGTAGTGACCTTGACAGTAATAGGAAAGTTAAGAAAGAGGATAGGTTTTCAGGAAAAGATATTGACTTATGTCTGGGACACATTGGATTTGAGATGTCATTGGGGTAAATATAAGAGACATTTGTAATCTGGGACTAGAGCTCAGGGGAGAGGCTGGGGCTAATTTTATACACTGTCCATTTGGGAATTATCTGCATAGTGATACAATGGAGCCCATGAAATATGATGAAATTACCAAGTTAGAGACTATAGAGTAAAACAAAAAAAGGTGAGGCCAGGACAAAGTCTTGGAGGACAACCACAATTAGTGTGCATGGCAAGGATGAAGATCCAGTAATGTATGCTAAAATGGACTGAGCAGAGCCAGGAGGGAACAGTGTCCCAAAGACCCAGAGAAGAAAGAGTATCTCAGAGATGAGGTAAACAACAGTGTCAAAGGTAAGCAACAGAGAGACCAAGAAAGATGAAGATTGAGAATAAGTCATTAGATTCATCGATCAGGAAATTGGTGGTGACTTTGGAGAAAACAGTTGCAGTTGAATGAGCCAGATTGCAAAATGTTTAGGAGAGAATGCAAGGAGAGGAGTACATTTTTTTCAGAGATTTGAAACTCATGATTACCCCATGAGGTAGGTACTATGGGTATTACCAATCCTTTGATACAGGTGGGGAAACCAAGGATTAGGAAGGTGTCAAGAGTCACAAATCTAGTAAATACCAGAGTTGGGATTTGAACACTTATTTTCCTGACTTGTGTTCTATTTTCTGTCAACCATACCTGAGAAGGAATTAAAGAGAAAATAAAATAAAAGCACTATTTGGGCTAAAAAGACTTTGGAGATTTTCTGTGGTTTTATGTTATTTGTCTTCTCCATTAACCCAAATAATACAGAATTGGTAATATCCAAGTCATTTTAGAAAAAGTAAACAGCAGGTAGATTTGAATGATCCTCTCTGTTCCCTAGAGCAGTGAGGATAATTCTTGTTATAAATAAAAGTGGCATTCTTTCTTTGTCTTTTTGTCAGAAAAACTAATCATAAGATCAGAGATTTAGAGCTAAAAGGCACCACTGAGAGCCTATGCCCAACCCCTTCATTTCACATGGCAGAAAAGTGAAACTCGGAGAATCTGATTGATGACTAATGCATCACAGCTATTAAGTGACAAAGTCTGCATTTGAATAAAGGTCCTCTAAAACTACAGTCCAGTTTTCTTTCGACCACACCCAATCAAAACATGTAGTTTCCAGTATCTGTTTCCTTAATGATTTTTAAAAAGAACTTTGAGGATCAGATCTAGGGAGTTTATGTCAGGGAGATGAGAAGAAAGATCATCCCAGACATGGGAGACTCTTTCTATTATCTAATCAAAACATGCCATTTTCTGAACCTATTTCCTTAATGATTTTTACAAAGAATTTTGAGGATCAAAGCTAGGGAGGTTCGGAGGTAGAGGTGAGGAGTGAGATCTTTCCAGGAATGGGGGGCAACCAATATAGACACGGGTTGGAAAAGGGAATGTTCTGTGCAAGAAAGAGCAATTGAGCTACAGTAGCCAGATCATAGAGTGAGTGAAGAAGAGTAAAGTGTGACAAGACTATTGAGGTAAAAAGGACAAGAGTGTGAAGGGATTTAAAAACAAAACAGAGGAGTTTATATTTGAGTCTAGATGTCCATAAAATAGTACTAAATAGGGCAGTTAGGTGGCACAGTAAGTTCAAATCTGGCCTCAGGCACTTATTAGTGTGTGAACCTAGGCAAGTCACTTCACTCTGTGTCAGTTTCCTCTTCTGTAAAATGAGCTGGAGAAGGAAATGGCAAACCACTCCAGTATCTCTGCCAAGAAAACCCCAAATGGGGTGACAGAGAGTCAGGCATGACTGAAGGGACTGAACAACAATGACACAAAGTATCTAACGAGGATGAACTAAGATAATATTTGAGTAGGACTGCAATAACTCTGTTGCTAGCAGCTACTGTGGGGGTGAAGGACCCAACAAGACTAGCAATAAGAGCTGCCCGCGCAGGGTCTTTGATCTGCTTTTCTAAAGAAGGCAACTTTAAGGGGTTTACAATCTCACTTTAATCAAACATACATATATCATTTACTTAGTTCAGGGGAAAAAGCCAGCACCCTGAACTTCAGAGCAAATACAAACAGAAATGACAAACATACATTATATAAACAGAGTAAATAAGACAAACCAGTCTATCCATAGCAACACATACTGACCAGAGAAGCACCGACATCTGGGTTTTTCCAAAGCTGGGAGGCTCCAGAGTCTCCTCTGGTCAAATCGCACAACACTTCCAGTGAGTGAGAGCTCCAAACAAAATGCTAAGCTCTGAATTTATATACCCTTCTTAGAGCCCTAAAACTTCACATCTAATCAGCAAAAGGGTGTGGGCCTGGGGCTTTGCACCTAATAAGATTTAATCAAAGGCACTCGATTACTTTAGCATTCTAAAAGAGAAAACAGTAAAAAAAAAAAAAGTCCCACCTTAATTGACATTACAAGCACTTAGCCTGGCACACAGTAGGCAGCTAATAAATTTGTGTTCCTTTCTCCCTTGTTCCTTCTACATTGAAAGGTTTGCACTGGATAATCTGTGAGTTCTTGTACCATGTCATTAGCTCAGGTGCTATCTTTTCCTTGAGGATTTTCTCATTGTCCCCACTTAGTAATGTCTCTTTTCATTTAAAATCACTTTATATAATGTTGCATTAACTTATCGTGTCTCCATGCTGTAGCCTCTCAGTAGTATGTAAGCTTGGGGAAATGGGCTATTATGGTTTTGCCTTTTATTCCTCATCACATGGCATAGTACCTGGCACATCTTATTTTGGGTCCAGATCCATGATTTCACTGGTAAAGAATTATCAGTGAAGAAACCTCACTCTGTGACTGTGAGAATCTTCAGGAGTTGCCAGGGGTACTGAGGTTAAATAACTTGCCCAAGGTTACACAGTCATTAGGTGTCAGAGGCAAGACTTAATCTACCCCCTTGACTCTAAAGCTGGCTCTCTACCCATGATACCATTCTGACTGGCACATAGTAGATATATAATAAATTCTCACTGAATTAAATCAGGCTACTATGCTGCTCAACTGGAATTGCTGTGACTTCAGAGACCGAATGACTCACATTACCAAGATATTAAACAGCTCAATAAAATCTAAGCACTACTCAGGATAATGTTATTTCAATTAATTATTTTCCACAATCAGATTGTTGAAACATGTTCTGCTATTTGAATTAAAAACACAATGCTAAATGAAATCCCTTTGAATAACTGAAATAGCAGTCCTTGGTGATTGCCTCCTACCAGTGAGATGAATCCCACTGCAATTGAGAATTGTCTAGTGTGTCCACATTCTATCTCATTTTTCAAAGCCATGTAAGAGAGAATCTCCACCCCATCCCATCTCCCTAGAATGTATTCCATCCACTTCTGCTGTGTGCACCAGCTAAACTTACGACCAGCATCTTAATTTTCACTGGAAAAAAACTACCACAAACCATGATGGTATTTTGGATCGTAATACTTTAAAGTATTCCCTATGTCACTTTTCACAAAACCTATAAAAGTAGCAAATGGTATTCTGCAAGGAACTGAATGGAAAATAGGGGTTGCCCCTTTCGATTTAGAACTTATGATAAATTGCCATTGGGTCTGCCATAGGGCACATAGTCCCAGCAATGGGGTTGGTAAAGAATAGAGGGAAGCCTTTATTATTTAATTTTCAATTTTCTGCAAAAAGTACTTCAACATCTGGCTACCTTTGAAATTCTCCTTCTCAGCTGTCCACTCAAACTTTGATGAGCTACTGAGGCATCTACTTCTGGTGGCCGAGCACTTGAAAAGTGGCTGCTCTCAGAACACGGTCTGATCACATTTTTCAATTAGTTTCCAGAGTGCTGGGTGGCAAAAGTGCTTACATAGTGCTGGGTGCCTTCAAGGGACTTAACTTTGATCAAGTTGCAGATTCTTAGCTAAGAAAGTGAAGAGAGGCTCCAACTTGAGCCTGCCTAGCTGCCCAGTGTCTATCTGATCTCATTCAGCAAACGTCTTCAATTGTCTTAATTAAAATATCCTTTGAGACATGCTGCACCTCATTGTTCTACAACATATTTTGACGTTCTCTCTGTGTAAATTAAGAGGGAAATTCTTGTATTAGAGTCACGGTTGACTTCAACAAGAAATAAAGCAAGGGGGTGGATATAAAGGGATGATGTGGCTGCATGGGAAGTTCATTGATAAAATCCATTTGGAGATGGGAGGGAGTATAGGCAGCTAGGGACAATTACATAAAAGTACCATATGGTGGGCAACAGGAACATTAAAGCTTGGTATGTCTGTGGCTTTGTAGTCAAGGTTTGTTGCAGTCTTTTTTTTCGGTTGTCTGACTCTTCATGATCCTATTGGGGGCCCCGTAACTTGGTAGAAATACTGCAATGGTTTGCCATTTTCTTCTCCAGCTCAATTTACAGATGAGGAAACTGAGGCAAAGAGGGTTAGGTGACTTTCCCAGGATCACACATCTAATAAATGTCTGAGGCTGGATTTGAACTCATGAAGATGAGTCTTTCTGACTCCAGGCCCAGTGATCTATACGCCATACCACTTAGCTGCCCGCTAATATGTTAGTCAAGGCTTAGGACAAAACCAAAGATTGTTTGAGTTTGGCTGAGGAAAGATGATCTAGAAAAGGAAAAGCTGACTGCTTTGGAAAGATGATGATGAACACTGATGAAAAATAGATCTAATCAACATGTATTTTGCTTCTGTTTTCTCTTTCTCAATGGAAATAATACTGGTTTGGGAGTCAGAGTGACTCAGTTCAGATCTCACCTCTGATATTACCTTGTGAACCCGAGTGAACATTTAAGTTTTGTTTCCTATGGCCTTAGTTTTCCCTTCTGTAAAATGAGGTCACCAGACTAGGTACTCTATCATTCATAGATCGAAGATGCTATGATCTTTTGTATGATTTTTCCTGATCTTCTCACCACCTAATTATTAGGATTTCCTCCCTCTTGGAATTTGGGTTTACTTAGGCAAAAATCAAATCCCTGTTGTAGAATGGGGTGGTAGCATGGAGAAAAAAAGAAGTAGATTTGGTGTCTGGGGAACTTGTTTCTAATCCTTAAAAATTTACCTTTGTGACTTTGGTCATATTACTTAATACTTGTCTACTCTGGGCCTTTCTCTTTGATAAAATGAGGAAACTGGATTAGATGGCCTTTTAAATTCACTTAACGAAGACAGCTAAGTGGTGCCAGAGAGTACAGAGTGCTAGCCCTGAAGTGAGAAAGACCTGAGTTCAAATCCAGCCTCAGGCACTGAGTTAAGTGACTCTGGGCAAGTCACTTAACCTCTCTCAGTCTCAGTTTCTTCATCTGTTAAATGGGGATAATAATAGCACCAGCCTCTCAGGGTTGTTGTGAGGATAAAATGAAATGCATACGTAATACATTTTGCAAAACTTAAAGTGCTATATAAAGATAGCTATTATTATAGCTAATAGTATTTCTAGCTCTAAATTTATGCTGCTGCATACTCTCTGACGGCAAGGTCTGTTTTCATTTCTTTTATTTTATGTCTAGCACTGCATTTTTCTCATATCACTGTTTAAGAAAGATGCATTTCTGGATTTTTAATTAATAAACATTTAATTGAATGAGCTTAATACTAAAAAGAATAAAACAAATGGTCAACAGTGAGTTGAAACAGAAAGTGAGCAAAGAGGTCATTAGAAGAGGGGCTAAGGAAGCATCTAGCCACTGTAAATGAGTTCAAGTCTCTTGACCTTTGTCAACTACATTCCACATACTGGAAAACAGGTGGTTTTTAATGAGCTGTGAGGAAGCAGAGAGGTGCTGGCAAGTGTACTGTTTTTCTAAAGGAGGAAGTAGGTGGATACTTCAAACTATGAGCTACTGAAATGATTTTTGACTCCTGATTTTTTTTTTAAATCTGTAATAGGCAATTAAAAGGATTGTTTGTGAGCCTTTAGAAAGGGAAAGGGCGATCACTAGGAGCCTGCATGGGTTTGATAATTGTGCCTAACTTAATTCCTTTCTTCCTAAATGAGTCATTATTGGAGTTAGAGAAAAAGAAACTGAGGTATTATTTGGACTAGATAACCACTGAGATCCTTTTTATGAATGCGTCCTTTAGACTTCCTCTTCTGATTCAACGGAAAGGGCACCAGAATCAGAATCAAGACTCTAAGTTCTCATCCTTGCCCTGCAGTTGGTCTTTGCCTCCACGGGCCTCAGTTTCCTTTTCTATAAAGTAGAAGGGTTATAGCAGATGATCTATAAAGTTTCTTCCAATTCTCAATCATAAGATAGCAATCTTATGATCCTAGGCCTTATCAATCAGCAAATATGTATTAAGGACCTACTATGTGTCAGGCACCGTGCTAAGCACTGGATCCTAGCTAGAGCTGGAAGAAATCTTAGAGATGTCTAAATGTCTATGAGCTCCTTGAGATCAGGGCCTGTTTTTTGCCTTTCTTTGTATCCTCAGCACTTAGTACAGTGGCTGGCACATAGTAGGCACTTAACAAAATGTTTATTGATAGACAATAAATCAATCTAACCAAATGGCATCTAGTCTCACCCCCTTGTTTTAAAGATAAGAAAACATAAGGCCCAAAGAGGTGGTTAAGTGCTTTGCCCAGATGTCACATAGGTAGTAGATGGCCAAGATAAAATTTGAATACAGGTCTTCTGACTTTTCCTTTGACTTTTCTACTATATCATATTGATAACAAAGGGCTCTAGTAATAATAATGATGATGGTGATAATTATAACAATAATAATCAAATAATAATAAAGCATTTCTTATCTTATTTTCACAAAAACTCTGGGAGGTAGGTGCTATTATTATCCTCATTCTACAGAGGAGAAAACTGGGCTGATAGAGATTAATTTACTTGCCTATCATCACATAGCTAATAAGTTTCTGATTCTGGATTTGAACTCAAAGCTTTCTAACTCCTAGGTTATTGATATCATGATGGTGTGGTCATATCAAATGCAGATCAATCAAGATGACTTTTTTCAATTCTAGAGAAGAAAAGACTTGGGGAAGCTAGGATAGTACTTGGAGGACTTTTTCTGTTTGACTTCAAAAAGCAGTACCAGAAGCAGTGGTTGGAAATTGCAAAGATTTTGGTTTGAAAGGAAGAAAAACCTCTTAACAATCAGAATCCTAAGAATCCTAAAAGTAGGAGGGACTGCCTCAGGAGACAGTGAGGTCTTCCTCATTGGAAGCCTTCTAATAACTACTGGAGGACCATTTGCAGTGACATTTTAGAGGGAACTGTTGATTATTTTCAGGTTGATCAGTTACAAGTCAAAATCAATGGCCTGTAAAGTACCATTCAGCTCTGAGTTTGTGTGATTTTGTTTCCCTAAATATATTCTTCCTATGCTGCCATTTTGAATTTACTTCACATTGCCTGCTCTTTGGACATTTTAGAACATGTGATAATATTTTCAACTGAATGGTTTAAGATCTCAATTAAAATAGAGGCAAACATTCATTGAATCACAAATGATAAAGAGGGATAAGTACTAGGGGTACAAATAGTAGCAAGAAAGACATCCTTGGATCCAAGCCTCTCCTGAAGGAGCTTCTAGAAAAATGGGGAGGGAATGCATACACAGGAGGACCAACAGTAACCACAACAGTGGCCTCGAAGTGTAGGACAGGGCTGGATCTAGGCAAGAGAAGACCAAAGCTGGCCTATGAGATCTCAGGATGATCCAAGGAATAGAGTTCAAGATTCTTGTAAGGCAGAGGTGGAGATAATGATCCAAATGGAGAATACTTCATAGGGAGGAAACTCTAGTAGTGTTTCTGCTTTGACAGAAATCAAAACTTAAAGCTGGAAGACACTTCAGAATTCAACTACTCTAACCCAATCATTTTATGCTTGATGAAACAGACGCCTAGAAAGTTCTAAAATGTGTAAAGAGCAGGTAAAGAGTTATACAAAGGAATTATGAAGAACAAATGAGATAATATCTGCAAAGTGCTTTGCAAACCTTAAAGCACTAAGTAAATAAATACCAGCTGTTATTAATATAATCATTACTATTATTATTATTTTCATTATTATTGCTAAGTAGCAGAGTGGGCATATATACCAGGGCTCCTGACTCAAAACTCAGTTCTCTCATCCTTCTATATCTCTATATACATGGATGGCTCAGTGTTTACTCAGAGCTGTAATGAATCATTTATTGAATTATTATTAGGTTGGGAATAATAAAATTGATGTTGATTTATCATTTCCTTTACATAATGTGGCAAATTATTCATGAATTTCTTATGCCGGAGAGGTTGAGAAAATGAGCAAGCTGTAATTTGGCCCACTGCTTGGCTGACATTGAGTTGGCAGCACAAGCAGATGCTACATTAAATGCTTTTTTTCTGAGGCTGGCTTTTCTGGGGGGTATACTTAATCCATAGCTTGGGGGGCTTATGATAAAAGGCATCCTCTTTAGTACCCTGCACCTGCTCCGTGCTTAATAGATTTTTTGACTGACTGTTTGATGTCTGTCTGATGCTAGTACCTGAATGTGTTCATTCATTCATTCATTCATTCATTCATTCATTCATTCCTGCATTCATTTATTCATTCACTTATTCACAGAATCATTGAATTTCAGAGTTGGAAAAGATTTCAGCGTCCATCTAGACAACTCATACATGAAATAATAATAACAGTAACAACAAGAAGAACTCCCATAATGCTTTAAGGGCTTTATAAATATCTCATCTTATCCTCACGACCTCGAGAAATAGATGTTCTTACTAACTGAATTTTAAGAATGCTTTCTAAAATGTACTTAACAAATGACTATCCAACCTTTGCTTTAGAGACCTCTATTTATGGAGCAGGCATTTCCTAAGCACCTAATACATGCCAGGCACTATGCAAGCACGAAGACAAAGATTAAAACAGGCCCTGCCTTCAGGAAGCTTACCTTCTACTGAACCAAGAACAACCTCTATGCAACACATTCATACATTTCTAAACCATCCAAGGCAAACACAAAATCATATTGTGGTGGGAGGATCTTAACAACCAGGGAAGTCAAGAAAGGCCCCATATAGTGGGTGGCAACTGAGCTGAGACTTGAAGGAAGCTTTGGATTCTAAGAGGCAGAGGTGAGAACAGGGTGCATTCCAGGCATGGAGGACAGCTCTTGCAAAGTCATGGAGGTGGGACTATTGCGTATGAGGAGCAATAAGCAATCTACTGTGCCTAAAACATAAAGTACACAAAGGGGAATAATGTGTAACTAGCCTACAAAGGTAGACTGGAGATTAACTAGGAAGAGCTTTAAATACCAAACAATAGGAGTTGTTATTTTATCCTAGAGGCAATAGGGAGCCACTGAAAGTTGTTGAGCATGGATGATGTTATTGTCAGATCTGTGTGTCAGGAACATCCATAATCTGACATCTATATGGAGAATAGATTGCATAAGGAAAAGATGAGGCAGAGAATTTACTGCAACAGTGTAGGTAGAAGATGATGATGATTTAAATGAGCTTGGGTGCTTGTGGTATGATGGGACAGATGAGGAGAGATGTAACGACCATGCTTGTACGATGCCTTCTATAATATGGAGGCTCCATGTAGCCTGAGAATGAAGCCCAGACTTCCTCTACCATATTTTAGCCCCTCTATGGTTCCATCCAACCTTTCCAGGCTTATATTTGTTCAGTCATTTCAGACTCTTTGTGACTCCATTTGGGATTTTCTGGGCAGAGATAATGGTTTGCTATTTCTTTCTCCAGATCATTTTACATATGGTGAAATGGAAGCAAGCAGGGTGAAGTAACTTGCCTAGAGTCTCATGGCTAGTAAGTGTCTGAGACCGGATTTGAACTCAGGAAGATGAGTCTTCCTGACTGGCTCCAAGCTCAGCACTCTATGCACTATGGCTCCACTTAGCTGCCCAGTCCCATGCTTCAGTCACTCTGTCCCCCAAGGATTCACTGTGCTCTCCCACCGCCATGTCCACAGTCCCCTGTGATTAAAATTCCCTTCCTCTCCCACTTCACCAATTGAATTCTTTTAAAAACTAGTTCAAATACCACTTCCTCCAGGAAGCCTCTAATTTCCCCACTATCTCCAACTCCAAACCCTCCCCCTTCTCCCATCCCCCGCCCCCCACAAAGCACTTTCCATTTCTCTGATGCACTCATAATGTAATATCCTGTATTATAGTTATCTAGGCCCATGTCTTATTTCCCTTTAAGATAGCTTGAGAGCAAGAAGTCTAAAAGAGAAGATCTGAGGATTTCCATCTACCGGGTGGTGTAATGGCTAGAGTGTTGGACCTATGGCCAGGAAGACCTGGCTTCAAATCCTGCTACTTACTAGCTGTGTTGCCTTGGGAATGTCCCTTAACCTCTGCTTGCCTGTTTCCTCATCTGTAGGATGCACTTAATGATAGCACTTTCCTCCCAAGGTCATTGTGGGGTTAAAATGAGATGATTTTGTAAAGTTGTTTCCAAAACTTTAAGTGCTAGATAAATGCTATTATTATTGAAAACTCAAAATGAACCAGCAGTTTGCAATAACAGAAGAGAAAATTAAAATTTGCATTGGATTGAGAGATCCCAGACTGGAAAAATAATCTTACTAAGACTAGGTAAATTTAGAAAGCATTGTATTCAACTCTGGTCAGACCAATCAGTCAATAAGAATTTATTAAGCTGGTCCTAGGTGTCAAGCTCTGTCCAAGGTACTGGCAATACAAATGTAAGGAGGTTCTCCCCCAGATGTAACACGGAAGTGTCATTGTATAGCTAGGGAGGCATTATATACAAGGAAGGCAGAATAGATACTCTAGCCTCTTCTTCCACCCTTCTCCTAGGAAACCTCTGTGCCATTCCACAAATAAGACTCTCTGTCTCCTGGCTCTGGACTTTTCTTTGGCTGTTCCCCCATGTCTGGTATTCTCTCCCTCCTCTGCTATGACTACTAATCTCCCTGATTTCTTTAAGTCCCAATTAGATCCCTCCTTCCACAAGAAACTTTTGCTAACCCCTCTTAATTTTACAGCTTTCCCCTTCTTAACTATTTTCTATTTATCCTACGCGTAGCTTGCTTTATATATATTCGTTTGCATGTTGTCTCCTCCATTTGATTGAGATCATCTTGAGGGAAGGGACTGTCTTCTGCCTCTTTTTTGTCTTTCTAGTGGCTAGCACAGTGTCTGGCACTTAATAACTATTTGTTGATTAATTGATATGATAATAGCTAGCATTCATATAGCACTTTAAGATTTGCAAAGTTTTTTTTTACATATTTCAAGTCACTTTATCCTCACAAAAGTCCTGTGAGGCAGGTGAAATTATTCCCATTTTCCAGATAAAGAAATTGAGCACAAGAGAAAAACTTGTTAGTATCTGAGACAGCATTTCAATTCATGTCTTCATGTCTCCAAGTGCTCGTCTCTAACAATAATAACTAGTATTTCTATAGTTCTTTAAGATTTTCAATGTGCTTTATAGATATTATCTACTTTGATCCTTATAACAACACCAGGACATCTTGTTATTATTCCATTTTATAGATGAAGAAACCAAGGTAGAAACCTAACTAGGTTCACACAGCTAGTAAGCATCTGATGCTGGTTTTGACATCAGCTCTTCCTATTTTCAGGTCCAGTCCTCTATCTACTGTATCACCCAAATGCCCTCCAAAATAAAAAAAATAATCTAGGTAGGTCTGCTAGCAGAATGTTTCGATAAATGATAGAACCAAAAAATTTGGTTTTTGTTGAGTCATTTCAGTTGTGTCTAACTCTTTGTGACCCCATTTGGGGTTTTCTTGGCCAAAATACTGGAGTGGTTCACCGTTTCCTTCTCCAGATCATTTTATAGATGAGGAAACTGAGGCAAAGAGGGTTAAGTGACTTGCCCAGGATCACAGAACTAGTAAGTATCTAAGGCTGGAATTGAACTCATGTTTTCCTGAAAAAGTTATTACTCTAGAATGCATCCAGTAGCAGTAGCAGAAGAGAGTAACATATGGTGGGATGTCAAATGCCTATGCCCCTTTGCTTAGCAAGGAAGACCTGAGGATCCCAACTGAATTTCCAACGTTAGTTTGGATACATGTTGTAGGGTACTAATAAGTACAGTTGATTTGATCATACCTGACTTAAATAAGCCCTTAAAAGAAACTTTTGCCCTCTTTTCTCCCATTTGTATCTTAAGGTAATTTTTTGTGCCTTCAGTGATCTTCCATGCTGCCTGGAAAACTCAATTTTCATGTCTCAGGTTGCTCTCATCTTACAGCTTTCCACACAAATTAACTGTGTGGCTGTCACAGTCCAATCCATTTTAGACTGCCTGAAGCAACTGCTTGAGAGATGGGTGGGAATCTCTAGGAGCAGTGACAATGAGCCTGATTGTGACTGGGACCTGGTTGGCCCCACTGTCCAGCTGCCGGTGCACATTTGAGGTCGAATTTCAGACTGATGTTCTTGAGCCTTTCAGCACGTGGGCTTCACTGTAGTTTTTTATAACCTGAATTCAATCATTTTCTAGCCTAATCCACCTGACAGGACTCAGGCATCTAGCTCCTAGCACAGCAGGACTGATATCTGAATCAAATAGAACAGCATGGGGACATAGGCCGCTTTATCTAATTGCATTTGGAGAGGAGGGTCATTGATTAAGAAAATCTTTTTTACCTACCCACCTGTCACTGAACACTCTTCTTGTTGCCTCTGGGATTAAGTCCTCTCTGATAAGACAGCTGTAGTTCATGGCCTCAGCAAGCGTATATTACACCATTTTTTTTGTTTATTTTTTAGTCTGAATCTGTATTTTTATTGTCATTGGGAAATTCACTCTATAAATGAAAACTGACAACTAGTATACAGCTATATAAGTTGTATACAACTAGTATGCAATTTACAAGGCCAGCCATAGTGCATAGAGTGCCAGGCCTAGAGTCAGGAAGACTCATCTTCCTGAGTTCAAATCTGGCCTCAGACACTTAATAGCTATGTGACCCTGGGCAAGTCACTTAACCCTCTTTGCCTCAGTTTCCTCATCTGTAAAATGAGCTGCAGAAGGAAATAGCAAATGATTCCAGTATCTTTGCCAAGAGAAACTCAAATGGAGTCACAAAGAGTTGGACATGACTGAAAAAGGGTCTGAACAAATGCAATTTACAGTTTTAGGGTACAAGATGTCATGTGACTTGGCCAGAGTCATACAACGAGTATGTGTACGAATCAGAACTTGAAGTCAGAACTGAGTCTGGGGACTCTTCATCTTTTGTGCCATGCTGACTTCACACCATCCCAAGGAACAAATGTATTCCTTTTCCCTGGTTCATGACAGAAGAAAAAAAAACTCATAGCTTACCCAAGACAGGGACAGACACCATGGCTCACTCACTGTCTTGAAGCAGAGTTCAAATTCTGCCACTGACATTCAGTAGCAGTGTGTCTAGGGGGAAGTTACTTGGGCAGCTAGGTAGTATAGTGGGTAGGATATTGGAGCTGGAAAGACTTGAGTTCAAGCCCTGCCTCAGTCTAGCTGTGTGTCCTTGCTCAAGTGACTGAAACTCTGTCGTCCTGTTTCTGCCTCTGTAAAATGAGGATTATAATAGCAATTAACACCGCCACCACCTACCCACCCCCCACAAAAAAGGTTATATTGTAAGGATCAAATGAGGTAACATAAGTAAGTCACTTTACAAGTCTTAAAGTACTATAGAAATGCTAGCTATTATTATTCATTCACTCATCTAGTAAACATTTATTAAGTATCTGGTATGTACCAGGCACTGTGCCAAGCACTAGGGATACAAAAAGAGGCAAAGGACAGTCCCTGCCCTCAAGGAGCTAGCAATCTAGTGGGAAAGATACTATATATACATATGTATATTTTGTATGTGTATATGTATATATACATATATATAAGAAACAAATATATGCAAGGCAAGCTATATATGGGATAAATAGGAAATAAGAGAGGGAAGGCACTGGAATTAAGAGGGGTTGAGGAAGACTTCCTATAGAAGATAGAATTTTAGTTGGGACTTAAAGAAAGCCAGGGTGGTCAGTAGGGAAAGCAGAGAGGGAACAGACAGAGAGAATGCCCAGAGCCAAGAGATGGGGTGTTGTGTTTGTGGACCAGCCAGGAGGTCAATGTCACTAGATTGAAAAGTAGGTGGGGGGGTGGAGGTGGGGGGGAGCTAGGTTATGAATGGTTTTGAATGCCAAATAGAGCCTTTTGTATTTGATCCTGGAGGTAATAGGGAGCCACTGGAGTTTATTAGGTAGGGGGTAACATGGTCAGACCTGTGCTTTAAGAAAGTCAGTTTGGGGACTGAATGGAGGAGGGATTGGCAGGAGGAGAGCCCTGAGGTAGGCTGATCCACCAGTAGACTGTTGCAATAATCCAGCTGTGAGGAGTTAAGGGCATGCACCAGGGTGGTTGCAGTGCCAGAAGAAAGACAAAATCAACAGGTCTTGGCAACAGATTAGCTATGGGAAGGTGAGAGATAATGAGGAGTCCTGACTTCCTCTCTTTGGGTCTCAGTTTTCTCATCTGTGCAATAGGAATCACAGGGTTGCACGACACATCTTGAAAGTTAGAGAAACATCTTCTGTCATTGTTACAATCTAACCTTACAATCCTATTTATGGGCAATCAGTGGTGTCATGATTTCTATTCAGTTTCTAATATCTGCTTTTCTCATTTGGGGACACAGGACCAGATGACATCCTGAATGGCTGCCAGTGATCTAGGTTTATTTGAGTTGCACATTGGTAGCTCAAAGCGAGGAGCCTGGGGCCTGGGGCACAAATACCACACATTTAAAGCCTTTACAGAAGAAGATGTGTCTTCAGATGAGGTTAATATTAAAACAAACTTTTAGTTAACCAAAAATTGCAGCAAGAATGGCCCCAGGTCCCAGATAAGATATGTATCCACACACAAATACAAGGTTATATGATATCTATCCATCTGTCTCTCTATCTGTCTAGCACATCCCTAAATGCTCCGTGGAAATATTCAGTAATGATTGTGCATCCTGTTCTATTGATTGCATGCCTCCATTTTGTCTCTGAATTTTGACCAGCCAGGGTCACACATACATGCATACATGACAGCACAGGAATGGAAACTCAATTGTTCAATTCAACAAGCTTTTATTAAGCTCCTAGAGCATGCCAGGCACCGTGCTAAATGCTGGCGATGCAAAGACAGAAAGGAAATAGCCCCTGCCCTAATGGAGCTTAAACACATGTATCAATCATTACATTGGAAAAGAAATTGATTAGTCAACAAGCATTGATTAGGCACCTACAATGTGCCAGTCTCTCTGCCAGGCATTAGAGATGCAAGGCATAAAAGTGAAATAATCCCTCCTTCTAAGGAGCACAGTGCCTGTCACAGTAAACACTGAATAAATGAATACTTGTTAACTGAGTGACTGACCTATCTGGGAAACAACAAGCATACATAAGTGAATATAAAATATTTGCAAACTAAATATAAGGTAATTTTGCAGAGAATGGGGGCACTAGCAGCTGGGAGATCATTAAAAACCTTATGTGTGGCGGACAATCTGTACATATTTATGTGTATATAAAATCAATATGTACAGAAGGAATACAAAATAAATCCGAAGCCGCTGAATGCAAGGTAGGTAGGGATATGGGACATTAGAAACGGGGGGAGAACTTATACAAGGGGGTGCTTGAATTGTCTTTTGAAGGAAGTATGGGATTCTTGAGCCAGAGGTAGGGAGTGAATACATCCCAGACATATGAGACAGCCACATAAATGAGTCAGTAAGCATTAAGCACCTGCTATGTGCCAGGCACTGTGCTAAGCTCCAAGGATACAAAAAAAGACAAAAGACAGTCTCTGCCCTCAACGAGCTCCCAATCTAAAAGGAGCATGGAGAGGCATAGAGAATGGAGGAGCACTGTGTATGAAGAATGAGAGAAAGCCTGTTTGGGGAGACTAGAGTATCAGTAAAGGAGCAATAATGGGCAGCTAGGTGGTGCAGTGGATAGCATGCTAGGCCTGGAATCTGGAAGATTTATCTTCCTGAGTTGAAATCTGGCCTCAGACACTTACTAGCTGTGTGACCCTGGGCAAGTCACTTCACCCTGTTTGCCTCAGTTTCCTCATCTGCAAAATGAGCTGGAGAAGGAAATGGCAAGCCAGTTCAGTATTCCTGCTAAGAAAACTCCAAAGGGGTCACAGAGAAATGACTGAACAACAAGGGGAGTAATACATGATGGAACTGGAAAGATACATTGAGCCTGAGGTTGTGAAGGGTTTCAGTGACAAACAGAAGAATTTATACTTTATCCTGAATGCAAAAGAGAGCCACTAAAGCTTCTTAAGTAGGGCATGTCATGCTTAGATCTGCCCTGGAGAAAAATCACTTGGCAGCTGCGTGGAGGATGGACTTCGGGGAGTGGAGAGAGGCTGTAATGAAGAGAGGCTGGGGCAGGGAGAGGCTGGAGTGGGGAGAGAGGTTGGAGTGGAGAGAGGTTAGAGTGGGGAGAGGATGGAATGGGGAGAGGCTGGAGACAGGGAGACCAGTTAGGGCTAGGCTATTGCAACATTCAGGTTGAGAGATGATAATGGAGTTTGAACTAAAGTCATAATGATGTTTGTAAAGAAAAGGAATCAGGTATAATAGATGTGGGAGAGCTAGAAATATATACAGTAATTATGGGACAGAGGCAAAGCATCAACAACTGGGGAAATCAGAAAAGACACTATTCTTGTTCAGTCACTCTCCATTTTGTCTAACTCTTTATGACCCTATGTGAAGTTTTTTTTTTGGCAGAGATACTGGAGTAGTTTGCCATTTCCTGCTCCAGCTCACTTTATAGATGAAGAAGCTGAGGTAAACAGGATTAAGTGACTTTTCCGGGTCACACAGCCAGTGAGTGTCTGAGGCTTGATTTGAACTTCTGACTTCAGGCCTGGCACTCTATCCACTGTCCCACTTAGCTCTAGTGCCTTCGTTAAATTCATTTTCTCCAATTTATCCTGTATTTATCTTGTTTGTACATAGTTTATATGTCATCTCCTCCATTAGACGGTGAGCTACTTGAGAGCAGGGATGGTCTTTTGCCTTTTTTTGTACCCCCCAGGAAATGGAGATATTGTTGGGGTGTTCAGGGAAGACTAGCCCCTCTTGAGGACTTGAAGAGGCCTTTCAAGGGCTGCTCATTCACCTTTGGTATCCACTTTCACTCAAGCCTCACCTATGGCTCCAAGAAGCTGTAGCATAATAGTAGCCACATCCTGTTAAACCGTCTCAGCAGGTGGCCTACGCCCAGTTTGAGAGTAACAGACAGACTCAAACCTGTTGGTGAGTTAGAGGAGTGTCTACACCAAGCCTGTGAAGACCTCCCAGTGAAATGGGCAGAGGAAAACAATTTGTTCCAATAGCCATGAAGGTAGCTTGAAGCAGGTACTGTGGAAAGCTTAGAATTTGGTCAGACATTGAAGATGCCAACATTATCCACTGCATCCCTGGCCATCGCCAGTGCCAATCATTTTGACTTTTGTCCTGATGATTCAGGAAGAGAGAGTGAAGTTGATGACTTTGCACAACTCTGCCTCACTTAAATCCAATTTATGCTCAAGTAAAGACATCACTCCATGATGTCATTGGTCCTTTTCAAAAGCAAAGGATGATCAACAACTCCCAGGAATTAGTACAGGGCCTAGCACAGAGCTTATTAAATAAATGCTAGTTGATTGATTGGCATCTTCCTTCAAGTTTAAATCAGAGAAGGAGAAAATGAAGAAGGACAATGTTGAGAGGATTTGACGTACATAATTGAGGGTTGGCATGGAAAGAGTTCGCCATGGGTAATGTTTGTTTTCTTGGTTAAATATGAAGCAAATGCAAAGATTTAATTAGAATAGAAATGCAAAATGATAACATAAACAGTAGACATTGTCACTACCCAGGTCCTAAAGTCTCCTCCTAGCCTCCAGGGTTAAAAAGATGAAAGTCTAGATTTCTCCATATGCTCACTATTGAATTAGTATGGCATTCAATCTTAGGGAGCAATGAAAGGTGAATTCATCACTTGTTCATTGAATGAACACTGAAGAATACTGTTTCTAAATGTCTGGTAACCAGGTATCTCTAGGCACTTGACTGAAGAGTCTGAAGAATTCTACAGCCACTGTTTTCTGGCATAGGAGGGGTAGAGTCTCTCAAAGGACTGCCACAGCCTACTGAGTCAATGCCTACAAATCTAGGCTCACCATGAATTCACACATACTTCAATGTCCACCAGAGCACCAGAAGAGATATAGCCTAGAGGATACCTCTCGAATTATGGTCACTGGAATTCTTTTTTCCTTTCTTTTTCTTCTTCCCACACATTCCCAGTTCTAGCATTTCCCAATTTGAGTCTTTTCCTCTCCTTTCTTCAATACCTTGCCCTCTCTCCCACCTGGCACACTGAAAACTTTCCCGTTCTACCAGTGTCCACACTGGACTAGGGTAATCCCTTATGCTGCTTCTCCCAGGCTAATGAGGGATACAGTCCACATGAAGTATGTTCCAAAAGAGAATAAACCTGAAATGAGCCAATATACCTGATAATCAACATGACACAGTAGATCAAGGGCCAGTCATGATGGCATGGGTTGAAATCCTCCTACTCATGCTTCCTAGATACAGGACCATGGACAAGTCATTCCATTTCTCTGAGTCTCAGTTGTCAAATGTGGAGGATAATACTTGCATTAACTACCTTTCGTTAATGTTGTGAAAATCAAATGAGATAATGGACGTTATAACCTTTTTGCCAATTTTAGGGTGCTACATAATTAAGGTCTTTTGTGCCCATTCTCTTTATGTGAATGGGATTTGGTAAATAGCTATCACACCCCAAAATCACGAAAAAAAATTGCCTTCAGGTTTATCTTTAATTATATTTAAATCAGAAGGCTTAACTGAATGTATTGACATTTACACTAAAGAATTAATTGACATTCTATTAACCTCAGCCAACAAATTAATTCGTTAACATTGGACTTTGAGAGCTGGAAGGCTACAGCACAATTATGTATCGACCACAGGATATATCAAGTCATTTGTTTTTTGCTGTTGTTACTTGTGAGTTAAATAGTTAAGCCCAAAGCGACAGAAACTCTTCTTAATATTGGAAATCAAATGGATGTATATATAGTTTTGTCTTTTTCACAGAGCAATAAAATGTTGGTAACCTAGCACAGCTTCCATTGGTTGGGTCAGATAAAAGTTAAGAAAATCATTATTCTGTTATTTCCATTTGCTGATAATCTTGCTGGTATTTCCAAACGATTATACAAAATTGGGGTTTTTTCCTGCCTGACCAATTGAAAACAGCATTTATAAGAGATCGCAGGTGGCTTCAGGGAAGACACCAAGTATCTTAAGCCCTTGGAACTGTAGCTCAGATGTAGAATTAGTCCAGTTCCATTATTTTTGCAGATAAAAATTTCCAATGAGGTGAAGGGATTTGGCCAATGTCACACAGCAAGGAAATGCTAGAGTTAAGATGAAAATTCGTTGCTGGCTTCATGTCTAGTGATGCTCCTTCTCCTCAAGTTTCACATAATCTCATAGTTGGAAGGGAGGTTGGAGGCTTTCTAATCCAACCCCTCCCCAAATAAGGCTACCTACTGCCAGACAATATACATGGCAAGTGATCATCCAGACTCTGCTTAAAGCCCTCTATTGAGGGGTAAGGGAAGGGCGGGAGGAAGAATGCCTCCATGCATGAGCCATTCTACTTTGGGGGACTTCTGACCCTCAAGAAACGTTTTCTCACATTGATCCCAAATTTGCCATTGCAGCGTCCATCCCTATTCCTTTTCCTGCACTCAGGCCACATAGTCAGTCAACAAAGATTTATTAAGCCCCCACTATGTGCAAGGTACTGTGCTAAGCACTAGTAATACAAAGAAAATCAAAAACAGTCCCCATCCTCAAGGAGTTCACGTCCTAATGGGCGAGATAACACTCAAACAAGGGAGCATGTCTGGCTCTTTGTGACCTCATTTGGGCTTTTCTTGGCAAAGATATTTGAGTGGCTTACCATTTCCTTCTCCAGCTCATTTTACAGATGAGTACATTGAGGTAAACAGGGTCACACAACTAGTGAGTATCTGAGGCTGAATTTGAACTCAGATCCTCCTAATTCCAGCGCCAGTGCTTTGTCCACTGTGCTACCTAGGTGCTACATAGTGGATCAGCTGGAGGTAATCTCGGAAAGCCTAATCTGTCCTTGGTGCTGATGCCTTCCATTACTCAAAGACAGCCATGTAACCTCCTTAAAATTGCTTCATTTTTATTTTTATATTCCCAGTGCCTAATCACTTAACAGGTGTGTAATAAATGCTGATTGATTATATCCTTACCTTATCTTCCCTTTTCTAGGCTAACCCTCAGTTCTTTCAACTAATTTGGATCTGTCCTGATCTCCAGGCCCTTCCCTATCAGTTAGCTTCTTCTGAACACTCTTCTGTGTGTGTTTGGTTTGGTTTTGGACTGTTTGTGCTGTGTGTATCTGTTATGAGATCAGGGCCATACACTCCTATCACTTAACTGCATGACTACTGGGTATAGCAATTAAGATCCGAGCTAAGCTCTAGCCTCGTGGTTTTGGAGAAAATAGTCCTTCTGCCATAAACCTTTGGTCTAAGTTGATTGCAATATTACTGAACCTTTCTTCCCAAGCTTTCTTATTTTTAACTTGCCTATCCTCCTGTGATCTCCCTTGCACAGGGAATGACCTAATGAGATATTTAATTTAAAAGGGCACTTTGGAGATAGCACAAAGTTACCAAAAATCACCTATTATGCCATTTGTGTAGAGACCAATGATAAAAATGGAATAAAAAGAATGTGACTGGCCTTTTAGCACAGATGGAAAGAAAAGATTCACATGGCCAGTTCTGATCAAAGGATCGTAGATCTAGAACCGAAAGGTAAATTAGAAACCATGGAGTCAGCCTCCTCCTATTCCCCCAATTTTTGCAGTTGAGGAAATGAAGGCTCAGAGAATGGTGAAACGATTTTCTGAGGTCAACACATAAAAGGAAACTGAAATATGCTTCATGAATGCCAAGGTCAAAAAATATTCAAAGGCAATATTACCCCTTTCTCCACTTTGAGATCTTAGACCTAGAAGGTTTCACCAATCCAACCACCTCTTTTTACAGATGAGGAGACTGAGGTCCAGAAAAGGGACTTGTCCAAAGTTATACACCTAGTAAATTACGAAGCAGGGATTTGGGTCCGAGTCTTCTAATTTGAGACCCGGTACTTTCTAATGTATCATTTAGCTGTGCAGGAGCATCTAAGTGGCATGTTAATTCTCCTCTCTCCACCAGCTCTACCAACTAGTCCTTAGGGCTGCATCTGAGACCTTAAACAGAAGTCGATAGCATCCCAGGTACCAATTTATGCTGATAATTACCATGGCAGGGATGTTCACTATCTCCGAGGCTGCACAATTTGAGTTTTCTTAGGAAGAAATTTCAACAGAAAGAAATATCTGGAGGGAAACATCTCTCCTCACCTAAGAGTGACTATTTTTATGAATATATCCTCATGTGAAGATGAGCAGCTTAGCCCTATAAAATGTTATTTTACATTTGTATTTTGCGGAGCATGTTTTTCCCCTTGAGGAACATTTTTAGAGAGAGTTATTTAGGGAGTTCAAAGCCATTTTCTTTTAAGGAGGAGTTTGGGCTCCTTTCTCTCCCTATTCCTTCTCAGCAAAGGATATTCAGTATCTATTTCTCAATTACACATTTGCCTTTGCCTGCTTCCTGACTTCCATCTTACTCAGTCATATGATGGCCAATGGACTTGTTTCAATGCACATTTATTGAGTGATTACTGTGTACAGTGTACTGTGTATTTCACTACATGGGATAGGGGGATACAAAGTTTAGCTAAGACATGTTTATTGCCCTCATACACATTATAGTCCAAAACGGATAGGCGAGGTAGGGTTTGGAGTCAGGAATAAGTGGTTTCAAATGCTGCCTCTGACACCTCCTCTCTGTATATCATAGGATCATAATCTTATAATATCATAGGGTCATAACTTTAGAGCTGGAATAAAATTTAGAGTCCATGAAGTACAAACCTATCATTTTATAGAAGAAAATAAAGTAGAGAGAGGTAGTAACATCTCCAACATCACACAGCTACTGTAGTGTCTTCGGTGGAATTTGAACCCAAATCTTCCTGGCTCCAAGTCCAGTGCCGTATCTACTATATCACGCAGCATTTCTCTTGGCTTTGGTTTTCTCATCTGTATAATGGGGACAATAATACCTATGGTGCCTACCTCATGGTTGTTGTCAATACCAAATATTGTCACCTTTATCCTATTGGCGAGTTTCTGCTGGAGCTTCCTTTTTAGGAAGAGCTAAAGATAGTCAGCCTCCATTCTCCTCCATTCTCCTGTCCTTGACTTTCTGGACATCAAAACCGTATTTTTTCTGTGTCCATCGTGTCTGACTCTTCATGACTCCATTTGGGGTTTTCTTGGCAGGAATACTAGAGTGGTTTGCCATTTCCTTCTCTGGCTCATTTTACAAATGGGGATACTGAAGCAAATAAGGTTAGGTGACTTGCCCAGGGTCACGCAGCTAGGAAGAGTCTGAGGCTGGATTTGAACTCAGATCTTACTGACTCTAGATCCTGTCTTTTATCTACTACACCAACTAGTTAGCTCATTCTAGAACTTCTCTCAGTGCCTAGAGTATCCTTGCCCTGAAACAGCCTACCACATCCCCCCAAAAAACATGCTCATTCCCCCACCTTCCTTCCTTCCGGAGCCTCCATTTTGTGGGAGGGCCCAGGCCAGCTGTGTTCATTCTCCTCTTGGCCCTGTTTCAGATATTCTGGATTTAAAACCATGCCTCCTAGGCAGGCCATTTCCTCCCCCTCCCCCATTCTTTTTTCCAACTTCTTTCTCTGTATTATTAGAATATATGTAGATTATTAGAATATGTAGAATATTAGAATATGTATGTATTATTAGAATATAATTAGAATATAAGCTCTTTGAAGGCAAGGATTATCTCCCTCCACTCCAACCCCCAGCTCTTATATCTATATACTCAGTGCTTAGCACAAAAATGCCCTTAATCAATGCTAGTTTACTTCCCTCCTTCAAATAAGACAATTTGTGTAAAGCACATTTCAAATTATGAAGTGCTTTGTAAATATCAGCCATTACCGTAGCTGTTCATTATGTGATGCAAAGGAAAGAACCCCAGATTTCAAGCCAGAGGATCATGAGATCACAGACTTAGAGCTAGAAGAGTCCTTATACGTCCCTGAGGCCAACACCTTTGGTTTATATTTAAGAAAACTGAGGCTGAGGGAGATTAAACAAATGGCCAAATGTCATGGAGGGAATGAGTGACAGAACAGGCATTCAGAACAGGATCCTTGACTTAAAACCTCTCCAATTTTTTTTTTCTCTCAACCTTGGTTTAGGCCTGGACTCATTTACTCACCTGAGTGATTTTGAGTCAGTGATTTCATTGCTCTACACTTCAATTCCCTCATCTGTAAATTGAGTATATGGTATTAGAATAGCAAGGATGACAGAAGAGGATAATGACCAATGTTGGAAAGGCTTCAAGAAAACAGACACACTTATGCTTTGTTGGTGGAGCTGAGTTGGACCAATAATTCTGGAAATATGCTTTCAAATTAGTAAACTGTTCATGTTCTGACCCAACTATTCCACTATTAGGCCAGGGATCTAAGAAGATGAAGGAAAGAGGAAAAGCATTTATGTATACCAAAATATTTATAGCAGCTCTTTTCCTAATAGCCTAAAAATAGAAACTAAGAGGGTGCCCTCCTGTTCGGGAATGGCTAAACAAGTTAATGAATCTAAATGTTATGGAATATTATTGTGCCATAAGAAAAAATGAAATGGAAAATTTCAGAAGAAATTAGGAAGATCTCTATGAACCGAGGCCAAGTGAAGTAAAAGGAGTAGGAAAGCAATTTATATAATGATAACAACATGACAGAGAAAAACCAACTTTGAAAGACTTTAGGACTCTGATGGATGCAACACTAAACCATGCATACAGAAGAATGAAGATGAAATATGCCACTCACTCCTCCCAGAGAGGTGATGAATTTACAGTGATGAATGAAACAGATATTTTGGGCAAGGCCAATATGAGAATTTGTTTTACTTGACTATGTATGTCTATAGCGAGGTCTTTATTTTTCATTTTTGTTAAATTGGTGAGGGGAGGAAGACAGTGGGAGGGACAGATTATAAAACATATAAAATAAATGAATAAATAAATTTTAAAGATAAATTGAGCAGGTTGGACCAGATGACCTCTTCTCTTCCAGACCTAGGGATATGATTCTACCACCTTCAGACAACTTTGTCAATATTTTCCAAAAGCAGCTAAGGGCTACCTTCCCCAATCTTCTCACTTTTCCCTTAATCTGCTTTAGACCATTTGGATGGCTTATCCTAGGTGCATTATAGGATTGAAATCTAGGTCTAGAAGGAACCTCAGAGGCCATGTAGTCTAACATTCTTATTTTATACATCAGGAAACTGAAGCTTAGAAAGCTTAGAAAGCTTCAGTGATTTACTTAAGGTCATACAGGTAGTAAGTGGCAGAGGTAGGATTTGAACTCAGGTCCTCAGACTCCAGAGCTAGAGCTCTTTCCACTGTTCCATGCGATTTATTTTCCCTTGGATGTCTGCCCTTGATGTTCTCTAGTTCAGATTTTAGCTTTATCTACATTTTTTGAAGTACCGGTAGATACAGTTTAAAAGGAGCCCTTGGCCCCAGACCTAGCTAGAAGGGCCCCTTGATATTGGACCCCCTCCAAGATATAAAAAGAAGAGAATAAAGGACAAGAAAGGGCAAATACATGTATGATGACGGATATAGGCATAGCCATTAAGGGAATAGACAATTTTATTTCCTCATAAAAAGGTGTTTCTATGCTGAAAATGCTAATGAAGAAGTTAAAAAGGAGGGAAGGTCACCAGAAACTTGACTCCTATGATAATCTCTGTTTGATGCATCCTCCCTGGGAAATGCATGTGGGGTGGGGAGGCACAGGGGAACAGCTAACACCTGCCTTCTTTTGCAGCACATTTGGTAACCCCCCTTTCCTAGGGTGTTTGGCTGTGGCTGTGAAGTCGAACATCTGAATAAATTCAAATTTCATGGCCACCAAGGCCTTCTGCTCCTATGGGGAATGTGGATTAGATTCTATACCTGGGTCTGGAAGAAGGCCAGGGTCACCTGGTACCTGGAGGAATCTTTTGTCATCTGGTATCTAACATGCTAAGAGTTCCTAAGCCAGCCTTGCCAGAGTATCAAGTGCAAGATAAATCAGTCAATCGATGAACGAGCATTTGGTATGAGCTTGCTGTGTGCCAGGTACTGTGCTATGCAAGCACAAAGAAAAGCTAAAAGACCCTGAAAGCCCCTGCCTTCAGAGGGCTCACAATCTAATGAGGAAAATAGCATATAAATAATTATGTACAGAAGAGACCTTAGGTTTGTTCTTTCGGGCCTTGGAGGGCAGAACTAGGAACAATGGGTAGAAGCTGTAAAGGAGAAAACCTGGCTTGAAGTCAAGAAACTTCCCAACAATTAGAACTTTCTGAAAGTAGAGTCACCTTGAAGAGAAGGGGATGAAGAGAGAGGGATCTGCCTCTTTGGATATCTTATTTCAAAAGCCGGATGTATACCCTTTAGGTAGTAGAGATTGGTTTTTCAAACATGCGTTGGGCCAGATGGCCTCTGATTTCCCTTCCAATTCTGAGATTTTAGACTCTGATTCTAGATGTCATTTAGACATATTGGGATAGTGAATAGGGTACTAAATTTGCAATCAGAAAGACCTGGGTTCAAATTCTGCCTCTAATGCTCCCTACCCTGCTGATGCACCCATCTGTTCGACAATAAAGCCCAAGGATCACTTGCCTTTCTCATCCATCATGCAACCAGCCTTTCTTATTTGAGTTGTCTCACCTAATTTAATGAGAGCTCCTTGAGAACAGGGTTTAGCTTGCTTTTCCGTTTGTATCCCCAGCTCTTGGCACATAGGAAGCACTTTATACTTTTTATTTTTATTTTTAATTTATGGAATAAAACAAGCATTTCCACAACCTAATGCAATAAAAAGATGATTGTACATGAAACTGCAAATCTGCTATGCACAACTTGCTATTTCTTTCAAATATACAACAAAAATTATCATGTAAATTTCTCTTTTCCTTTTTTTTCTTCCCTTCCTCCCTCCCCTGCACCCTAGAGATGGCTACTATTAGATCCAAATAGGTTAAAATTCATTCATTCACTCACTTATTCATTCATGTCATGTGACTTTGGGTAAGTCATTTCACCTCAGCAGATGAGCCTCAATTTCCTCCTCTGTAATACAAGGACACTAACACCTATAGACCCTACCTTCTGAGATGCTGCAGGATCTTTGAGGCCATCACAATGTTTCCATTGTTGAAGGTGCTTATTATCTACCAGTGCTTATTATCATCATTATTATTGTGCCCATAAGGCACCATGCTGGCTCCTCAGCAGCCAGAATCTCTCAGGTGGTATTTGCTAATTGCTTCTTCTGCCCTTTTTAACTAAATAATTTCCATGCCTAAAGTTAAACTTCAGTTACGAATCTGACCTTTTAGAAAGTGTTCTAAGTGTTTGGAATGTGGCTTGGGGTATTTGCCAAAGATGGAGCCATTAAGAGTCTTGGTTTGCCTGTTTGTATTTTTCCTTCTCATTTTTAGTTTGCTTCTAAGAGGCTGCCTCACCATACACATTTGTAAGTGCTATTAGGGAAATATCCCTTTTGGACCAGCATCTCACCAGCCCACTCTAGGATGCTCAAGCCCCCCATTAATGCCTGGTTTAAGGGATATTTTCTTTTCTTTCTTTCTTTTTGAAAATTTATAAATTTTTGTAATTACATGTAAAAACAATTTCAACATTTGATTTTTAAAATTTTGAGTTCCAAATTCTCTCCCTCCTTCCTCCCTTGAGATTCCAAGCAATTTGATATAGATTATACATGTACAGTCATGCAAAACATATTTCCATGTTAACCATGTTGCAAAAAAAGACCAAAAAACAACCAACAAGAAAAATAAAGTTTTTAAAAAATATGCTTCAATCTGCATTCAGATTCCATCAGTTCTTTCTCTGGAGGTAGATAGCATATTTTTCATCATAAGTCCTTCAGAATTGTCTTGGATCATTGTATTGCTGAGTCCTTCCAATTATAATAGCTAAGTTATTCACAGTTGATCATCATACAATGTTATTGCTGTTGCTGTGTACAATGTTCTCCTGGTTCTGCTCATTTCACTTTGCATCAGTCCATGTAAGTCTTCTCAGGTTTTTCGGAGAGCATCCTACTCATCATTTCTTGTAGCACAATAGTATTCCATCACAATCATAGACCACAACTTTTTCAGCCATTCCCCAATCAATAAGCATTTTGAGGGATATTTTCTAACAGCTTCTGTAATATAGGAGTCATGGATTTATAGATGTTGAGATGGAAAGGTCCAGAGAGTTCATGTAGTCTGACCCTGTCATTATATAGTTGAGAAAACTGAGGGGCCATAAAAGTTGAGGGACTTACCCTACTCCACACCAATAGCGAACTTGAGAGACAGAATTTGCACTCAGGACCTCTGACTCTCAGGAGTCCTTCCTTTCACTGCCTCATGCTGTTTCCCATCTAGCCCTCTGATTTGGTCAGTCATTGAGAGATAGGGTCAAAAAATTAAAAAAGAACAACTGAGACACACAAAATTATAACCAGACTTCTAAGCCTCCCTCCCACCCAAAGGGAAGCAGTATTCCCTCTCCACTCTGTCTCATACTAGCCCCTTGGACTATAAATAGAAGTTCATAGACAGGGAGAAGCTCCTTAAGGGCAGAGCCTGTTTTGTTTAGCCTTTGTATTTGAAGCCCTAATACAGCCCTTTGCATACAGAAAAGAGTAAATAAAAATGTCTTTTGAATTTTTGCAAAAGTTCACCATTTTTCTTTTTACTTTTCCTTTTCAACTGAGATGATAGATTGGAAATTCTTTGAAGGTAGGAGTTGTTTCTTTTTTCTTCTTATTCCCACCCACCTAGCACAGTGTCTGGCACATATTAAGCTCTTAGTAAATATTCCTTCAATGTAATGGAAAGAAATGCAACTGAATTCAGTAGGTTTTTTTTTTCTTCTTTGGAGATGTCCTTGGTTTTTCCTGAACCAGATTTCTTGAGGGGAAATTGAAAAATTGGGAATATGTAACAGCTCAGATAGTAACAAAAATAAGCCATTGCATCAGTAACATGTTTCTGGACTTTTAGGGCTGGGATATGTAAAGAAAGACTCATATCTTGGTTACCCTCTATTTACAAAACCTTGAGAGGCTCCCTATTGTCCTTAGCATAAAACCAACCTTCTTAGTCTGACATTTAAAGCTTCCCTAAGTATGGCTCCAGCTACCTTTCTAGGCTTGTGTCATATGACTACCCTTCTTGAATTCTGTGTTCCAGCCTGACTAGAAATGTTCCCTGAACTTTACATCCCATTTCCACCCCCTTGGCATTATTCACTCAAAGTAATGTCTACCACCCATTCACTGCTCCCTCTGCACTTAGGAACATACACTCTCATCTCTACCTTTCCTTCTAGAGGAGGCTTCTCTCTGAAAAGCCTTCCCTAATCAAACCTTGTGCTAATGCTCTCTCTCTCTCTCTCTCTCTCTCTCTCTCTCTCTCTCTCTCTCTCTCTCTCTCTCTCTCTCTGCTGTGTGTGTCTGTCTCTCTCTCTCTGTGGCTCTGTGTGTCTTTCTGTCTCTCTGTGTTTTTCTGTGTGTGTGTGTGTGTGCGCGTGTGTGTGTCTGTCTCTCTTGCTCTCTGTCTCTCCTTTCTCTCTGTCTCTCTCTATCTCTCTCCCTCCCTCCCTCCTCTCTCTCTCTCTTTCTCTCTCTCTCTCTTGCTCTCGCTCTCTCTTGCTCTCGCTCTCTCGCTCTCCCGCTCTCCCTCTTTCTCCTCACATTGCCTCATTTTCTACCTGTCTGTGGAAATGGTGCATTCCCGTAGTAGAATGTAAGCATCTTAAAAGCAAGATTTTTTTTCATTTTTATCTTTGTACCCCTGATGCTTGGCAATGTACACTCTACACTCGGAAAGCACTTGATACATAAGCATGGCGATGTGCTGCAGTCCAGTGAATACTGGCTCTGCCTTCAGAGGACTTGAGTTCGAATTTCACTTCTGATATTTACTACTTGGGTTGTTGTTCAGTCATTTCAATTGTATCCAAGTCTTCATGACCCAATTTGGGGTTTTCTTGGCAAAGATACTGGAGTGGTTCGCCATTTCCTTCTCTAGCTTATTTTACAGATGAGGAAACTGAAGCAAACAAGATTAAGTGACTTGCCCAGGGTCACACAGCTAGTAAGTGTTCTGAATTTGAACTCAGGTCTTCCCAATTCCAGACTTGGTGCTCTATCCACTGTACCACCTAGCTGCCCCACTACCTGGGTAGCCTCAAGAAAATCACTTAATCTGCCTAGGACTCAGTTTCTTCATCTGTAAGACTAGAGGGTTGAAATGGATGGCCTCTGAAGTTTCTTCCAGCTCTAAATCTTTGAATAAAAGAGAATGGAATTGAATTGATGGTAGAGGAAAATTAGCAACATTTTGCCATCCATGTGGTATAGAATCAACCAACCAACCAGCATTTCCAAATACCAATATGTGCCAGGAAATGTGCTAAGCACTAGAGAGACAAAGATGGGAGTCAAACGATGTCTGCCCTCAAGGTGTTCCCAATCCATATAGGGATTACAATGTGCTCACATATAGGTAAAACAAAATAGATTTAAGGAGAGTTTGCTCACTATAGTAGTATTTCTTCATCTCATTTTTTATCCATCTATTCTGCCTTCAGACTTCTCTAATTGATTTCTCCACCATGCCCTGGGACTCGGGCACCTTCCCCAGACTCTACTCTCTCAGCTTCCTTTTCCCAATAGATTGTAAGCTCCTTGAGGGCAGGGAATGTTTTTTTTCCTTATTGGTTTCCCCAGCACTTAGCACAATGTCTGCCACATTACACTTAGAAATATTTATTGAGGGAGGAGTTGTGGATGACACAGAGGTTGAAAACCTGGGTAATTGGATGTAAGGTAGTACTCTCCATAGGAACAGGACAGTTTGGAATTTGGTTGATTTGATGGGAACAATAAATTCTCTATTGGACATGTTAAGTTTGTGTCATTTACAAGACATCTTATTCATGTGTGGGACAGCAACTTCACCCAAAATTAAACTCAGAAGCTTCTCAAGTAGAAAGTAGAAATAGATTTTATTACCATCCCTTGGGAAAGGGCAGTCTTCTAACCATTAGACAATCTGTAGGGAGAGGTGGCCCAGAGGGCAGAACTTAGCTTTATACACTAAGGCAAACAATCTCCACTCCACCTGACCTTTTACTCTCATTGGTGGAGTTCAGGCTTACAATCTAAATATGGTACAATTTAGTCAATGCCAACTTTTAAAAACCCTTTTATCCTTATTTGGCAAGGTTCGCGCTTGGGGGGTTCAGGCTGCTCTAAGTTTCAGATTCCTACAGGTCAGGTGATTCAAAACTTATGCCTAGCTGACAATCAGAAGCCCTGAGCCATGCTGAAAAGTCCCCACCCCCATTCACCCTACTCAATTTACAGAAAGGCTGAGGCTCAGATTTTATGAGAGGTCTTCACTTATTCCACTCATTCAGAATGTCTAATGAAAGGCTAGTTACATGAGAGGGACTGGAGTGCAGGAGAAAGGCTAAGGTTAAAACAGTTTTGGGCAAGTAAAGGGTGTAAGTTGCCAGATAGTGAAACTTGGAGTAGGGAAGACTTGAGTAGATCAGATTCTTATTAGCTGTGTGACCCTGGGAAAGTCGCTTAACCTCTGACTCAATTTCTCCTTATATAAACTGGGGGTAATAATAGCCCTTACCTCCCACGGTTGGTGTGAAGTAATCAAATGAGATTGTATGCATACAGCCCTTTGCAAACCTTAAAGTGCTTTGTAAATGCTGGTTATTATTAATAGAAAAAACATAGTTTCTCTCTGGCCTCAGTTTACCCATCATTGAAATAAATGACTTAAACTAGATGATCTCCAAGTTTCTTTCTAGTTGTAATATTTTATGATTCCATAACAAGTCTGGATTGCACCATTCCCAAAACTTTCCAGTTCGTCACTTTTTTTTGACCTTTAAACCAGACCAGTAGACTTTAAAATAGAGTATGCTGGTATTCACTTTACCTAAGGTTGGGGTGTGGCATGGCGGGGGTGGGAGGGTGGAGATGAATTGGGGTTTCCTCTTAGAGAAAGGAGAATCAAAACCAAGGTGAAACTAAACACCAAAAAGGCCATGAGGAGACTTTACAGAACCAGCAACCATATGCAGACAGAATGAGGTTCATCAGAGACCCCAGCATGCATCAGTGCAGACAGAAACAAGAAAAAAAAGTGAATTAACCCCTGGGAGCAGCAGAGCGCTTTGTAACCTCACCAGATATCAGGGTACCTTTCTAAAATGCTCAAATTCACAGCTGAGTTTGTCCAGAAATGCTTGCCTGCTCCAGGCAGCGTGGAAGTGAATGTTTTCATTTCAAGTTCCGAGACCAGGTTCAGTCACCTTTAAAGATAAGAGGTTCTCAGACAGTCCCTCACAAAATACGGCATAAAAATAGAGCTTTGCCATAACGGGACTACCTGAAAGCATTCTGTCTGGGACCCATGAAAGCGCCACAGTTGGCAGAATAGGTCACTAATTGGAGGGCAGTGATGCTTACAGGAGGGAAAAATGAAACCAACTCATATTTTGGGGAGAGGGAGTATGAGATAGTAGAGATAAAACTTACCATGAGCTTAGGAAGCCCTGGGTTCAGGTTCCACCTATGACACATAACTAGCTGTGTGACCCTGGACAAGTCACTTAGTTTACCTTAGCCTCAGTTTCTTCATTTCTAACATGGAGATAATAATAGCATCTACTTCACAGGACTGTTGTGAAGCTCAAATGAAATAATATATGTAAAGTACTTTGCAAATTTTAAAATCTTATGTAAATTTTAGTTATTACTTAACCCCTCTGAGTCAAATGGCTCAGACTCTTATTTGCAGAAAGCTGTTGATCTGGCAATTCTGGGTAATTCTAGACAATACTCCCTCACTCCAACGAAGGTTGGCACCCAGAGACTAAGCCTTGGTTGCTCAACCTGTGTTAAAGCTCTGGGTTTCCATCTGTTTCTGTGAGATCCCAGACCCATTGAAGCCCCATAGTGTAGCTTTGTCCCTGATGCCATAAAAACAGTTACAAGTGAACCATTACCTGTGTGTGGGAGATCTGTAGAAAAGTCTTTCTCCTTCCTTAATGTGATAACAAAGCTTCACTCTCACTTTGTCACCCTAGGCCCAAACAGTTCTCAGATAACATCTCTAGGCAGTAGCTTTTAAGAGGCAGATTTACTGTATCTTAAATGATGATTAAAAAAAACCCTCAGCAGTGGGAGATTTGTTCAGAATCAAGCTCTTAGCACCAGGGCTGCTTATCAAAGAGCTGCATTTCTTTTCTCCTGGAGCCAAGAAGGAGGCCTGGATGGTCTGTAATCCCTTTGCTCTTCCTCCTCCAAAAGTCAGATGCCTTGATTGCTATCTCTCTTGGTCCATTGGAGAGAGCCAAAACTACAGAGACAGTCTGTCATTGTGGCTTTCCGTTTTTCTGGTCATCACACCTACTAATCTCTGTCTGAGGGGGTTCTCATGGATGGGTTTCTGTTACAAAAATAGTCCCTGACTCTTCTATCTCACAGTCTTCATCAACCCCAGAGATCTCTGAATGCCCCTCTGCCTTGTCCTGGGGCCCTAGCTATGAAAGCATCAAGATCTACATGGGGCCAGCTGGGGCTAGTTAGATAGAGAGGCTTTTCAGCATCTTTGCTGGATAGGATGAGGCCTGCCTGACCTTCTGGAATTGATATCATCTGACCTTCATGCTGGTGAAATACAGAATTAGAATCTTAATAGAATCATTTCAGAGGCATGAGTTGCATTAGCTATGTGAGGTTTCCGTAAGAGCCTCCCCACCCTCCAACCCCCCACCATTTCCCCAACTTCTGCTGGTTAATTCTCAGCTTCTTGGCCTTAATTTCCTCTTCAGGTTGCTATTATCCCCTTCTTGGGATTGCTGACTCTCCTAGCTTTCTTTTATGTTGCCTTCCAGACTCTACAACAAACGTTTTCTAAAAGCTGGCCGAAGCAAGGAAGAAGTAGCCTGTGGCGAGGACAAAAATAAGTGGTAGCAAGACTTGTTGGATGTGTCCTTGTGGAACATCTGTTTCCAGCATTAGGCTTTGAACTGAGAGGCAGCCAGGGTATAGTAGGAAAGCACAGTCCTGGGGGAATCAGATAGCCAGGGTTCAAATCCCAGCTCCAGGGCTTACTAGTTATAATGTTCTGTGATTCCATTGTTATTTTCTGACCCAAGTCCTAGCTTGCTCCACTCCTAAACGTTCCAAACTTATCCTTTTTTTAGTCTTTAAACATGGAGGGTAGATTTTGATATATGGGGCTCTGGCATCCACTTCTCTATTCTACCTAAGGCTGAAGTGTAGCATGGTGGGGGTAGGATTTCTTCCTAGAGAAAGGAGAATTAAGACCAAGGTGAAACTAAACATTGAAAAAGCCCTGAGGGTACTTTCTAGAGCCAGAATTGCATACAAACAATATGAGGCTCCTAAGCGACCCCAGCATACATCAGTGCAGACTGGTGAAAAAAGTGTGAATTAATCCCTGGCAGTGATACCCATGGGAAAGTCAATGGATCACAGCATCCTCAATCTCAAGTTAGAAGCAAAATCTGAAGCCATCATCTGGTACAGAGATTCTTAACATTTTTTTGTATCATGGACCCTTTTGGCATTGAAGTGAAGCTGATGGATTCTCTCTCAGCCTAATACTGAATGTGCAAAATATGTATATATAATAACAAAGGAACTAAATGTATTGAAATACAGTTATAAGATTAAAAAATCAAATTTATGTATGCCAGATTAAGAATCTCCCATCTAGTCTGGTCTGCTTTTTTTTTTTAACATGAAAGATTTTTTTTAATTTAAAGCAAGAAGGTAGGGTTTATAACTTAAAGCAGATGAAATCTACTTGTTACTAAAAGAAAGAAAACTATTTACTAGAGGAATAATTCTTGTTTGCAGGGCCCATCTGGGGAGGGGGTAGTCATTCTGTACTCCTAGCTGGGCAGGAAGGAGGGTCCAGAAAACCAGGACTTACTCCAACAAGCTGAGATCTGATGGGGATATTTAGTGGCTGACCCGGCTCTCAGAAGCAGAGGCCAGGGTAGACCAATGCAATACAGAAGAATGGTATATTCTTTGTCAGGACGAATCTGAAGAGCTGGAAGCATCAGGAGACCATCATCCAGATACTGGGCAGCAGCTAGCCAGAACTTCAAAATGGTGAGTGGAAGGGGTAATCTTTGTGAGACACAGTATTGGACAAGACGCAGGCTCTCCAGTTGCGGTTGAAGCTGAGTATAGTTGACATATCCTCATCAGTCAAATTGAAATCAAACACCTGAAAGTTCTCAGCAATCCAGGATGGGGTGACCAACTTCGGGATCACAACCATTTTTCTCTGAATGTGGAACCTAATCAGAACCTGTGCTATCGTTTTTTTGTGCTTTGCTGCAATGGCCTGGATCCTGGGGTCATCCAAGAGAGAAGGGTCCTCTGGCTTGGCCCATGGCCAGTCTGGAGAACCAAGGGGACTGTAGGCTGTCACCACAATGCCCTTGGACTGGCAATATTCGATCAACTTCTCCTGGGTGAGATACAGATGGCACCTGATCTGGTTAACTGCTGGCTTGTACTTCAGCCCTGGCTTGGTCAAGAGCTTCTCCATCTACTCATGGTTGAAGTTGGAGATTCCAATGGCTTTCACCAGTCCTGCATCCACCAACTCTTCCATGGTCATCCATGTATCCAAAAGGCTTGTGTTGCTGGGAATTACATTGCCCTTATCATCCAATGGGAAAAAATCCTCTCCAGGCTTAAATCCTGTAGGCCAATGAATAAGGTAGAGATCCAGGTAATCCAGCTTCAGGTCACTCAGAGTTTTTTGGCAGGCTGGCTTGACCAAGCTTTTCTCATGGTATATGCACCAAAGCTTGCTGACGATGAAGAGGTTTGACAACATTTGCCTTGATCTTCTCCTGGATGGCCTCACCTACTTCATTCTCATTCTGGTAGATGTGGGCACAATCGATGTGGCGGTATCTGACATCAATTGCAGTCTTCATTGCATCAGCCACTTTGCCTGGAGGGGACTTCTGGGTGCCCAAGCCCTGGATGGGCATCTTCTCCTTGTTACTCAGCACAAGGAAGGTAGCCATGATGGTCCAGCCTTGCAGAAGACAGACATGACAACACACGTAACTGCCAGCCCCGAATCTGACACTGCTGGTCTGCTTTTTTTTTAACCTGATGAGGAAAAAGAGGCTCAGAGAGGATAAATAAAATTGTTCAAGGATAAGGAGATCATAGATAGAGAGCTGGAAGAGACCTCAGAGGCAATCTAGTCCAATGCTCTCATTTTACAGATGTAGAAACTGAGACCTGGAAGGTCAAATCACTTGCCCAAAGTCAGAGAGAAAATGTAATGGGTGGCATCTGAGCCATACTATATAAGAAGCTGGGGATCCTTAGAGGTGGAGGTAAGAAAGCAATGAATTCCAAAGAAGAAAGAACACCTGTGCACAGACCCCAAGGAAGGATATAGAATTCTATGCATCATTGTGCTTTGGGAAAATTCACTTTGCTTGTTTGTTTGTTAGCTGAGAGCTAACAGAACAGATTAACTAGAACTGAGTGCATAAAGGGGAGTAATCTGAAATAAGTCTAGGCATAAAAGGGAGTATCTTTATTTTTTTTTGAGGATTGTCATTCATCTTTCTTTTTTAATATTTTATTATTTATTTAATAATTTTAGTTTTCAGCATTGATTTCCACAAGATTTTGAGTTACAAATTTTCTCCCCATTTCTACCCTCCCCTCCACTCCAAGATAGCATATATTCTGATTGCCCCATTCCCCAGTCAGCCCTCCCTTCTGTCACCCCACTCCCCCATCTCTTTTTCCCTTACTTTCTTGTAGGGCAAGATAGATTTCTGTGCCCCATTGCCTGTATATCTTATTTTCCAGTTGCATGCAAAAACAACTTTTTTTGAACATCTGCTTTTAAAACTTTGAGTTCCAAATTCTCTCACCTCTTCCCTCCCCATTCACTCTCCCTAAGAAGACAAGCAATTCAACATAGGCCACACATGAATCATTATGCAAAACCCTTCCACAATACTCACGTTCTGAAAGTAACTATATTTTGCTCCCTCCTATCATGTCCCCCTTTTTCAATTTTCTCTCTTGACCCTGTCCCTTTACAAAAGTGTTTGCTTTCGATTACGTCCTCCCCCTATCTGTCCTCCCTTCTATCATCTCCTCTTTTTTATCCCTTTCCCCCTTCTTTCCTGTGGGGTAAGATACCCAATTGAGTGTGTATGTTATTCACTCTTCAAGTCAAATACAATGAGAGCAAGATTTACTCATTCACCCTCACCTGCCCCCTCTTTCCTTACAATGAACTGCTTTTTCTTGCCACTTTTATGTGAGATAATTTAGCCCATTCTATCTCTCCTTTTCTCTCTCTCTCAATATATTCCTCTCTCATTCCTTAATTTGATTTTTTAGATATCATCCCTTCATATTCAGCTCACTCTGTGCCCTCTGTCTATATATATATATATATGTATATATGCATATATGTATATACATACATATATGTATGTATGTATGTATGTATATTCCCTTCAGCTACCCTAATACTGAAGTCTCGTGAATTATACACATCATCTTTCCATGTAGGTATGTAAACAAAACAGTTCAACTTTAGTAAGTCCCTTATGGATTCTCTTTCTTGTTTACCTTTTCATACTTCCCTTGATTCTTGTATTTGAAAGTCAAATTTTCTATTCATCTATGAGCTTTTCACTGAGAAACCTTGAAAGACCTCTATTCTATTGAAAATTCATATTTTGCCTTGGAGCATGATACTGTTTTGCTGGGTAGGTGATTCTTGGTTTTAATCCTAGCTCCACTGACCTCCAGAATATCATATTCCAAGCCCTTTGATCCCTTAAGGTAGAAGTGCTAGCTAGATCTTGTGTTTTCACAATACTCAAATTGTTTCTTTCTGGCTGCTTGCAGTATTTTCTCCTTGATCTGGGAGCTCTGGAAATTGGCAACAATATTCCTAGGAGTTTTCTTTTTGGGATCTTTTTTTAGGAGGTGCTCAGTGGATTCTTTCAATTTCTATCTTACCCTCTGGTTCTAGAATATCAGGGCAGTTTTCCTTGATAATTTCTTGAAACATGATATGTAGGCTCTTTTTTTGATCATGGCTTTCAGGTAGTCCAATAATTTTTAAATTATCTCTCCGGGATCTATTTTACAGGTCAGTGGTTTTTCCAATGAGATATTTCACATTGTCTTCCATTTTTTTATTCCTCTGGTTCTGTTTTATAGTATCTTGATTTCTCATAAAGTCATTGACTTCCACTTGCTCCAGTCTAATTTTTAAGGTAGTATTTTCTTCAGTGGTCTTTTGGGCCTCCTTTTCCATTTGGCTAATTCTGCCTTTCAAGGCATTCTTCTCCTCATTGGCTTTTTGGAGCTCTTTTGCCATTGGAGTAAGTCTATTTTTTAAGGTGTTATTTTCTTCAGTATTTTTTGGGTTTCCTTTAGCAAGTCATTCACTTCTTTTTCATGGTTTTATCTCATCACTCTCATTTCTCTTCCCAATTTTTCCTCTACTTCTCTTACTTGTTTTCCAAATCTTTTTTGAGCTCTTCCGTGGCCTGAGACTAATTCATATTTTTATTGGAGGATTTTGATGTAGGCTTTTTGACTTTGTTGACTTCTTTTGGCTGTATGTTTTGGTCTTGTTTGTCACCCAAAAAATATTCCAAAGTGCGAGTCTGAATCTGAGTCTATATTTGCTCCCTGTTCATGTTCCCAGACAACTACTTGACCCTTGAGCTTTTTGTTGAGGTACAACTGCTTGTAGAGTAGAGAGTACCTTGTCCCAAGCTTTAGGGCCCAAGCACTGCTGTTTTCAGAGCTACTTCTACACAGCAAGCTCTGCCACACCAGCTCTCCTTCTCCCCCAAGAACCGCCAACCAGGATTGCGGCCCAGATCCATGCACTCCCACTCTAATCCACTGCTTAATTCCTCCCACCAGGTGGGCCTGTGGCCAGAAGCAACTACAGCTGCAGCTCTTGAAGCAGCCTCATAGCTGCACCACTTCCAGCACACCCCCAGGGCAGTGTCCAACCATGAACTCCTTTCACTCTGTCCCGGAAGTTTTTCCCACTAACCTGCTCTGTTGTCTTTGGCATTTGTGGGTTGAAAAGTCTGATAACTGCCACAGCTCAATGATTTCAGAGCCCTATGGCCCTTTCTGCCTGGCTCCCAGTCTGGTTGGTCCTGGCATGGCCCACACTGGGCTCTGCTCCGCTCCCAGCTTCATGTGATAGGCCCTTCCCAGTGACCATCCAGGCTATCCTGGGCTGGAGCCCTGGGAGAGAACTTAAGCAAATCCCTGTTTTCCAGCCACCATCTTGGCTCTACCCTCTGGGGGCATCTTTAAATGGCAGGGTAAATATCATGTATTTTGTCCTTGAGGCAATAGTGAAGCATTGAGGAATTTTGAGTAGAGGAATAAAATGGACACTCCTGTGTTTTAAATTATTTTTTTATTTGAATGATTATTTTTTTTCATTTGACTATAGATTGTAAAAGAGAGATACTTGAACAGGGAGACTAGTTAGGAAGTTATTCCAATAGTCCGAGTAAATGGTGACAACCTGTCACAGGGTAGTAGAAAGTGAGAGAATGTGAAGACGGTGATTAGTGATTGATGCAAAATATTTGATGGGGATGGAATTGACAAGACTTGGCAACTATTTGGATGTGAGGGAAAGAGGGGAATAAGGAAAATCATGACACCTCCTTAGGATGTGAAAACTTCATGAATATGAGTTTTTCCTGTTAATCCCTGTGTTTACCCTTCTGTAAATCTAGCTCTCAGGAAGACAGTTTAACTGAGGAAATACAGAGTTTGGGCAATGATCTCTTTTTTAAGAGACTAAAGGTACTTTGTTGGTTTTAAGGTTAAGTCTCTTATTCTTATTTCACAAGAGGCAATCTTAACACAAACACACACAGACATTGTGATGTCACTTACGCGAACCCCAGATTAGCCCTGATGATTCATCATGACTCTCCTTTTATCTTTCCCTCCAGTGCGGATGGTCAATCCAATGAAGTCATGCAGATCGATATAGAAATTGAAGAGCTGAGTGACCTACCAGCCACGCAGCTAGTCACGTGGCAGGTTGAATACCCTGGAGAGACTACCTCGGACCTGGGGGTGTCTAAAATCTATGTGAGCCAGAAGGATTTGATTGGAGTCATCCCACTAGCCATGGTAAGGGTTTATCTGTAGAGAGGGAACCAGATTCTCAGAAACACAGGGTTCTTGGTAATGATTTCCCTGTTTCTGTTGTATCCCCAAGGTAGAATGTAAGGCCTGTGAGGGTGGGGATGATTAACCTGTGTTGTTGGGGAAACATCCTAGTCTCCATGAACCAAGGCCTTAAATACTATGACTGTCCTCTATTTTAAAATGATTATTCCATCATGACTCTACCCATGGTTCCCAAGCTTCCAATTTGTGTTTAAGAATTGCTGGTGATTTATTAAAAAACGTGTTTAAGTCATCAAAGGAAAGGAAGGCAGCTAGACTGCTTGGTTTTTTTCTCTAGGGAGACTGTGTGTGGAGTCTGGGGTATATTTTCTTTTCCTGAAAGGAATTTTCATCCCAGTGATTGGTTAGAGTAAGAGAGATAGTTGACATAGTTGGGCTTTTTCTCTCAGGGGGAGGGCGGAGGGGACACAGGTAGACTGGAATATCTAGAACAGGGATTTCTAAATGAGAACCACAGATTTAAAAAAAAATCATTATATTTTAATATAGTTGTTTTCCTTGGTAATCCTGTATATTGTATTTTGTGTATTTAAAAATACTTTGAGAAGGGGTCCATAGGCTTCTCTAGACTGGCAAAAGAGTCTATGACACACAAAAAAGTCTAAGAACCTATCATCTGCAAATCAAATGAGATAATATCTGGAAAGTACTTTGCAAAGTGCCTAGCACATAGTAGGTACTTTATAAATGTTTGTCCCCTTCCCTAGAAGGACTGATATGTCTATAAGTATACCTATACATGCACAATAATTCAACTAATCTATGTGGTAATATCTTATCTGATCTCCTTGTGATGAATTCATTCAAAGATTCCTGGGGTCAGCTTACCCAAGACTGGTATGTTTGTAAAAGGCTCCAACTCCTATAAGGCCACATAGACCCAGCCTCCCTCAGGCCACATTGATCAGTCTGTAGTTCTGGGAAGGCTTTAATTTCTGAGTTGTGGCTGCCTGTACAGCTTCCTTTCATGAGAACAACACTGAGGCCCAAGGGCGATGGTAAGATGAAAGCTTATATCACTTGTATGTATTGTAGTGGTATCAAAATCAAATGGAAATGCGGACCACTCATCTACATGTAAGGATCTCTGCAGGCTGCATGTTGACAATTTTAAAATGTAGCATTATCTATGTTGCTTTTTGTTTTATTTATTTTGCTAAACATTCCCCAATTCCATTTTAATCCAGTTTGGACAGCCCCCGAGAGTGTTGTGGCACTATGTGTTTTACACCTCTAGTATAGTGGATAGAGATCTGGACCTCAAGTAAGAAAGCTGTTGCTATTGTTCGGTCATTTGGTCACACTCGACTCTATGTGACACCCTGGACCATAGCATGCCAATTCCATCCATGGGTTTTGGTTTTTTGTTTGTTTTCTGGCAAAGATATTGGAGTGGTTTGCCATTTCTTTCTCCAGTGGATGGAGGCAAAGGTTAGGTGACTTGCCCAGGGTCATACCACTAGTTAATATCTGAGGTTGGACTTGAATTCAGGTTTTCCTGACTCCAGGAGCAGTACTCTATCCACTAAGCCATCTAGCTGCCACGAGTCAGAAAGAAAAGGGTTCAAATCCTGCCTCGGATGCTTACTAGTTATCTGATTCTGGACAAATCAATTAACTCTTTCATATCTCAATTTCTTCATCTCTAAATGAGAGGTTGGGCTCAATTGCTTCTAAGATCCCTGCCAACACTAAATCTATGGTTTTATGGTCTTTTGGCAATAGAATATAAAGTCCTGGAGATTAGAAACTATTTCTTTTCTGACTCTGTATCCCAACACCTGGCGTAGGGCCTGACACATAGTAGATGCTTAATATGCTTGTTGAATGATTGAACGTGAGTGTTTCAATACTGTCAGCAAACTCTCCAAATAGAGTAGAGGGGGTTATTGCTGTCTACATATTATTTGAAATCTACAATTGGACTAGCACAGAACCCACCTATAGATCTTTCGTTCACTCTCTCCAACTTCTCTTTCATCTTATGTCTACGTTAAGTGGCAGCCCTAGCACGTTATTTGTTTATATAGATCTCCAACTTCCATGTTGTAGTAAACTCCCCTTAAGGAAACTCTTACCCATCCAATCAATGCCTATTCCATACCTTAGCAGTGTTGGAGAATTTCTCAAGGACATTGAGAGGTTGAGAGATTTACCTAGGGTTACACAACTACCGGGTGTCAGAAGCAGTACTGCATGGACCCAGCTGTTTCTGACACCAAGGGCCACTCTATTCAGTACACCACAACTTCTGTTTGTTGATACAATGACTGATTGATTAGCAGACTCAGAGATGCCCCATGTCAGCAGACTCACAGATACCATACATAGCTAGCGCTCTCTCTCTCTCTCTCTCTCTCTCTCTCCCTCCCTCCCTCCCTCCCTCCCTCTCCCTCTCTCTCTTTCTCTTTCTCTCTCTCTCTCCATGTCTCTCCAAAGCCCCATGCAGAGAGAAGAAAACAACAGAAAAACAAATAAGTCATGTGAATGTCCCCAAAGAAGATGATAGGGCATGCTGGATTTTCACCTACATACAGTATCTCATGCTGTTTCCTGTCACAAAATTACCTTATTGTCAGAAGTGAATCATGAGTTGACCTATCTGGTGATGGCTGCTATCTCCTCCCAGACCATCTATTAGAAAATATTGGCATGTGCTCTTATGAAGTGCTGAAAGAAAACCCAAAATCAATCTTCCAATAAAAAAAGACCATGGACAGTTGCCTAGTGACAGCAAGTTAGTTATTATGCCATTCATTACAGGAGGTAAGGGTGTGATTGTATGCTTTGAAACAGCAGCAAAGGGATGAGGGCTGGCTGCTGTTAACTAGCTCACTTTTAAAGCTACCACATTTCCCCGTGGTGCATCCTTCCCTCTACCTGGGACTAGACTGTTTCTCCTTTCAGGCTATTACTGTTTCCATTACTGGGGAAGACAAGGCCATTTATCTTGAATAGGTAATTATTTGAATTTGCTCTTCTTCAGCCCCTTTGTTCTGATGAGTTTTAGCACTGCTCCCTGGCAGTCTCTCTCTGCTCTGGCTAGGGGAAGGAGGGAGGGGGAGTCACATCCCCACTCTATTCTTTGCCTCCAGGTGTTCCTCTCATTCGCAGAATCTCAGAATCTGAGAGTGAGTAAGGGACTTCAGAGGCCCTCAGTCCAACCAATGCCTGAATAAGAATACTTCCTACAACCCCTCCCCCCAGCAAACAATTATCTGGTCATTGCTCAAAATCCCCTGGTGAGGGCAGACCCACTACATTCCGAGGCAGCTCAATTCTACTTTTACGTAGCTCTAATTATTAGGAAGTTTTTTTCCTGACTTTAAGTGGAAATCTGCCTCTGTGTGACTCCTACTACTTATTCCTAGTTCTGCCCTAGGGAGACCAAGCAGAACAAGTCTAACCACTATTCCACTGCAATTCACTTAGCATATATTAAGTGCTTACTGTATACTATATGCAGGAAGCATACATAGGTCTTCCAAAACTAAGTCATCTTTATCAAATCATAGCTCCCTCTACCTTGACTGCCAGCATGGTTATCATGGGGGAAAAATGATGAATTTGGAGGTGGGAGAAACACTGGTTCAAATTCCATCTCTGATTTATAACTCTGGGCAGGCCACTATAGGGGAAAAAAATACCAGATTTGGAATCAGAAAAGAGGCATTTAAATAGATTTGCAGTTTCATGCACAAACATCTTTTCCCCCATCCTACTATGTTATGGAAATACTTGTTTTATTTAAGTTCTGAATAAAATAAATAAAATTTTAAAAATACCTTAATATGAAAAAATAAATAAATGAGTCCTGCTGTGTCAGGAACTGTACAAAGTACTTTACAAATATTATCTCATTTGATTCTCATAACAACCCTATGAGCTAAGTCCTGTTATTTTTCTTATTTTATAGTTGAGGAAACTGAGGCAAGTAGAAGTTAAATGACTTACCCAGGGTCACACAGATAGGAGTGTCTGGTGTAGGATTTGAACTCAAGTTTTCCTGACTCCAAACCCAGTGATCTATCTATCCACTATACCACCTAGGTGCCTAGGTAACACCCAGGAGTTGTATTTAAATATGTCCTCTGCTACTTACTATCTATGTGACCTTGGATAAATCATTTAACCTCTGTTTCCTCTTCTATGGTATAAAATAAAGGTATTGAATAAGACAACCCCCAAAGATGCCATCCATCTATGAGCCTATAAATCTCTTTGAGCTTCAGTTCCTTATCTGTGAAATGAGAATAATTACATGTATGGAGCCTACTTCACAGAGTGGCTCCAAGGTGTAAATAAGACTGTTTGTGACAATTGCTTTTTTAAAAAAACAAAACCAAAACAAAAATAACCCTCAAAGTCCTATGCCAATAGTAGCTATCATTCTCAGATGAAAGTCTGGGTTTCTTTCTATTATTTTCTTTTTCTTTCTTTCTTTCTTTTTGGAGGGAAGGAGGCAAGGCAATTGGGGTTAAGTGACTTGCCCAAGGTCACATAGCTAGTAAGTGTCAAGTGTTTGAGGTAAGATTTGAACTCAGGTCCTACTGACTCCATGGCTGGTGCTCTACTCACTGTGCCGCCTAGCTGCCCCTTTTGTTATTTTTTAATTGTTTCATGGGTGTAAATCCTTTTCTTCAATAAAATTGGAAACACTGATGAGGTGATATCCCCACTTCTGTGTTCAGTTCTTGGTAACACACTTTGGGGTAACCTAGATGTCACAGTGGATAGAGCACTGGGCTTGGAATCAGGAACACTCATCTTCATGGCTTCAAATCTGGCACTAGCGGTATGACCCTGGGCAAGTCACGTCACCCTGTTTGCATCGGTTTCTCATGTAAAATAAGCTGGAGAAGCAAATGGCAAATCACAACAGTATCTTGGCCAAGAAAACCCCAAAATGGTTCATGAAGAGTCAAACACAAATGACACAACAACAACAACAACCAAACAACATCAACAGACATTTTGAGATAGAGAATGATAAGCTAGAGAATGACCAGAAGAGGACAGCCAAGTTTATCATGCCATCTTGTTGTTTGTCCTTCCTCTCGAAGAGGACCATGACATCAGTAAGGTGATGCCGTGACTTACAAGTGAATTGGATGTAAGTGAGGGAAGGCTGTGCAAATTCGCCAGCCTCACTTCCTCTTCTGGAGCAATCTGGGTCCAGTGGCCAGATATAGATCAGGATGACTGGAGATGTCCCTCCCCACCATGCCATCTTAGGATTGGTTAAAGGAACTGAGAATGCTAATCCTGGAGAAGAGAACACTAGGGGTAGCAGGGATATGATTACAGTCTTCAAGGCTTCTCATATGGAAGAAGGTTGAGAATTGTCCTGCTTGACCCAAAGGGAAAAACTGTGAACAGCAGGGACAAGTTACAGAGACACAGATGATTTAGATTTTGATTCCAGGGGAAAAAAACCTTCCAAGAATTAGTGCTATGTTCAAGTAGGATGAGCTACTTTTGTAGATTCTGAGCTCCCCATCACTGTACGTATTCAAGAAGAAACTAGAGAGCCATTCGTATGGGCTCTTATAGAAGATTTTCTTGTTCAAGTTTAGGTGGACCTTTGACTAGATGGCCTTGGAGATCCACTTTATTTCTGAAATCCTGGGATTCTGGAGGACAGAGAATACTGGGTCATAGCTTCTCCTACCTAGGCTAATGCCTAAATCAGAACAAGACATTGTGTAGCTACCCAATTAATGAAAATTCACATGACTTGAAGTGGAATGAGGTAATTCCAAAGGAGACATTAGAAAATGAACTGGCAGTATCAATTGCATAACAATTGCCTGCATTCTAAATTCAAGATTTTCTCTTCACTATACCCCTTGGGAAATACAGAATTACAGAGCTGAAGGTGGTCTCACATGTGATCTAGTCCAATCATCCATAATAATATTATTAATTATTATATACTATATAAAATATTATTATAACTATTAATATTGTTGTATTAATAATTATTCTATATATTATCAATATAATATTCTATTTTCTTAATAATTATTATAATATTGATACATTAATTGTCTATTAGATAATATCATCAATATAATATATTATTTTATATATATATTATTGATATTTTATTATTATATAATATTATATAATTTTATAATATTGTTAATTATAACGTTATTAATTGTACTGTGACCAATATTATATTATACTATGAATATTAATATTTAATCTTGTAATATTAATACCATTAATAGCTAGCATTCGTTTGGTCCTTTCTATACATTATCTCATTTGATCTTCACAACATCCCTTCAAGGTATGTTCTATAATTACTCCCATTTTTTAGATGAGAAAATTAAGACAGAAAGAAATTAACTTGATCAGGAACACATAGCTGGTGGATTTAAGCCCAGGTCTTCCTCATTCCTAGTCTAAGGCTCCATCTATTCTCTGCCTATAATACAGCCCACATACAAAAGTATCATTCTCCTTCAAGATGTCTATTTATCAGGAACCCACTACCTACCATTCTACTTTTATGAAATTGTTCCTTTATGGAAGCTCTTCCTTATCTTCTACCTGAGCCAGCTGGCAGCACAGTAGATGAAACAACTGGGCCTGGAGTCAGAAAGGCCTGAGTTCAAATCCAGCTTCAGATCCTTCCTAGCTGTGTGACCCTTGAAAAGTCACTTAACTTTTGTTTGCCTCAATTTCCCCAACTGTAAATTAGGGATAATGATAGCACCTACCGTAAAGGATTGTTGTGAGGAACAAATGAAATGACATACGTGAAATACTCATTGTGAATGTGTTATTATTTGGACTCCCCTGTGATTTCATTGGTATAAGGAGCTCTTTAGTGAGGCAACTCTTTCTACTATCAGTTAGTCAGTCAATAAGCATATATATTAAATGTGTATTTTGTGCCAGGCACTGTGCTAAGTACTAGGGATGCAGAAAGAGGCAAAAGCCAGTTCCCACCCTCAAGGAACTCACAATCTAATGGATGGGACAATAAGCAAACAAATGCTACATATACAGAATAAGTAGGAAATTATTAACAAAGGGAAGGAACTAGAATTAAGAATATTAAACCCTATAGAAGGTGAGATTTTTGTTGAGACTTAAAGGAAGACAAGGAATCCAGGATGCAGAGATGAAGAGGGAGAGTGTTCCAGCCATGGGGGACAGCCAATGAAAATGTTTGGAGCTGAGAGATGTGTTGTTCATGGAGGGGTTAGGAAAACACGGAATTTTATTGAGTGTGTTTGGTGGGAGGGGTGTCTGTATGTGACATATTTAGAACTACTCTTTAGGAAAATGACTTCAGTGGCTGAATAGAGGATGAACTGGAGTTGTAGAGAGACCGGAGGCAGGCAGACATACCAACAGGCTATTGCAATGGTCTAAGCATGAAATAATGAAGGCCTGCACCAGAGTGGTAGTAGTATCAGAGGAGAAATGGGAGGTAAATTCGAGAGGTGTTGCAAAATCAACTGGCCTTGGTAACAGATTGGATGTGATGGGTAAAAAAATAGTGAGGAATCAAGAATGACAACAAAGTTGGCAGCCTGGAGAACTGGCAAGATGGTGGTATCCTAGACAGTAATAAGTAATTTAGGATTGCAGAAAGGTTTAGGGAGAAAGACAGAGTTCAGCTTTAGCAATGTTGAGTTCAAGATGTTTAAAAGGTGGTTTGAGATTGGAGCTTAGCAGAGATATTAAGGCAGGAGAGGGAGATTTGAGATTTCAGAATTATCAGCATAGAGATTGCGATTAAATCCATGGGAGCTAATGAGATCACCAAGTGAAGTAGTATAGAGGGCAAAGAGAAGAGGACCCAGTAGAGAACTCTGTGGGCCACCTATGATGGTAGGGTGTGATCTGGGAAAGTTTCCCAGCAAAAAAGACTGAGGAATGTACTAGTGGTATTGACACCAATACCATTTATAGCCTGAGAGAGTTACCTGGGGCACTAAGAGGTTAAGTGACTTTCCCCGGGTCACACTTCTTAGTATGTATCAGAGGTAGGACTCCAATCTCAGGTCTTTCTGGTTCCAAGGTCAGTTATATATCCATTACATAAAGCTGTCTCTTTAGATATAACCAGGTTTTCTTCTCATGTCTACGTACAAAATCTCCCAACATTTTAATAAGCAGGAGGGGAAGGGAAAGATAAGAAGAAAGAAAGAAGAGGTAAGGGAGGAGGAATGAGGAGGAAGAAATGGAGAAGGAAGAGGAAGAAGGGGCAAGAAGAGAAGGAGGAAAAGGAAGAAGAGGAGTTGTAGTTACTATGGCCAAATGGATAAAAAGCTGGCCTCAGAATCAGGAAAACCTGGATTTAAGTCCCACCTTTGACACGTCCTGATACATTTCTCTTCATTCAAGTCATTTAATAGCCTCCATTACCCTGCGAGCTCTTTGAGATCAAGGACTATTTTTGCCTTTCTTTGTATCCCCAGAGCTTAGCACAGTGCCTGACAGAGAGTAAGGTCTTAATAAACGTAAATTGACATGACTTGTTAGCTTGACAATCTCTCAGTTTTGCCATCTTTTCTAAGGCTATAAGTTGTAGAGGAGATATTGATCTGCATTAATAGTTTCCTTGTTAGCATGTTCCCTATGATAGTGAAGTTATGGGTACATTTGTTATCAGGATAATAAGAACAATCATTAATATTTATAGCACATTAAAGTTTACAGACATTACAAAATACTTTACCTACATTATTTCATTTGAAACACATCAGCACACAGTGTGGCCTTTAAATAAATAAACTTCTTTACCCTTGACCCAGAATATTTAGAGAGAAGTTGCCCATAGACTTCTATCACTCATACAGACCAGAGTTGGGGTTAGCACCAATTAAGACTGTTGGTCCCATATTACTTGAGGAAGAGTCTAAGTTTCCCTGAAGAAAAGACTCTAGAGTAAGATGCAGTTGAACTCCTATACTTCAAGCTAATTTTTAAGGGAAGCAGAAAGTGTTTTTTCATCTTTAATATTCTGGGAGATTTTTTTTCTCCTCCAAGCTAAGATGTAATGAAATTTGCTGGTCCTTTTCCCTAGCCAATGACAGGTTGTTATAAGTTTCACTGATTCATATTTCCAGGTAATCTTGATTCATTAACAATGGTTCCCCCACGCAAGCCCTGTGGGTTCCTGGCAAAAAAACTACCCCAGGAGAAAAGGTCTTTAAATACTGATTAAGACTCATTAATGGGCTCATTTATCCAGGGCCATAGATCATCATCTGGATTTCCCTTCCTCCTTTTAGGAAAAGAATCACTAATGACTTGTACTCTTCTAGATGTAGCCACTGACTGCCTTTGCCAAACAACAACCCTTCATTCCATGTCTTGCTGGAACAAAGAACTCTGGAGTTGAATTGCAGGAGTTTAAGGTTTGAGGTTGTATAATACAGATTTTGAACTGAAACGCTATTGCCATTATTCTGTTAGAGCACCATGAGCAAGTCATTTCAATTTTTAAGTGTCTGTTATAATTCTCCCTTTATAAATTTTCCTAATTTTATAGAACTAGGAACAATGAGTGGGTATTATATGGCATAAATTTAAGTTTAATGCAAGGGGGAAAATAACGTTTCTCATAATTAGAGTGTTCCAAAATTAGATTGGGCTATCACAAGAGGTAGAGACCTCCCCTCATTGGAGGTCTTCAAGCAAGGGCTCATTGGCCGCTTATTGGTTATATTGGAGAAAGACATCATGTCCACTCAACATGGATTATGCTAGCTATCTCTGAGGTCCATTCAGCTCTGAGATTCGGTGACTGAAATATTTACACCACCTACTCACAGAGGAGGTTGAAAGAAAAGTGGTTTGTGTATCATAATTCACTTTGAAAATGTGATAAGGCCATATTGTTCTTAAGCTTTTCTAATGTTTAAGAAGAAGGACCTCAACTTAGGTGTCTACACTATGCAAGCCAATTGTCTTTCATGTTAGGAAATAGTCACAGTATACCATCAAGCTGGCCAGGACCAGCTTGGTGGGACTTATGCTGAAGGAGGGACTCCTGGTGGAGTCATAGAATGTCACAGCTGGAAGGAATCATCTAGTCCAGAGGTCCTTATTCTGGAGTCCATGAAAGATAGATGGATGGATGGATGGATGGATGGATAGATAGGTAGACAGATAGATAGATAGATGATACATAGATGCATAGATACATAGATAAAGATGGGTAGACAGAGATGGATAGATAGGTTTGTTTCAACATAATGGTCCCCTTTGTAAGCCTATGTATTTTATTTTATGTATTTAAAAACAATTCTACTGAAAAAAAAATTGTCTTTATGCTTCACAAGACTACCAAAGTGTTATAGAATGCTTTAAAAGTTAGGAACCCCTGGTGCTCCATCCTCCTCATTTTACAGATGAGAAAATTGAAGCCCAAAGAGGGAAAGAGATGTGGCCCAAGTCACACAGCTACCTAATGAATTTCCAGTTACAGACAGTGAGACTTTTAAATTAAATTAAAAAAAAAATGAAGTTAGATGTTCAAGCTTTATAAAAGCCAATTCCAACCCATACCCTCCTAGACTGAGAGGACAAGATGCTGGGGGAGGATGGTAGGAAAAGCCATAGATTTATTCAATGAAATGGTGTTCAGATCCCTGGTCTGCCACTTAATACCTATGTGACCTCGGGTAAAGTACAGTCCTTTTTCTTCCTCGCCAATGAAACCAGGGCAGGAAGAGGAAGTGAATAGGATGATTTAAGATTCCTTCCAGCTCTAAATCCATGATGCCATGATTTTACAATAGGAGGGAAGGCACCCATCAAAGCTTACATCAGGCATAGATCCCATCCAATCTCAGGATGCAATTTTGCTGGTGCCAGTGTTCATTTCTATGTTTAACAATGCTCCAAGTAAGCTCAAAGCTTCCATGTCCAATTCAGTGAACATTCATGAAGCATTTAATAATAATCACCCACATTTATATAGTGCTTTAGGGTTTGCAAAGCACCTTATATTTCCCTCCTATGATCATCACAACCATCACAATAATAATAGCAGTTAGGTGATACAGTGGGTAGACTGCTAGACTTGGAGTCAGGAAGATGTGAGTTCAAATCTAACCCAACATCATCATTAGCTATGTGACCCTATATAAGTCACTTAGCTCCTGTCTGCCTGTTTTTCTCTTCTGTTAAATGGGGATAAAACAGCACCTCCCACCCAAGGCTTTGTGTTTTGCAGACCTTCAAGTGCTATATTAAGGCTAGGTATTATTATTATTATTTTGCGAGGTAGTTAATTTTATTATCCCCATTTTGCCAATGAGAAAACTGAGTCTGAGAGATGTTATGTGACTTACTGAGGGTCACCTAATTAGTAATTATTTCAGACAGGATTTGAGCCCAGGACTAGCTGATTCTGGGTTAGTAATCTATTCTGTATGCCACTAAGCTGCTTCTAATGAGAGTCTAAGGCCAGATATGAACTTAGATCTCTTTTGATTCCAAATCCACTTGATATCTCTATCGACTATACACATCTTCTTCTGAGCAAGGACCCATACTAGGGGCTGAAGATACAAACACAAATTTGCTCTAGGCTCTGTTCTCAAGTTTCTGACAGATGAGCAGGGGTAGTGAGAAGATATGTACACAAATAACTGATAACGAAGAGAGTGAGGAGCTTGTGAAAAGGAAAGGACTATACAAAGCACTCCGAGAAATTTAAGGAAGGAAAGATCACTTTCATCAGTGGAGGTCACGGTAGGTTCCAGAGAGGAGGTGTCGGCTGAGCAGGGCCTTGGAGGAAATAGCAGATTTCTTTCAAAATATAACTGCAAAGTTGGTGCCTTTGGTATTCCAATCCTTAGAGGAAGCTAGGTGGTCTATTGGTTAAGAGCACTGAACCTGGAGTCAGGAAGTCCTGAGTTCGAATTTAGCCTCCAATACTTACTTTAGCTGTGTGATCCTGGACAAGTCATTTAACCTCTCCCAGCCTCAATTTCCTCATCTGTAAAATGGGAGATAATGATAGTATCCACAGTCATTGTGAAATTCAAATGAGATGATATTTGTAAAGCCCTTTGCAAAATTTAAAGCACTATATAAATGATGGCTATTATTAATTACTTCAAAGAGCTATGATTTATTAAGTTGGTCTACCATTCTTCTGGGCAGATTGTAGCTTCTCTCTGACATAGATGATCTTTAAGAGGTGCTGGAGATAACCAGATCATTACTTCATGGCAGGCTTGAGGATGAGGTTATACAAATATAGTGTGGTGAATCCTTGGACTATAAACATATGACCCATTAGTAGGTCTACACAGGAACCCTTCCCAACTTGGGAAGACTTATCAAAACTTGGGTGTCATTAGTATAACCTTTGAGAACTCAGGATCTTCCGTATTGAGTGAGTCCACCCAAATAAATTCAATTTGACAAGAATTTGCTAAGCATCTACTATACAAGGTATTGGGAATGTAAAGAGGAAAATGAAACAGTCCTTGCCCTCAAAGAGCTTATTTTCTACTGGAAGATACCAATGTGGCATCATGAATAAAGCATTGGACTTCGAGTCCAGAAGATCTAGTTTCAGTTCCAACCCATACTAGCTATATGACTCTCGGCAAGTCACTTCAGCTCTCTATGCTTCGGTTTCCTCATTTGTAAAGTGAAGGTGTTGAATTAGATGTATTCTAAGATCCTCTTCAGCTCCAAACCTAAGATTTATGATCCTAGCATCATGCACCACACTTATAAGTAAAAACAAAATAGACACTAATTTCCGGAGTGAGGGCAGAGGCTTAATATGAAAGTGAATCTGTTATTGATAGAACTGGACTTCCAGAGGGCACAATAGATAGGTGGGGGAGATGTCTGTCTAACCTAAAAGGGTATGAGGGAACAATGAGTGGTGATCAAGGGAGCGTCATTCTAGGTAATCTATGACTCATAATCACAGATATAGGGAGAAGAATCATGGGACAATATATTGACCTATCCTTCACCCAATGTGCTGAGACTCTTCTTTGAGTTCTCTTGACATTACGGGGATACCAGTGCAGCAAATATGCAATCTTTCTGTTATCTTTCTTTCTCAACATGTGACTGACCTACTTTTTTCTCTGATGATACATCTCTCTGAGGACATCTTTTATGCCACTCTTCCCCATTTATATCATGTTGCTGCCTGTTCGTGACCATGATGTGCTTCTCCATTGTCCTTTGGGTGACCTTCACATTCAGTTCTTCTTTGGAGAATAGTATTTCATGACTCACAAGAAAGTCATTGGAAGAAATTTTGTGTTTAAGAAAAAAATAGATTTGGTCTTTGTTTAAGGGAGAAGCTAAGGTTCATTGAAAACACAGTGTAATTTTCCAAAAACAATTCACTCTGTTCTCTTTTTCAACTCTGGGTCCAATCTCTAGTCCATTTGCAGTATCTATCCAAGATGGATATACTAACATACTTAGCATGATGCCTGACACATAGTATGTGCTTAACAAATGTTTATTGACCGAATGACTGGTGACTAATGGACAGCTCTTAAGGCGCATATGTAGAACCACAGATTTCAACCTAAGAAGGACCTCAGAGGTAAATCAGTTCAGTTCCTTCATTTTATAAATTAGGCAGCTAAGCCCCAGAGAGGCTGAGTTACTCCCTTAAGATCATACAGACAAGAAGTGGTAGAGCCAGGATTTGAACCCAGTTCTGCTGACTCTAAATTCAATGCCTTTTCCAATGTAGCATACCTTCTCTTAAAATACAAAAAAAGAAATTTTACAATTCAGTGGCTTCCAGTTATCTGGAAGAATGTAGAGCCTCAGAAAGCAGTTGCCTTTAAAAAAAAGATTTTGATTGCTATCTGTGTTTTTAAATGGCTAACACTTTCTCCTGTGTCTTCTCCGTCCTCCCTCCTAGAGAGACTTGAAAAAGAGATTGAAAAAGAAAAAGAAAACAAGAAGAGAAAAAAACAAAACCAATTAATATATTGAAAGAAATCTGACCATGTATACTATATTCAACATAGACGGACCCTCTGCAAAAAAAAAAAAAATTGGGAGGGTGGAATATCTTCTTATATCTTTTCTTTGAAGTCCAAGTTGTGTATATGTGTATATTGTGTATATGTGTCTGTATGTGTGTATATGTGTGTGTTTTCATAACATTCATCTTTAATTGTTTTGTGATGGTTCTTTCCATTTACATTGATGTAGTCACTGTATGTATGGTTTTCCTGGTTCTGCTTACTTCAATTTGCATCAACTCATGTAAGTTTTCCTTGCCTCTCTGTATTCATCAGATTCATCATTCCTTAAAGTACATTAATATTCCATGATATTCACTTACTATAATTGCTTTAGTCATTTCCTGATTGATAAGTTCCTGTTTCCACAATCTGGCTAGCAGCTTCTGGGTGGGGGGGGGAGATCAACCTACAGCCAGCGCCCAGAAAGCTGCCAGCAGCACAGGTTCTTTTGATCTGCCTTAATAAGGAGAGCAAGGTGAAGGGGTTAGCAAGCTTACTTTAATTCAGCACACAAATATCATTCACTTAGTTCAGAGGAAAAAGCCAGCACCCTGAACTTCAGAGGAAAATACAAGCAAATTACAAACATCAACAGACAGACCTTGTCTGATTCAAATACCAATACATAGTTACCAGAGTTCAACAAAGTCTCAGCATCTGGGTTTACAAGTTGGAGGGCTCCTTAGTTACAGCTGTCTGGAGTCTCGTCATCAATGCCATCTCAAGAGCCCTTAAACAAATTACAAACAGACAGACCCAATACAATTCATAGTTACCAACATCTAGGTTCAGCCCAGAAGCTCAGAACAAGGGCTGGCCCAGAGTCACGTGCCACCACTGCTTCAGCAAAGAGCTCCAAAGAAGCTGAGACCAACCCCTGATTTTTATATCTTTGTCAGAGTCAGGGGTGAGCCACACAGGCGACTCACCCATGTGACCTAGAATCACCACAAAGAGCGACTTAAATCCACGTGGTCTAAAAGCCTTTGCTGTCCCAGACATGTCACTCAAACTCATGTCTAAACTAAGCCCTCCCCTGAGGCAAGGACACCCAAATCTTGGGCCTGGGGTTTAGCACTTAGCAAGATTCAACGCAACGAAATAGCTGAATCACTCAAAGCAAACAAAAGCCAAACTCCTCAAAGGCACCTATTGAACTAAGTGCTAAGGAGCCCATTTTGCTTCCCAACATAGTTCCTTCTTTGTTAGGATAAAAAAAATGCTACCATAAATATGTTGGTGTATATGGAAGCTTTCTTTTTTTCCCCAATAATTTCTTTAGGCTATATGCCTAGCAATGGGATTTATGAGTCAAAAGATATGGACACTTAAAGCAATTTGCCTAATTCCAATTGCTTTTCAGAATGCCTGTACTAATCCACAATTCCACCAACAATGCATTAGTGCACCTGTCTTTCCCCACTTTCCCCTACATTATTCTCATCTTTTGTTATCTTTACACATTTGCTGAGTATGACATGAAACCTCAATGTTGCTTTAATTTGTAATTTTTTTTTAGTTATTGACAGCTAGTCAATGGATAGAGCACTAGACTAGAAGTCAGAAAAACCTAAGTTAAAATTCTGCCTTGTGCAATTGCTAGTTTTGTGACCCTGAACAAAGCACTTAACTTCAGTTAGTCTCAGTTTCCTCATCTGTAAAATAGGAAAATAATCGCACCCACTTCACATAATTGTTGTGAGGCTCAAATAAGATAATGTGTGACAGCTGCTTTGTAAATTTTAAGTTGATACATAAATATTAACTATTACTATAGTTTGCAGCTGTTCTTTTGAAAATGGTTTTTTTGTCTCCTTTGACCAATTATTTATTGATCACTGGATTTCAATCTTATACATTTCTCTTAATTGTATATATATTTTGGATGGTGAACCCTTATCAGAGAATTTTATACAAAGATTTTTTCCCTATCCACTGCTTCCCTTTTTGTCTTAGATGCATTAGTTTTTTATATGAAAGCTTTGCAATCAAAATTATCTGCTTTATCTTTTATAATTAATTGTATCTCTTATTTAGTTAAGAATTCACCTGTTTATGACCGTGAAAAGTCTATGATTTACTTCTTTTTTAATTGTGACCCTTAATATATTCTGGTCATTTATCAATTCAATTCAATACATATTTATTAAGTACCCACTATGTGCCAATCACTGTGCTAGTTGCATGGAATACAAATAAGGAAAAGAAAGGCATTCTACCCTCAAGGAGCTTATAATATAATAGAGAAGACAATACACAAAAGGAAAGTGAGATGTGAGAGAGACCAGGGGTGCTGACACCAGGGCTTGATGATCTATAGCGTCTAAACTAAACGGATGAAAAATGGAGAATTATCTGGAAAACCCTGAACTCAGTGCTCTGTAAAGGAAGGCTTTGGGAGGAGTTTAGTAGTCCATGCTCCAAACCCCCAATCAGAGGGGAGAGACAACTGAGGGAATTGAGAAGCTGTTGAATACCCAAAAAACTGAGTCAATCTGTCTGATGATGATTTTATAATGAGCTTATCCTGGGTGGGACATGATGTTCCCTGAAGCTGAAGCTAAGCAGAGTTGCTCATAGAAAATGATTGGCTTTATTGTAAAATAGAGTATAATAGGCTGATTTGAGCCCTAATTTCTGTCAAGTAGCTTTCCTGCAGCTCTTATCAAATAGGGAGTTCTTTCCTTGGTCATTTATGTCTTTAGTTTTTGGAAAGCTAGACTGTTGAGTTAGTGATTCTTTCCTGTCTAGTCCATTGATCTGATTTATTATTTTTTAGCAGTATCAAATGGTTTTGGTGCCAATGCTTTATAATATGGTTTGAGGTCTACAAGGGCTATTCCCCTTTATTCCAAACTGGTTTTATTTTTCCTTCTTCCAAAAACTCTTTTTCCCAACCTATTAAAAAAAGGCTCTGATGCTATTCATGATGAAGAAACATGAGCTGAAGGAGCTCACTGGGATAATGTTCTATATACAGGAAAGCAGGCCCATTCCTGCCCTCCTCAACCCACAGTCAGCCAGATTGAACTAACATCTGTCAGCAACATTGACACAGCCTTCGGCCTTCTACATATGCTAATCAGCTAATTCACTTGATGGTGTATAGACACACAATTTTAGAGGTGTTAATTTAAATAAGGAAATATCAAGTTGTTTAAAAAGTGAGAGAGCTGCGGGATGGGCCAAAAAGCCAAAGGACAAACGTGGAATCAAGGATTTGGAGTTGAAAGCAATCTTGGTAGTTATACAATCCCATCCTTTCATTTTTCAGAGAAGGTAGGTGAGATGCAGAGACTCGAAAAGACTTAGCCAAGGACATAGAAGTAGAAATTCAGTCAGTCAGTAGTCAGTCAATTGTTGTGTTTGTCCTTCATTCTTGAAGAGGACCATGATATCAGGGCAGGATGATGTGACTTGTAGTTGACTTTGATTTGACTGAGGGAAGGCTGTGCAAGGTCACCGGCCTCACTTTCTCCTCCAGAGCCATGTGGGTCCCATGGCCTGATATTCATCAGGATGACTAGAGATGGCCCAGGATGCAATGGGAGACCCTGGCCCTTTTAGGCTAAGGCCTTTCCAAGTTCTCACTTGGAGTGAGGTAATGCCCATTTGGTGAATAGGCCTCTTTAAGAAATGAATCAAGGGATGGCCTCTTTAATCCAAAATAAAAGAAATCAAACTGGGAGGGGAACCTCAGGATTGCTGGCTAAAAGAGAAACAGTTATTATTTATACACGTATTAAAGACCTTCTTTGTGCCATGTGCCAAGCATTGTGCTAAGTGCCGGAGATAGAAAAAGAATTACGAGAGAATCCCTGGGTAGGTAGGTGGCATAATGAATAGAGTGATAGGCCTGGAGCCAGGAAGACTCATCTTCCTGAGTTCAAATATGGCCTCAGACATTTGCTAGCTGTGTGACCCTGAGCAAGTCACTTAATCCTATTTACCTCAGTTTTCTCATCAGTTAGAAGATCTGGAGAAGAAAATGGCAAACCACTGCAGTATCTTTGTCAAGAAAACCCAAACCAAATGCACTTACTAAGAGTCAGACATAGCTGAAATGCCTCAATAACAACAACAAAAACAGACAAGCCCTGCCCTCTTAGAGCTCACAGTCTAATGAGGAGACAACAGCCAAATGTGTACAAACAAGCCATACACAGAGTAAATAGGAAATGATGAAAAGAGAAGGGGCACTAGAATTAAGAGGGATTGGGAAAGACTTCTTGTAGAAGATGGGATTTCAGTTGAGACTTAAAGAAAGCTAGGGAAGTCGGTATGTAGAGATGAGGAAGGACAGCATTGCAGGCATGGAAGACAACCAATGGAAATGACTGGAGCTGAGAAATGGAGTATCTTATTTGTGGGATAGCAAAGAGACCAATATCACTGGGTCTGAGTACCTAGAGGCAAATAAGGTAGGGGAAGGCTGGAAGAGGTTATGAATTCCAAACAGATTTTGTATTTCATTCAACATTGGGACTCAAATACAGGTCCTCTCACTTAAAATACAGTGTATATTGGAAACGGAGCATAGCAAAATACAAAGATCTCCGAAATTTTCTGTTCATGCACCCCTATCAGTTGAAAAAAATTGAGCACATCTCCTCAATATGTATTTTTATTTATTTATTAATGATATATGCCTGTACTTATAAATATGCCTTATATAAATGATACATGCCTGGACTTTTAATTTTCTACGTTATAAAACACACAAAACAATAAATCTTTCTTGACTAATAAAAAAAGAAACATAAAAGGAATGAGATAAAGATGAAATAATTAATTCTAGAGTCAAAAGGAAGCCACTGGAGTTTATAGAATAGGGGAATGGCATGGTCAGGTTTATATTTTAGGAAAAGCTCTTTGGGAGCTGAGTAGAGGGTAGATGGACTTAAGAAAGATGGTGACAGAATAGGTTATGAAAATGTGAATGAATGTGGTGGCTGAATGGATGGAGAGAAGGCAAGCGCTATTGTTTAGGTGAAAACACAAAGATCCAGCAATTTTTTGAATATATAAAGTGGCGATTAGGAGTCAAGAGTACCTCTGGACATCTGGAAGATGTTGGTGCTCTCAACAATCAGAAGGAAGTTGGGAAGATGGGTGGATTTTAGGAGAAAGATAAAGTAATACTGGCTTGGTCATCCTGTGTGATTCACCATGACCCACCCAAAGCAAAAAGTGGGTAAGGCCTGTACCATACACCTCCCCAGAATGAAGACAACTCCCTTGCCTCTTTTCTGGGGCTAAGGGACTCCTCTCAAAGCCCAGAGGTAATCTAAAAGACTAGGAGTGAGTATAGTGCTTGTGGGTAAGCACATTTGTTGTTATGGGTACCAAATTCAAAATTATGCTACTTTCATCTTGAGGGGCCCAGTGGGAAAAGGGAGATGTTGGAAACTTCAGAGCTAACACAGGCAGAAGGAGAAAAGTGGGGGTGGAGGGTGGAGCCAAGATGGTAGCAGGAAAGCAGGGACTTGCTTAAGCTCCCTCCAAAATCTCTCCAAACACCTGTAAAAAATGGCTCTTCAACAAATTCTAGAGCTGTGGAACCCATGAAATTGCAGAGGGAAACAGATCTTCAGCCCAGAAGAGCCTGGATGGTCACTGGCAAGGGTCTATCACATGGTATTGAGAGTAGACGACAGACCAGTATGGGCCACTCTGGGACAGACCAGATGCAGGGTCAGCCAGACAGAACAGGCCTTGGGGCTGTGAAACAGTGAGCTGTGGCAGTTACCAGGCTTTTCAACCCACAAACTCCAAAGAGCAGGTTAGGGAGAAACTGCAGGATCGAGTTTAGAGTGGTCCAGCTACCAGCTCTGGGGGCAGAGGAGTTTGTGGTGGTAGCAGCATCAGGAAGCTCCTGAGGCTGCCTCTAGAGTGGCAGTGTCAGCGGCTTCCCAAGTCCCTGGCTCACACAGTGGGAGGAATCTAGCAGCAGATCAGAGCGGGAATGCAAGGAGTGCTTTGTGGGTTCAAAGGCAGATTCTCTCGCTGTGCTCTGCTTGGATCTGAATTGTGGCAGTTCTTGGGGGAGGAGGAGTTCTGCTGTGACAGAGCCTGGGATGACAGTGGAGTAGAAGTAGCTCTGAAAACAGCAGTGCTTGGACCTTAAAGCTTGGGACAAAGTACTCTCCACTCTATAAGCAGTCATATCCTGACAAAAAGCTCAAGGGTCAAGTAGTTGGCTGGGAACATGAACAGGCACTGAAAATGAACTCAGACTCAAACTCAAACTCTAGTTTACTTTTTTGGTCACAAAGAAGATCAAATCATACAGCCAGAAGAAGTCAACAAAGTCAAAGAGCCTACATCAAAAGCCTCCAAGAGAAATATGAATTGGGCTCAGGCCATGGAAGAGCTCAGAAAGCATTTGGAAAGCAAGTAAGAGAAGTAGAGGAAAAATTGGGAAGAGAAGTGAGAGTGATGCAAGAAAACCATAAAAAACAAGTCAATGACTTGCTAAAGGAGACCCAAAAAATACTGAAGAAAATAACAACTTAAAAAATAGACTAACTCCAGTGGCAAAAGAGCTCCAAAAAGCCAATGAGGAGAAGAATGCCTTGAAAGGCAGAATTAGTCAAATGGAAAAGGAGGTCCAAAAGACCACTGAAGAAAATACTACTTTAAAAATTAGATTGGAACAAGTAGAAGCTAATGTCATAAATGAAGTCATAAATGAATGTCATAAATGACTTTATGAGAAACCATGATATTATAAAACAGAACCAAAGGAATGAAAAATGGAAGACAATGTGAAATATCTCATTGGAAAAAAACATTGACCTAGAGAATAGATCTAGGAGACATAATTTAAAAATTATTGGACTACCTGAAACCCATGATCAAAAAAAAAGCCTAGACATCATCTTTCAAGAAATTATCAAGGAAAACTGCTCTGATATTCTAGAACCGATGGGTAAAATTGAAATTGAAAGAATCCACCAATCACCTCTTGAAAAAGTTCCCAAAATGAAAACTCCTACAAATACTGTGGCCAAATTCCAGAGTTTCCAGGTCAAGGAGAAAATACTGCAAGCAGCCAGAAAGAAACAATTTGAATATTATGGAGACACAATCACAATAACACAAGATCAAGCAGCTTCTACATTAAGGGACCGAAGGGCTGGGAATATGATATTCTGGAGGTCAATGGAGCTAGGATTAAAACCAAGAATCACCTACCCAGCAAAACTGAGTATCATACTCCAAGGCGAAATAAGGATTTTCAGTGAAATAGAGGACTTTCAAGCATTCTTGATGAAAAGACCAGAGCTGAATGGAAAATTTGACTTTCAAATACAAGAATCAAGAGAAGCATGAAAAGGTAAACAAGAAAGAGAATCCATAAGGGACTTACTAAAGTTGAACTGTTTTGTTTACATTCTTACATGGAAAGATGATGTGTGTAATTCAGGAAACCTTTCTCAGCATTAGAGTTGAAGGAAATATAGACAGAGGGCACAGGATAAGCTGAATATGAAGGGATGGTATCTAAAAAAATTAAATTTAAGGGGTGAGAGAAGAATATATTGAGAGAAGGCAAAAGGGAGAGATAGAATGGGGTAAATTATCTCATGTAAAAGTAGCAAGAAAAACCAGTTCTGTTGGAAGGGAAGAGTGGGCAGGTGAGGGAGAATGAGCAAATCTTACTCTCATCAGATTCAGCTTGAGGAGGGAATAACATACACACACAATTGGGTATCTTACTCCACAGGAAAGTAAGGGGAAGGGGATAAAAAAGGGGGGATGATAGAAGGGAGGGCAGATAGGGGGAGGAGGTAATCAAAAGCAAACACATTTGAAAAGGGACAGGGTAAAGGGAGAAAATTGAATAAAAGGGGACAGGATAGGATGGAAAGAAATATACCTAGCCTTTCCCAACATGAGCATTGTGGCAGTGTTTTGCATAATGATGCATGTGTGATGTATGTTGAGTTGCTTGGCTTCCTAGGGCGGGTGGATAGGAAGGGAAGAGGGGAGAGAATTTGGAACTCAAAGTTTTAAAAGCAGATGCTTGAAAAAATTAATTTTTTTTTGCATGCAGCTGGCAAACAAGATATATAGGGAACGGGGCATAGAAATCTATCCTGCCCTACAAGAAAATAAGGGGAAAGCGAATGGGGGGAAGGGAGTGAAAGAGAGGAGGGCTGACTGGGGAATGATGCAATCAGAATATATGCCATCTTGGAATGGGGGGAAGGTAGAAATGGGGAGAAAGTTTGTAACTCAAAATCTTATGGAAATCAATGTTGAAAACTAAAATATTAAATAAAACATATACAGAAAGGAAGAAAAGTGGGGGGGGAGGTATTGACATTTTTCTGATTCAATGCTTCCAGATGTCTTACTCCCATTTCAGGAAGACTGCTAACATAATTTCAGCTAGATGTTGAAGTAGATAGAGGGCTAGATCTGGTGTCTAGAAGATCTGCATTCAAATTCAACCTCAACGACTTAGCAAACTGTATGACTCAGGGCAAGTCACTTAATCTGTTTCCCTCAATTTTTCCATCTGTAAAATGGGAATAATAAATTAACCTAACCCCCAGGGTTGTTGTAAAGATAAAATGAGATATTTGCAAAGTGTTATCAAACTTTAAAGCATTATGTGAATTCTATTATTATCATTATTGTTATTATTATTGGCTATTACTGGGCTTAAATACTGGCAGCCCCAAGTTTACTTCCCACTTCAGTTACTCAGTAGCTCTGTGACAATGAGAAAGTCCAAATCCAATTCAGTGAATCTCTCTAGGTCTCAATTTCCTCATCGGCAAAATGTAGACAATAATATCTACTCCACAGGGTTGTTGAGGCTCAAGTGAAATAGTGTATTTAAAGTACTTAGCAAACTTAAGATTGCTATATTAATGCACCCTACTGGTTCAAGGGTCTAAAGTGAGTTTTGTGGCTAATAATAGCTAATAAATGTTATATAGTTTTTAAGATTTGTAAAGTATTTTACATACATTTATCTGATTTGATCTTCATGACAACTCTATTATTACACCTTTTTTAGAGATGGGAAAACTGAGGCTGAGTGAAGAAACTTATCCAGGGTCACTCAGATAACAAGCATTTGAGGCAACATCTGAACCCAAGTCCTCCTGACTCCAAGTCCAAGGAGCTGTCCACTGCTTGGTGCTGCCCTCTCCCCTTGCTCCATCTTCCTCTCTACCTACTGCTTCTCAGATAAACTGTGAAAGCCTCCTCATTCCAAGGAAATAGTAGCAGCCTTATTTCCAAATAGAGTAAGTACACTACTTAATTCTAAAGTCAAAAGGAAGCTACTGGAGTTTATAGAGTAGGGTCAGATTAATACTTTAGAAAATCTCTTTGGCAATGAAGTAGAGGAAAGTACCTCAGGGGAATTCTGACCAGCTAGAACTGTAGCCAGCAAGCTGGGATTGCCTCCAGTATTGATCCCACAATTAACATCTCAGAGTGAATACCTCAGCTCACTCCCTGCCTGAGGCTAAGGCAGCCAGGATAATTAAACTCATTGGCAAACAGTGCAGCTGGTCTGACACTCAGAGTCAAATTAGCAATTTCCACCTTTCCCCAAGACTGGCTTAAGTCCCATTCTTCTCATGTTTATTCATCTCAAATGCTGTCTTAGGGAGAAAAAAAATTAATATCATTCACATCTGTTGATTAAGTTTCTTCTTTCCCTGTTTGCCAAATCTACTGGCCAGTGTATGGTTTGTTTGCTCGCTCTACTGTTGGTGTTAACCTTCAAATTAACCTCATTATAAATTAAATGAAATTGGGACAGGAAGAAGAACTGGAAACTCAATTAGCAGCATGGTTACAACTCCCAGACCCAGCCACGTGCAAGACCCAAGTCTCATAGCAGCTTAAATCCTGGTCTCCAGGTTGGCTGTGTTCACAACCTCCTCAGTCATTGCTGTAGCTACCAGAAGACGCTAAACCTGCATATGGAGAGGTCATGCCAGATTTCAAGTGGAGTAAGAGTTCTGTTCATTAATAATAATAATGGACATTTATGTGACAGTTTAAATTTTGCAAAGCATTTTACATAGCATCAGAGATTCGTAGCTAGGAAGAGGCCTTAGGAGCCAGCCCCCCTAATACATTATCTCATTTGACACTCACCACAACACTAAGAAAGACTCTAATATTATCCCCATTTTATAAATAAGGAAACTCAAGTTGAGAGGTTAATTGACTTGCCTGCTGTCACAAAGCTAGTAAATGTCAGAAGTGGGATTTAAAACCAACTCTTTCTTATTCCAAGAGAGACAGCTTGGCATACTGGATACATAGCTGGTTCTGTAATAAGGAAGCCTTGGATTCAAATCTCACCCCTGATAAATATTGGCTCTGTGACCCTAGTCGAGTCACTTGACTTCTCATTGTTCTTGGCCACTGTCTATAAGTTGCAGAGAAGGTATCTCAGACTATTCAAAAGCTGTAAGTTTCAGAGAATGTATATACGTGCATTAGTAGAGGGATTTTTGTCACTTGGGAGTCTCCAATGCCAATGAAATCACAGATCCAGTCCATGTCCTTTCTGACTCTAAGATTAACACCTTATCTACTATGCCAGCCTGTTTCTCGAGCAACTGCTGAGTCCATAGCTTTCTTTTGTTCCCTCTATGACATTTCTGCCTTGGAATGGAAAAAACCCTGTACATTTTTAGATGAATTTACAAACCTAATGAACAGTGTTGGCTGTAGAGTCATGAAGCCCTGCATTCAAATCTCACCTCACATATGTAGTATCTAGATGAGCTAACATGAGCTTAAAGAAAAATGTCATCAAGAACAAGTCATACCAAGTTAACTTCATTTTCTTTCTTTCTTTTTTTGGCCAGATTACTAAATTCGTAGTGGAGGGGATTGCTGTGGATAAAGTTTACCTCAACTTCAGCAAAGCTTTTGATAAGGAATTTCCCACTGCTCTTGTGAAAAAGATGGAAAGAACATGGATTAGATGAATGCTATTAAACTCAGATAGAAACAGGGGCATCTTAACATTACATAAGGATTCCTGTGGGCAGTATATTGACTTAGAAAACCACATATTAACATTAACTATGTTCTGTTTGATTTTTATTTATTTTGTTAAATATTTCCCAATTACATTTTAATCTGGTTCTGTAGTTTTCTGGACTGGAGTGGGCCATATGGCCCATGTTTAACAACTCTGGATTAGACAATGGAATAAAAACTAGTTGCATGGCCAGACTGAAAGAGCAGCTGTTAATGATCCAATGTTTACTTGGCAGAAAGTCTCCAATAGAGTACTCCAGGGATCTGTACAGCCCTGTTTTGTTTCACATTATTATCAGTGACTTGGATAAAGACATAGACAGTGTGCTCATTAAATTTGCAGATGTCACTAAACTGGGAGGGTTAAGGAACACATTGTGTAGCAGTCAAGATCCAAAAAGATCTCTCCAGGCTAGAGCATTGAACTGAATCTAATAAGCTGAAATTCACTTGGGATAAATGCAAAGTCTTGCCCTTGGGTGTAAAAAGTCAACCTCGCAAGCTTAAGCTGGGAAAGTATATCAGTAAGGCAAGATTCATGACCACAAAGACGACCATGAACATGCTGTATAGTTCAGAATCTCAAAGTTTAAGAGATTCTCTAGGTAGAAGGCAGGGGAAGTATAACATTTATTTAGACAGCAGAAAATCAAATCCCCAAACCAGTAATTCCAATTCAACATAGCAACAATTATATTCCAAAACCAGTAAGTTCACTTCAATGTCACAAGGAAATTATAACACAGAATCACAGCAAAGAACCTAATCATCCTGTAACTTTCCCCCCCTGCTGGGGCCTTCCAATAGACATTCATGAATCCCAACTGTCTCCTTGCCTGCATTGTTTCCCCACTCAATTCTCTGGTCTCTACTCTCTGCTCTGCACTCTCTCGTCTCTCCGCAGCTCTCTGGGTTCTGTAGCTTGCTAGTCTGCAGATTCTCAGCTCTGTCACCCCAGAGTTCTTACTTCTCCTTGGACTGAATTCTAACCTTAATGGCTACCTTCTGGGTATATACAACCTTCTTAGGGCCTGAGGGCCTCACATCCATTCAGCAAAAGAGTGTAGGCCTGGGGCTTAGCACTTAGTAAGTAAGGGCCATAGGCCTGCCTCTAATCAAGCCTCCTAACTTAGCCACATCTGAGAACTATTGAATGGGCATGAAGGATCTTTAATCACTGATTGGCATCACAGAAACACATGGTTAGACAAGTTTTGTTGCTGGTTTTTTTTTCCTAGAAAAAATCTGGAGGTTGTGGTGTATCAAAAGCTCAATGTAAGTCAGCAGTGTGCTATGGCAGCCAAGGAAGGCTGATTTGAACTTTGGCTACCCAAAGAGGGACATAGCTTCAAGGAACAAGAAAGTGATAGTCCCACTGTGCTCAGATCTCATCTGGAGTCCTATGATCCATTCTGAGCAGCACAATTTAAGAAGGATATTGAAAAGCTGGAGAATAACCAGAATAACCTGGTTGGTGAAAGGGCTTGAGTCAGGATCACATGAGAATTCATTCAATGAATTGGAGATGTTTAACCTAAAGAAGAAGTGAGTTGGGGGTGGGAGAGCCTTTGCGAGTTGTGTTCAAGTATTTGAAGGTTTATCATGTGAATCCTTGATTGTGTTCTTGGCCCCAAAGGGAAGAGTGGGGAGACATGAGTGGAAGTTTCAAAGACAACAATTTAGGCTCAGGATCAAGGAAAAATAAATCCCTAACGGAGCTGTCCAAAAGAGGAATTGGAAGCCTAGAAAAGTAGTGAGTTTCTCTTCTTTGGCACTCTTCAAGGAGAGCCTAGACGATCCTACTTGTTGGGTATCTTATAATCGAATTCCTTTTGTGTATAGGCTAGACCAGATGGATGCTGACAGATGGATACTGACATCTTTTCTAACTCTCCAATTCTATGAATATCTGTTCCTTGGCAAGTCATGAAATGTTTCACCCCATTTGTTCCATATCTATAAAATGAGGGAGTTGACTTCCATGACCTTTAGGATCCTTTCCAGGTCAAAACCTGTGAGTCAATGGTAATACCAGTAATCTCTAGCATTTATTGAATATTCCAAGGTTTGTAAGGTGTTTTAAATATGTTATTTCATTTGATCCTCATAATGACCCTTGGAGGTTAGTTGGTTGGTTGGTTGGTTGTGGTCCTTCATTTTGATTTTGAGAAGGGAATGTGGGGCTGGGAAATTTTGAGGGAGGAAAGATCACTTTTGTAAGGTTGGAATAAAAACAGAGAAGGCTTTCCTAAGGATAAAGCAGCTGAGCGGTGGAGAAAGAGGAGGATCGAAAGCAGCTTCTAAATATCCTTTGACCATTTATTGATTGAAGAGTGGCTCTTATTTTTTAAAACTTGAATCAGTTTCTAGTGTGTCTTGGAAAAGAAAAGAAAAGTTAGTTTTTTAAAAAAGAAAGAATCATTTCAAAAAGTAGAGATTAGGAGTAAAGGGTAGATTCTAGGCAGAAGAGAGTTGTTGTTCAGTTGTTTCAGTCATGACCCCATTTGGGTTTTTTTGGCAAAGGTACTAGATTGGTTTGCCATTTCCTTCTCAAGCCCATTTTACAAATGAAGAAACTGAGGCAAAGAGTATTAAGTGACTTGCCTGGGGACATACAGGTACTAAGTGTCTGAGGCTAGATTTGAACTCAGTTCTTCCTGCCTTCAGGTAGACACACTATCCACTAGGCCACCTAGCTGCCCTTGTGCAAATGCATGGAGGCAGGAAACAGAAGGCAGATACCCAGAAAAAGCTAGTCATACAGTTTAGTGATACCTTAGAGGAAGTAAAAGAAAAACATGAAATATGTAATAGCCTTCTGCTACCTTACTTTTTTCTCAGGAAGAGATTACGCTAGATCACCTAAGAGCCCTAATAACGCTAAATGGCTAATCCTATGATATGGTATGTAGCATGACATTGTACAGATCCTCTAGTCTCTCTGAATCTCAGTTTCCTCAATTATAAAATGAAAGGCAATGGATTCGGTGGGCTCTAAGGTCAAACATTTATTTTGCACTTATTATATTGAAGGCTCAGAAACTGTGCTAGGATCTTGATACAAAGACAAAAATCTCTCCCCCTCCACCTGCCCCTGTCCCACTCTCCTTTATGTGATATCTTTTTCTCCTTAGAAGGAGAGTATCTCACTTACTTGTATTTGTATCCCCAGCACTTACTTAGCACAGAGCCTAGCACGCAATCACAATAAACACAGCATTTTATAATTGTCCATTTTATCTTACTCTCAGAAAGCCATCTCAATTTTATCTTATTTGTGTTCTTATACCTTTCAGCAAGTCACATAATCTTCCTAGGACTTAGTTTCCACACGTATCAAATTAGGAGATTGGATTCAATGATCTCTTGAGCTCTTCCTAGCTGAAAATATTATCATTTCTGTTTCCGGTAAGAATTAGGATTCAAAGCTCTTACTCTCTCACTAGTTAGCATAAATGAATCAGAATTAAAGATTTCCTTCCTAGTGGTTCTTGTTTACAGTGTCGCAAGGAAAGGGATCTTGGAGGCTTTTTTAGAAACAGTATTCCTGAAATCCTTAGCACGATGAAGGCCAAGCAATAGTAATTGTGTGCTTTGTAATTAACCATTTAGCCAACCTGTTGAACAGGGAGTTCAGTGATACAACTTGCAATTGTTTGGTCACCTTCAGCTGATAAATACCTGGTCCCAACCAGTAAAGAGAGACAAAGGAGCAGAAATTTAATTCAGATTTGGGTGGAGTGTGGATATAGCAAGCCTTCTGCCCTGGTTAGAACACACATGGAGTTAGAAATCACATTTTAGGAAGCATAAATATAAAATAATAACAATAATAAACTAGGCAAGGCATAGTGGCATACTCCCATAAATATTTTGTTGTTGGTGGGGAGGCTGAGGATGGTGGTTTACTTGAGCTCAAGATTCCAAGCTATAGTGGGCTAGGGTGATGTAGTGTCTGTACCAAATCTGGCATGAATATGATGACCTCTGGGAAGAAGAAGCCACCACATCACCTCCTGTGGGCTGAACCAGCCCAGAAACAGAACAAATGATGATCAATAGTGGGATATGTCTCATGAGTGGCCACTGAATTTCCAGTCTGAGAGAGTTAGGGAGAGCCAGTCTGCAAAATAAAGGAAAAGGAGAGACAGAGAGGGAGAGGAAAGAAAAAGGGAAGAGAGACAGAGACAAAGACACAGAGTGGCTGGGGAGGGAGACAGGACAAAAAGAGACAGAAAGGAGAGAGAAGGAAGTGGAGGGGGGAGTCTTCAAAGAGAGACCGAGTGGCCTCTTGTTGGAGATCTTATAGGGGAAATGATTCATTGCTTTGGTCTGCTTTAGAGCAAATTGTCTGTGTTGTTGTTCAGTCTTTCTGGTTGTGTCTAACTCTTCATGACCCCTATTCAGGATTGCTTGGCAGAGATATTGGAGTGGTTGACCATTTCCTGCTCCAGCTCATTTTGCAGATGAGAAAATTGAAGCAAACTGGGTTAAGTGACTTGCTCAGGGTCACACAGCTAGTAAGTATCTGAGGCTGGATTTTAACTCAGGTCCTCATGACTTCAGGCCTGGCACTCTATCCACTGCACCACATAGCTGCCCCAAGATGGCCTCTGTGGTCTCTCTCAACTCTAACACCTTGGGATACTATGATGAAGAAATGCCAATTTTTATGCCAGTTAAGGCATATAATGTCTTTTAATCAATTAACAGGCAGCATAGCATAGTATAGTAGATAGAAAGCTGGCTGGAACCAGTAAAACCTGGATTCCAATCCATTTCTAACACTGCAACCTCAGACTGGTCATTAACCAATCAGTGCTCCCAAGTAACTAGAACTGTACTTTGCAGACAAGGGGTCAACAAGTATTGGTAGAGGGACTTCCCACATCTGGGAGATCCCTAGAACAATGTTATCACAAGTCCAGGCCCTATCTCTGTCCCTTTGTACTGACTGAATTTCCAGGATATAAATTTAGAGGGGGTGGTTATAGTGACAGTATGTGATTTTTGGTCTATGACTAGAGAGCATCAGCTGCCAGATGGGTAATGCCGTAATCCCTCCTAATCATAGAAGACAGTGGGGAAGACGATGGTCTGCATCTCAGATTGAGTGGCAGGGGTTTGGATTGGCTCTTGGCAAAGCCACTGCGAACAGGGCAATTTATTGTGGAGCGTCAGAAAAACCAGTCCCCTTGGAACAAGAAATGTGCCTCTTCTTATCTTTCTGATGAATTAAAGCTGAAGGGAAGAGGATTTACGGAGTAAATTTGTGATTTACTGTGATATTTTCATAAGTGAAAATTACATCTATTTTACCTGGCGGAGGCGTTCATTTCGCAGCCATAAAAGCGACCCATTCGTTTTCTCTGCCAGAAGTGATGTACTTTCCCCCAGCTCGAAATGAATGGATGAGACTGAGAAGATCAGCCATTACATTAGCAGACAGAAACTGCCCCCTCCAAAACATTTTCAAGATCACACAGTAGCCATGTAATAAAGTTGTTGAATAAGTGGCTACAAACATTAAGGCCTGCCTTTCCCCCCAGCAAAGACCATGGGGTTTAAAATACTAGAAAGGAGGGAGGAAAAACTAACAATAATAATAAAATTAATTATAACTGACATTCAGTTCAATTCAATTAAAGCATTTATTAGTTTTTTTTTTTAATACCACCTGAGAGCTGAACCAGAGGAAACTGCCAATGAATACTGTTTGGTTTGGTTTTTTAAGCCACTGGAAGAGAAGCGAGGAAGACCTGAATTCAAATCCCTTCACACACACACATACACACACACACACACACACACACACACATACACACACACACACACACACACACACACACACACACACACACACACATACCTGTATGATACTGGGTAAATCACAACCTCTCTGAGCCTTATCATTTGCAATGTGAGAGTGTTGAATCTGAGGATCTCTAAGGTCCCTTCTACCTCTAAATCTATGGTCCTGTCATCCTAGAGTCCAATTTAATAAGGAAGGAAAGGAGAAGGAAACAAGCATTTATTAAGCTTTGTTTGTTTGTTTTAAAGTACCAGGCACTGTACTAAGCACTTTTACAAATATTATCTCATTTGATCCTCACAACAATCCTGGGAGGGAGGTTCTATTACTATCCCCATTTTACAAAACTGAGGCAGAGACGAAGTGACTTGAGCAGATTCACACAGCTAATAAATGTGTAAGGTCAGATCTGAACTTTCTGTTCAGGGCTTGTGCTCTATCTATTGTGTCTCCTGGTCCCAGGTCAATTCAATTCAACAAGCATTCACAAAGTTAGATGTGGTAATATATGCCAGGTACTGTTAGGTAATGAGGATACAGAGACAAAAATTGAATTGTCTCTGCCCTCAGGTAGCTTATGTTCTACTGCGGAAGGTGGTAGAGTCAATATATACCCTGATAAATAAATATAAAGTACATGCACAGTGCATATATATATGTGATACACACGTGTGTATCACATACAAACATGTATACATACATGCAATAATTTGGAGGAAAGATATGGACAATGAGAGACAGCCAAAGCAAAAAGTAAGAGGTGGGAAATCACACAATCACAGGACGAAAGCTGGAAGAAATCTCAGAGTCCATTAGGTTGAATAATATTAATAGTAGCTAACTTTTCTGTAGCACTTTGAGATTCGTAAAGCACTTGTAGATATATTGCCTAATTGGAGTCTCTTCATTTTATAGAGGTAGCTCACAGAGGCTTACCCCGGGTCACACAGCTAGTCAGTCCATGACAAGCATCTGACTGACATAAGTTATAAGTGTCCGAAAAGAGGTTTGAACCTGGATCTTCCTGACTCTGAGTCCAGTATTCTCTCTACTCCACCATGCCTTTCTCACATGAGAAGATATAGGAAGAGGACTTCTCAGACAAGGACCAGAGCGATCAATTCTTGTCACTCTCCTAAGTCTTTTGCTTTTTTTGTTCCCTTTTTGATGGTTTTTTGGTTTGTTTGTTTGTTGTGTCTTACATAAAGGACCATTTAACATTCACTAACTAATGGAAATGAGTGAGAATTCAGAGTATAGCCTGCTTAAACAGGAATACATACAAAACCCCTAAATTAATAAATGATTAGCTCTTGGCACAAAATGCCAAATTACTTCCTAATGAGAAACAATTTGTTTTAGTGTTTTTGTAATTAGCAAATTAAAAAAAAAAATTTACTAAGTGGTTGTTTTTCAACCAAGGATTTAAATTGTTTTCCTCCCAATGTTCTTGGAATCAAGAATTCTCAAATAACGCTCACATAGTGCCAAATTGGTACTCCTAAAACACAGATTTGACCTCATCCCTCCTCTATTCTAAAATATTCAGTGACTCCCTATTGTGGGTAGAATGAAATACAAAATCTTTAGTGTTTAAAAGCCTGCAGAGTATGACCTCCACTTCTCTTTCCAATCTTATTTCTTATTACACTCCCTCATACTCTTTCCATTCCAGTCAAAGATGATTCCCCATAAACCCATCTCTGGTCATTTACAAGATGGTCCCCCAATATCCAGAATACGTTTCTGTCCCACCTCTACTTCTCAGGATGGCTCGTTTCCATAGAACATAGCCCAGCTGTCATTTTTTCCTATAGGCCTTTTCTGGCCCCACCCCTTTGCTAGGATTCTCTCCCCCAGGAAATTACTTCCTTGTCTTCCCCATTAGATTGCAAACTCCTTGAGGGCAGGGACTGTATTTTGCCTTTTTTTAGTAGCCTTAAAAATTAGTACAGTGTCTGGCACATAGTAGGTACTTATTTAATGTTTATTGATTAATTGTAGTACCTGCTACATTTTCTCCTCAGGTTTCTAGGGAACCATGAGATTTTTCACAATGTTTCACTACTGCCAATGGCTCAAGCCCCAAACTGGCTGTGTTCCCCCTACTCCCCATCTTTAGGGTCTAATGACTACTGCCATAGTTCTATTTACTCTTTTAATATCAATTAGATTTTATAAAAGAATACTTTGAAAATGTAACAAGAACAAAAGTACAAATCCCTCTCTCTCCACCCCCCAGCACCTCAGGGACATACTCTCATTTTTTCTACCTTGGTCTCTAGGGAGAATACACTCAAAACTTAGCCCAGTTTCTATATAACATTGGCCCCACCAAGTTAAGGTCCAGATGTGGCATCACAGTAGAATGAGTCCTTCTTTTAGCAAAAGCTGGGCTGGGCCCCAAAGGTCATTCCTAAAAGTCACTCTTTACTCCTGTGGGTACCAATACTAAACTGTCTACCAACCCCAAATGCTTAGAAAACTTTTCTCACCTTTGAAAAGTCACAAGATCAGTGGAACCACAGGAATGGAAAAGAACAAAAGTAGATGTCAAGGACTGAGATCTGTTTCTTGGGACCATATAACCTCAAAGGAGAGAAAAACCCAGGCTTCTTTCCTACACCATTGCCTCTTACCAGCTGCCATCAGTAAGGAAGTTCAACCACACAAAGAGGAACAGAAGGGAAATTTCAAGAAATACAGTGAAACTATGCCCAAAGGGCTATAAAAATGTGAATATCTTTTGATCCAGCAATACCATTTCCAGGGCAATATCCCAAAGAGATCATACAAATGGGAAAAGGACCCACACGTACAAAAATATTTATAGCAACTCTTTATGTGGTGGCAAAGAATTGGAAATAGAGGCAATGCCCATCAATTGGGCAATGGCTGAACAAGTTTTGGTATCTGAATGTAATGGAATACTATCATGCTATAAGAAATGATGACCAAGCAGACTTCAAAAAAACCTAGAAAGATTTATATGAATTGATGCTGAGTGAAGTGAGCAGAACCAGGAGAACATTGCACACAATAACAGCCACAGTGTGAGATGAATGACTTTGATAGACTTAGCTCATCTCAGCAATGCAGGGACCTGAAACAATTCCAAAAGACTCATGATGGAAAATGTCATGCACATTCAGAAGAAGAAATATGGAGTCTGAATGCAGATCAAAGCAGACAATTTCCTTTTTTTGTTTTATTTTGTTTCATGTTTTCCTTTCTCATGGCTACTGCCATTTGTTCTAATTCTTCTATACAACATGACTAATGTGAAAATATGTTTAATGGGAATATATATAGAGAGCCTATATCAGGTCACATACCATCTTGGGGTGGGGGGAAGGAGGAGAAAATTTAAAGCTTACAGAATTGAATGTTAAAAACTGAAAATAAATTAACTTAATTAAAAAAATATCTCATTTCGGCATCACAGAAACCCTAGGAAGTAGGTGCCATTATTATCTCCATTTGATAGTTGAGGAAACTGAGGCAGACAGGGGTTATGACTTGCTCACACAGCTAGTAAATTTCTGAAGCCAAATTTGAACTCAGGTCTTCTTGACTCCAGACCCAGCATTCTATTTACTGTACTGCCTAACTGACCCTATGAGATTTATTTTAAAAGTTATGAGTTAGTATATCATTAAAGATAGCCTCCTTCCATGTTCTATAACCATGAAGTGTTTCCTTTTTCACCTTTGGGTTGTTGGTCATGAATTTCCCAACAATTCTTTGACAATGTCCAAAAAATGTCAAAGACTACTCCATATGGTTAATTAAGCCCACCAATTCACTTTCAAAAATCAACCCAGTGGTGGAGCCAAGATGGCAGAATGAAAACAGGGATTCTCTAGAGCTGTCCCCCAAATCCCTCCAGACACCTGTAAGAATGACTCTAAACAAATTCTAGAGCTATATAACCCACAAAATGACAGAATGAAACAAGTCTCCAGCCCAAGATGGCCTGGATGGTCACTGAGAAGGGTCTATCACACTGTGCTTTGAATGGCCCAGCATGGTTTTGGTATCTGAATGTAATGGAATACTATCATGCTATAAGAAATGATGACCAGGCCAGAACAGACCGGGTGGAGCAGGCCTCAGAGCCCTAAATCACTGAGCTGTGGCAGTTTCCAGACTTTTCAACCCACAAACTCGAAAGACAACTTAGCAGGTCAGTGGGAAAACTGTTGGTCCTGGATGAGAGAAGGGCGTGGTCTGGCCCCAGCCCCTGGCCATCAGAGGTGGCTGTAGCAGGGGCAGCAGCAGCACTGGCAGCAGCAACAGTGGTGGCTACTTCCAGAGCTCCAGGCCCACAGATGGTGGGGAGAATCAAGTGGCTGATCAGAGTAGGAGTGCAGGGATCTCTTTGCTGGCGCTGAGGCAGGATTCGCTTGCTTTGCCCTGTTTGGATCTGGGTCACAGCCCTAGTTGATTGTCCTTGGGGAAGGGGGAGTGTTGGTGTGGCAGAGTTTGTGGTGGCTGTGGAGAAGGAGTCCTCCTGGTAGTTACCTGGCAGAAAGGAGTGCTTGAGATCAGTCACAAACCAGAGCACAGGCCAGGGGAGGAGTAAACATCTCTCATTGGATCATACCATCTCAGAACAACTGAAAATTTACAGGTGCCTAGAAGTAGCTCTGAAAACAGCAACACAAAACTCCTGAAACTTAGGACAGAGCACTCTCCACTCTGGAAGCAATCATACCATGACAAAGAGCTCAAAAGTCACGTAATTGGCTGGGAAATGAGCAGACAGCATAAAAGGACTCAAAATATAGAATCTTTTTGGTGACAAAGAAGGTCAACAAACTCAAAGATTCTACATCAAAAGCCTCCAAGAAAATATGAATCTCAGGCCATGGAAGAGCTCAAAATGGATTTGGAAAATCAAGTAAGAGAAGTAGAGGGAAAATTGGGAAGAGAAATGAGAGTGATGCAAGAAAATCATGAAAAATGAGTTAACAGCTTGCTAAAGGAGACCCCAAAAATACTGAAGGAAATAACACCTTAAAAAGTAGACAACCTAAATGGCAAAAGACTTCCAAAAAGCCAATGAGGAGAAGAGTACCTTCAAAGGCAGAATTAGCCAAATGGAAGAGAATGTCCAGAAGATCACTGAAGAAAATAATGCCCTAAAAATTAGAATGGAGCAAGTGGAAGCTAGCAATTTTATGAGCAAAGAAGAAATTATAAAAAAGAACCAAAAGAATGAAAAAATGGAAGACAATGTGAAATATCTCATCGGAAAAACCACTCACCTGGAGAATAGATCTAGGAGAGATAATTTAAGAATTGTTAGACTACCTGAAAGCCGTGATCAAAAAAAGAGCCTAGACATCATCTTTCAAGTAATTATTAAGGAAAACTGCCTTGATATTCTAGAACCAGAGGGTAAAATAGAAATTGAAAGAATCCACCAATCACCTTTTGAAAACGATCCCAAAAAGAAAACTCCTAAAATACTGTGGCCAAATTCCAGAATTCCCAGGTCAAGGAGAAAATATTGCAAGCAGCCAGAAAGAAACAATTTGAGTATTGTGGAAACAAAATCAGGATAACACAAGATCTAGCAGCTTCTACATTAAGGGATCGAAGGGCTTGGAATATGATATTTAGGAGATCAAGGGAGCTGGGATTAAAAGCAAGAATCACCTACTCAGCAAAACTGAGTATAATACGTCAGGGCAAAAAAAATGGATTTTCAGTGTAATAGAGGACTTTCAAATATTCTTGATGAAAAAAACAGAGCTGAATAGAAAATTTGACTTTCAAATACAAGAACCAAGAGAAGCATGAAAAGGTAAACAGAAAGAGAAATCATAAGCGACTTACTAAAGTTGAACTGTTTACATTCCTACATGGAAAGATGATATGTGTAACTCATGAGACATTTCTCAGTATTAGGGTAGTTGAAGGGAATATTCATATATATACACAGAGGGCACAGGGTGAGTTGAATATGAAGAGATGATATCTAAAAAAAATTAAGAGGTGAGAGAGGAATATATTGGGAGAAGGAGAAAGAGAGAGATAGAATGGGGTAAATTATCTCACATAAAAATGGCAAGAAAAGTTATTATAATGGAATGGAAGAGGGGGTAAGTGAAAGGGAATCAGTGAACCTTACTCTCATGGGATTTGGCTTAAGGAGGGAATAACATACACACTCAGTTGGATATTTTGCTCTACAGGAAAGTAGTGGGGAAGGGAAGGGAATAAGGGCGAGGGGGTGATAGAAGGGAGGGCAGATTGGGGGAGGGACTAGTGAAAAGCAAACACTTTTGCAAAGGGACAGGGCCAAAGGAGAAAACTGAATAAATGGGGGACAGGATAGGATGGAGGGAAATATAGTCTTTCTCAACATGGCTATTATGGAAGTGTTTTGCATAACGATCCATATATAACTTATATTGAATTGCCTGCGTTCTAAAAGAGGGTGAGTGGGAATGGAAGAAAGGAGAGAATTGGAACTCAAAGTTCTAAAAACATGTTTAAAAATTGTTTTTACATGCAACTGGATAATAAAATACACAGGCAATGGGATATAGAAATCTATCTGGCCCTACAAGAAATAAGGGGGAAGAGGAGAAGGGGAAGGGGAAGGGGAAGGGGAGCGATAAAAGGGAGGGCAGACTGGGGAAAGGGGCAATCAGAATACATGCCATCTTGGGGTGGGAGGAGGATAGAAATAGGGAGAAAATTTGTAACTCAAAATCTTCTGGAAATGAATATTGAAAACTAAAATAAATTAAAAAAAACTAAAAATCACCCCAATTATTTGAACTGACCAAGAAATTCAGTGATAATGAGAGAGCATATACCAGTTCCTTAATCAACATTCTTTCTTCTTCTTAATAAAGCTGAATGTGTATATATCTGTACCTGTTTGTCCATATTTCAAGATTTTTGATGGTCTATGATTTTGTGGTTGTCATTGTTATTGAGTATGGGTACTCTCTCAACCAACAAAACTTATAACTCCTCAGGGAATCACAAGATGTCAAGTCTGGAAGGAACCTGCAAGGTCTAGTTCAACCTGTACCCCTAATGGAATCCCCATTATAGCATCTCCCAGTAGGCAATTCAACCTCTGTTTAAAGACCTCCTGAGGCATCCCATTCTCCTTTGGGAACACTATAATTCTTAGAGTTTTTATTATTGTTATTTTTGTTTTCCTCCTCACATCAAACCTAAACCTGCCACTGTACAACTTCCACCCATTGTACCTGGTTCTGCCCTCTGGTGCTGAGCAGGAAAATCTAATCCCTCTTCTGCATAAGAGCCCTTTTAGATTCCTGAAGACAGCTATGATGTCTCTTCCCACTAAGCCTTTTCCAGGTTAAATGTCCCTTGTTCTTCATCTTACAGCATTGAAGTCTCTTTTGTTGAGTAGAAAGTATCATGATACAGTGACCAAAGTATAGTCAGAGGATCTGGATTCAGATACCACTTCTGACCCTTTACTGTCTGTATGACTTTGGGCAAATCATGACCTCAATGGGCTTTGGCTTCCTAATCTATAAAACAAAGGGACTGGACTAGATTACCTCTAACGTCTCTTCCAGCTTTAGATATATAATCCTGTAATTCTGGTCTATCTCCTCTGGGCACTCTTGAGTGTGTCAATGACCTTCTTAAACCATGGCACCCAAAACTGAACACGATATTCCTGACGTGATCTCCTTGGGACCAAAACTAGTAGTCACCTTATGGGCAACTGTCAGTCAGATTACAACAAAACAATTACTTCTGTAGACCTGGACACTATGCCTTGCTTAATACAGCCATAAGCCTCATTAGTTTCCTTGGCCACCATTAAGTTTTTCCTTGTTAATTGATATGGAGGCTGCAGTCTTCTCAAACCCCTAAATCTTTTTTCAGATCAAACTGCTATTTAGTTATGGCTCCTCAATTCTGTTTTTACAAGATTGATTCAATGAACTTTAATGAATTCATATGAAGGAATTGTTTGATGAATGACTAGTAAATTTGGCTAAAAGATCTTTTCTGTGAGAAACATAAAAAAACCAATGTCTTAATTGGTGGGGAAGGTCAGGCATAGAAATTTCTTTCATTGAGGGAGCATAACCAGCCTAAGACTTGGAATTATGCAATCATATATTTAAAGCTAAAAGAAACCCCAGAGAACATCTGCTCCAACCCCATTATTTTACACATAAGGAAAATGATTCTTGGGGGAGGGGAGTGACTTGCCCAAGGTCACACAAGAAATTAATGGCAAAGCCAATATTCTAACACAAGGCCCTCTGATTCCGAAGCAAATGATGGCAATCTCTTAATTGCTATACCTAATGGACTCTTACCAATCCTCATCCTTCTTGACCTGCTTGTAGTACTGTGAATCACCTTCTCCTCACGGATGATTCCTTTATATTTGATTTCCATGACATTTCTTTCTTCTGGTTCTCCTCCTATCTCTCTCATAACTCCTCAGTCTCCTTTGATGGCTTATAATCCATGTCATGTCTGCTAAATGTGGATGAACAAGGTCTTTTTTCTCATTTTCATGTTGCCTCCCCAATACATCTCCTTGAAAGCATTTTTCTCTTTGTGTATCCTGGACCTACAATGGTGGCTTGTATATAATAGATATTTAATAAATGCTTATTGTTTGGTCATTCTTTCTACCACACTGTCATACCACTGGATCTTCCAGAGGCATATAATGGTGAATAAACTTGTTCAAGGTCACACAGGCAGTAAGTAATAAAGGCAGGATTTGAATCTGGGGCTTCCTGAATCTAACCTCAGTGCTTTATCCGTTATCCACATCACCTCTCCTGTAGAGAAATTCATTAACCTATCTTAGGTACTAAAAGCTTTAAGGAAGTATCCAAATTCTCTAATTATTCAGACATCCCTACACAAGACAGGAAACAGAAATCATCCCTTGCCTCCCACCCTTTTTTTTTCTTGGTCATTGCCATATGTCATGCTGAGCTTAAGGAAAGAAAAAGATAAGGCTCCTTATTTCCAGCTTGACTATTGTGGGGTATTTTGTCAGTGATCTCTAAGAAAGAAAGCATGGTACCAGGCGAAGGAGTTGGAGGACCTAAGTTCAAACCCTGCCCCTTCACTTATCACCTCTATGACCATGAGCCAATGACTTTACCTTTCTTGGCCTCAGTATCCTTATCTGTAAAATGACAAAGTCATCCTGGATGGCCATTGAGTTCCCTTCAAACTCTACATTTATGATGCCACAAACCATCCTGGTTCTGGGAGATTAGGTTTAAGCTGAGGATGAAAACTTCAAATGTATTTATTTCCAAGCCATGAAACATTCACTGAAAAAAGATTTTAACAAGTGTGTAATTGGGTAATTTGACAACTAGTAAGCTTAAGTCCAGGATACCTTGAATTATATTTCTCAGAAGGATAATCATTCTTTCTGTATAATTAATTTGATTTCTTTTGGATTAGTGACAGTAATTCTCTGATTTATCCATCTCTCTAATGTTAAAACTTGTTCTCTTAGGGTATATTCTCAGAGTCTAGGGTTAAGTAAACAAAAGGAGTCCTGCTTCTCTTCTTCCTCCCTATAGTTTAACTCAGCAGATGGCTAGGCAATCATGTTTAAGCACCTTCTATATATCTCTCTTTCCTGCCTTTTGAAATCTAAGAACAATGCTTTGGAAAATATCAGGAAAATATCCTGTTTCCCAGCCCTAGAGACAATATGACTGAATGGGTGGAGGACTTGTCTAATCATTTAATGGCTGAGGAGAAAGGGTAAGGTAATACCAAGAGCAATGGGTATTGAGAATCTGGTCATGAAACCCAGCTCTACCACCACTCATGTGACTTAGAACAAGTCACTAAATTCCTTTGAGCCTCAGCTTTTTCTTCTATTAAGAAGAACAGGTTGGATGCTAAGCAGAGGTGTGCTAGAGCCAGTTTGAACCAGCTCAAAAGAGCTGATTGTTAAATTTTGTGTGTGATCATTTACACCACAGAAATTGGCAAATGCTACAAATGAGAGGCTGATTTATTACTTTATTGATTATATAAACTTAAGAAAGTAGAGAAAATGTCAGTGGTGCAGAATAAAGTTGAAAGTGCACCTATATGTATATATATGCGTATATGTGCCTATATATACATATATGTACATATATGTATTTGGAGATCAGGTTATTAAACATTTATTTGCACACTCCTACAGATCATATCTGAGATCCGTAACAGATCTAAATTCTTTGATCTTTTAATTCCCAACTCCCTTTCCATCATGATTTCCTACTACTGGATATGTTCCAGCTTACAAATATCTTTCCAATCATGCAGTATCCACAATTGAATGTGATTCTTCACATATCATCTGACCATCACAGAAAAGAACACAACTATCACCTCTCTAATTCTGGAGACTAGTCCCCTTTTAATACAAGGTCATGTTAGCTTTGGGGGAACAACATATCACACTGTTAACTCCTATTGAACTTTTAATCCACTATAAATCCCAGGGTTTTTTTTTCTTCTCAGATCACTCTGTCATACATGGAACCCCTTTCTGCCTTCAACACATAAAATTCAGCTGATTGAAAGGCTCATGCAAGATTGCACAACCATACTCTCTAAGGACTGTAGGATCTTTTCATAAAAGGGAAACTTTAGACAAACTACTTAGTCTTCTGTCTGTTGGATTTTCTAAAGAAAATATTAGGCAGGAATGGAGGATGTCAAAGGGTCCACCATTCAGACTGACAACCAAGTAGCCTATTGCCTCATTTTTGTTGTTGAGTCATTTAAGGTATGTTCAACTGTTTGTGACCCTATTTAGGGTTTTATTGGCAAAGATACTGAAGAGGTTGGCCATTTCCTTCTGCAGATCATTTTACAGATGAGGAAATAGGGTTAAGTGACTTGCCTAGGATCACACAGATAGTAAGTATCCAAGGCCAGATTTGAACTCATGAAGATGACTCTTCCTGATCCCAAGCCCAGAGCTCTATCCACTGTGCCACCTAGCTGCCCTATTGCCTTACTATATCCGGGTAAATAATGAGCAAGGAGCCAAATCCTATCTCCAAATAATATTGAAAGATTCTGGACTCACTGAGACCAGGCATAGTATGTTTTGTTGGAAGAACTGTCCTTGAGTCTAAAAATTTCATCCTCAAATCTCAGAGATGATATCAAGAAGATGAATCCCTTGTATTAGGTTATCTCATTGTGTTACTTACAACAGAATATGCCATTAATAAGATGACATGAGTGGAAATTTCACAGGGCTAAATTTGAACTTCACATGAGGAGATCTTTCCTAAACATAAAACTTTCCAAAAGTAGAATTGGGAGATCACCCCAAGCAAAGACTTGAATGACCATTTGTTTAGATTATTCTACAAGGAATTCCTGTTCACAGGAGAAAATGTTTCCCTTAGAGAAGACTCATTGTTATGCAGGGGAGCAGGTAAAGGTCAGTCTTTTAGAAATTAAATGTATGTCAGTAGAAGAAGGAGTAGTTTTGTTCTGCTTGGCCCAGGAGGGTCATATTAGGAGTTGTTGTTGTTGTTTACTTGTTTTTCACTAGTGTCTGTCTCTTCATGACCCCTTTTGGGAGCTTACTTTGGCAGAGATGGTTTGCCATTTCTTCTCTAGCTCATTTTACAGTTGAGGAAACTGAGTCAAACATGGTTAAGTGATTTGCCCAGGGTCACACAGTTATTTAGTCTAAATTGCAAAAAGGCAATTTTAGGCTCCATGAAGAAACTTCTTCACTATAGATGTGACCACAAAGTGGAATGAGTTGTCTCAGAAGGTGGTAGATTTTCTAATTGCTAGAATTTTCAAGGAAAGGGTAGGTGATCATTTGAGGGGGAGGCATGGATCTTACAGGGAGAATAGTGGAATATTCAACCTGGAAAAGATGAAATGACATGGGAGAGACTGGGAGTAGGGTACAAACATAATTCTATCTTCAAGTATCTGATGGGCCATCAAGTGAAAGATGGATTAAATTTGTTCCACTGGGCCACAGAAGGCAGAACCAGGAGCATTTAGTGGATTGTCATAAAAGCATATTTAGGCTAGACATCAAAGGAAAAAAATAACCTTCCAAAGAGCTGTCCCAAAGTGGAATAGACTATTCGAGGAAGAAGTGAATTCTCTCCCATTGAAGAAAAAGCTAGACGAACATTTCTCAGGTGTCACAGAATGACAATATTTGAGAATTGGAAGGGACCACAGTAGCTATCAAGTTCAACCCAAACAGAAAAGAAATTCCCACTATAACATCCCCAACAAGTGTTCATCCAGCATCTGCTTGGAGCCTTCCAAGTGTGATGATTAAAAATGTTCAAGAGACATAGTTTCTGGGTAATTTAATCATTTTGTTAATAAGGCCAGCACATTATTAATAAAAGGATGGTCATTTGGTCATCTCCCTTAGACCAATGACCATCATGGTGACAGGCTCACAGTGTATATACCCTTCAAAGAGCAGGTGTTCAATGAGGGGCTGAGAGTGACATCATGTCACCCTTAGACAAAGAAACTTATCTCTATACCCACGCCACCCCTAGCCTTGGGAAATCTAATGAAAGAATCTATGCCCCAACCAAGCCTGGACAGAACACAATGGCTATTCTACTTGAGTGGGGTCTCAACAAGAAAGTTAGTCCAATCTCATTATCAGCAATGTCCTTGAAGAGATTGAATTTTTTAAAATCAGGACTTTGGGGGGAAATGGGGGAAGGGACTCTGGATCTCCCCAAATCATTGATTGTTAACAATCATTTCTCTCATTAGGAAGAGGAACCCACAAGCTCCTGGGCACCTCATTCCACTTTAGGACAGCAGTAACCATTAGTATTTATTTTCGGATTATCAAGCCTAAATTTCTCCCTTTCCAGCTTTCCCCCATGCCAGATCCAAATAAAAGAAGCCTGGTCCCTCCTCCATATTACAGGCTTTCTGTGTCTTGAATATAGTTATCATGTCTTCATTGATCGTCTCGTCTCTAAGGTCAGCATCCTCAGTTCTTTCAACTGATACTCTATGTTGTAGAGGGAATCCCTTCGTAGGCATGGAATGGCTAAGGTCTCTTTGGGACCTGACATTATGTGATTCTGCAAAATCATAGTCAAGACAGACCAGAGGAAGAGCAGGAATTCATAAGATGGAGGAAGTAGATATCTAGGTTCCTGCACTATAGACACATCAAAAAAGCTACAAGAAGTTGGGGTGGGGTGGGGCGGTGAGGTAGGAAAGAAGGAACTTAGCAGAGAACCTTTTGTTTTGTTCTTTCCATTTCTCATTCTAATAGCTGTATCATAAAGGAGCATAATGACTGCCCCCACAGTTGAATCCTTCAATATTTGTAGCCTGGAGACATAGTACAATTCAAAGGGACTTTTTATCTAACTGATTTTTTTCCCCACTGAAACCTGTCAGTTCCAAACTGTGGGCAAGGAAGTATTTAGACTCCTCAGCATATTCGATGCAAATCAGTTTCCCTGACAATCTGAAAATGGAAATGTAGGATGTCAGACATTACAAATTTGCAATGAAATACAGTGGAGTAATAAGACAACATATGGAGGAAGTGTGGAATGATTAAAAGAAGGCCTCTGGTAGGCACATTATTGGAGATAGGAAAGCTCATGTCCTCATCATAAATCTTCCATTTCCATTAAGGATATGTGTATGAATAGCCAATTAATTTTGCCACCTAATGGGAGCGTGTGTGCTGCCTAACATGGGGCCACCTACAAAATCCCGGTTTGCAAAGCATAACCAAGCATGCTTCAGAGGTGATAGAACAGGTGCTAACTTTTATTTTGCACTGCCATCTATGAGGTAACATGCCAGAGGCCAGGCATGAACGTCAGAAGAGGAAATCAGGTCTGACTTGGGGGAACTCTACAACATTAAAAGCCACATGCCGAGGAACAAACTTAGCAGGCCAGGACAGGCCCTGTGGCAAGATACTGATCTTGGACATTGGAAAGCGCATTGACTCTGCTACCAAATCCCATCTCTGGTGTTCATTCACCTGTGTGACCTTGAACAGGGCATTTAACTTCTTTTGCCTCGGTTGCCTCATTTTTTTTAAATGAAGGTTTTTAACCAGATGGCTTCTGAGGGCCCTTCTACTTTGGAACTGATAATCTTATGAGCCCCTTAACATTGGCCAGATTTAAAAGTTAAGTGCTCAGAAAAAAGAGAAAAATATACTCATCTAATACTCCACCAATGGTAGAAAGTTAGCATTACTTTAGTTACTTTAAAAAAAATTCTTTGTAGTCCCAGGTCTTTCACAATGCCTGGAACATAGCAGGGACTCAATAAATGCTTCCTGGACTATTGAATTGAATTGAAGTTGGAAAACAGTGGATAGAGTACATACTTGGGGTCAAAAATATCTAAGTTAAATTCCTACCTCAGAAAATTACTAGTCAAGGTACCCTGGGTAAAACATTTAATCTCTCTCAGCCTCAGTTTCTACATCTGTAAAATGTAAAATAATAGAATCTACCTTACAGGGTTGTTGTGCATATCAGGTAGATAATATATGTAAAGTCTTTTGCTAACCTTAAAGCAGCATATAAATATTAGTTATTATTCATTTGTTATTTGCGAACGGTCAGTCAACAAGCATATATTGAGCATCTACTAAATGCCAGACACTGTGCTGATCTCTGGGGTTACAAAGGAATACCCTTCAGGGTAAGGGCAGCTAGGTAGTGCAGTGGATGGAGTATGGGGCCTGAAGTCAGGAAGACTCATCTTTGTAAGTTCAAATCCAGCCTCAGACACTTACTAGCTATGTGACCCTGGGCAAGTCACTTAACCCTGTTGGCCTCAGTTTCCTCATCTGTAAAATGAGCTGGAGAAGGAAATGGCAAACCACTCCAAGTATCTTTGCCAAGAAAACCCCAAATGGGGTCACAAAGAATCAGACACAACTGAAAAAATGACTGAACAACAAGAAAGCACTTTGTATATATTATTTCATTAAAGGAATTAGCACGGGGCAGTAGAAATAGTGCTCAACCTGTAGTCAACCAGATCCCAGTTCAAATCCCAGGCCTGCCCTCTCTGAGTCCCATCTGTAAGATAAGGGAGCTGGACTAGATGGCCCCTGGAGGCCTTTCCAGTTTTAGCTCTATGAGCTTACAAACTAAGTATCAAAAACTAGTGGAACTAGCCTCTTTTCCCCTCTCTACAAAACATTGATGAATAATCTATACATATATTGAGAGCATCCATCCCTAATACATGAGCAAAGTACATGCAGATTTTTATAATGAACGTTCTGCAGCAGACTACATTTTCCAGTCAATCGATTAATCAGCAAGCCTTTATTAAGCACCTACTATGTGCCAAGTTTGAGCTAAGTGCTGAGGATACTAAGAAAGGCTTAAAAAATTGGTTCCTTTCCTCAAAGACTTCACATTCTAATGACAGTCACACAACTAACCAAAAATCATTGGAAAGACAAGGTCTACTGTGTTTATTGTTGGTGGACAATAAAATTTGTTGTTAGTCATTTTCAGTCATGTCTGACTGTTTGTGACCCCATTTGGAGTTTTCTTGGCAAAGATACTGCAGTGGTTTGCCATTTCCTTCTCCAGTTGATTTTACAGATGAGGAAATTGGGCAAGTCATTCAACCTTGTTAACCAGAGTCACCCAGCTATTAAGTATCTAAAGACAGATTTGAACTCATAAAGATAAATCATCCTGCTTCCAAGCCCAGTGCTTGATCCACTGTACCATTAGCTGCCAAGCCTCGAAGTGCTATATAAATGCTAGCTATTCTGATTATTGCCTTTTTTGATAATACAGATACCCAGGAATTTTAAACAAGAATATATAATTTGTCCTCTTTCAGATATCTGGGGAAGCTATTGACATTTCTCAGTAACTTTAAAAGAAACAAAATAAAAAATGAAATCAGATATAAAACCATAAACTCCAAATATGTATACAATTTTAAACTATGTATTTCAACTTTGATTAAAAAAATCAACATCTTCCTGACTGCTGCGCTTCTTCTGGCCTCTGCATCTCCTGTCTATTTCTTTTTCCTGTTTTGTTCGTGCTTTTCTTATCATTATTTTTGTGTAGTTCTCATCAGTGTGCATATTTTTGTTCTGATTCTGCCTTCTTCATTCTGTGTCATTTACTATGTCTTTCCATATTCTTTGAATTCTTCCCATCTTTCATTTCTAATGGTGCAATAATATTCCATTACATTGAGATAGCACAATTTATTCAGTCATTTTTCCATCATTGGACAGTTGGGTTGCTTCTATTTTTTGGTAAGGAATAGGATGTTTTAGAACAGCTTCTCTGCCTGTCTGTCCTTGTATAATTTGCCAAGGTCACAGAATCCCAGAGTCAAAAGGGATCTCCAAGGCATTCTCCTCCAATCTCTGGTTGAATTATAGTTCTCTCTAGGGCATCCTCATTGAGGGGCCATCCATCCTTTGAGAACCATCAGTGATGGGTACTCACTACCTCCCAAGGCAATCCACTCTATTTTTCAACAATTGTAATTGGAATTAGGAAGTTGTTGGGTTTTTTCCTTGCATTGAACTAAAACCTGCCATTTCCCATCTTCCAAATTTTGCTCTTTGTTTGTTTTACCCTCTGGGGCTACAGTCCTCCATCTGTATCATAGTCCTCCAGATACTTGAAAAATGATCATTTGATTTACTCCCACCACCCCCGGAAACCCCAAGGATTCTCTTCCCCAGGTTAAGAATTCCTACTTCCTTCAGCTGGGCAATTAAAGGATGTACAGGTGTGCTGTTGGAATGGACTCAGAAGCCCAAACAGCAGAAATAATTTGTGGGTCTTTTCTTGTTACTGTTTTATGACTGGGCTTTGCCAGTTTGTTTTGTTTTGTTTTGTTTTTTGGGTTTTTCCTTACTTAGCTTGGCTACCTATTAAACTTGAATGAGACTGGAATGAGCAATGCTCTATCATCCAATACTCAGTTTATTGAGTAGACCTTAATTGCTCAGTCTATAAGACACTGGACTCCTAATGTTTGCAGGTTAATTAACAAATAAGAATCTCACGGCCAAGTGTACCAGAAACTCACTGCACCTCTCAGTATACTTCTCTGGGCTGGTCAGAACAGGGAATAATAAACATAATAACTCATACTTCTGTAGCATCTTAAAGTTAGCAAAAAACCTTCTCGAGCCTTGTCAAGTAGTGAGAGCAAGTATTATGATACTCATTTTTCACAGATGGCAAAACTGTATGTCAGAGAGGTCTAAGTCACTTCCCATGGTGACACAGAGACTGAGAATCCAAGGCAAGATTCAAATCCAGATATTATATTTCCTAGTCCAGCTTTCTATCTGTTAACTTGTGGTGGCATGCTACTGAGGAATTGAATGAAGCCTTGGAGCAAAACCCTACCTCCATGGAGAAGACAAATAAAGAAAACCTCCAGGTCCGAGTCACCATGTTCCTCAGAGCACTTTCCAAGCCAGCTGTATCTCTGATGCGAGAAGGAACCAAAAACCCAGTATTAATAGATCAGAGCAAGATTAGAAGGATCAATCTAGGCAGGAATCAGCAAAGAAGCTTGCAACAGAACTGCTTTAGCTACCTAATTAGAGATTTGTTCAGTCATTTCAGTTGTGACCCCTTTTAGGATTTTCTTGGCAAAGATACTGGAGTAGTTTTCCATTTCTTTCTCTAGCTCATTTTATAGATGGGGAAACAGAGGTGAGCAGGGCTAAGTGACTTGCCCAGGGTCACACAGCTAGTAAGCATCTGAGGCTGGATTTGAACACAGGTCTTCCCAAGTTCCTGACTCCAGGCCCTAAGCTCTATTTACTGTACCACCAATTAGAGACTAGGTAATCAATTATCTGACTGGTAATTGACATAACAGCACTGAACAAAGAGGAAGAGAAAAAAAAACAAATAAAAGAAAAACAATAAACGTTAGGTAAATCCTCCCTAACATCTAGCCCGACAGAGGAAAATGGTCCAAAGGAATTAATTCATGCACTTTATATAGATATCAGAACTATGTTCAGCCAGTAAGTATAAAAAGAACCAGACCTGGAGTTAGGAAACAACTGGATTCAAATCTTGGAACTTACCCTTCTCAGCTATGTGATCCTGGGTAGTTTTCCCTTTCTGACCTTTCTCACCTATAAAATGGGCTCTATATCAACTGTAGCATCTGCTTCTTGGGTAATGCCTGTTAGATATATTAGGTAGCATTATTTTTGTTATTTTTACCCTTTTAACTGAGGAATACATTAGACTACATAATTAAGAATAATAGTCATAATAATAAGTTAACATTTACATAACACCTACTATTTGCCAGGTACTGTGATAAGTACTTTTTACAAATATGATCTCATTTGAGCCTCATAACAACCCTGAGATGCAGGTACTATTGTTATCCCTATTTTACAGATGAGAAAACTGAGATAAATTGAGGTTAAGCAACTTTGCCCAGGGTCACATAGCTAATGTCTGAGACCAGATTTGAACTCAGGTCTTCATGATTCCAGGCTTTACATTCTATCCACTAGTGATTTCATTTATCTATCCATTCATTCAATAAAGATTTTTAAACGTCTAGTGTTTACAAAGCACTATACTAGGTCCTGGCAGCTAGGTGGTGCCATAGGGGATAGTGCACCAGGCCTGGAGTCAGTAAGACAAAAGTTCAAATTCAGCCTCAGACACTTACTAGCTGTGTTTCCCTGGGCAAGTCACATAACCCTTTTTGCCTGAGTATCTTCATCTGTAAAATAAACCAGAGAAGGACATGACAAACCACATCAGTATCTTTGCCAAGAAAACCCCAAATAGGGTACTGAAGATGAATGAAAACAACTGAATAACAATAATGTACTAGGTATAGGTACAATGTTTAGATGAGACCTACCCTCATAATGTCTGGTAGAAAAAACCCTCAGCCCTTCAGCGAGGTGAGAAGAGGATCCTAGGCCTAGAAAAAGGGATTTTAGAGGCCATCCAGTATAATCCTGCCTTTTGAGAAGGGAAGAAACTGAGGCCCCAAGCTTAAATGATTTGGTCAAGTTCAAACACATCAGTGGCACAGCCAAAAATTAAACTCAGGACCTCCGCCTGCAGAGTCAATGTTCTTGCTCCGCAAGTGAGCTGCTTCTATTGCCTCCATTATATAGATGAGGAAATCAGGCAGAAAGAGGATGGGTGATTTCTGTCCAGACCAGAAAGTGAGGGAGGAAACCCAGGTCTTGTGACATACGATAAGTCACTCTTCCAGTAGAAACTGCTAAGCGATCCATGGGACAGAAAGCTACACCTGGAGTTTCGAATCTGGCCTCAGCTACCTACTAACCAGGCGACCCTGGGAAAGTCACTTTGCCTGGATTTCCTCATTTACAAAATGGGCCTAATAATAGCACCTACCTCCCAGAGCAGTTGTGAGAATCCTTTGAGAAAATATTTGTGAAACACTGTACGAGCTTTAAAGCCCTATACAATTTGTTGTTGTTGTCTTTGTCATTTTCATTGTGGTTGTTAGTATTAGCATTTTTATTAATCTTAGCTGTTCACCTAAAAGCAGTTTCTTTAATGGATCTATAGAAGGAATTGCTCTTTTCTGCTTTCTCTCACCTCAACTTAACATCTGAATTGGTGGGTTAATAGGCATCCATCCATAGCTATTTGTACACCTGGTTCAGGCAGATCTCTCTCTTAAACAGTCCATTTTCATTTCACCTAGGGTCCTTGATGTGTGTCTGTCACCAGATAAGACAGTGACAATGCACAGATTGTGCTGGGTCTGTCTGCCCAGGCTAGAGTTTGTCAACCTACCTACCTGCAAATTCAATTTAACAGTGTACAAGGCACTGTGCTAGATGTGTGTGTGTGTGTGTGTGTGTGTGTGCATTCAACTCTTCCTGACTCCAAGGCAGTATCCAATGTGTCACAGGGACCCTATGTCCTTGGTCACAGATCCATAGTATATTAGCTGGGAGAGACCTTCAGGGGTGAGGAACCTGTGGCCTTGAGGCCATGTGTGGCCCTCTAGGGCCTCGACATAATCCAAACTTCACAGAAGAAATTCCCTTAATAAAAGGATTCTTAATAAAAGACTCTAAGGCTTAGACAGTTATCCAGCAAGTATGTATTAAGCACTTACTATTAATATTGTACTATGCTAAGTACTAGGGACAAAAAGGCAAAAATAAAGCAGTCCCTGCCCTCAATGAGCTTATGATTTAATGGAGGATGCAATATTATATGGTATAAGAATATATATGTACACATATAGAACACATAATATATAAGGTATATGATATATGTTATACATAATATATGATACAATATGTTATATATGTTTATGTAATATATATACATATACTACACATACACATGCACACACACACATGCACACACAAAAAAAAATACAAGGTAATTATCAAAGACAGGGCCCTAGTCCTAAGGAAGAAGCTAAGAATACAGAATACCAGAGTTGAGAGGGGCCTTGTGTTTTTGCACAAACAAAGCCAACATAGGAAAACTTAGAAGGTAACTGAGGCAGGGGGTGGGGGTGGGGATCTTTTCAACAAGTTTTGCTGATAAAAATCTCATTTTCAAGATAAATAAGGAATTTATTCAAATTTATAAGAATAAAAGCTATTTTCCCCAATAGATAAAAATTGTCAAAGTATATCTCATATCTCCAACTGCCTTTCAAACCTCTCAAACTGGATGTCCTGTGACCTCTTAAGCTCAATATGTCCAAGGTGGGATTTATTATCTCTCCCTACAAAACTGTGCTACCTTCCCCCGTCCCACTCCCAACCCTCCCTTTTACTATAAAGGCAACACCATCTTCCTGGTCCCTCGGGATCACAACCTAGGAATCATCCTGGATCCTCTACTATCTCTCATCCTCCATATGCAATATGGTGCCAAAGTCTGACAATTTCACCTTTGTTGCATCTCTCAAATATACCCCCTTTTCTTCTCTGTTGCTGCCCACCCATCTAGTGCTTGCCCTCATCACCTCACACCTACATTATTGGAATAGCTATTGGTTGATCAGCTTGCCTCAATCCTCTCCACACTCCAATCCATCCTCCTTTCAGCCACTAAATCAATTTTCCTAAAAAGCGGGTCCAACCATGTCACTCCTCTATTCAATAAATTCCCGTGGCTCCCTATCACCTCTGGGATCCAAATGCAAAATGCTCTGTTTGGCATTCAAAGCCCTTCATAACCAGCCACATCCTACCTATCCAGTCTTTTTACACCTTACTTCCCAACGTGTACTCTGTTCAGTCACACTCTCTTCCTGGCTGTTTCATGAACAAGATTTTCCATCTCTCAGCCCTGGGCATGCTCTCTGGTTGTCCCTCATGCCTGGAATGCTCTCCTTCCTCCACTCCAACTACTGATCTCTGAGGCTTCCTTCAAGTCATAACTGAAATCCCAGCTTCTTCAGGAAGCCTTCCCCAACCCTTTTTAAAAAAAATCTATTTTATTCTGAACTTAAATAAAACAAGCATTTCCATAAGATAGTAGAATAGGAAAAAAAAAAAGGTGATTGCACACGAAACTGCAAATCTATTGTATACAATTTGCTATTCTTTTTAAATATAATAAAGTTATCATGTAACTCTTTTTTTTCTTTTTTTCTTCCCTCTTCCCCTGCCTGATGGCTATTATGGCTATTATTAGACACACATACACACACACACACACACACACACACACTGTATGTGTAAAACCATTCTATACATACTTCTATTTATCAGTTCTTTCTCTGAATGCAGATAGATTTTTTCCTTCATAGATCCTTTATAGTTCATTTGGATATTTATAATAGTCAAAATGACTTAGTCACTCAAAGTTGTTCTCAAAACAGTGTTACTGTATACAATGTTCTCTTGGTTCTGCTCATTTCTTCTTAAGTCTAATGCCATCCCTCTTTTAATTATCGATCTATCCTATATATTGCTTGTTGGTACACATTTACTTGATGTCTCCCCTACTAGATTGTGAGCTCCTTGAGGGCAGGGGACTATCTTTTAGCACAGTGCTGAGCACGTGATAGATGCTTCATAAATGCCTATTGACTGACTGCATTTGAACAGGCAGTTTTCAAAGGGAGAAACCCAAGCAAGCAGCAATCATTTGGAAAGATGATCCAAGTTGCTAACAATTAGAGGAATGCTAATTAAAGCAACTTGAGGTTCTAACTCACAGCCATCAGATTGGCAAAGATGATAAGAGAGTCCAAACAAATGCTGGAGGGGCAGGGGAAAAACAGGCACACTGTGACACTGTTGTTAGAACTATGCCCAGAAGGTTACCAAATCGTGCATACTCTTTGACTCCTGATTTCTAGGTGGTTGTTGTGTGTTTGTCCTACATTCTCAAAGAGGACCATGACGTCAGGGAGATGATGACATGACTTTCAGTTGACTTTGATTTGAATGTGGGAGGGTCGTGCAAGGTCACCAGCCTCACTTTCTCCTCCAGAGCCATCCGAGTCTAGTGGCCAGATATTCATCAGGATGACTTAGAGATGACCCAGGATGCAATGGGAGACCCTGGCCCTTTCAGGCTAAGGCCCTTTCAGGTTCTCACTTTGAGTGAGGTAATGCCCATTCAGTGAATAGGCCTCTTTAAAAGTTAATCAAGTGATGGCCCCATTAATCAAAACTCAAAAAAAATCAAACTGGGAGGGAAAGACTCTCAGAGTTGCTGGCCAAGAAATCAAAGAAAGGAAATAGACCTATACATATAAAAATATTAATAGCATCTCTTTTAGGGGATACCATCTTATTGGGAAATGGCTAAACCAATTGTGGTCTAGTAATGTATTATAAGAAGTGATGAAATGGACAATTTCAAAGGCAGCATGGAAGGCCTCCGTGAACTGAAGCAGAGCCAAGTGGATAGAACAAGGAGAACAATCTATATAATGTTGGCAATATTTGAGAGAAAAACAAGTCTGAAAGACTTTAGAATTATGTTCAATGCAATGACAAGCAATGAGTCCAAAGAAAGGAAGATAAAACATTCCATTCACCTCCTGACAGGGAGGCAATGAATTTCAAATGCAGAAAACAGCATATACTTTCAGACATGGCTAATGTAGCAAGGTATGTGTTGTTGTATTTTTTTTTTCTAGGCTATGCAGCCATGTGTTGAGGGGGCAGCTAGGTGGTGCAATGCATAGAGCCCTGGACCTGAAGTCAGGAAAACTCATCTTCCTGATATCAAATCTGGCTTCAGACACTTATTAGCTGTGTGACCCTGGACAAATCATTTACCCCTGTTTGCCTCAGTTTCTCATCTGTAAAATGAGCTGGAGAAGGAAATGGCAAACCACTCAAGTATTTTTGCAAAGAAAACCCCAGCAACTGAAATGACTGAACAGAAATTGTCAACTCAGTTATGGGAAATATGGTTAGTAGGAGAGACAAATCATTTTTTTTTAAATATTAATCGTAAAAGTAAAAATAATTTAAAAAATAAGCAGGAGAAAAAAGAAACTAAGATGTTGGAGTTAAGAAGGGCCTTTAGAACACATTAATATCTCCTTTGTTTCTCACAATGACCCTGAGAAGTAGAAGTAATTGTTATCCCTTTTTTACAGATGAGGAAACTGAGGCACAGAAAAGTTAGGTAATTTGGAGCTAAGAGCACCCTTAGAACAAAGAATGTTAGAGCTGAATTTGGACCTTAGAGGTTATATTGTCTGACTTCCTTATTTCACAAATGAGAAGGCTGAGGCCTAAGAAAACTAAGTTCACTGAGTAAGGAGCGGACCCGAGACTTGGATACAAGCCTCTAGACTTCCAGGAAGGTGGTCTTTCCACTGCCCAGCACTACTCGTCAGTTTCTCAAGCTATAATGGGGGTAAACCATCTCTATTGCAGGATATGGGGAAAATAAATATGGATGGAAGCCTTAAAGTACTTTAAGCTTTTAGGAAGAAAAGCCCTATATAAAATCAAGGGATATTTCCACTGCTGTTATAATAAGCTTTTGGGATCCACAGATAACATCTCCCAAGAAAGACTCACATAACTGTGTGCAACACGAGAAGCGCCATGACAGCTGGCTTGTGGGTGAGGCGCTGAGCCCCGGGAATGCAAATGAATTTACAGGAGTTCTTATTTTAAGAAGGCATCAAGGAGAAATTAAGCCAAGTGTTACTCAACAATACAGATTGTTCTATTTTCTGCCTGACTCTCCTTTGGATCTAGAGAGAAGTTTACGGTGACTCTGTCTTTATTTGACATTTATTTACAAAGTTTGAACCAAGCTGATACTCCCCTCTAACACTCCAATGGTGGCTGTTGGGCTATGCTTTCTGGTGCTGCTAGAATGAGAAACACTCCCTCTTCTGTGATTCCTGCTGACAAGGTTACCCTATTTTCCTAATGGTTGACTGCCCACTTCTTGTTAAAGGTCAGGCTCATACCTATGGTATGGTACAAAGTCAGGTGGTCTGTCAACTAGCATTTATTAAGCACTTACAATATGCCAGGTCCTGGGATAGGCAATGGGGTTACAAAGAAAGACAAAAACAATTCCTGCCCTCAGGGAGCTCACAGTCTAATGGGGGAGACAATATGTAATGAACCATGTACAAACAAGCTATAGACAGCATAAATTGGGTGTAGTCTCAATAGGAAGGCACTTAGGTAAAGGAATATTGGGAAAGGATTTTTACAGGAGGTGGTACTTTTGCTAAGACTGGAAGAAAACCAGGAAAACTAGGAGTCTGAAATTAGGAGAGAGAGCATTCCAGACATGGGGCACAGCCAGTTGAGAGATGGAGTATCTTGTTTGAAACAGCGAGAAGACCAGTGTCATTGGATGACAGAAAA
>CM053622.1:35422673-35450173 GCA_028646595.1 Phalanger gymnotis | reverse complement strand
TGGGCTGAGGCTCCCAAGAGCAAAGGGTATGTAGCTTGCTTCAGCGTCCTCTAGCAACCTTTTAAAAATCAGGATTTGAGGCCTTTGTGTTCTGGGCACATGGCATATTTTAAAGCATGTAAGAATAGCTCTTGAGGTTTTCTCACTGCCTGTGAAAATTATACAAAGCTGTGGGGATTTTCTTGGCCTGAGAGAGCTATGTTACTAGGGTCTTCAAGGGGACTAGATAGTCATTAGTTGGTGTAATGTAGGCATAGGAGCTTCCCCTTCTTCCAGTCCCATTAAAGGAAGCTTCTAAAGGTCATTTGGACAAGGGGTCAGGATGGCTTGCTTTTTTATGTTGGCTAACTCATCTTTCTTATTTGATGAGTAAAACGGTGTTTCCAATGAAGCCATTTAAAAAAAAAATCACAGTTTTATCACCAACAGTGCCCAGATGGGCTAGAAAAACTAAGAATATGTGGTCTCTGGAATATTTGGGGTTTGGTTTGTGGTTCTGGTGTGGTTTTTATTATTATCATTATAATATCCCTTTTCTGGTTATTAGCAATTGCACACAAATCATTGATTTCCCATGGGGGTGTGTGTGTGTGTTGTTAGAGGGACCCTTGAAACAAATATGCATAGTCAAGTCAAACAAATTCCTTCATTGGCCATATCCAAAAAATATGTCTCAGGCTGTACCCTGGGTCTACCACCTCTCTCAGGCAATAGGGAACTTTTTCTATAGTCGGTCCCCTAGGATCAGAGTTGGTTATTTATTGATCAAAGTTCTTAAGTCTTTAAAAGTTGTCAAAAATAATCTTTCTAGTATATTGCCTTATTCATATGCCTACCTCTCACCAGAGTGTTAGATTTGGAATTAGGAAGAACTAAGTTGGAATCTTGCCTCAGGTACTTACTGACTGTATGGCCTTGAGCCAATCACCTGTCCCAGACTTAGTTTTCTCATCTATAAAATAGGAATAATAATGGCACCAGCTTCCCAGGGTTGTTGTGAGGATCAAATGAGATAATAAATGGATAGCACGTTGTGAACCCTAAACCTCTAAATCAGGGGTGGGGAACCTGAGGCCTCGATTCAGTCAAAGGGCCACACTTGAGGACCTAGAGGGCCACATGTGGCCTCAAGACCACAGGTTCCCCACCCCTACTCTAAACAAATCCCGGTTATTATCATCAATTATCATTATCATTGTTATTATTGTTAGCATGGACCCGAGTTCTCATTCCAGGAGGGAACTCTCATTAAGGCAATTCCTGCCATCAATGCATGCAGGTAATTTATTGTCATCGAGGGTTGTCTGGGGCAGTTGAGGGGTTACCTGACTTGCCTACAGTCACACAGCTAGTATCTAATCAGAGCTAGGACTTGAAATGACTCTAAGACTAGCCCTCTATTCACTATGCCAAACTTCTTGGCATATAGTAGTTACTTAATAAATATTTGTTGAACTGAATTGAATTGACATTGTATATAATACTTTAAAGTTCTCTTCATGTTGTTTTCAGCCACTTTTCAGTCATGTCCAACTTTATGACACCTTTGGGTGATTTTCTTGGCAGAGATACTAGAGTGCTTTTCCATTTCCTTCCCAGCTCATTTCATTTTACAGATGAGGAAAGTGAGGCAAACAGGGTTAAGCAACTTACCCAGGGTCACACAGCTAGTGAGTTTCTCCAGCTGGATTTGAACCTGACTCCAGGCCCACCGCTCTGTCCACCATGCTACCTACCTGTTCTCAGTTCTAGAGTTAGGCAATGAAGGCTTTGCCAGGGCCCTGAATTTAAAGGACACAAAAAGCATTTTCAGAAGAGTAGAAACAGAGTGAGGCACCTAGTTAGGAAAAAGAATTTGTTAAAATAGGAAGCTGCCAGATGGGCCATGTCTTCTCATTTTTGGCCACGTCCCAGGCGAGTTCTGCCACCTACGTCCCCTGCAGTAGCTGGGCACAGCTGATTTGAGGGCATGACCGTGAGGCTTGCTGCTTGCCCTTGGCATGCTTTATGCTGCCCCAAACACAGAAATTGCTCATTCAGAGCCAGAATGAGACCTCTTCAACCCTTATTATATTTATTATATTATCATTTGAATTGTCTTGGGAAGATTCTGAAGATCACCTGGCCGGATAAGGTACCAGACACTGAGGTCCTTACTCGAACTAAACTGCCAAGCATTCAGACAGCATAACTCTGATGGGCTGGCCACGTTGCTCAAATGCAAAACATTCAAACAAGCTTGTCAAAAAGACTTTTATGGAGAATTCACACAAGGTAAGTGTTCACATATGGTCAGAAGAAGCAATTCAAAGACACTCTCAAGGTATCTCTTAAGAACTTTGGAATTGATTGTGTGACATGGGAGACACTGGCACAGGATGACTCAGCATGGCATTCCCACATCAGAGAAGGTGCTGTACTCTATGAGCAAAGCAGAGCTGATACAGCTCAAAGGAAATGCAGGATGCACAAATTTAGAGATTCCAACTCAAATGTTCACAAAGACTATTTGTGCCTAATCTAGAGCATTCTGAGCTCATATTGGTCAAACTTGACTCTAGCATAGGGATGTCATTTTGGTCCTTTTCCAGAATGAAGGACAACAACCAACTATTATGCAGACTCTTCCCCCAGCCTTTACAATGCTTTTCGTGACCCAGTCTGCACCTGTCTTTACTGCCTCATGTCCCACTAGTGCCTTTCAAACATTTCTCTAATCCAGTCTGTATCAGTAAGGCAAGATTCATGACCTCGAGGATGACCATGAACATGCCTGAATGGTTCAGAATTGCAAAGTATGAAAAAACTCTCTAGGTAGAAGGCAGAGGAAGTATAACATTCATGTAGACACTAGAGGATCCAATCCCAAGTATGAAAAAAAACTCTAGGTAGAAGGCACAGGAAGTATAACATTCATTTAGACACCAGAGGATCCAATCTCAAGACCAATAACCCCAATTTGATATAGCAGTAATTATATTCCAAAACCAGTAAGTCCACCTTAATGTAGCTACAAGGAAATTATAACACAGTAGTATAGCAAGGAACCAAGTCATCCTGTAACCATCCCCCCACTGGGGCCTTCCCATAAACAATCACTCATGAATCCTAACTGCCTGCTTGCCTGAGTCCTCTCCTGAAGTTCTGAAAGCCCTTGCAGTTCTCAGAGTCCTTGCAGTCCCCTGGATCCCCTGGCTTCTAAGTTCTCCAATCTCTTGATGCTATGGATTCTCAGCTCTTTGATCTCCAAAACTCTCCTGTCTGTACTCTTTGTTCTGCAGTCTCTCTGGACGCTGGCTGCCTCAGTGTCTTCTTGATGTCCACTTCTCAATTCCTCTGCTCTCAGTTCTGTTTCTCTCAAACTCTGGGCTCTCTTTATATATAGTCCTATCCGGCATCTGATTGGCTAGAACTTAGCACACATACAACTGGCTCTGGTCTTAGCACCTCTCCTTAGGACCCTGAAGGTTTCATACCTCTTGTGACCTAAATAGCAAAAGGGTGTGAGCCTGGGATCACCTAGTAAGTAAAGGGTGTAAGCCTGCCTACAATCAAGCCTCTCCTAATCAAGCTTGCCTTAACTGGCTCCACCTGAGGCCTATTTAATGGGCAGGAAAGCTCTTTAATCACATTATCACCACACAGACAAACTGGTTTTCTAGCTGTTCCCTGACTCTGCGCTGTTCTTTCACATTTCAGTATATATACCTGCGCACCTTCCTCTCCACACCTGGAAAACTCTCCTTCCCCATCTCTCTTCAGCTTTTGTCATCCTGTAACTCTAGAACTGTTTGTTGGCATCTGGGGCTTTACTTTTCAAATTTCAGAAACGATGAGCCCAAGAATGTTCCTCTTGAGTGTTTGGAATAGCAACTGCTGATTGACTATCTAATGGATCAGAGAGCTGATCCCTATTGATATTACAGGAGAGGAACAAAATAAAATGGAATCACATGCTTTTAGCATGGGAGGACTCCTTAAAATCCTTTATTGGTCTGTTGTTGAAGTATGCTGTCCTCTACCATAGGCCTCACCATTAAGCACATAGTAGGTGTTCAATAAATGCTTGTTGGCTGATGCAAAACCAGTCTAGAAGGACCACAAGTCAAGACACTTGGGTTCTAGTCCCAACTCTTCCTCTTCTTCACATTTCATTTTCTTCATCAATGAGACGAGTTTGGTGCTGATGATTTCTAATTTTCCAGCTATGATTTCTTATGTGTTTGTGGGAGAAGGAGGGAATTTTCAGTCTTTCTTGGCATGAATTTAGGATTATTGTCACCGAGGTTGTGCAGGGCAGTGAGAAGTTACCTGACTAGCCAGGAAAAGCATATTACAAATTCATCTGGATCATACACAAACACCTAAAAGTAATATATATATATGATCATAGATTTAAATGTAGATGGGACATGTCCTCATTTTACAGAGGAAGAAACTGAAGGTCAAAGAAAGGAAATTACTTTCTCAAGGTCATAAATATAGGAAAATAACCAAGATTTTAAGCCAACACCTCTGTGTACAAATCAGCACTATTTTCACCATGTTGCCCTGATAAAGCCTTAAATCATTTAAAATTAACATGAGGAAGCCTGTTATGGGGGAAGGAGCCCAGAAGCCTTGAGTCATGGCTTTGCTACTAACTCAGTTGGGCAAGTCAGTTCCCCACTCTCATAGTCCTCAGTTTCTTCTTCTGTAAAAATCAATGGCTTAGGCTAGATGAAGTCCAAGGCCCCTCCCTTCTCTCTTTCTGCAAATGAAAATCTGGACAGCAGATAACATAGTGGGTGGTTATTCCCACTACAAATGTATTTTTTGCTTTTGCTTCTTAAACTTAGAATCACAGATTGTTGTGTTGAAGCCGAAAAGGACATTGCAGATAATCCAATGCAACCCCCTCATTTTATAGCTAAAGAAACTGAGACCCAAAAAGGTTGTATGTCAAAAGTCTTATCGTGAGTACAGAATCCCCTTGCTTCATGGATCACTTGGGTTAATCTAGAAATCCAGGGATCATTTACTTGACTGGCAACATTATATGTCAGCTAGGTGGTTCAGTGGATAGAGTACTGGGCCTGGAGTCAGGAAGACCCGAATTCAAATCCAGTCTCTGATGTTTACTAGCTCTGTGACCCTAGGCAAGTCACTGTTTGCTTTGAGCCACTGGGGAAGGAAATGTCAAACCACTCCAGTATCTTTGCCAAGAAAACCCCATAGACAGTATGGTCTACACTCAGGGTCACAAAGACATCAACTGTTACTATTATTATTCTGTTTCTGTGTGATGCTGAGGAAAGTGTCTGTCACACACACACACACACACACACACACACACACACACACACACACACACACACCGAGCTAGTCATCTGAATTACAAGGAACCTGTCATACTTTGAATGATTTCCCCAGGAAATGATCTTGGAGACACAACATAGCAGACTAACACTGGACTGCCTGGAATCAGAAAGAGCTGAGAATTAATCCAGCCTCGGACATTTCCTGGGCAAGTTACCCTGGGCAAGTAATTTCTCTTTTCCCAGCCTCAGCTTCCTCTTCTGCAAAATGAGATTAATAATAGTGCATACCTAATGGATCATTATGAGGATAATGCTTGCAAAGAGCTTTGCAAACTTTAAAAATATAAATATAATATAATATAATTATGGAAATAGAATTAATAAACAATATATTATATATAGTTATATACCATATATGTGATATGATATATAAGTATACATAATATATAATTATATGTGATATATATATAAATATATGATATGTTTGTATATAATAAATAATAAATATATTTATATAAATAAAAATATAAATACGAACTATTATCATCATTCTCCGTACAAGAAAATGGGTAACTTATTGACATCAGAGCCACACTCTGAATTCTCAGCTCTGTGGATTTAGCTCAGGAACTTAGCTGGCACATGTAGATAGGTCACAGGGCCTGGAGTCAGGAAGACCTAAGTTCAAATCTGGCTTCAGACATTGACTAGCTATGTGACCCTGGGCAAATCACTTAACCTTGTTTGCCTCAGTTTCCTCACTTATAAAATGGGAATGGTAATAGCTCCCACTGCCCAGGGAGGTTATGAAGATCTAACTAGATCATATTTGTAAACTTTAAAACATGATATAAATGCAGGTTGTTATTATTATCAATTATACCCTCAGCTACATCTTAGTTTAAGGCCTTGTCAAGTTCTGCTTAAGTCATTATCACGTCATTATAACTTCTTCTGTAACAAAGCTAAAACTGGAAACAGTATTGTGCAGAAGGGAGGCTTTGACATGCTTGGTTATTGCAGCTATATCATATATTATATTCCTCATTTACTTCTGGTCATCCTCGTGTAACATAAAATAAAAAGGGGCTGAATTGAGAGTCAGAGGACTGTCATGCAAGTCCCTGCTCTGTCATTTACGAACTCTGTGACCTTGCACAAATCCCCTCACTTTTCTGGGCCTCAATTTCTTCATCTGTAAAATGGTGGTATAAGATGAAATGACCTCTGAACACCCTCCCAGCTCTAAATCCATGACATAATATATCATAGAATAGAGAGAATACAACAGGATGTGCTGTGATACAATTACTCAGATATTCATTTATTAAGACTTGTATCCCACAATTTGTTATTGCTGTTCAGTCATGTCTGACTCTTCGTGACCCCATTTGGGATTTTCTTGGCAAAGATACTGGAGTGGCTTGCCATTTCTTTCTCCAGTTCATTTGGTAGTTGAGGAAACCAAGGTAAACAGGATTAAGTGACTTGTCCGGCATTACATGTAAGTGTCTGAGGCCAGATTTAATGCTTTCTTGGCAGAGATACCGGAGTAGTTTGCCATTTTCTTCTCCAGCTCGTTTTACAGAGAAGGAAACAGAGGCCAAAATAAGTTGAGTGACTTGCCCAGAGTCACACAGCTAATAAGTATCTGGGGCTAGATTTGAACTCTGGTCCTTTGGTCTCCAAGCCCCGCATTCTATCTATTGTGTCACATAGCTGCCTTAAGGTAGACTGCAAACATCCACGCCAATCCATTTTATTTGACTCTGTTCATGTCCTCTCATAAGCTCTGGATGGAGGCTCCACTGCTCTTGGCTCAGTTTTTTCCTCAATTTTATGAAGATATCGAGAGGGTACCAGTGGAGGTTTTTGGCTTTTCACCTGTCATCCCTTGTACTTGTCATATAGCCAGCCTGTCTTTCCTTCTGTCACACAATCTCATGACATTTGAGCTCTTTTAAGGTAAAAGTAAAAAGAGAATGGAGAGAAGACAAGGATCTTTTTTTAGAAGGCATCTTAGCTCAGTTACTGAGAGCAAAGCATCACTTACCTCAAATGACCAAGTCTTGCCACCTAATCACCCGCCAAGCCTTTGCTTTTCAAATTGCAGAAATGTTGAGCCCAAGAATGTCCTTCTCGAGCATTTGGAGCAGAGGCTCCTGATTGACTGTCTAATGAAGCAGAGAGCCAAGCCCTGTTGATATTACGGGAGATGTGCAGAATGAAATAGAATTACATACTTTACAGGGAAGGACACAGGGCGGGAATAAAGTTCCTTCCCTATTCTTTTTTTCAGACAGCTTCATTTAAATGCAAATGATAACTCTAGCCATGTCAAAATAGAAAGCTCTTTTTTTTGGGGGGGTGCATGGGGAGGGAGCAGGGAATGATAATGACAATGAATTAGATTCATTTCATTTTCATAATAAGCTCCTTTTCACTAGTAGAAGAATAACATTGAAAGTGGTAAGGTCTTTTTATGGATGTAACTGGCTCTTTTGAACCTTAGGTCAGAGCGGTAGCTCTTAACGCCCTGTCCCAGAATCCTTTGCAGCACCATTGTTCCCATCTGAGCTTCCCACTGCTCACAATCCTGTGGCCACCCGCACAGAATGACCAGATCATCTATTTTGGCCTGGATTGTCTGTCTTAACCAGTGACTATTGGATGTCCTACAGGCAAACCCACCACCCCCCGAATTTCCTTTTTGAAGAACTCAAAAGGCCCCAAGAGCTGCCTATCAGCACCTCTAGTCACAAGCCTCATTTGACACTTGGCCACATTATGCAAGAGCAATAGATAGCAAAGAGTTTCTCTTTCGAGCTGGTAAGATTTATGTTTGAAATCTCTTTTCACTAATGACAAAGCAGCATTATTCTCCTCTCGCCTATGTGTTTGTGTGTTGTAAGCGTCTGGGAAAGCTGGCATTAGGATGATGCCATGATTCAATAGCCTATGAGCTCCTTAAAGGCAAGAATTACTTTTATTGTGGTCTTTGTAACCCTTTCCTGGCACATAGAAGGTTGTTAATAAATCTGTCGACTTGAAGATAGACAATGTCCCACAAGTTGGTTTGGATTATATTATCATAGATTAGAATTGGAAGGGGCCTTAGAAGTCATCATTTGCAGACAAGGAAACTGAGGCACAGATTGCCCAGATTCACACAGTTATTAAGTGTTTAAGTCAGCATTTGAGCCCAAGTCTTGCTGTCTCCAGTTCAGTGCCCTAAACATTATGCCAATGCTGCCCTTACTCCAGATAGTAGAGATAGTGTGAACCTTCAGATTGTGTTTTTCTGAGAAGTCACATAAAGACTTCCATATTATCTAAGCCTAATGATAATCTCTGTGTGTATTTTGGCTAGCTTTGAGAGTTGAGGCAGGTAACAGTATAGGCTGCCAGCTCAGAGAGAGCCATATTCCCTGGAATCCTGATACATACCCTCAGAGGAAAGAAGAGCATTCCTTCTGCCTTTAGATTCAGGCAACTTACATTGCCTGGTAGAGAAGAGGTGAATTCATCAGTATGTCCCAGAAACCAACAAGAAGTTCATTATACAGCCTCCTTCTGAAGACCTCCAGTGAACATTGCCCCTGCTCAGCCCAGTCCACCTCTGGACAGCTTGATCGTTAGCTTATAGAAAGTACAGCCCACTCTAGCTCATAACTCCCACACTCAAGAGATCCACCAGCCCCAGATTCCCCGACAACAGGAATTAGAGGAATGTACCTCCACTCCTGGCCTCAGTTATTTTCTTTATTTCTTTTTCTTTTTCCTTCCTTTTCCCCTTCTTTTCTTCCTTTTTTCCTTCCTTTCTTTCCTCCATTCGTTCCTTTCTTTCCTCCATTCCTTCCTTTCTTTCCTCCCTTCCTCCTTTCCATCCTTCCTTCCTTTCTTCTTTCTTTCTTCCTTCCTTTCTTTCTTTGTTTCTCTTTCTTTCTTTCTTTCCTTCTTTCTTTCTTCTTTCTTTCTTTCTTCCTTCCTTCCTTCCTCTCTTTCTCCCTTCCTTCCTTTCTTTCATTTTTTATTCTTTTTCTTTCTCTCTCTCTTTCTTTTTGTTAAAGTTATTTTACTTATTCTCCCTAGACAATAAATCCCTTTCTGTGCATATTTGCAGATTCAGAAACCTATGATCCTATGGAAGATGATGAGAAGAATTTCATTCTAGGTTGGGCCTCCTCTCACCTAGCTTGCTTTTCCCCAGGGAAATGTGAATGAGTAGGAAAAGAAATGTGACATTGTCCACTTCTAGTCTGTCTTGACAGGCTTTCAAGGAAGCCAGTAATGATCCAAAGAAGCTAGTGCTTCTGACAGAGGCAGCCTAGGGGATTCTCGGGCTTGAATTTCATCACGGTAGCTAAATTGTCACATCAAGGTATTTGGTACAAAGACATGAGTCAGTTGTAGGGTGGGAAAGAGAAATTCCAGGGCTCACCTGACCATCCCCTATCCTGAAGGCAAGACCACTTTATGAATAGACCAGTTATTTTTATAGAGAGGGCCATAGAAGGGAATTCTCCAACTTCCTCCAATGACTCTCCAATGTTTCACAGCCCCTTTTAGGTCAGTGAATGCTGCCTCCCATCTAAACAAAGTGCTTCTGCTTCATTTCCTCTGGTGGCAAATGAAAATATTCAGTCACTCTCCCTGTGCAGTTGGCTTCATGGTGCTCATTAAAGAATCACAGCATTCAAGAGTTGAGGATATCCTACCAAGGGTGACATGGGAAATAGAGCATAGGATTTGGAGTTAGGGAGACCTGAATTTGGATCCTGACTCAGAAACTTACAGTGATTTTATCTGTAAAATGAAGGAGTTGAATTTGGTGACCTGCAATTTCCCTTCTAACTCCAAATCTATAATCCTATTATCTAGTCCAACCCATACACAAAAGGAATTCCCATTCTAAAGGAATACTCAGTGCTTCGCCCAGTGCCTGGCAGATTAATAACTGTTGATTGACTTAACGTGACTAGAACATGCCTAAGAAGTTAATGAGCACTAAAGGAGATGGGAAGGAGTTACAAGGGGCAGCTAGATGGTACAGTAGATAGAGCATAGGCCTAAAGTCAGAAGGATGCATCTTCCTGAGTTCAAATCTGGATTTAGGCACTATGTGTGACCCTGGGCAAGTCATTTAACAATGTTTGCCTCATTTTCCTCATCTGCAAAATGAGCTAGAGAACAAAATGGCAAATCACTCCCATATCTTTGCTAAGAAAACCCCAAATGGGGTCACAAACAGTCAGACATGACTGAAACGACTGAACGACAACAAAAGAAAATATTTGTAGTTTTTAGTGGTGACTTCATAGAAAGCAGTTTCCAGTAAGTGGTAGGGTCCGTTATTTAGGTGAAATTCTGTTGAAACATCATAAATCCTTAGGGCACTCCAATGGAGACCTTCCAAGATGATATTCCATGAGCATCTCAAGCTCATCACGTACAAAACGGAACTCATCTACAAGCATCCTGAAAAACCCACTTCTCCATTTCTGCTAAAGACACCACCATCCATCTAGTCCCCAACATTCTCAGAATTGTCTCTTATTCCTCCTTGTTACTCATCCCTCCCACTCTTATTCAATCATTTACTAAGTCTAGTTTCTACCTCAACAACATCTCTCAAATATAGCCACTTCTCTCTCCTTTTATGGCCTCCACCTGTTTGGGGGTAGATCATAACTTGGGTAGATGGCTTGGTGGATAGAGCACTGGGCCTTGAGTCAGGAAGACCTGAGTTCAAATCTGGCCTCAGACACTTGCTAGCTGTGTGACTCTGGGCAAGTCGCTTAACTTCGGTTTGCCTTTATCTGCTGGAGAAGGAAATGGCAAACCATTCTAGTATCTTTGCCAAGAAAACCCCAACTATAGTACAGTCAACGGGGTCACAAAGAGTTGGACTCAACTGACACAACTAATCAACAAATCAGTTGGATGGTCACAACAGACTCCCAATTCAACTAACAACTACCAACTCTCTTCCCTCTCCAAATCATCCTCCACAGAACTACCAAAATAAAGCACAAATCTGACCATGTAACTTCCCTGCTTGAGAATCTTCAATGGTTTCCTACTGCCTACAGAATAAAGTACAAGCTCTTCTTCTTTTAAAGGGTATTTAAAACCCTTCACTGTTTGACTTCAGTCTACTTTTCTAGGTGTATTTACCCACTCCCTGCACTCCAACCAAGTTTGTTTACTGTTCTTCTAACTCAACACTCCATCTCTTACCTCCAGGCCTTCACATATCCTCTAGGACTGGAATGGACTAACTCTTCATTATCATATCTCATGCTCCTTAGCTTCCTTCAGGGTCCAATTCAAGTCCTACCTCTTACAGGAAGCCTTTCCCAATTCCTTTAGTTATCAGGGTTCTCTCCTTCTTCCTCAAAATTTCATGTATATTTTATCTATATTCATGTTGCATCCCTGCAATAGAATGTAGTATTTTGAGCAAGAATTCTTTCCCCATTTTGTTCCTGAATCCCTATTACCTGGCACAGTGCCTTGGATATGGTAGTACTATTTTTTGAATTGTATCCTGCAACTACTTCAAATCCACATTACCATCTTGTCATCTAGCGAGCATGACATGCTAGCTAAAGCACTGGACCTAGGGCAAACCCTGCCTCAGAGAGCTACTACCTATGTGACCCTGGGAAAACTTAAACTTTCTGTGGCTCCGATTTCCCGTCTGCAAAAAAGAAAGATAATGCACCCAATGGCTTCTAAGGTCTCTCCTGAGTATAAATCTATGAGTCCTACAGACCACTAGGCAGTGCAGTAGATAGAGCACTGGAATTGGAGTCAGAAAGAGCTGGGTTCAAATCTGACCTCAGATATTTACTAGCTGGGAGACAGTGGGCAAATCATCTAATTTATGGGTGATTTAATCTGCTGGAAAAGGCAATGAAAATACATGGCAGACCACTCCAGCATCTTTGCCAGGAAAACCCCATGGAGAGTATTGGTGTGCTATGCTCCACAGGGTCATAAGGAGTCAGATACAACTGAATGACTGAACAAAAACAAGTCCTACATTTCTGTAAGTGGTCCCTTTTCAGCTCTAAATCAAGATGCTAGGACTCTCTGATAATAACAGCAGCTCATGTTTGTATAAAACTTTATGGTTTATTAAGTATTCCCATCCCAGTGGTCCTGTGAAGTAGGTCAGAGAAAAAGTAATGTCTGTTCAGTGAGGGCATATGTCTCTATTGCACAAACCATGCTGGGCAGAGAAAACAAATACATCATTGTATGCTGCTGATAATGCAATTCACCTGTAAGGGGACAAATAACCTGCCAGCTCTCTGAAGGTCTTCAGCAAGCCCTTCAAGTCCATAAGCATTTATTAAGTACCTACTATGCATCTCAATACAAAGAAAAGTAAAACCAGTCACTGTCCACAAGGAGCTCACAGTCTAATGGGGAATGTGCATAAATGAATCCTCAGCCTCTGATAGTTTAGAAGAAAAAAGATTACCTTCTTCCCTTCAATCCAATTCAACAAATGTTTATTAGGTGCCTACTATGTGTCGGAGGTAGCATGGTGAAGAGTATAGTGAGCCTGCCTTGGATTCAGAAAGACCTAGATTTATGTTCTATTTATGCCACATACTGACTGTATGACCCTGGGTCAGTAGCTTAACCAAGCTCTCTGGGCCCCAGGCAATTCTGTTGTAAGTTGTAGAGGTATGAACTGGCATTGATAGGGGGAGTTTCCTCTTTGAGAGTCCTCTATTCCTATAAAATCACAGATCCAGTCCCATCCCCTATGGTTTGCCAAGTGCTGGGGATCCAAGGGTAAAACTGAAATAATTTTTGCTCCCAAGGAACTTATATTCTGTTGAGGAATGCAATATATACACATATACAGAAATACAGACCATCTACAAAGGAATTTCAGAAGACAGAGAGCACTTATTTTAAGGCATCTTCATTCCTTTCATTTTCTTCCTTTATGCTCTCATTCAGTCCCACAGTGAAAGCTAACAACCAGCTCTTCACAAATGATGCCTGAATCTCATCTTCATGAGATGCCTGGAAAGCTCCAGACCCATATTTCCATGTGATTGGCTCATCATGGCCCCTTCCTTCTTGCTGTGTCTTTGGTCATGCCTATAATTCCCTCCAACTCTCTTCAAGGTCACAATTAGCAGCACACTGGGCAGTCTGAAGCTGCCCCTTGGGAAATTCTGATGGTGGGGGGGTACCCTACCTCTTCCAGTTCTGTTTAGGAATCTGCATACTTTGGAACCATCTTCAATTACTTTATCACCCTAAAAGTTTCCTCAAGTCCTATGGCCTCCTCACCTTGGATCATCCCTCTACCCCTATATCCCCTTCTCCCAGATTCCTCTTGGAAGCTCAGTTTGGGGAAGACTGAAGATAATAGTCCTTCTTTCCTACTCTGCTTTTCACTCTTTTGACTTAACCACCTCTGCCATTCCTCAGGTCTTCAGCTACCCCTTCATTGTGTTGAGTTTCCCCAATAGAATGTTAGTTCTTGATGAGTAGATATTGCTTTCTTTCTGCTTCTGTTTGTATCCACTGTTCTTAACCCAGCCACTGGCACATTGTTAATGCTTAATAAATGTCTTTGGCGGATTCACTCCTCCTTCTGACCACCATTTCAGTCCAAGGCAAAGTCATTCTCCCCATTTGCCATGTTTGTAAATGTTACTTTTGTCACTTTTTCTCCCTCATCTCTCTTCTGTATACAATCTTAGCAAGTCCCAAAGAAGGAACTAGGAGTGATTATTCTTGAGAAGTCAAGATTTAGAAAAGACGTGATAGTATTTGTCACATGGAGAAGAAATTACATTATTTTCTCCTTGCCCCAGAAAGCAGAACAAAGAACAATGGGGAAAAGTTGAAACAATGCTAATTTAGACTTCGTGTAAGTAAAAATTTCCTAACCATTAGAGCTACCCAGAAACAGAATGGGCAGCCAACCAACTTCCACCCACTGAACAGGAAAACCACCCTAGCTAAAGCTGCAAGACACTCTGAAGGACAGATTTGAGGCAGCATGTGTCAGGAGAGGTAAATCAGTGCTGCCACCTCACCCATCTCTGCCTCAGACCTTGATGGTGATGACCCAGAACTCTGAGCCCAAGAGTCCCAGGAAGGGAAGCACCCCTCATCCACCAACTCCAGACTATTGGCCCAGCATCTAGCCTACCCCCTGAAATTATCATCCAGGAATCAGACCTTATATAATTCTTATCTGTCAGCTTTCTCTATTGGGGCCACTGCTCTTTTCATCTTTAGAAGTCAGATAAACATACATACATGCATACATACATACTATAATATGTATGCATACATGCATACATACTATAATATGTATGCACACATACATAATATAATATGTATGCATACATACATATATGTGTTTTGTGTGTATATATGTGTGAATGCATATATAAGCACATATATACACATATATGTGCATAGCTATAGTTATAGCTTTATATATCTATTATATACACATACATATGCATATGTGTACATATAGGCTAAATGTATACATAGGAACTTATACATACTCACCTATGTGTATGTGTGCTTTTCATCTGATATTTGAGGAATAATTCTTCAATTTGATTTATCTTAGAAAACACAAACCTACATTATTGCTATGCATGCCCCACTCTGTTGGTAATGATATCTGTTTAAATGGCATCTGAAACAATAAGCTAGCTTTATGTTCTCTCGGGGTAAATGCATGTGTCACCGAAACTGTTCCAAGTTGGATTCAAATGGAATATGGCCTTGTAGTGGTCCCCTGCCTGCTTCTTAATATCCTTTTTATACTATCCCTTTACAACCTAGAAGAATGACCATAGTTAAGAGGAATTCAACAAGATGCCCATCTCTCCCATCTCTGCATGTTTGTCTATCTCATAAGGCACAGGCATTTTTGGTTTTTTTGTCTTGTATGTTGTTACACTGTTCATTTTAAATTAGAACATTAAATACTATAGTTCCCCTTTATGAAGCCAGCAGGGTTTTCTTTGCTGTGAAAATGAGTGACTCGATTATCCTTCTCCTAATGGAGAAAGTGTAATTAACATTGTCTTGAGGCTAATTTCCATTTATGTTGCCATTCTTCATCAGCTGAACATCATTCCCTGGAAAAAGTCAATGTGTCACTTTTATTGGCCTAGACTGCACTTTAACACCAAGAAAATTAATTCAAGCTACATTAACGTACTTAACTTCAAATACAATGAAATTACCTGATGACAGAAGTTATCTCCACTCTGTCTTTTATGAAGTCATGTCATCTGCTGGGCAGCTTAAAAAATGGGATCGCTGTTAAACGCCTCTGCTATTACCAGTTTCTAAGCTGTGGGAGAGAGGAGCCACTGGACAGAAGGATAAGCAGGGTACTTAGAAAGAATGCCAATGTTTACCCATGGACTGCAAAGGCAAAGATCCCTTTGGGAGTTGACTGGAGTACAGTTGGGTGGATTACCTTTCAAAGATTAGCTCAGATTGAGTGTGTGCCCTTCTATCCAGAATATATCCTTGGTGTACCCTACAAATGATAAAATCATCAAATCAGAGAAATCAGACAGGAATATGCTGAGATTGTGTACTTCTATGTTTTAGCTACATCCTGCCAACTCCACGGGAGAAGTTTGAAAGCTATGTCCTATTTCAAAATGATTCTCATTGCCACCGTCCAAGATGGTCACAGAATCACACAGGTCTAACTTGAACTTGAAGTGGAATTCCATTAGCATCATCTTGGATAAGTGGTCCAGTCTCAGCTAGAAAAGCTCCAAATGAGGAGAACCCAACCTATCCTAAGTCAGCTCATCCCACTTTGGGATAGCTCTTATTTTCAGGGAATTGTTTTCCTGTAAGAAAGCCAACAATCTGCCTCGATGCAACTTCTAAGTATCACGGAGTGATAACTAGACTACTGGACTTGGAAACATAAAGATTTGAGTTCAGTCCTTCCTCAGACACTTACTAGATGCGTAACCCTGGATGAGTTACTTATCCACTCTCAGCCTCAGTGTCCTCATCTGTAAAATGGATATAATAATACCATTGACTTCATAGATTCATTGTGACAACCCAGTGGGATAATTTATAAAGTGCATTGCAAACCTCAAAGTGCCATGTAAATGACAATTATTATTATATTTGTTGGCACTACCATAACTACTGCTACTATATAGCTGGGTTTATACTTTAATATTAGGAGTAGTGCCACCTGCTTGGGTCAAGCAGAGTAAATCTAATCCTCTTCCACCTGACAGCCCTTCATGTAACTGACCATAGCTGTCCCCTGATTTTCCTTTTCCTTCAGTTGACCCTCATGTGACTTAAAGTTGAGGCCCCTCACCATCTTAGTCCTCTGGTTATTCTCCAATACAACCTAAACCCGTAGTGTTTGAAAGTCAGTCATAACCCTGAAAGAGTACAAGCCTCCCTCCTTTCCCCACAATTAAAATTGCACTTTAATGACTTTTGTGATAACACTTACTTCTCATGTAGAAAGCTAATTCAATAGGCATTGATTTTGCACCCATTATAGGAGACGCAGCATGGTTCACTGACTAGAAAGTCAGCCTCTAAGTGAAGATGGCCTGGGTTTAAGAACCTGGCTCTGTTATTATGGCAAATCACTTAAACTCTGTCCTAGGCAACTGCCTCAGACTAGAAGTTCCTGAGAATGAGTTGGCTTGCATTGATAAAAGAAGATTCTTCACTTGGATTCCTGTATTAATGAGGCCATAGGTCAAAATTCTCATCCTAAATCTCTATGTTCTAGATGGTAGGGATATATAGACTTGCCCTCAAGAAGCTTACATTTTATGAAAGATAACTTAAAGACAGATAAGTAAATATTTACATATTTACAAAAATATTTACAAATTACAAAATAATTTCATTGGGGGTTTGGAGTGAGCACCACCAACAGCAAAGGTCTTTTGTAGAAGGTAGTATTTGAGTATAGCCTTGAATGGAGCTCAGGATCTTCATACTCAGAGGAGAAAGGGCACACTCTAGGCCTGGAGGATAGCCTTACAAAGGTATAGAGGCAGGACATTTAGTAGCATTATATGGAAAACTTGAGGGGGACTGCTTGCCTGGAATATAGAGTATGGGAAAGAGAATTACAGGAAATTAGGAAAGATAGGTTGAAGCCAGACTGTGAAGGGCTTTAAAACAACAAATCCACATTTTTATATTTTATCCTGGAGGCAATAGGGAGTCCTTGATGCTTCTTGAGCCAATGTTGGTCCATGTTTAAGAAATGTCAATTTGGCAGCTTTGAGAAGGATGAGAGATTAAATAAAGAATATGGACTAGTCCTGTTGTTAGGTTAAAGAGTATTAAGAACTGAATTGGTTTCTGCTGCCTGGGCAATTATTCTGTGTCTCCAAGCCAATGGCTATGTGTTTCTTTTACCCTGCTGGACAATTCAAATCACTCTGCTGCAAGAGGCACATGTGGTAAATTTCTATGAAGAATTAATCCTCTTAGAAAGCACTGTTCTCCCAGCCCCTCCTAAAATCAAAGCCCACGAGGTGAATCATCCAGAGTGGGAGAGAGTGCCTTATTCTGCAGACTACAGTAACTCCTCCAGTTCAGTCGAAAGCACTTTAACAAACATTCTTCAAGTACAGTGTCAATAGAACCCAATGGTTGCCTATGGCATCAGCTGGCATTCTGGGTATTGGCTTCAGTCTTCGTAGAGCCTAACGGGTGGCAGAAAGTGAGTGAAGGAAATAGGCATCTTATTCACCTCTGAGAATTTCCTTGTGTCCTATTCTTTCCTTAGAGGTAGGCTGCTTTGAAGAAGCACATCTTGGCCTTGTATTGTTTAAGATTTTTATCAATGATTTGTATCATAGAATATACAGTACCTTTATCAGATTTGCAAATGATACAAAGCTAGGAATAACAGTGAACATAATGATGGTGAAGCATCCCAAAATAGTGTGACAGAAGAGAATGCTGGGCTAAATCTACAGAGTGAAAATTAATAGGGATAGTTGTGAAATCTTACTTTTGGGTTCAAAAATTAATTTCACAAGCATAATATTGAGAAGGCGAGGTTAGTCAGAAAGATATTTGGGAGAAAAAAAAAGACATGGGAGTTTTAAGGAACTGAAGCTCAATATAAGTTAGCTAAGAAAGGTAATAGAATCTTAGGCTCCATTAAGGAAGACAGTTTCTAGGAGTAATGAGGTGATGTACCTGGCCTAGTCAGAACACATCTGGAATATTGTGTTCACTTCTAGGGTCATTTTAGGAAGGACATTGGTAAATTCAAGGGTTCTTATTACTGTAGAGGACAACACCATCCTCAAGAGCCCTCAGGCCCACAAGCTAGGAATCATCTTCTATTCTTCACTGTCTCTCACCCCACAGTCCATGCCCATATCCAAGCTATTACTAGACCTATTGATTTCACCTTTGTAGCATCTCTCAAATACACCTCCTCCTTTCCTCTGACACTGCTATCTCTCATCTCCTCACGTCTGGACTATTGCAATCGTTTGCCGTTGGGTCTGTCTGTCCCATCCCCTGTTAAGCTACTAAAGTGATTTTCTTAAAGCCCAAAACACCCCCCTACTCAATAAACTTCAGGGGCTCACTATCGCCTCTCATATAAAATCAAAATGCCCCCTCCGACCTTTCCAGACTTATTACACCTTACTCCCTAACATGTACTCTTTGATCCAGTGATCCTGGCCCCTTAGCTATTCTATGAACAAGACACTCCATCTCTGTTCTGGCCATTTTCTCTGGTTATCTCTCATGCCAAGCTAGGTAGCACAGTGGATAGGGGAGTGGGCTTGGAACCAGAAAAGTTCATCTTCATGAGTTCAAATCTAGTCTCAGATACTTACTAGCTGTGTGACCCTGAACAAGTCACTAACCCTGTTTGTCTCAGTTCCTCATCTGTAAAATAAGCTAGAGAAGGAAATGGCAAAGCGCTCCAGTATCTGCCAAGAAAACCCCAAATGGGATCACAGAGAGTCAGACACAATGGAAAAAGAACTTAACAACAACAAAATCTCCCGTGCCTGAAATGCTCCTCCTCCTTCACTCGGACTAATCTAGCTTCCTGTGAGTCCCAACTAAAATCCCACTTTCTACAAGAAGACTTCCTTAGGTCCTCTTAATTCTAGTGCCATCCCTCAGTTAATTATTTATTTATCCTATATTTAGCTTGCTTTGTACATATTTGTTTGCAAGTTGTCTCCCCTATTAGACTGTAAGCTCCTTGAGGGCAGGGACTGTCTTTTGCTTCTTTTTGTATCTGAAGTCCTTAGTACAGTGCCTGGCACATAGTAGGAGCTTAATACATGTTTATTGAATTGAATCGAAGGACAACAAGAAGAGCGAATGTTCTTGAATCTATGAGGATGAATTGAAAAACCTGGGAATGTTTTGCCTGAAAAATGGGAGAGGTAGGAGGGATAAGATGGCCATCTTCAAGTATTTGAAAGGCTGTTATTTGGAGAAAGGATTCACCTTGTTCTTATTGGTTCCATGAGGCAAAATTAGGTAAGGACAATGGGTGGAAATTACAATGAGCTCAATGGAAGGAAAAATCGCTCTAACCATTAGGATGGTCAAAAGTGTAATGGGCTTCCTTCAGAGTTAGTGAACTACAGTTTGCTGGAAATATTAAAGCAAAGGCTCAAGGGTCTGCTTGTTGAGTCTTTTGTGTTTAGGATCATCATCACAGAGTTTTGTCAATTCCCCTCCTTTTATAAGGGAGGAAATGGAAGCCAAGGTAGGGGAGGTGACTTGCCCAAGGTCCTACCGGGGATAGGACCTAGATTTGAACCTAGATCCTGCAACTTCAACTCTTCACACCTCATTGTGCTCTACTCTGGAAATGCTTTTTTACAGTATGAGTTGGACAAAATGTCTCTTTACTTGTTAAGAATCCTTCAGTTCACCAGCCTTTGTTAAACCCTCACTAACTATGCTAAGCACTGAGGACAAAAGAAAGGCAAAAACATAGTCTGTACCCTCAGGGAACTTAGATTCTAGTGGGGAAGACTAACATGAAAATAGCCAGGTACCTAGAAGATCCTTACTGAGTAGATAGAAGGTAATTTCAGACGGAAAGGCCACTTACAACTCTATAATGCATTCATTCTATGATGCTTCTCAGATAACTTGGCTGGTGAGTTCTTCAATGTTAACATCCCTTTGATTTGGGGCCTAGGTCTGTGACCCCAACACCCCTTTCAAATAAGCTTTTCTCCTGATTTCCAAAGGATGCCTTCACTTTAGAAATTTCTTCTTTTAAAATACATCCTTGCTTTTTTGGTAACCACCCAGCAGCTGTGTGGATTTCAGGAACTCTGAGATAGGTTACCTTTTATCTGTACAGAGGGGTCATTATTTGACCCAGCTAATGATTGGCTAACAATGGACAAAGTATATTCTCTGGATCTCCCTTCTTAAACAGAGAGCTGCGGGGGTCACCAGAAGCTAATCACTGTGGCAGAGACTTGTCAGGGACTTAATCTTGAAAAGGATGCAGGCCAGTATCTAGGAAGACCAAGAAAAGTTTTGTTATATCGGGCCAGGATGTTGAGTCTTATTGGGCAATTTTGTGATCTCTTAAGTTGATTAATCATACAATTTCAGAACCAGATAGGACCTCAATGAGACAATGAGACCAAATGATACCTGAAAAATTATCCCTTCTATCTTATACCCATCAAATAGTAATCCAACTTTTGATTGAAGACATCCAATAAGGAGGTTTTTCCTCTGACACTACTACCTACCAAGGCCAACCATTCTACTTCTGAAAGGCTTTGATTGTTGATATTTCTACTACCAAGCCTGTTATTTCAATCCATTTTTCCTAGTTTGTCCACTGAAGCCAAATAGAATGTGTCTGATCTCTCTGCCACTGGACAGCCCCTAAAATGTCCACACTCTCTTGTGTTTTCCAGGTCATGTTTTCCTAGTTCCTCCAAACAGTCCTCAGATGGCTTGGGCTAAAGGCTTTCCACCATCTTGGTTGCCCTCCTCTGGAACTCTCTGGCTCAGGGGTTCTTAACTACTTTGTGTCATGGACCTCTTTGGCAATCTGATAAGTACTAGAGGTGGGGGATGTATAACTATGTGAAGACTTTCCTCAGATGGAATAGGCAGATGAGAACAACTTGTTCCAATGGCCATGAAGGCAGCTAAAAAAAGGTATTGTACACAAGCCAAAAGATGCATTCTGCATCTGTTGGACAACATAAGTTCTCCCCGAATAGAATCGAAGCATCCTAAGAGTACAACTTTCATTTTTTGTTTTTGTATGCCCAGCACTTAATTAACAAATATATGTTGATTCCCTATGTAAAAAGATTCGTTATCAGAAAGTAGACCAACAGATGATGACTTGGTTTTGGCCATAATAATTCATAAATCCACTTGCTTTGCTATCAATCAGTAAATAAGCATTTATTTAGCATTTGCTATAAACTTAAGGTTCTCACTTGTTCGTTAGATAGGAACAAAGCCTGGAGGTTCCCTTAGGTATGACAGGAAGTCTGTCTGGATTGGCATAAAGACCTGATCATGCCTTGTGAGTCTTCTAAAAAGATAGACAACCAATTTAGAAAGATTCAAGGGCTTAGCCAAAAAGAGAACATTGTAGTCCCACTAAATCATTGAGAAAGAATCAATTGTGGAGGAACAGAAATTTGAGCCTCAGCCTCGGTCTTGGTCTTTCTCCCTACTCTTCTTTGGAGGAAAACCTCATGAACTTCAGAAGTTTAGAGAATTTTGGATTTCCCATCTTCTCATTAGCTTCCTAGTTCTATCCCTACAAAAACTGACAGCCATGCCTGCTTCAGCAGCCTAAGACTGGCTGATATCAAGCTGCAGCTCTAAAGGGAGCCTAGAAGAAAACTTACACATTACCTAAGTTAAGGACTCCAACACTTGTATCTCCCCACTGTCCAGTGCTAAAAGAAGACTTTAAAATGGACCCCAGGGTGACAGAAGGACTTCTAAAGGCCATGACTCACTTCTTAAAGAGGCCTATTCACTAAATGGGGATTACCTCACTCAAAGTGAGGACCTGAAAAGGCCTTAGCCCTAAGGACCAGGGTCTCCCATCACATCCTGGGCCATTTCCTAATGGATGATGAATATCTGGCCACTGGACCCAGATGGCTCTGGAGAAGAAAGGGAGGCTGATGACCTTACACAGTCCTCCCTCACTCAAATCAAAGTCAACTGCAAGTCATGTCATTTCCCTGATGTCTTGGTCCTCTTCAAAAATGAAGGACAAACACAACAACAAACCCCTTGCCACATGTGCTCTCTGACCTTGAGTCCACTTTCCCTTGGACTCAGTATGTACTCGTGGGAGAGTATCACAGATTTTTGGAAGAATGTTTTATACCAATAATTCCTAGTATACCACTTTACTAAATACTCCTTACCAAAAAGTAATTAAGTCTGACTAACTAAATTATATATTAACTGATAACCATGGTGAGAATCATAGTCATGGGGGCTCATAATATATAATATTAGACAAACGATATGCTAAATCTCCAAGGATACCTGCTAGATCCTAAAGGGAGAAGTAGTCGCCATATTCTGGAGATGTGACTCATTAGTGAGAGTGGGAGTTAGGATAGTTACCATGGAGCATATGCTACAGCTTACTATCAATCATTAAGCATTTATTAAGTGTGTACTCTCCTCTAGGCACTAGGAGTTGGCACTGGGTTTTACAGTGACAAAAATGAAACAGTTTCTGCTCTCAAGGAATTTGCATTCTAATGAGAGAGAAATTGGCAATCAACCAATCATTCATTCGATCATCAACCAGCCTTTCCAAAGAATGAAACAAGCCCTGCCCTGATGGAGCTAATAGTCGTATAATGTTGTTATTCTGTCATTTCAGTCCCACTCTTCATGGCCCCATTTGGGGTTTTCTTGGCACTCTACCCACTGTGTCACCTAGCTGCCATGGTTGTGTACTAGTAGTCTACAAATAAAATATGGCACAATGGATGGAGCTCAAGGTTCAGAGTCAGGAAGACTCGTCTTCCTGAGTTCAAATCTGTCCTCAGACACTCACTAGCTGTATGACTCTGAGCAAGTTACTTAATTCTGCTTGCCTCAGTTTCCTCATCTGTAAAGTGAAGATACCTTTCTCACAGGGTTGTTTTGAGGATAAAGCAAGATGATATTTATAAAGTCAGCAATGAAGGAGGGTAGGGAGAAGGATTAGAAGGAGGAGGAGGAGAAGAAAAAGAGGAGGAAGAGGAGAAAAGAAAGAGAAGGAAAAGAAGGATGAAAAGCTTCAAGCAGAGCCCTTCCTAGAGGCAAGGGTGAACAGATAACGCTTTTGAAACCCCCAAAACAGTCTGTGCAAAGGAACAGGCAGACAGGGGACAGAACAATTTATATAGGGGAATAGCAAACAGGTCAATTCGGCCAGAGTGCAGCATGTTCAAAGGGGAGTGCAGGATGATACTAGAAAAGATAGCTGAGAGAGAGAGAGAGAGAGAGAGAGTGAGAGAGAGAGAGAGAGAGAGAGAGAGAGAGAGAGAGAGAGAGAGATTGCAAAGTGCTTTAAACACCAAACACAGAAGCCTATATTTGATCCTGGAGGCAACTGAGAGACACAGGAGCTTCCTGATGGGGGAAGTGATATAGGCAATCCTGTGCTTCTGGAATATGGTTTTGGCAGCTTCAAGAGGGAGGGAATGGATCCAACTCTTTCCTCCCATCACCCTTTGTATTTCTCCAGTTCCAAAGGCTGTAGGATCTGAGGAGGGGGAAGCTACATCCACTCTGTGGGTTGCAATCAGAGAGGTCTTCTGACTCTTCCCTATCGACTCTCATTCAACTAAATTGTAATGGATTTGATTGTGTATAATGAGGCATGATCTATCCTGAGCCTTTTGCATAATTTGAGAACAATAAATCATTTTGGCCTTGTCAGGCTAATTCTCAGCGCTCTGCATTAGGTAAACAAATTGGGTGCCATTATGTTATAGTTTTCAGGAAACCAGGAGGCAGGAATTGTGTTATTGTATTTTCAAACAATAAGTGGTTGGTAATTATTTTAAACTATTTGTGTAAATGGGTTGTAATTCACTTGTATCTCCCCCTTGTTGAGTACTGAAAGAAAACTTGAAAAATGGCTTCAGTGGTAAGCTCGGCTATGTGCCTGGCACTGATAAATGTGTCCGGCTCCACCGAGACTTTATCTGGAAAACAGATTCTGATAGCTTTGCTAGGATTTAGGTCAGTGGATAATTCATTGCAAACAATACATCTTAATACTATTGATAAAAGACAGAAAACATGGAGGCAGCATCTTCTACAAACCTCTGGCCTATGAGTACGTCTTCTTTGGCAAATATATAGGAAGTGCCGGTGAGAGAGAGCTGGGAAAAATTAACACATCTCCCAGAGATTGGAAGGAAACTTCCTCCAAATACACAGGGCCCAAGAATGCCCTGTAAGGACTATGATAAATGAAGTTACCGTTATGTGAAATGGCACCTGGGATGATGAGCATTTATCTGAATCAGCAGTGAGATGAGGTAGCCAAAAGACCTAATGCAAGAACATGACTGATATGGAAATATGTTTTGCACAATTTCACATGTATAATTTATATCATATTGCCTGCCTTCTCCATAGGTGATGGAGGGGCAGGAAAGAGGGAGAAAATTTGGAACTCAAAAAAAAAATATTTAAAGACTCTTAAAAATAAATAAATAAGAATTTAAAAACAACAAATGCAAGCCTCAGGGGCATTAACAAGTATGTAGGTGAGTGCTAATAGTTGTACTCTGCCCTTCTCATAACACATTAGATTTAGATTTGAAAGGAACCTTGCAGCATGTTATAATGCCTGCCTTTCTGAAGATACACCCCCCCTCCCCAAAGCTTATCTTTCTAACTTCCCACTGTTCCCCTTAACACAGTTTCCAGCCAATCTACCTAGACTGGAAGTCCTTTGGTCTCTCTTCCTTTACCCTCTCATTTCATGGAGGAAGAAGCTGAAGCCCACAGAAGGAGAAATAGCTTGTCTGAGAATCCACAGCAGAGCTGGGATTAGAACCCAGAGAGCCTCTAATTCCAAACTCGGAGCTCATTTCACTAAGCCACACTACTGCTTCAGGTTTGGAGAACATAATTTGAGAGAGACGTTTACAAGCTGGCACCAGTCCTGGGATGGGTAACAGTGATAAGAAAGTGTATTAACACAGTGTCAGAGAACAAAAGGTTGATGAAAGGGGTACATGGGAGCCCAGAAAAATAAGACTTAGCAGGACACAGAAGAACAGAATCCTACATTTAGAGAGGCAAGACTTTAGAGATCCTCTAATCTAACCGTATTATTTTGTTGTTGTTTGTCCTTCGTTCTTGAAGAGGACCATGACATCAAAGGAGTGATACCATCACATGCAAGTGAATTGGTTTTAAGTGAGGAAGGTGAGGAAACACAGGTGAAGTGACTGGCCCAGGGTCTCACAAACAATTAATTTAAAAAGCTAGGATTTGAACCATGATCATCTGACTCCCAATGTAGTGATTTTCTATCCTAAAGTAGCTGTCTTTAAATAACTAGAAGATTGCCACATGGAATAAGGATTGCATTTCTTTTTTTTCAGCCCCAGAGAGGAAGACCAGGACCAAGGTGGGTCAGAAATATGAAAGCTATAGAAAGGCAGATTTTGGCTCAGGATAAAGAAAAAGTTCTCAACATTTAGAGCTATTCCCGGGATGAGTTAGTGAGCTTCATAACATTAGACATCTTTAAGCGGTGGGTGGATTTTCATTTGTCTTGGATGTTTTATAGGAGACTCCTGCTTCAGGTAGGTGTTGCACCACATGGCCTCCAGAGTTCAATCCAATTCTGAGATTCATGATTTGGGGGCTGGGTTAGGAGAGGAATATGGAAACTTATAACCCCGACTGCTTACAGGACATGTCCGATAAGGTGTCCAGTCAACACCTCCAAGACAGCATATCCCAAATAGACCCCCAAAGTATACCTTTCTTGATGATTTACCTCACTCTATCAATGGGACCACGCTTTAAGGAGTCATTCATTTTCAAAATCTTGGTGTTACCTTTGACAGACTACAAAACTCATTTCGGTCCCTTTTGTCTTTGAATCCCTAATGTCTATTACTGTGCCTGATACATAGTAGAAAGCTAGTAAATGCTTGTTTATTGACTTTTAAAATGTATTTTATTTTTCCCCTCCCTGAGACAAGTGAGCTGATACAGATTATACATGGGATGTGTAATCATGTAAAACATATTTCCATATTGGTCATGTTACGAAAGAAAACACAAACCAAAAAAAAAAAGGAAGTGAAAAATAGGATGATTCAATCTACATTCAGACTCCATTAGTTCTTTTTCTGGAGATGGAGAGTATTTGATATCATGAGTCCTTCGGGATTGTCTTGGATCATTGTGTTGCTGAAAATAACCAAGTCATTCACAGGTGATCGTAGTACAGTATTGCTGTTGCTCTGTACAATGTTCTCCTGGTTCTGCTGACTTCACTTTTCATCAGTTCACATAGGTCTTTCTATGTTTGTTTGTTTTTATGGTTTTTTTTTCTGAAAGTATCCTAATTGTCATTTCTTATTGCACAATAGTATTCCTTCACAATCATATACCACAACTTGTTGGGTCATTCCCCAATTGATGGACATCTCTTCAAATTTCCAATCCTTTGCTACCACAAAAAGGACTGCTATAAGTATTTTTTTTTTTACAAATAAGTCTTTTTCTCCCTTTAAAAAAAATCTCTTTAGAATATAGACCTAGTGGAGGGGGCGGAGCCAAGATGGCCACATGAAAACAGCGTCTTGCCGGAGCTCTCTCACAGGTTCTGTTGCATTCCTATAAAAAAGTGAATCTGAGCAGATTTGAGAGAGTTAGAAATTGCAACCAGTCTGAGTGGGGCAGATTTCCCAGCTCGGAGAATCTGAAAGGCTGAAGGAACGACTCTGTAGGCTAGGAGAGCACTCTGCGTGCGGAGCTGCCCCAGACGGCACCAAAGCAGAAGCGGCTGGCCGGAAAACCCACGTGGGAGACAGGCTGGGAGAAAGCCAGGCGCCTGAAACCAGCGCAGATCCCCAGGCCTCCCAACACAGGACGGCACTCTGTGGAAGCAACGAGAGGCAGCGCAAC
>CM053622.1:35406471-35422173 GCA_028646595.1 Phalanger gymnotis | reverse complement strand
CATCTGTATGTTTTGCTCTTCTTTGTCACCAAAGAAGGATTCCAGAGTCTGAGACTGAATCTGGGTGTGTTTTTGATGCCTGGCCATATTCCCCTCCAACTTAATTAACCTTTGAATTTTTCAACAGGGTGTGGCTGCTTATAGACTAAAGAGTTCTATGTTCCATGCTTGGGTGGATGCGCTGCCTCACCAGCACTCCTCCTTCTTCAGCAGGCTCTTCACTCCTGCTCTGATCAGCCAGTTAATTCCTCCCACCAGGTGGGCCTGGGGCCAGAAGCAACTGCAGCCCTAGTTCTAAAGCTGCCCCACCTCCGCTGCCCCAGGGGCAGTGGCCGAACCCCAAACTCAGTCAAGCAGCTTTTCCCAGTAACCTTCTCTGATGTCTTTGCTCTTTGTGGGTTGAGAGGTCTGGTGGATGCCACAGCTCAGTAATTCAGCATGTTAGAGCACTCTCTGCTTATCTCCTGGTCTGGTAGGTCCGCGTCTGGTCTGTTTGTGCCATGCGCGCTGGGCTCAGGTCTGCTCTCCTGGGCTGGGGGCTGGGAGGTCCGTGTGGGACAGACCTTACCCAGAGACCATCCAGGCTGTCCTGGGCTGGAGCCCTGCTTCCTTCTGCCACTTTGTGGGTTCTGCTGCTCTAGAATTGGTTCAGAGCCATTGTTTTATAGGTTTTTGGAGGGACTTGTTGGGGAGCTCATGCCAGTCACTGCTTCCCAGCTGCCATCTTGGCTCCACCCCCCCGTCTCTTGACTCCAAGCATTTTCCCTGGCTGTCCCCCATACCTGGAACCCTCTCCCATTCTACTTTCCATTCTTAGCTTCCTTTGAATATCAGCTAAGGTCCTTCTAGGAAAAGCCTTTACACATGCACACGCACACACACACACACGCACGCACACCAAACACAGCCAATGTGGTAATCTGTTTTGCTTGACTATACATATTTGTAATGGGTTTTATTTTTCTTGCTTTCTTAGTGGGAGGAAAGAAAGGGGAGATAGGAGGATATGGAATGAATAAAATTGAATTTAAAAATAAATGCCTTAGGGGAGAAGAAGGAGAAGGAGGAAGAAGAGGAGGAGGAGGAGGAAGAGGAGGAGAAGCCTTTCTCCTTCCCCTTAATGCTTTCCTTCTGCTGATTATCTTCTATTATTTCTGTATATATTTTGCTTGAATAACTATTTTCATGTTGTTTTCTCCATTAAGACTGTATGTTTTATGAGAACAGGACTGTCTTTTGTCTTTTTTTTTTGGCATCCTCAGCACTTACAGGGACAGGAATATAATAAATGCTTAACAAATGCTAGTTGCCTGACTGTTATAATGGAGACTATGTTTTTATTTTGGGTTAGACCAGATGGCCTCTGAGATACTACTGAACTCTGGAATTCTGTGGTCCTATGATTCTTTTGGAGATAGGGGAGATTGGGAGCTTAATCTTTAGCATGCTTTTCACCATTCGGGATCAAATGATTTAACCAGAAGGGACCTTTGAGGTCATCTAGTTCAGACTCTCCAGATGAGTAAATTGATGTCCAGAGAGTAGTGAAGTGACCTGCCAAAAGTCGAAAACACAATAGGAGGCAGTTTTGTATTTTGAACTCTGGTCATTTGCCTTTAAACCCAACACTTTCTATTCTAGCCTTTGCCCTCATCATACCATGCCTGGAGGACTCTCTTCAGTTCTGCGTACTACACAGAAATAGCTGGACAGACTAGTTACCACCCAGAGAAGGGCAACATGGATGGTGAAGGAATGAGAAATGACGTAATACAAGAAACAGCTGATGGAACTAAAGATATTTGGTCTAGAAAAGAGAAACACTAAGGAAGGGCATGATAGTGGTCTTCCAGTGTCCAAAAGCATGAAGCAATAATAATCATGATAATAATGATTAATACTGTTATTGTCATTAATATATTGCTTTAAGCTTCAAAATGTGCCTTACATAGACTATCACAGTTTAACCTCACAACAGCACCATGAAGTATGTGACATTATTATCCCCAATTTACAGGTAAAGAAAATGAAACTGAAAAAAAGTATTGTATCCCCTGTATCTAGTACCTGGTAGACTATTTATAAGTGCTTATTGAATAAAGTAATAACTAGTTCTATTTATCCCCCAAATAAAGAAATGGCTGGGAATCGTAGAGGCAGACTTCAGCCCAATGAAAAGAAAATGTTGTCAAAATTAGACCTCCCTGCAGGAATAGGTTCGCCTTGCAAAGTAGTTAAGTTTGCTATCATCTATCAGGAAAGCCACTCAGGAATACAGGAGATTCCTATTTAGCTGTGGGGTATATCAGCTGACCTCTGGGGTTCCTTCTAATGCTGAGCTTCTGTGATTTTTTGTCTGTCAGCAATAGACTCAGTGGTGAAAGGTGGTAAATTGAAGCTTGAAGATGAGAGGAAAGGAGGGAGGGAGTGAGGAAGGGAGAGAGCGACAGAGAGAGCGACAGAGACAGAGAGACAAAGAGACAGAGACAGGGAGAGAGACAGAGACAAAGAGAAAGACAGAGATACAGAGATAGAGAGACAGAGAGACAAGAGAGACACACAGAGACAAGAGAGACAAAGAGACAGAGATAGAAAAAGAAAGGCAGAGACAGAAGTGGGAATAGAGAAGGAAGGAGGGGGAGGGAGAAAGGATAACTGATGGATCAAGGTCAAAGAGGAAATAGCAGGGCAACTGATACAGATCAGTCACTATCAATCTATGTCCTCTGTAGCATGAAACACAGATTATTTGCCAAATAAGTTAACTAGAAATATGCCAGCAATTTTAATTTACTGGACTGTTCCAGTTCTTAATAGACACATTCTTTTCCAGATCACCTCAGTTATTAGTATTCTCTCTCTCCTCTTCAAATTACCATGAGCATTCTTCACATATGACATTTCATCTCTCATCTTCCTGGGTTTGCATTGGCTATCCCACATGCCTGGAATGCTGTCCACTGTCACCTCTGACTTCCTTCAAGACTCTGATCAAATCTCACCTCATGCAGAAGGCCCTTCCCAGTGCCTGTCCCACACCCTTCCTCGCCCCTTCCAGTCCTGTCCTTCTGAGATTACCTTTTAATTTACACTATATAATTTGGATTTACATGCTCCCCCCATTAGAATGTGCCCTCCTTGAGAGTGGGGGAGGGGACTGTTTCACATTCATGCCTTTCTTTTTATGCTCAATATTTACTATATCTGGAAGATAACAGATCCTTACTAAATGTTTGATGACTTACTGTATTCATGTTGCACTGTCTAATAAAATGTAATCTTCTTAAGAGTAGGAACTCTTTCGTCTCTTTTTTTATCCCCACTACCTAGCACAATCCTTGACAAAATGATGCTTAATAAATGCTTGTTGGATCAGATTGGAAGGTACATTATACAAGTATACAACCAATTCTATCTGTTCATTAATATTAATTATCAGAGGGATGGCCTAAAACTTGGAGCACATCAATCTTCTAAGAATTGAAAAATGACTATTGCATGGAGGCCAACGGAGAGGAACATGTGGGTAGGAGCAGGCATCGATGCAGAACTGATAATGAACTTCAAGGAAAAACCAAAGCCAAAGAAGAGGAGTAAAAGACAGCACTGGAAATGTGATTGACTGGTCACAAGTGTTCCACTGCTCTCCTAGTGATGATAAGATAAACTGAGGAAGAATTCCAGCATAGTGGGTAGGTCCCCTGTGGTGAACTTGAGAGAGAATATGGGGCAAGAATGGCACAGACTGGCTGAGCATGGGTGGGTGGCAATCATCAGAACCAATGGGTAAGGTCACAATTCTATTTGAATATTTGAGCATGAGAGGAATAAAAGCTATACAAGGTGTAATGTTGATTTTTCAAAGAGGTCCTCCTTGGTTTAAATGGAATTTCTAAAAGACTTTTAAGAACGTGCCTTATCTATTTAAAAATAAAAGTATTCTCTAATTGTTTTGTAAGGTGTGAGAGGCTACAAGCAGGGGGATGTTAAATGGGAAATGCATTTCCTGCTATCAACTTTTAAATTTTGCCATCTCTTTCTCTCCTCCCCTTTTTTGAAATGATAGAGTTTTCTGAATTTCAATACTCAAAGCATGAATGGACATGTCTCATGTCTGCAGCTTGTAAGTGTCAGAATAGATTTAGGAAGCATGGCATTTCTAAGAGAAGTCTAGACAAAATATCCAATGCCTCCTCCTCCCCCAGCTTTTGAAATTCTCAACACGAGATGCCTTATCAACATGGGAAAAATGTAACTGTAAGAGGTCATTGTCCAGAGGTGGCCTTCAAATTAGATTTTCTAGCATTTTTCAATGACCACAAAACAAACTTCCCGACTTCTTCTTTTAAAAAGAATTATTCTGTACATGGGGAAATTGTGGCTTCTTATTCAGTCCTCCCAAAGACAGGACATTATGCATGTAAATTGACCTGATAAAAACTCATAAGAATATGGGGGGAAATGTCAGATGGACTTAATTTAGAAAAAAAAAATCACTGTAGTAGTGGAAAAAGGAGTCCTGTTAAAAGCAAGAATAACAAGAGAGAATACTCCTGAACACCAGGCTGAAAAATTAGGGCTTTGGACTAGAAATTCACTCAGGTTCTGCTAGCTTGATACCTATGACCCCACCTCATTAGCATTACATAGATGTATCTGCCCATCAACCTCACAGATGCCCAGAGCGAAGAATTAAATATTATAAGTTTACTGGATAAGGTATTGATATTTTATTACTCCTGTTCCCCTGGACACTTAAGATTTTCTATTTGGATTTTCTATTGATATTCCTGGTTTAAGCCTGCCTTTCCAAGTCTCAGAATTTCAGTGATGCAAGGAACCTCAGAGCTGATGTAGCCCAAATCATGCCTGAATTGAAATCTTTTTTAGAATACCCCTCACAAGTGGTCATCCAGATTCTGCTTATAGATTTCTAATGAGGTAGAAACCAAGCCATTCTGCCTTGGAACAGCTATAGTTTTTAGGATATTCCCCTGCCTCCTTATATCAAGTATCTGTGCAACTTCCATTCAGTGAACCCAGTTTTGCTTCCTAGGGCCAAGTAGAACTAGTTCAATCTCTCTTCCATGTCCTAGTTCTTCAGATACTTGAAGACAATTATCATGGCTCATTTTCCCACCCAAGTCTTCTGCTTCTGTGTAATTTTTGCTAATTTCTCCTAGGACCAAGTCACATTAGTCTTTTGCAAATGGGAATATTATGGGTGCAAAAAATGCTTTATAGATAAGAGAATGCTTTATTCATGGTTTAACTATATAATAATCGATCTTCTTAGCCAAATACATCAGAAGTTAGGCAAAGTACTCCACTGACACACTCGTCTGAAGCCTTATCGTGTCACTGGGGTTACTTGGAAAAATCACAAAGACTATTTCAACATGGCACAGATTCTAGAAGGATCTATCAAGATGGAAAAACTGAATATGGGTCCAGCAGTGGATTGTATTTCTGCATTCTGAAGATAAGTCTAGCTGAGGTTAGAAGAGTCTTATCATCAGGTTGGCCACAGGATAAAGAATATTCCAGACATAGAAACTAATCGTCTTCTAAATGGCTGGAATAAGCATCAATGGAGAAAGTACCTACATTGGTGAAATTACAGATCTTTCAAGGATTAAATCAGCAGAACTAATAATCGGAGAATCTTAGTAATGGGAAAGACATAGAATGTCACTCATTGTAACCTTCTACTCCTGTAATATCAATTAAGTTGGGTGTCTTTGACTGAGCCTTACTAGATGCTAAACCCCAGGCCCCAAACCCCTATCTATTAGGTGCTAAGCCTATGTGGGTGTGAATTGGTAACTAAGGTGGGGCTCCAGCTGGGGTCAATGAAGGTAAGTGCTAAGCCCAGAGCCAATAGTAAGAGCCTAAGTTCTGGTCGCTCAGATGATGTTTGATGATGTCTGAAACTGTATAAAAAGAGAGAACAGAGTTATCTGCTTATCCTGGAGGTGTGGGACTATGGGCAACTGCTGTGAGGGCCTTCTAGCTGAACTCAGATGTTGATGGTTCTCTTGGTAACTATGAATTGTATTTGGACTGTTGATGTTTGTAATTTGTTTGTATTTGCTCTGAAGTTCAGGGTGCTGGCTTTTTCCCCTGAACTAAGTGAATGATATTTGTATGCTGGATTAAAGTAAGATTGTCAACCTCTTAACATTGCTTTCCTTAGTAAAGCAGATCAAAAGAACCTGGGCTTACAGTGTTCTGGGAGCTGGTTGTTGTTGGTTTTACACCCCCACAGCAGTTGCTAGCTGGATTGTTGAAACAACTCTATGTGGGGATTCCAATTCAACCCAATCCAACAAGCAACAATAAACTTAACTTTGCAAATGATGTATCCCTCCAATAGAATGTAAGCCTTCTGAGGGCAAGGATTGTTTCATAGTTTCACTTTTGACTTTGTATCATCTGTCCCTATGATGGCATCCAGCATATAATATGGGCATTTAATAAATGTTTGCTGAAGTAATGAATTTTAGGAATTACACTAGGTTCTGGTGGGTACAGAGAGAAAAATAATCCCCCCTGTCCCCAAACCATACAATCCCTTCAAAGAGCTTACGTTTTATTAGAAGGATATAACATTTACAAAAATACATATATCATGATAACCTGAGGAGGGAGAAGGCATTAATAACTAGGGGGACATGGAAAATGACAAGTGGATATCTGAAAAATTCCAGAAATGGGAAATATACTAACAAAAAGGCAATGTATTTCATCTCTTAGATGACTCAAATTGTTAGACGTTTCCTCCTACAACTTCCATCATTTGACCCTAGTTCTGGGCTTTGGGTCTAAGCAGAACAAATGTAAATATTATATTTTTCCTCTTATCTCAGAAGGAAAGAGGGATGATTTTGATGCAGAACAGGAGAGAGGACTACAAGGTCATAGATTTAGATATGGAATGGAATTTAAAGGTTTTCTATTTAAGTACCTTCATTTTATAGAAACTGAGGCCAATGGAGGTGAAAATGCCTTGTGCAGATATGAAATAGCAGAGTTGGGATTTGAACCCAGGCCCACTGACTCCAAATCTAATGCTTTTTCCCATACCATGCCGGCTTCCTGAGGGCACTAAAAATAAAAACAAAAATAAAACAATCCACAGAAAAGTGAACTTCAGGGTTCCACTGCCCAGCTCTGATGACCAGGAAGCACTGTCTCAGACTAGTAGAGCTTTCAGGTAATTATTGAGAAATCAGAACTCATGCTAGGCTCATGTTGGTTGGACCTCTCATTCAGATCAACTCTGGTTCCATAGCCTGTCTCTTAGTCAAGTCTGTGCTTTTTTCACGTTTCCCCCATTCTGTATGCAGATCGGGTTATCCCAGCTCTTTTTTTGTTCTGTCATTTTGTTTTGTGCTGTTTTTTCCTTCTCAAATAATTTATCACTGGAGATTGTGTCTGAAAGGTAAGCTCTGCCAAGAACTGGTTCATTATCAACCTAAGACAAGTCAGAGACTATGTGAACCATCAACTCCTGACTCTGACCTGGTTACCATAGAAACACCTGGGATGGAGGGAATTGCTGAGGCTCAACCTTTGGAGACTTCAGAATCAAAGACGGACATTGGAAAATTACAGTGCAATACTTGGGAGCTCACAATAACAGCAAAATCTGCAGGAGGGGTGTAATTGGAAAATAGAACACTGGTCCATCTTCTGCACCCTAGAAAACAACACTGGCTTCTCTTGGTCCAGAGGTTCACGTTTGTTTTGATTCTAGGCAATGCTCCATCAGACTGACAACATAACATATCTAGTGAAAAGTCTTGCCTTTGACCTCTCAGAATTTGGCCCTTAAAGACAATTGTTTGACCTTTCAGTGGCTCTGTGGGTTTTTCAATCTAGGTGTTCCCTCTAACAGTGGAGATTGAAATCCATTCATGCATCTTCATCCTGCATTCTTCCTGACCATCTCAATGTGGAGTGGTTCTGGAAAGAAAGCTGGGTTGGGGTTTGAATCTCATTTCAAATACATACAAGCTGGATGACCCTGAGGAAAGAAATGAATGTTTCTCTTTCTCCATTTTCTCCTAAGTAAAATGAGGGGGTTGGACTTGGTGATCTCTAACCTCCCTTATAGCTTTAAACCTATGATTCTATGTTTTTGAGGCATTTCAGTCATGCCTGACTTTTTGAGGGGTTTTCTTGGCAAAGGTAAGGAAGTTGTTTGCCACATCCTTCTCCAGGTAATTTTACATGTATCCAACTATTCATGACCCCATTTGGGGTTTTCTTAGTAAAGATATGGGAGTGGCTTGCCATTTCCTTTTCCAGCTCATTTTACAGATGAGGAGACTGAGGCAAACAAAGTTAAGTGACTTGCCCAGGGTCACTCAGCTAGTATCTGAGGTCACATTTGAATGTCAGGTCTTCCTGTCTCCAGGTCCAGCACTCTATCCACTGTGCCACCTAGTTGTAGCACTTGCCAATTTGTGAGGTGTAAATACTTGCACTGAAAATTTAAGAATTGACTCTTGAGAGCCCCTATGACTTTGCTCAAGGTTCCTTCAACAAAAGACAGAGGGGCAACGTAGAAAGATCCTGGATGTGGAATCAGAGGGACTAGGTTTGATTCCCAGATTTGTTATTTAAACTAATGAATCAACCAGAAAGTCACAACCTCTCTGATTCTCAGGTTTCTCAACCTTAGGATAAGGCAGTTAAATTAGGCCTCTAAACTCTTTTCCATCCCTCATGTCTTCCCCTCTGATGGACAGGGTCCTTCAAGAAAGGGGCCATTCTTAGAAGGATACCTTGGTTGGCCATATCTTCATTTTTCTTGATGTTTTACTACTGCAAAGCATCAAAGCAAACACAACAAAACAAAACCCTGGGAAAATTTGTATGAACTAATTCAGAGTGAAGTGAGCAGAACCAGGAGAAAAATTTACCAAGTCCCTGGGCCAGATATTTCCATCTTCCCTCCTCCTCCTTTTAGTTTCTTTTCATGCCTCAAGGGAAGGGACTGTCTTCTTTTCTGTTTGTATTTGCATTTCCAGTGCTTATCACAGTATCTTAAACACAGTAAGTGCTTAATAAATGTATACTGACTTAATTCCATAAACTGAGTGCAAATCTTAACCTTATTATTTATTGTGACCTTGGTCAGGTTATATTTAAAAATCCTGGGACTCAGGACTAGCTATGTAATATGAGGATGGGGGTAGTGTGTGAACTAAACAGCCTCTAAGGTCTCTTCTAGCTCTGAAGACATGATTCTATGCTTCTCCCTTGGTTCTACCTAGAGTTTCCAACATGGTGGAAGGGGTAAATCTTCCTCTAAGTGTCTTCTTTGGGTACTGATGCAGGCTGTCCATTGGTTATCCCTTAATATCTCTGCTTGCCTGACCTCCCTCCTTTTCTGGTCAAACCAACCTCTAGGTAATGTATGCATTAAATTTCTAGTAGCTTCATCTATGTTTTCTTATCAAGTGAACACACTTGACATACATCTCAGTTATCTCACTGCACAAGCAGGCTATGAAAAACTTTCTAATAACAAAGTATGTGGAGGCTTTACTAAAAAGTTTGGGCTTTTACCCCAACTTGGCCCAACATCAAAATATTAGCACCACTTAGGAACTCCTCAGTGATAATTATAATCCTCAACAATATTTCACACAATGGGCTTTTTCCCACTTTCACTTTTGAGTTAGGTGTTTGAATATCTTGCTATCACTTCTAGGGGTTTCATATTCTGATCCACGGGAATTCACTTTAGATCTATGACTGTTTGTCATAGCAGCTGATTTCAAACTCTCTCAGAAGGGAAAATTGCTGTCGCTATCTAATGTAGTTGAACAAAAAATAGAGAAAAAGAAGAAAAATTGATAAAAATGTGGAAGCTTCCTCAGACTAGATTTCTCCCAAAGCAGTAGTTTTTAAATAGCTGTTTGTGAAACATATATAAAGAAGAGAACAAGCCATGATTTGCTGTGTTTGAATTATTCTGTTGGTGGAAAACATGAGACCAGCTGCTTTTCAAAAAGTATGTGTGTGCATGTGTGTATGCACATGAATATTATGGTGGGATAAGGATTATTTATTCAGCAGGTTTTCAGGTAGGATGTCATTTCCCCTTTTTTCTTGGCAGACAAGGGCAAAAGCCTCCTAGGAAGCACATTGTTTCTGGGTGCAGTTCCATCATGTAGAGAAATGTCCCCCCTTGCAATGCAATGTGGGGAACGTTGGGCACTGAGTGCCAAAGTCTTAGAGGGGCAAGAGGGCAGTGGAAGAAAAAAATACAGGCTCACATGCAAATTTTGAAACAGACATTCATTCCCTAGGATGACAGGATTGACAGGCTAATTACTGTATTCATCACTGTATTAATACCTTCTAATCAGGATTACTTATGGAATTCTCCTCATTTGAAGTTCCATAAGGTTAGAGCATGGGTCTCTTATGGGTTTTAGCAAATTTGTATTAAAAAAAAAACTTTAGGAGAGGACTTTGTTACTAAAATAATTTGCATAAGGGCCTACCTCTAAATTCAAGAGGCATTAATTCTTCCAATTAGCCAAATATGTAGCAAGGCCAGCTCCTGTTAGCCACTCTGTATTTACTATTGACCAAAGACCTCCACATTCTAGTTCCAGACTTGAATTGATTGTGTGAAATGGGAGACACTGGCATAGGGGATTGCATACTCACATCAAAGAAGGTGGTGTGCTCTGTGAGCAAAGCAGAATTGAAGCAGCTCAAAAGAAATGTGAAATGCGCAAACTTAGAGAATCCACCCCAAATGTTCACGTGGACTGTTTGTGCCAAACCTGTGGTGGAGCATTCTGAGCTTGTATTAGTCTAATCAGCCACAGTTAGACATACTGAAACTTGACTCTAACATAGTGGGCTATGACTCTAACATTTTAGACCTCTTTTAGAATGAAGAACAATGACTATTTTTGAAAAAAAACATACACATAAATACATACATACTATATGTACATATATTGCTATATCTTGCTTTCACATCACCTTCAATTCTGAATGTATACCTCCACTTTCCTCTGTCCAATGAACCATCTCTTGTGATAAAGAATTTAAAAAGTAAAATCAGCAAAGCCAACCAAAAAACTCAGCAAAATCAACCAATACATCATGTGTCTGACATTATATGCAGCATTCCATAGCCATAAGCCTTCCCCCATCCCCTACACCAAGGAGAGGAAGATATGCATTCTCCCAAATCTCTTCTGGAGCCAAACACAGTCATGCCAATTACAAAACATTCAGGTTTGTATTTCTTGTTGTGCTTTCCATTTCCATTGCTAGTCATGGTAGGTATCATTTTCCTGGTTCTGCTTATTCCACTCTGCATCAGTCCAAGTCTTCCAGTGCTCCTATGAATTCTTCATTATTTATAATTTCTTACAGTGCAATAATATCCTATTATATTCATGCACCATAATTTGTATAATCATTCCTCAGATAATGGGAATCTACTTCTATTTCTTTGCTACTTCAGAAAGTTGGTTGGTTGGTTCTCAAACAGAAATAGTCCATGTGAACATGTGGGGTGGATTCTTTGAATTTTTGCATCTCATATTTCTTTTGAGCTACTTCAATTCTGCCTTGCTTATAGAGCACAGCACCTTCTCTGATGTGGGCATGCCATTCTGGGTGATCCTGTGCCAGTATCTCACATGCCACACAATCAATTCCAAAGTTCTTAAAAGAGACTTTGAGAATGTTCTTCTATCAGTTTTTCTGACCTCCATGTCAGTGCTTGCCCTGTGTGATTTCTCCATAAAATAGTCTTTTTGGCAAGTGTATGTTTTACATCTGAACAACGTGGCCAGCCCACTGCAGTTGTGCTCTCTGCAGAAGAGTTTGAATCCTTGACAGTTTAGTTTGAGAAAGGACCTCAGTGTCTGGTACCTTATCTTGCCAGGTGACCTTCAGAATCTTCCTGAGAGTATTTTGTGAATATTTGTCATCAGTAAGGTCATGGAAAATAATGAACTTCTGACGTACAATTAGCCATCAGGTCATGTCTGGTTAAGAATATGGTAGGTGCTAATTGTTTTTACCATCTACAGAGATGTATTATGCTATGTACACTGTTTCTTGAGGGCAGGGGCTGTTTTTTTGTCTTTGTATTCTTAGCCCTTAGCACAATGCCTTCTACATAGCAGGTGCTTAATAAATGCTTTTTGACTTGATTTGACTTCCGTATCCTACATTGATCATTAAATCTGGGCTCTTTAAGATACTCTTTCTGTATCTTCTGGTAGCAATGTCTTGGTTGTTAATAATAATAAGCTGATTGCCACTAGAAAAGTGACTTAAGGTGACCCTGAAAGATCCTGGACTCATTGGTCAATGCCAGGAGATAATGACCAGAAATAATGAGACAGTGTGAAGCATCATTGCTGGCTATATAAATTGAGTGACTATACCCAAAGGACTATAAAACTGTACACGTCCTTTGATCCAGCAATACCACTACTAGGTCTTTATCCCAAAGGGATCATAAAAAAGGGAAAAGGACCTACATTTTCAAAAATATTTATAGAAGCTCATCTTGTGGTAGAAAAGAATTGGAAATTGAGGGGATGCCCATCGGTTGGGGAATGGCTGAATAAGTTGTAGTATATGAATGTAATGGAATACCATTGTTCCACAAGAAATGATGAGCAGGTGGATTTCAGAAAAAACCTGGAAAAATTTACATAAACTGATGTTGAGTGAAGTGAGCAGAACCGGGAGAACATTGTACATAGTAACAGCAATATTGTGTGATGACCAGCTTTGATAGACTTAGCTCTTCTCAGCAATGCAATGATCTAAGACAATTCCAGAAGACTCATGATGGAAAATGCTATGTACATCCAGAGGAAGAACTATGGAGTCTGAATGCAGACTGAAGCATACTACTTCTTTCTCTCTCTCTCTCTCTCTCTCTCTCTCTCTCTCTCTCTCTCTCTCTCATAGTTTCCCCCTTTTGTTCTGATTCTTCTTTCACAACATGACTAATGTGGAAATATGTGTAATATAATTGTACATGTATAGCCTATATCAGATTGCAGGCTACCTTGAGGAGGAGGAAGGGGAGGGAGGGGGGAAAATTTAGAATTCAAAATCTTATAAAAGTGAATGTTGAAAACTAAAAATTAATTAAAAAATAAAAATTGAGCACCTATTCCATATCTAGCAATAGTTGTTATCCTTTAAATTAGTTGATAGTAGTTGAGACATACAGAGCCAAGATGGTAAAGTAAGGCAGGAACTCACCTGAATTCTCCCAAATTTCTCTGCAAACAACTTTAAAATAATGCCTCAAAACACATTCTGGAGTGGCAGGACCAACGAAAGGACAGGGTGAAACAATTTTCCAGCCCAAGAAAACTTAGAAGGTCCACAGGAAAGGTCTATCTCACCGAAGTGAGACTAGAGTACAGTCAATCACAGGTGACCCAAGCAAACCAGGAGCAGCTGCATCCCAGAAAATCAGCAGTGAGGCCCTGAATCTCTGTACAGGCTCCAAACTACACAAGAGAGCAGTAAGGCCCCATGCCCCAGCTCAGGCTTGAAGCAGGCTCTACCTCAGCAAGCCAGTAAAGACTTTGGGGGCAATTGAATCAGCAGCAGTGCCTTCTTGAGTTTTCAGCCCACAGACAGCAAGGGCAGTGGCCGATTGGTCAGAAGGACATCACAGGGGAGACTTGGCTGTCACTGGGTGCAGGAATCTGTTGCATTGGTCATATGAATATCTGGGTCACAGTTATGTGAGGAGGAACACTAGGACACTAGAGTATGTGGCTGCAGGGGAGGGAGGATCCTGGTCACAGTTCTGACAACAGCAGATTCAAATCTTACAATATGTTGTTTACAAGAAACATATTTGAACCAGAGAGACACACAGCAGAGTAAAAGTAAGGAGGTAAAGCAGAATCTATTCTGCTCTGGCTGAAATAAAAAAAAAAAAAGCAGGGATGGCAACATGATCTCAGACAAAGCAAAAGCAAAATAGATCCAATTTAAAGAGATAAGGAAGGAAATTACATCTTGCTAAACGGTACCATAGACACTCAGGTAATATCAACAGTAAACAGATATGTACCAAATGGTATAGCATCCAAAATTTTAAAGGAGAAGTTAAATTAATTACAGGAGGAAATAGACTGTAAAACTATACTAGTGCTGGACCTCAACTTTCCACTCTCAGAACTAGATAAATCTAACCAAAATATATAGAAGAAGTTAAGGAGGGGAATAATAGACATGATAGACTTCTGGAGACAACTGAATGAGAATAGAAAAGAATATGCTTTTTTCTCAGCAGTATATGGTATCTGCATTAAAGCTGACCATATATGAGTGCATAAAAACCTTACAACCAAATGCAGAAAACAAGAAATATTAAATGAATCATTTTCAAATCATAATGCAATAAAAATTACATTCAGTAAATGGCTATGGAATGATAGATTAAAAAGTAATTGAAAACTAAATAATCAAAGTCTAAAGAATGAGTGGGTCAAAGAACAAATCATGAAAACAATCAATAATTTCATTAAGGAGAATGACAACCATGAGACAACATACTGAAATTTATGTGATGCTGCCAAAACAGTATTTAGGGGAAAATTTATATCTCTAAATGCTTATGTCAATAAAATTAAGAAAGAACACATCAATGAAATGGGCATACAACCAAAAAAAACCCCTAGAAAACAACAAATTAAAAATCTCCAATTACACACCAAGTTGGACATCCTGAAAACCAAAAAAGAGACTAATGAAATTGAAAGCAAGAAATCCATTGAACCAATAAATAAACTAGGATCTCGTCTTATGGGAAAACCCCACAATAAAACACATAAATGATTGGTTAATTTGATAAAAAAAAAAAAAAGAAAGAAGAAAACCCAATTACCAGTATAAAAAATGAAAAGGATGAATTTACCACCAATGAAGAAGAAATTTAATCAATTCTTAGTAGCATTTTTGCCTAATTATATACCAATAAATCTGACAATCTAAGTGAAATGGATATTTGCAAAAATATAAATTTCCCAGAATAGCAGAAGAGGAAATAGAATTCTTAAATAACCCCGTCTTAGAAAAAGAAATTGAACAAGTCATCAATGAGAAATCCCTAAGAAAATAATCCCCAGGGCCAGATGGATTCGCAAGTAAATTCTTCCAAGTGTTTAAATAACAATTAATTCCAATAGTATATAAACTATTTGGATAAATTGTTGAAGGAGTCCTACCAAATTCCTTTTATAACACAAATTCAGTGCTGATACCTAAATCAGCAAGAGCAAAAACAGAGAAAGAAAAATGTAGACCAATTTCCTTAATGAATATTGACGCAAAAATTTTAAATAAAATGTTAGCAAGGAGATTACAGCAATATATCACGAATGGAAATATTAGGACTGTAATGCATTGTTGGTAGAGTTGTGAACTGAACCAATCATTCTGGAGAGCAATTTGGAACTACACTCAAAGGGCTATAATACCATGCATACTTTTTGATCCACCAATACCACCACTAGGTCTATATTCTTTTTTTTTTAAATTTTTTTATTTTTAGATTGCAACAAACAGTTCTACATAATTTTGGTTCCAGATTTTCTTCCCTTCCTCCCCTCTCCCTCCCCAAGAAGGCATGGAGTCCCATATAACTTCCAGGTATACCTAGGCATTGAA
>CM053622.1:35252537-35405971 GCA_028646595.1 Phalanger gymnotis | reverse complement strand
AAATAGTCCTCTGATGCAACAGACTTAGTCTATCACTGAGACCATTTATTAAAATCCAAGTAATTTACAATATTACAAGTTTGCATCTTTAAACGGAGAAGAAAAAAATATATTTCGATGCCTCTTCACTTTATTTTTTTAAGCATTATACTACCAAAATTATAGTTGTTTTTAATGTCAATGTTGTTGTGTCAGTGACTGAGATCTGAATAATGATAGATGATGGGGGGGGGGGAATTAAGTAAGATTTTAAATGTACATTTTAGAAAACAAATAAATCCCAGCACCTGAATAAACTCTTGCTCATTCAAAAAAAAAAAAAAAAGAGACAGTGAGGTGTGTCGGGCACATCGAGTATGCCACAGGATCTCAGAAAACTGGGATGGGGTATGTAAAGTTTAAGAAGACTGGGAAAAGGAGTTGATAATGAAGGACTTTGAACACCAAATAGAGGATTTGATATTTAATCTGCCCAAAAAGTGGTTACCCAGACTTTGCCTAAAGGTGTTATTGTTTGTCCTTCATTCTCGAAGAGGACCATGACATCAGGAAGATGATGCCATGACATGCAAATGAATTGGATTTAAGTGAGGTAGTGCTGTACAAAGTCACCAGCCTCACTTTCTCCTCTGGAACCATCTGGGTCCAGTGGCAAAATACAGAGCAAGACAACTGGAGATGGCCCCCACCTAAAGTTTAGATGTACAATGAGGGGGACTATAGAAACTTTCTTCTATGGTAGACCATTCCACTTTTAGAGAGTTTTCTTGGGGCATTTTGTCCCCAACTTCAATTTGTCTTTTTTTTAAAAAAATTTCTACCCATTGCTCAAATAATCACATGATTTGAGAATTAGAGTAGACCTCAATGGCAATTTAGTCCAAGTGAAGTACAGAAAAAATCCCCACTATGATATACCCAATAAGTGATCCTCCAGCTTCTGCTTGAAGACTCCCAGGGAGAAGGAACCTATTCCCTCTTTAGGTAACCCAAGCTACTTTGGTCCCATATCAGTTGCTAAAATTATTTTTTCACCTAAAAGTCTTAATTTAAGACCTAAAGTCTTATGTTTTTTTTTTCTTTGCAACTTCTACCCATTACTCCTGGATCTGTTTTCTGGTACCCGAACAGAACAAATCTGATCTCTCCTCTATGTGACAGTCCTTCAAATACTTGAACATGACTGTCATGACCTGGCTGTCAGGAAATACACGTTCCTGTTTTTTCACCTGATGCTCAGATGACATGAACACTAGGCCCTTCATCATCCTCATTGCCCTCCTCTGGACAGTCTCCAAGTTATCAATGTCCTTCTTATCAGTGGTTCCCAAAACTGAACCCAGCATGCCAGATAAGCTCTAATGGGGGTAAACTACAGTGGAGTTCCTAAAAGGCATACCCCCTCTTAATGTACTTAAAATTGCCATTTACTTTTTTTTTTGGCTGCCATATCACAACGGTCCCTCATACTGAGCTCATAGTTCACAGAAACACTCAAATAATTTCAGAACAACTTCTATCTATCCATGCCTCCTCCAGCTTATATTTGGGAAGTTGATTTTTTGTATCAAATATAAGACTTGGCATGTATCCCCATTTGATTCACCCCAGGGCTATGGCCCATCAATAGCCTTTGGGGTTTTGCCTTTGTCATCCACTACGTTAGCCATCTCTCCCACCTTTGATAACTGTACTATCTATGTTTATCAACATTAAAAATATTAAACAACACAGGGCTAAGCGTAGACCCCCTGGCAAACTCAGCTGGAGAGCTTCTACCATATTGACATTGAAACAACCTCTTCTTAAGCCTTAATCACTGAACAGGCATTGCCTCAGTCAAAATGAGACCTGTTAAAGACCTCAGCTCGAAAAGGGCAAGGTCCCCCACTGAATCCTGGGTCATCTCCCATCGTCCTGGTATATGTCTCACCACTGGACTCAGATGGCTCCGGAGGGGAAAATGAGGCTGATGACTTTGCACAGCTCTGCTTCACTTAAATCCAATTCCTCTGCATGTCATGACATCACCTTCCTGATGTCACAGTCCTCTTTGAGAACAAAGGACAAACAGCAACAAAACATTAATAAGTTTAAGTCTGGCCATCCCGCAAGCTTTGATTTCATTTAGTTATATTATTGTATAATCCACAACTCTCCATCTTCTTCATGAGATTAGTAAGAGATGCTTTATCAAAAAATCAAGGTAAACCATATTCATAGCATTCCTCTCATCTGTTTCATAATTCTACCCAAAAAAGTAAGGTTACTTAGTGCTCCTAATTCTTCCCTCTGGTGTCAACAGAACAAATCTACTCCTTTTCATGAAAGTCTTTCAAATTCTTGAAGATAGTTGTCATGCCCCCACCTCCTCTTCTGTTCTCCAGGCCAGGGCTTCTTAAACTTTTTCCACCCAAGGTCACTTTTTAGTTTCAGCAGGGTTTGTTGGGGTTGAGCGTCTTGAGGGAATGCTCAGGGCAAAGTGCACGTGCTTTGGGTTCAGAACAAAAGTTGCAGTGAAGTCGCTCAAGGCAACATGGCAAGTGCTGCCAGAAACACCTCAGATTCATTACGAGTTTGATTTTTAATTAATTTTTCATCGTTGCATGTTCAGAAAACTTTTACTGTTGCCAAATCTGGGGTCACTTAAACGCACAGTTTAAGAAATGCTGCTAGACAATAAACTTCCAGTTCCTTCAAGCAATGTTCAAATGGCGATCTTCTCTTGAGCCTATTGCTACTCCTTAAGCCCTCATCCTGTCCGTTTTCTCTTTTTGCCCTGTTAGGTAAGCATTCTAGTTGTTATTATCATCATGTTACAGAAAAGGAAACTGAGGCTTAGGATGTTAATTGACTTGTCCAAAAGTTAAGTGATTCACTCAACTTGTGTCAGAGGCAGGATTTCAACCTAGATCTCTTCCAAATCCAAGTCTAAGCCTCTCTCTCCTCACCATGTTTCATCCATCAAACAAATCCAACTCATTCAAATGCTCTTTCTAGGTCCCATTTCTTCTCTTAATATTTGTCTTGCTTCTCTGCTCTTCTTTTACATTCCTCTAGAACAACATAAGCAAACACGGACCATATAACATGGGCCTGGAGCTGGAAAGAGACCTCAGAATTGGAAGGGCCATTTAGTCTAACCCTCACAATTTACAGAAACCGATGCCCAGAGAAAGAAAGCAGTTTGCAGTCACCCAGGTAGTAACTTCAGAGGTGCAAAGTGTTCCACTGTAACTTACTTCCTCTTACGTATTTCATTTCAATACATAGCCAAACTCATTTCTATTCATTCTCTTTGGGATACATTGGCTCTGTTTCCTGAGCTCCCCGTCCAGGCCACATCTCTCCTTTCTTCTGTCTTCTGGCCTATTCCTATACTCTTGTAGAGGACTTCACTTGGGCCCAGAGCCTGGGGCTTAGCTCACTTCTTCGAAAGGCCAAAGTCTCATCTTTCCGATGCTTAATGGGCACTCAGATTTTAATATACAACCTAACAATTTGCTCGAATGAATAAAAAAAAAACCATGTCATCAAAATGAGGAATTTCAAACAGTTAATTAAAAATCAAAGATGGGGATAGCAAAGAAGTAATTAGTGAAGGTGTATTCAATTCCTCCTAAGCAAAGCCCATAAAGCTTTCATTGAAAATAATTTGCTATTTAATATTGATGTTTTATGGTCCCCCACGAATGGCAGAAAATGATCTCATTAAAGAATATACATTGTCATTGTATTAACAAGTCCTCCTTTGGAGGAATTTTGAACCAAATCATCCAGGATGATTTTGATGGGGCCAATAAGGAAAGGAGCCTACTGTGAAAGGAGTCAGAGAATCACAGGATAGTATCCTCACAGATTTAGAGCTAGAAGGGACCCTAGAAGCTATTGATCAATCACCGTGCATTTACTAAATTTTTCTAGTGTGCCAGGCCGTTGAGTCAAACCCATCATGTTACAGATGGTTTCACAGAACAAAAGCTGGAAGAGATTTCAAGAGGTCTTATAGTCTGGAACCTTCATTTTGAAGATGAAGAATCTGAGGCCCAGGGGGAATAGAAATCTCACAGGTAGGATAAAGTAGACTCAAGGTTCCAATCCAATCCAAGCAAACAAGTATTTTGTTATGGTTTTTCAGTCATTTTCAGTCGTATCAGATTCATCATGACCCCATCTGGAGTTTTCTTGGCAGAGATCCTAGAGTGATTTTCCATTTCCTTCTCCAGCTCATTTTACAGATGAGGAAACTGAGGCAAACAGGGTGAAGTGACTTGTCCAGGGTCACACAGTTATTAAGTATCTAAGGCCAGATTTGAACTCAGAAAGATGAGTATTCATTAAATACCTACTGTGTACCAGGAAATCCAGGAAATCTTGGATAAAAATGATATAGTCTGTGACCTCAAGAAGGTTCCATTCTACTGGAAGGAAACAGGAAGGAAAATTTTCTATACATAGAAAATTAAATATATAATATGGACAAAGTAATTTCCAAGAGGAGAGAATAGTTCTCATACAAAGGGTTGTTTGTTAATAGGGTTTCAGAGGACACAGAAGAAAGAAGAGGGTGGAGCGAGACGTTTAAGCACATTCAGAGTTCAGATGCAATGTCATTCCTGATTTCATGGAGATGGTATCTAATACGTGTGAATCACAGAGTCTCAAGAATTGTAATTGCTCTAAGGGCAAACTAGTACAACTCTTAATCATTCTACAAGAGAGCCTTTCCATATTTCTGAAGTGGTTAGGGTTCTAACTTCACTTGGGTGGGTGGGATTCAAATTGTATTTCTTTTATATAGAAAGAGGCAACTTTGATAGATAAGGGGATTTGTGATAAGATGACCCAAATTCAAATCTTATCTCTGATATATACATAACACCTTGTTATCTCTGGGCAAGTCATTTAGACTTTCAGACAAATTACAAATTACAAGCCTGTATTTATGGAACAAGCTCACTCCCTGGGAGCAACCTACATGGATAAAATCACAAATTTGGAACAGAAAAAGACATTTTTTGCCATCTGTTTAAAATAATAACAAAAATAATAGCTAGTATTTGCATAGTACTTTCAGGTTTGCAAAGCGCTTTACAAATATCTCATTTGATCATCACAGTAATGCTTTGAGGTAGGTACCGTTGTTATCCCCATTTTACAAATGAGGAAACTGAGGCATACAGGTTGCCTCAGTTACTTGCCCTGGTCACATAGCTCTGCTGGGATATATTTTCATGGAGCCAGGATATTTGAATGGGGCAGAGGATTGTGGGCATCAAAGGTAAAGTAAGGAAAAAAAGACTGTACTTGAAACAGAGGACCAGAGCTGAAATCCCAGATCAGTCAATTCCTTCCTGCCTGTGTCACCTTGAGTAAGTCACTTAACTTCTGTCCATCTCCTTTGGATTAGATGATTTCTAACTTCTCTTCCAGGTTAGATCCATGGTTTTATAATCTATGTCTCTACATCAACAGAGAGCTTCACCTCCTGGGAGAATTCCAGAAAACAACCCATGAAAATTCTTATAAATGTCAAATTTGAGTCTGGGATATTGGGAGGGGTAGCTTGTGGGAGGAGAAATCTTTTCATTGCCAAGACATAACAGGATTTTTTTTGGTTCTCCAATAAATAAGGCTGTCACACAGCCCCAGTATTGTACCCAATGTTGCCATTTGTCACCCTGCCTTCTGTAACAGGAAATGTCTAGAGGCAGAGTCTCTGTGGCCAATAATGAGGTGATAGATGGCCTCCAAGGGCCCAATACTAGGGTTCTGTGACAGGCTTATTTATTGGGTCAGGATCATTAGAAGCCAATAGCAAAGTGCCCTGAAGTCAGCTTGGATTTGCCCTTTTAAGGGAAGCATGGAATGCATACGTTAACATCTTTTTTTTCCCCAGTAACATATTGGCTTTTGGTTCACTCAGACATTTTCTTCTTCCTTAGGCAGCATCAGAACCCTTTTGTGGGAGTTGAATGACTTCTGGATGTTTTGTTTTCTCTTAATGAATTAATCATAAATCAAATCCCCTAATCACTCAATTTGTGGGTAAGTGGGAGTCATCTACATGAAGAAATGGTGCTAGACAGGAAGAAGACAATGACCTTGGCCTTCTTGGCCTCCATTTTGTTTCTGCTACTTTTCCGGTCAAATTGATTTCTTTTTTTTTAGAATGGGTTTTATTGATGCCTTTTCTTTTTTCAACCTTTCTGCTTCCACCTATCTGACCCATCCCTCCCTTGTGACAAAGAAGAATTAAACAAAACTTTCCATGCAGTCACACATCTGACAACATACACAATATACTGCCTTAGCTTCCCATTTCTCTGCTGTGAGGAGGGAGACATAATTCATTTGTTTTCAAGGACTTTCATCAGTTTTTCAGTTACTAGAGTCTGATTGCCATTAAGTAATCTTTTCCTTTACATGGCTGTGGTCATTGTGTGGATTGATCCCCTGTCCTGTTGATTTCTGTCTGCATTATAGGATCATAGAGCTACAGCTAAAAAGGATTTCTTAGACCATTTAGTCAATCAGTCAACAAGCATTTATTAAGTGCCTACTATTGCTAAGTACCAGGAAAACAAAAAGGCAAAAAAGGTGCCTGCCCTCAAGGAGCTTACAGTCTAATGGGAAAGACAATGTGAAAACAAATGTATCCAAAGTAAGCTTAGTGCTGCTGCTGCTGCTGCTGCTTTTTGTCCTTCCTTCTTGAAGAGGACCAAAATGACATCACTATGTGAGAGTCACATTACAGTGTGCCTGATTATGGCTGATCAGACCAATAAAAGCTCAGAATGCTCTACCACAGGTAGGGCACAAATAGTCCATTGGAAAATTTGGGGTGGATTCTCTGAATTTGCACATCTTGCATTTCTTCTGAGTTTCTTCAATTCTGCTTTGCTCATAGAGCACAGCACTTTCTCTGATGTGGGCATGCCATGCTGAGTAGTCCTGTGCTAGTGTCTACAATGTCACACAATCAATTCCAAAGTTTTTGAGAGACCTTGAGAGTGTCCTTGTATTGCTTCTAATGACTACCATGTGAGTGCTTGAATTAAGGTATAAGTGGGTGGAGGAATGCCCCCCACCAAGTACTACATATTCAACTCAACAAACGTTTATTAAACACCTACTATGTGCAAGGGAAATGTGTGCCATCTAAACAAAAATTTTAACAAGCTCTTCTATTATATTTTATATTAATATAGCAGTTTTACTATCTTACAGATGAATTTCTTTGATACTAGGTAACATTTTCCCTAACCCTACATTTGGGCTCATTTATGGGGCAGCCTTAGTGACTCTTAGAGAGAAGAAAATAATGAGAAGGGTGGGAGTCTGGTCATGTATATGCAATGAACACTTTTTTGGGCAGGGGGTGCTTTTTATGATACAAAGAACATATGAATAATTTGGGAGTTGGAAGAGACCTCAGAAGCAATCTGGTCACATCAACTGCAGAAGAATTCTCTCTTTAATATGCCCAACAAGTAGCCATCCTATCTTTGCTGGAAGACTTCTAATGAGGAGGAAGTAACTGGCCACCTCCCGAGGCAGCCCACAACTCAGAATGTTGAGGAGCTGAAGGTAGACAGCCAACCAAACCTCTGGAGTGATTAGCTCCAACCAGTTTTATTTAAATCCTAGATAATTAAAACAGCAACTTCCAATGGTAGGAAGTATAGGATATTGGGGATCAGAGGAGCTAGGAAAATATGATGACCTAGCTATAATGTAGAAGAAGGTTTAGCATTGTTATCCTTGGCCCAAGGGCAGAACAAGGAAAAAGAGATGATAGTCACAAAGAGATAAATTTAGGCTTCTTCTAAAGGAAAAAATCCCTAATGTCAAAACCATCCATAGCTGTCACTGGTTCTTCAGGCCAAGGCTAAATGATCACTCCTCTGGGATATGGTAGAGTTATGTTTTTCAGGTGCACTCTTTAATACTGAGATCTCTTCCAACTCTGACATTCTGTGAATTCTGGCTCTGATCCTTATTAGCTGTGTGACCTTGGGCAAATCACTTTCCCTATGTGGGCGTCATTTTTCACCTCAAAATGATCTGTAAGGTCCTTTCCAGTTCTCAATTTATGAGGCTATGATTTTTGTTCTGTTGTGCCTGACTCTTCATGACCCCATTTGGGGTTTTCTTGGCAGAGATACTAGAGTGGTTTGCCATTTCCTTTTCCAGATTATTTTATAAATGAGGAACTGAGGCAAACAGGGTTAAGTGACTTGACCAGGATCCCACAGTTAGTAAGTGTCTGAGGCCAGATTTGAACTCAGGAAGATGAATCCTTCTGATTCCAAACCCAGGTCTCTATCCACTGTGCCCCCTAGCTGCCAATGCTATGACACTAGGGTATATGCAATTGGAAATTTAGACCCAAGACTACTGCATTATTATGTCATTAGGGAGCACTAGTTTTACCCAGAACGTCTACTAAGATCATTGTCATCGCTCCCCAAATCTGAAAATTTCTGTGCCAAAGACTTTCTTCTTTCTGGACCTTACTTTACCTCCAAGAGGTGGAACTAAGAGGTCTTAAATTTTAGAAATAAAACTGTCTTGTCTTGTTTGACAGGCAACATGACATAATAAATAGAGAACTGGCCCTGGGGTCTGGAAGACCTGGGTTCAAGACTTACCTCTGACACATACTATCTGTATGACCCTGGGAAAGTCAATTAACTTATGCTGAAAGTACCCCTAGGCAGCTCTAACACTAATTCACCTAGCATGTTCTACCTGCTTAAATAGGAGTTTCCTCCCTGGGAGTTCCCTACGCCAATGAAATCACAGGTCCGTTACGTATTTAGCTTAGGATATTTTGAATTTGTTTTTCTGATACAGAAACAACTTGGCAACTTATATGAGCCTCGGTTTCTCCCTTTTAAAATAAGGAGATTAGGGTAGATTACATCAGAGGGAATTTAGGGCTGTATCTCTATGATCTAATCAGAGGCAGCTGGGTGGTAGTTGTTGTTGCTTGTCCTCTGTATTTGAAGAAGATCAAAATGACATCATGATGTCAGGGTCAATGTATCATGTGTCCAACTGTGGCTGATCAGACCAATGCAAGCTTGGAAGGCTCTACCACAGGTTAAGCACAAATAATACACATGAACATTTGGGATGGAGGCAGCTAGGTAGAGTAGTTGTAGTAGGAAGGCCTAATTTATGATCTCAAATATAATCATATATATATTTGGATGGTTCGAAATCGCAAGGTATGAGGGATTCTCTAAGTAGAAAGCATCAAAACATTTATTTAGGCCCCCAGAGCAACAAATTAGCGAACCAGCCTCCCCATTCCGACATCTTGACCAAAAAACCCCAGGCCCAATAGGCCCGCCTCACAAGAGTAACCAGGAGGCCACAGAGAAACAAGATAGTATTTAGCCAAATCATATTTACTGGCCTCAAGTCCTTGCTTGAACTCCTGGGTTCACACAGGTCTCCTGCTTTGGCTTTTTTTCAGCTTCAGCTGTAGTTGGTCTCTTAGTTGGCCTCTTCTCCAAGCCAAGCCTGTTCTCAAGCCCGCCTCAATGACCAGGGACCATTAGTTCCCGAGTTGGCCCCTCTTAAGTCATTAATCTACACCCACACAGGTTTCACACCTGATAGGGCTTTGGGCCTGGGGCTTAGCACTTTAACTGCTGAAAGTACTTTCACTCAAAGTAAACAAAAGCCAAACTCCTGAAGTGCTAAGGAGCCCATTTTGCCTTAAGGACACACTAGTAGATGGGGATTTGGGTGTAAAATGAAAAAGTGAGTTCTAATCCAGCTTCAGACACTTACTAGCTATGTGACCATGAGTGAGTCACTTAACTTCTGTCCCTCAGTTTCCTCAACCATGAAACAGGGAAAATAACAGCACCCACCTCACAGCATTGTTTTGAGGGTCAAATAAGAGAATATTTATAAAGTACTTAGCACAACATCTGGCACGTAGTAGCCACCAAATAAATGTGTACTCCCTTCCCCTTCTCCATCCTTTAAGACATTTAGCCAGAAGACACAAATGATTCATATTCCACCTGTGACATTTACTCCCTGTATGACCCATGGGGCTTCATTAAAGCTCTGTGTGGGTCAAGAAAATCTCTAGGATCGTAAAATCACAAATTCAGAGAGGAAAGGTACTAGACAGGTCATCTAGTCCACCCTGTTTATTTTATAAATGTGTTAACTGAGGCTTACTAGGCAAGTGACTTTCCCAGGGTCACACAGGTATGGAAGTATCAGAGGCAGGATTCAAATGTGGCTCTTCCTGACTCCAAGCCCAGTGTTCCACCTACGATGTTGTTGTTCAGTTGTTTTAGTCATGTATGACTCTTCATGACCCCATTTGGAGTTTTCTTGGCAGATACCCTGGAGTGGTTTTCCATTTCCTTCTCCAGCTCATTTTATAGATGAGGAAACTGAGGCAAACATGATTACATGACTTGCTCAGGGTCACATAGCTAGTGCATGTCTGAGGCTGGATTTGAACTCAGGAAGATGAGTCTTGCTGCACTGTCTTTAATCCACTAAGTGATAAATGGGCTATAATCTCTGTCGGTGGAAACTGTTCCCACACCAGAAATTCTACATGCTAACAAAATCACAAGACCTTCAATATTTACATGCTATATCTAGAAGAGAAGTGGTTAATGAAATATCCATTTGGCAAGCAAATTTTTAAAGGTAGAAAATGTGTGCTCATTATTTGTGCAGGCATCTTCCTGTTAGACATTCAGCCACCATCTTCTTTAATCATAGTTCCTGCCCCCGAGCTTAAGGTAGAGCTTGGCACACAGTAGGACCCATCCTTAATAGGATTTTGTTGAATTGCATTAGATTGAATTTATAGCCTGAAGCACTGGATAGAGGTTGCAAGAAAGAGATTTCAGTTTGACCTAAGGGAAGACTATGTGGCAATTAGAGCCATCCAAAATGAGAGTGGGCTGCTTAGGGAAGAGGGGAACTCCTCCTCACTGGGGGTCTTCAAGCAGAAGCTAGGTGATCGCCAGTGAACAATAACATAAAAGGAATTCTTGGTTCCAGATTGGACTAAGGAGGAGGTGAAATCCCTTCTAACTTAGAAAGTGTGTGATTCTGGGTATTGGAAATGGCAGTAACCACTTAGCCCCCAGGGATCATCTTTGGCGCTGATTTTATTTTGCCTGCGGAGTTATATTGGCAGTGGGACAGGTGATAGAAGTAACTCATGGTATTTTCCTAAGAAATTAGAAAGGAGTGATACTGAATCTTCTTTCCCAAGGACCTTCAGTATAGAATAAACACCTATGAGCCTAGACTAACTTAGGTAGGGCCTACTCTACCTAGTGGCCAGGGAATGCTTTGTGCTTCCCTTGGGGTGGGGGTTGGGGGGTAGGGGAGAGGGAGCTTTCCAGTAAGAGAATTCCAGAAAAACTCTATCCTGGCCCCTAAAAAGCTAAAAATTGGCCATAAATACGGATTATATTTGGAAGAGAATTTCAACTAAAGTTGTACAGTAAAATATACCATGTTTCTTCTAATGAAGTATCTCAAATAGGCTTAAATACATATTTAATATAGATCTAAGGAGATTCTTTGGCCTACTAATTATTAAGCATGTTTAATGAGGTTTAACAATTACACAAGAAAAGCATAGCCCTTTTATATAGGGATTTATCCTTATCAAAATACTTTTAACATAATGGATTTCACCCATACTGTCTCTGAGACTCTTAAGTGGCTATATTCAGTCACAATAAAAACTACTTACAGGCACATTGGTTATTAAAGATCCTGCCACTTAATATGTATGTAGAACCATAACTTACCTATGGCCAGTGGGGCTTTACCCCAAGGTGTTGATATCTTGACAGTACGAATATGGGAAAGGTTTAATTCTTCCCTGTGAAGTTAAGGGAGGCAGCCTTCCCTTGATCCTCAATGGATTTTCCCCAAGGTGACTAAAATCACAGTTGAGGCTCTATATGTAAGAAACACAAGAATCAGATATTTATAACAAACTGGGAGTATATATTTGTATACTCAGTAACATGTTAAAGACTTTGAGGTAAAATGAGAGACTTCTCCAATTCCTTTTTTTAAGTCATTATGAAATAGTCAGATCTTGTACATTTGCAAATCAGAAAATGAATCCAGATGCAAGTATTGTTATTTTCTTTGTCTAGAAAGGTTTTATTGCGCGTTGGAATCTATTTCTCAATCAGTAAATATTTATTAAGTGCCTACTATGTGCCAAGCCCTGTGGCAGGCTATGGGGATACAAAATGAAAAAAAAAATTGTCATCATCATCATCCTTGCCCTCAGGGAGTCTCCATTGTATTAGGAGAAATGAAGGTGTGTACACATATAAACAAATACATGCAAAGTACATGAAAGGTTAATACTAGGTCTATTTGTAATGAGAAGCTGAGGCTTTGTGCCACTTCCAGGTAAGCCTTGGCCTGTAGTCACCCGGAAATCAGATTTTAGAAATATGTCGACTTTTCAGGGAGCAAACTTCCCAAGGAAGATCCAAGCCCAGATTTCTTTTCTTGAGCATACAGAACTGACATTAACACAAGTTCTCCAGTAATCAGTCTGGAAGGATTAGCTTTCCACTAGTTCTCTGCTGTCCATTGTCATCTGAAGGGCTCAGAATCTCGAGTTTGCCTAGCCCTAGGATTTCATTTTGAAACTCATTATGTTTTTTTCCATAGTAACTTTGGGGACCTAGATGCGTTCAGCCCTCTCTAACCTTGCAGATGTCCACAAGTGCTTTCTTTCTGGCATTTTCCTTAGTTAAATTTCCCCCTGTAATTGAGGAGGGCTCTTCACAGGTTTTTGTAGTGGTTGGTTTTCTATGCAATTAGGTTTTCTCCAGCTACTCTCTTCAAAATGGCATTTCCACTAAAGCGCATTTTGCCACAGGTTTTAGAGCATCTAAGTCTCATGACTGTACAAGTTAGACACCCGACTATGAAAGTGGCCAGGTTTGCAAAGAGAGGAGCAAGTTTCAAACTTCCCAAATTCCATGATGTGAATAACAGTCAGAGAATCACAGATCCTCAGATTGGGAAGGGCCCTCAGAAGCTATCTAGCCCAACCCTTACCTGAATAAGAAGCCCATTTTCAGCACTTCTGCCCTGGCAATAGAACCAAATCGAGCCAAACCAAATGGAATGGAATGAAAAAAAGCATTTTATTAAGCCCTTAGTATATCCAGAGAACTGAGCTAAGGATTGGAGATACAAAGAAGAAGCAAGACAGACCCTGTTTTCAACAGCTCACGTTCTAATGGAGGGAAGACAGCACATTGAGAAGGATGCATATTCACCTTCAGTTCGTGGCAGAGAGATTGTTTATTATTTGGCTTGGGACAGTAGCAGAGCAGATGGCAAGGCCCTGAGGTTAGCAATGGCAGGGCAGATGGTCTTGGATCAAGACAAGAGAGAGTCTGAAGGTCAGAGTGGAGTGAGTTACCTCTGAGATGCCTCCAGCAGAGGTGAGGACGTAGGGCTCAGTATCCATCTGAGAATGGGCACCTTCTATTTTGTGTGTGACAAATGGGTAACAGGGTGACGAGAGTAGTGGGGGGGGAAAGGAAAGTCTTCAGCTCATCTCAATGGAAGCCTTTAAGCCCATCATGGCAGGAGAGAGGAGGGTCACTGATTCCACAGCTGGTGTTGGTGGCTGCTCTTGGTTGTTAGAATAGACTTTGCCAGGTTGGAATCAAATAATACGATAAGATCCTTATATCTATCTTTAACATGTTCAAAGAGCTTCACCTATCTTTTTCTCACGTAAGCCTCAACAACCCTATGATTTCAGTTTAACAGAGATTATTTCCATTTTACAGATGAGGGAACTGAGACTCAGAGTGGTAAAAGATTTGCCCAGGGTCACATAACTAGTAAGTTACAGAACTTATGTCATCCCATCTCCAAAACCGCCACCCTAACGTCAGGCTGCCTCCAACACGCGTAAAGACCCTTGTAGTCTAGTGGAAGGAACACTGACTTTGGAGTACGAAGGATTGTAGACTCACAGTTGGAAGGGTCTATAAAGTCCACCTAGTACAACCCTCATTTTACAGATGCAGACCTTAAACCCAGAGGAGTCGAGTGACTTGCCCAAGATAAAAAAAAACAAATAAATAGAAAATCTAGGATTTGAACCCAGGTCCTCAGACGCTAAATCCAATGCTCTTTCTATGAGACCATACTGCCTCTTGAGATTTGGGTTCAAATCCTGTCTCTACCACATAGTGAGCTATGTGACTTTGGGCACATCACTTAACCTTCGTTGGCCTCACATTATCTCAACTCTAAAATGGGAATGAAAATGCTTATATTCCTTCAGATTTGGTTGAAAGGATCCAATGAGGATGTGAATCTCATTGTGAAGTGCTCTATAAATGTGAGCAACTGGGCATCATAACTACTGTGGTAGCTTTGATTTTGGACCAGACACGCGATTTCATCAGCACATAGAGCTCCCAGTGATGAAACTCCCTCTACCAATACAAGAAGCCTTAGAGACCTTAAGTGATTTATCCAAGGTCACAAAAACCGTAAGGGTCAGATGCAGAATTTGAGTTCAGGTCGTCCTGACTCCTAGGCCAGCTCTCTTTCCACTGCTCTGTGATGCCCCTTATTTATATTGTCTATATTTCGTATCTATTTTGTGATAGTTGAACTGAAATTGGCTTTAAGAGAGGAGTCCGATGTATAGAGAAAGCAGAAGATGCAGTTGTTTGGGATTGAAAAGGCTGGGGATGGAGAAGGGGAGGTGATATTTTGTTTTTTTTTTCCCCAAAGGCTGTGATGACATAAAGTATTTAGTACAGTGCCTGGCACAAAGTAGGTGCTTAATAAATGCGTACTGATTGACTCGAAAGGGTGCATAATAGATTTCATCCTGACTTCTGGAGGACAACGTTTTACATATCGAATGGGGCTATGTCACTTCATCAGCTGCCAAATCCTCGAGTCAGACATAAGTATCGCTCACTGAGTTTTGCTCAAGCCAAAGTGTCCTTCTCTTGCCTGCTTTATGGCATCATCATTCTCTTTTAATATTCCTTAAATATTGAGCTGTAAACCTTTATGACTAATGCCAGTTCAGTTCTCTCCTCCCGCCCCCGACTTCATTGACTTGTATATGCCATGCCCATGTGAAGGAGACATCATAAAACACGTCCTTGCAACCTGCCCGTGCCCTGAGAGATGGGCTATGTTTTTTATTTCACAACAACTGAGAGGAGGTTTGGATTGATTGGTGGCAGCAGTGGTTTTTTCCTCACTGAGCACAACGTGGCAGGTTATGGCCTCCAGATCCCTGCTGATTAGTCCACTATCCCCCAAGCAAGAAATATGCTTTTCATGTCTGCTGGTGGCAGGTCCACCTTAAGTTGTTCATGAGGCAACATGACATACTCGAAATCAAGAAGACCTAGGTTCAGATCCCATCTCTGATACTCATTAACTGTATGATTTAGGGCTACTTAGCTGGCCTTTCAGCCTCAGTTTGCTCATCTGTAAAATGGAGATAATAGCATCTTTTTCCAGAGATCATTAAAATATGGTTAGTTGTTGTCCTTTGTTCTGGAAGAGGACCACAATGACATTACTAGGTCAGGGTCAAGGTATAGTGTGTCCGACTGTGGCTGATCACACCAATATGAACTCAGAAGGCTCTATCACAGGTTTGGCATTAATGAACATCTGTAAATTTAAAGTATAGTGCTGTATATGTAAAGCATAAATTTGAAGTAAAGTGATGAATAAATATTAGCTATAGTTATCCCTTCTACATCATGGGGTTAGGGACTCAGTGCCCTCATCATCTGGAAAATCCACGTAAATTTCTTTTTCGGTTCTCCCTTTGTATCAGAGAAGAAGTCTGAATTATTATGGTATTAAAAGACAAAATATATTGATATTATACTAAACTATTTCTATGTCATCTGTTGGCCTTCACTTGTTGTCTTCAACTTCTATAAAACTCCCCCAAAATTCCCATTTAATTTCTTATACCGACCCATGATATAGCAGAAATGCAATGGGGAAAGTCACAATATGGAAGGGATAGCTGTATTTATGTATGAAGAGTAAAGGGGATATTTCAAGGAACCAAGAATTCCAGAGACAAAGAGTACCTCAGGTGACTTCCAGAGAATCCCTTATAGAGAAGACTCTACAAATGGTGAGTCCTGTCTTTGTTTGAAGACTCAACTGATGGCACTACCTCCAGAGCCAACAAATTCTGTTCTGAATTGCTCTAAATGTCAGGGAATTGGTTTCTGACATCAAGCCTAAAACCCCCAGATTGTTCCTACTTTTACCTTCTTGGGCCTAGTAGGACAAATTTAATTCGTCACCCATTTTACATCCTTTCACAACTAACATGCACCCCTTGAGTCTTCTCTTTTCCAAGCTAAAGATCCCTAGTTCCTTTAACACACCCTTGAATGGTGTAATGTTAGGGTCTTTCATTAGTGGTGCTATGGCAAGAAAGCCAGATTTGGAGTTTAAGGACCAGGGTTCAAATCCCAATAATACAAGTCAATATTATGACATGGCAGTCAAAAAAGATGATGTGAGCTTAGATTGCATAAAGATAGGCATAATAATTTTGGAAAGGCATCAGTAAATTGGAAAGTGCCAAGTTTAACAAGTTTAACCTTGAATAAGTCATTGAACTTGTCTAGGCCTCTGTGCCCTCATCTTTAAAAATGAAGTCATTGAACAAGGTGACCTCTAATATCTCTTTTAGCTCTAAATCTATGAGTCTATGGCACTCTCTAATTTACCTATGCCTTTCCAAAAATGTGGTGCCCTGAACTGAACAGATGTGGTCAAATCAGGGTAGAGTGCCTTTGACCATCTCTGCCATCAATATCATGACTGTCTTTATGCAACCTAAGCTCACATCATCTTTTTTGACTGCCAAGTCATACTACTGACTTATACTAGGCTTGTGGTCTGCTAAAACTTCTAAATCTTTCTTACTTGGTCCACTATCTCCCCACCCCTCCATTTTGTACTTGAAAAGTTAAAACCAATATTTGTTCCACATATATCCGTATATCTAGATACAGATGTTCCATGTATCCTCATAGAGTTAAATGTTTCTGAATATGCTGAGAAGGGTTAGGAGGTGGAATGTATACCCATGGATCAACTGTATGGTCAACATGGTGGTTGAAATCATGGCCTTGACATCATTAGTGCCATCTCTGAGCAATCTAGCTAATGAAGTGTTTTCTTAACTATATTTCAATAAAGAAAACTCAGTTTTCAAGGAATAATTTGGCTAAACACAGCTGCAATACTGGCGATTCAATGCAATTCAATAAACGATTATTAGGTACCTACGATGTTCTGAGCTACATGCTATATGCTGGTGATATAACAACCACTAAGATAAAATAAAAAATTCTACGTATGACATTTAAAGTCTACACAAACTGGTTCCAGCCTTTCTTTTCCTACTACACATGGAGGTCTGCCGCATAACAAGAGAGCCTCTAAGGGAATCTCTGCCTACTGGCTACATCAGTGTATCTGCCTACATGTTGTTTTTCCAGCAGCAGCAGTGTTTATTTATTTACTTTTCTAACCTTTTTTACTTTATTCTTTTACTTTCTTTACTTATTATTTACTTTTATTTAGTTTTTTGACCCTAGTCCTTACCTAGTACCTGTGCCTGAAACATAATAGGTGCTTAATAAATGCCTCTGGAATTGGAAGAATTGCTATCAATCACCTGCCAGCATCCTGAAACCAACTCTTTACTTGCAATCCTGTTAAACAAAATCTTATAGAAGAAATTTTTATTGAAAAGGAGGAAATCAAGAAAGAGACCCTTGATGGGGAAAAGACCCATGTAAATAACAAGTCCTTTATAATCCTGAATATGAGAGTTAGAGTCATGAAGATCCAATTCCGAATTCCATCTCTTGGGGGCAGCTAGGTGGCACAGGGAGTAAGTAGAGCACTGGCCCTGGAGTCAGGAGGACCTGAGTTCAAATCTGGCCTCAGACACTTGACATACTGACTAGCTGTGTGACCTTGGGCAAGTCATTTAACCCCAATTGCCCTGCCCTCCCCCTCCAAAAAAAAGAGAACCAAATTCCATCTCTATGTCTGAAATATTGGCTGTGGGGCTGTGGGGAAAGTCATTTAAAGTCTCTCAGCCTCCGTTTCCTTATCTGTAAAATGTGGAGGTTAGAATACATGGCCTCCAAGGTGCCTTCCAGATCTAAATCTTTGTCTCTACCTTCTCTCTCTCTTCCCTTTCACATGTCTCTCCTTTGCTCTGAAGTCTCTCCTTTGCTTTCTCGGGCAAGGCAAAGACAGGTCCCCTACTCTATCAATATCATCTTCAAGCAGAGGGTAAAGAACTTCAGATTTGGTGCCAAAGAATAGAATCACAGAATTTTAGCTCTCGAAGGGACCGCACTAGTCATCTTTTTCCAGCTAGTAACCAATTAGGAATCTCTTCCACAATAAACCCAACAAGTAGTCACCTAATCTCTGCTTGAAGATGGGAGCTCACTACCTCCCAAGGCAGGACCTGGGTTCAAATTCTGTTTCTTCCACTCATTCATTATGGGTGAGTTATTTAAACTCTTCAGACCATTTTCCCCTCTGTAAAATGATGGTTTGGATTAAATGACTTCTCATCTCCCTTCTTGGCTCCAAATCTATGAAATTCTACATTTGTTATGCATCCCCTGTGTATTTAACATTATGCAAAGCAGCTTTTTGGTATTCAGAAAGACATATTGCTTCTGGCTGACATTTGGGAGTAGCACTCCATAAACCCTTGAGAGCATCAGAAATATTCTCCCTAGGTCAGATTCATAATCTAGACAGCTCAGGAGCCCTTCTCCAACTAGGAATCCAAAGACAGTACATGAGAGTCCCAATTAGGTTGGCCTTTAGAAAAGAGTCAAAAATAGCCTAATCTGTTTGCCTGAATTAACAGTCTTTGAATTAGAAAAACAGAACGGTCTAGAGAGATAACAGATAGGGAGATGGAGTGAAAAGATCATTGATTCTATGTCAAGATGACCATGGCTCAGATTCCATCTCTGATACAATGGGTGCAATAATTCATAATCATAATAACAATAACAAATAAATAACTAGCATTTACATGGCACTTTGTTTGCAAAGTGTCTTACTATTGGCTTACTATTATCTAGCTTACTATTGTCTCATTTGAGCCTCATGACAACTCTGGGAAGTAGATGCTATTATTATCCCCATATTACATATGAGGAAAATGAAGCTAGGGGAGTTTAATTGCCTTGCCTAGGATTACAGGCAGCTAGGTGGCATAGTGGATAAAGTGTCAGACCTGGAGTCAGGAAGATTCATCTTCCTAAGTTCAGATCTCATTTCAGACACTTCCTAGCTATGTGACCTTGGGTGAGTCACTTTACCCTGTTTGCCTCAGTTTCTTCATCTGTGAAATGAGCTGGAGAAGGAAATGGCAAACCACTCCAGGGTATCTGCCAAGAAAACCCCAGATGGGGTCAACGAAGAATTAGACATGACTGAAACAACTGAACGACAACAGGCTCATAAGGTTAGTAAGTGTCTGAGGGCAGATTTGAACTCAAAAATTCCTGACTCCAAGACCAGTACTGTATTCATAGCACCACTTAGCTGACTTAGGCAAATCACTTAAATTCTCTGGGCCTAAATTTCCTCATCTGTAAAATGAGGGGTTAGAACAGACAGTTTCCAAGGTCTCTTTTAGTTCTAAGCCTATGTTCTTAAATTCTTTGGTACTCAGCTATAATCAAACAACAGAAAGGTACTGTGTTCAGATCTGGTCATTGCATTTTAGCAAGGGCGTTCATAAGCGGGCAAATTTCCAGAGGAAGACAATTATACTAGTGAAGGGTCTTGACCTTAAGACATAGTAGGATCAGTTGAAGAAACTTGGGGTCTTTAGCTTAGAAAAGATTTGGGGGAGACACAGGACCATAGATTCAAAACTGGAAGGAACCTTAGAGACCATGTGGTCCAGAGCCCTCAGTTTTATAGATGACTGAGCAAGGCCCAGAGAAATGACACTCCTTGTTCAAGGTTGTTGTTTTTGTTCAGTCATGTCTGACTCTTCATGACTCTGTGGACCATAGCATGAAAAAAACCATGGGGTTTTCTTGGCAAAGATACTAGAGCACTCTGCCATTTCCTTCCCCAATGGATTAAGGCAAACAGAGGTTAAGTGACTTGCCCAGGGTCACACAAGTAGTAAGTGTCTGAGGCCAGATTTGAACTCAGGTCTTCCTGACTCCAGCCCTGGTTCCTTGTCCAAGGTTAGTCAGGTAGTAAAAAGCAAAACTCATATTTAAATCCAGGTCCTCTGATTCCAAGTCCAGTATTCTTTCCAATGAATCTTATTTTTTTAAGCATTTGAAGGGCTATCATGGGGCAGGGGGGAGCTGGAGGAAATGGAGGAGAATGAGAGGGAAGAAATTTAACTTGTTCAGGAAGAAGAAGGAGTGACCAGCAGAAGTGGCAGAGAGGCGGGTTTTCAGCTTGGCGAAAGGACAAACGTTTTCAGGTCTGAAAGCATAACGGAATGCCTTGGCTTCTCCCTCACTGCAGGGCTTTCAGGACAGAGTGAATCACTACCTGTCAGGAATAATAGTAGAATAGATTTTCAGTCATTACTGATACTTAGAGTTTTAACTGGGTGACTATAAACTTATTTTTTAAATATTTTGATAACCGTATTTCAATATAATTGATTTCCTTTGTAATCCTATGTATTTTACTTTGTGCATTTAAGAACATGATTCTGAGGAGGGATCCAAAGGCTTCTCAAGACCTCCAGAGAGGTCCATTACACACACACGTGCGCACACACACACACACACACACACACACACACACACACACACACCCCTAGAGACAAAGTGAGACAGAGACAGAGAAGGAGAGAGAGAAAAGAAGAGAGGAGTTAATAACCCTTGCACCAGAGATTCTCTGAGGTCCATTTGAGCTTTGAGATGACACTTTTTTTCCCATGACAACAAGGGATCCAACTGGAATAGGTGGCTGTTGAAGTCTCTTACAACACTAAAGTTCTGCAATTTGGGGATTCCATGCAGGATACAACCATTCTTTCGTAGCAGTAGGAAAGAATTAGAACATTTTTCTGTGTTAGTAAATGTTATGCCCTTAGCCAATACTCATCTGTGTGTAGATTTTCTTCAGCTAATGTTTTATCCCAAATGGGTTTTCCTCTGCTACCTGGCACATTCTCACACTTAAATAATCATTTGGAGTCTACAATTCTGCTTTGTCCAATTAGAAGGCTCCAGAAATGCAAACTTCTTTGAACATTAACCTCAGCAAGATGTAATTAGGAAATTGGCGGCTACTAAAGATTATATTCTGCATTCCAAAGCCAAATGTCAAGACATTGGGGGTTTTCCTGTTGGAGATTTTTCCATAACACTGAAGAGAGATAGAGAGATGGAGAGAGACAGAGACACAGAGAGAGAGACAGAGACAGAGACAGAGACAGACAGAGAGAGACAGAGACAGAGAATCCATCTTAACACCAATAACATAACCAAATTGGCCACAAAGTCAGTCTTCTAGAGGAGGAATTCTTGATTGGCCAGTTGGCAAGCCACCCTGGCTTTGGAAATATCAGCAGCTGCCCCACTGGGTAAAGGGGAGCAGTAGAGGGAATGGAGGATAGTGCTCTGGTCCCTTTTTCTTTTTACTACTGCTTTCCAATATAAATTCCCATGGGTATCTCCAGTAGTGCCACATGGCTTTTCACTAAATTGGCCCAAATGAAGGATCTCTGGCTTTCAGTATTGTCCATTCAGCAATAGACCCCAACATTCTAAGAAATGTTAAAGGATTTGTCAATGGCCATACAGCTATTGGGTGTCAGAGCCAGGACTGGAAACCAGTCTTCCTAACTCTTAAGTTCCACCCGTTATCCTAAAGTGCGTGATGGCCTCTTCAAGCCACTTAAGCCTCTCAGTTCATGGGGCTGATGTCTCAATTCTGGGATAAGAATTGGGATTTGAGAATATTTTGTCTGTCCTATCTCTCTACCAATTAGATTTAATTTGAGATATATATATATACATATATATATATTTAGAGAGAGAGAGAGAAATGGGATAGATAGACAGATACATAGATACATAGATAGACACATAGATGGATGGATGGATGGATAAGTGGACAGAAGGATAGACAGACAGACAGAGAGACAAATAGGGTGCACGAGTTGAAAGAAAGATAGCTGGATAGATACAGATTAGACAGATACAGATAAGGTATAATACTATAGATATTATACTAATCCTATTTAATAATAACTATCACTTACATATTGCTTCAAGGTTTACAAGGTGCTGACACTTTATACCATGCTGCTTGTGGGTCTGTCTGCCTCAAGTCTCTCTTGATTCCAATATATCCTCCACTTAGCCTCCAAAGTAATTTTTTCTACAGCACCAGCCCAATTATGTCACCCTCCTGCTCAATAAATTCCAGTGCCTCCTGATCAAATACAAAGTCCCATTTGGCATTCAAAGCCATTCATAATTTAGGCCCCCCTGCCTTTTTAGTATTCTTACACCCTACACCACCACCACCACTGCCACCCCCCCCACACACACACACATACTCTTCAGTCCAGTGACACCAGCCTCCTTGTTGTTCCTCCCACCAGACGTTCCAAGTCCAGACTCTAGGTCTTTGCATTGACTGTTCCCAACACCTATAAAGCTCTCCATCCTCATCTCCATCTCTGGCCTCGCTGAAATCCCACCTTCTACAGGAAGCCTTTCCCTATCTCTCTTAATTCTAGTGTTTTCTCTCTACTTTATTTCTTCTTTGTTCTACAGCGAGGTTGTTTGTACACATTTGTTTGCGTGTTGTCCGTACCACTAAACTGGGAGCTCCAGGAGGGCAGAGACTGGCATTTTCCTTTCTTTGTTTACTCAGAACTTCATAGAGTTCCTGGAACATCAGTGTTACTAAATGTTTATTGACTGACTAATTTGTTATCTTATTTATATGAGGACTTGTTTTCTCCAATAGAATACAAGCTCTTTGAAGGAATGAGGAACACAGCTTACATTATATGTGTATCTCCAGCACCTTGCACAATCCTTGGCACATAATAGGCACTTAATAAATACTTGATTAATTAATTGATTGAATATGGCCCTCATAATACAAATGGGGAAGCCAAGGCTCTTAAAGAATAAATTATCCCAGTAGCATAAATTTAGAACCATAGTATATCAGGATCATACATTCAAAGCTATAAGAGAATTCAGAAGTCGTTTAATCCAATGCTCTCCATTTACAGCTAAGGAAACTGAGAAGTAAAATGAGCAAATGACTTTTCCAGGGTCACACAGGTGGTAAGCAACCTAGCTGGAATTAGAAACCATATCATTTGATTTCAAATCTAGCCTTCTTTCTATCACCCCTCACTTCTGATCTTGTCCACAAGCACAGAGCTAGCAAGCGTCTGGGTCATGACTCTAACCCAGCTCTGATAACTCTAAGGCCAGCCCTCTATCCCCTGAGCCACATCGCCTCCCTGTTGCCTTTCCATTAAGCATGATAGACTCAGTTGACATCCCTCAGTCTGCAGGAAATTCTACTGCTTTTGACAATCTGACAAGCATTTTTCTACAGCATTATAGAAACGGGTTGACAACTTGTTTAGTTAAAGGCTAAAGGGAAAAAATTCTTTCAGATTAAAGAGCACATCTTCTTAGTTTTCAGTGAAAGCACTCCATCTGGAGACAGAAATTTCATATTCATGACTAGTCTCATGAAATGATAGTTTTGAGCCTGTAAATTAATTAGACACACTGCCAGACAACATGTGACCCTCTGGAGTGCCACAGTCTTGGTTTTCTGTTAAGTGTTCAGTATACTTACAAGCATTCTAATGGTATTATTATCATTTCTGAATCATGGACAACTACCCATGGGACTGGACTATCCTCTCCTAAGGAAAAGAACTCCATGTTTTTGGAAAGTACCAAATTAAGCTGCTTTAGTGATGTTCCTGAGTACCTTCTCCACCTCTCAGCCCTAACAACTCGAGTTTTTCAATTAACATTTCCTTGGGATTATTGCAATGGAGATGAACTCCCAGTATGGGAACTCCCTCCGCCAATGCAGTTCACAACTCATCTATGACTCTCAGAATTATAGACTGTCATAGCTGGAAGGGAAACTCAGTAGCCATCTAATTCAGCACAAAATCCCAAAAGAATCCAAAGTGCAATATGGCTAACAAATGGTCACCTAGCCTTTGTCTAAATATATCCAATAAGGTGAACCCACTGATTCAGAAGACAGTTACCACGTTCCCTCATCCTGAAATCTTCTGTTCTCTGAATAAACATCCCAAATTCCTTCAACTGAACCTCAAATAGTATAAACTTTAAAGTCCCTCACCATTTGGGTAGCTCCCAGACACTCTCCTATGAACAGCTAGGTGGCACAGTGGATATAGCACTGTTCTTAGAATCAAGAGGACTCATCATCCTGAGTTCAAAGCAGACCTCAGGGACTCACTAGCTGGGTGACCCTGGGCAAGTCACTTAACCCTGTTTGCCTCGGCTTCCTCATCAATAAAATGAATGAGAGAAGAAATTAGCAAACCACTCTAGTATCTCTACCAAGAAAACCCCAAACAGGATCACAAAGAGTCAGACTATGACTGAAAAGCTAATAAACAACCAAAACAGACACTTTCCAGGTTAATAATCCTACACTGTGGTCCCCACAACTGACATAAGGCACCATGCTCAAGTGGATAGAGCCCCGGCCTAGAAACAAGAAGACCTGGCTTCAAATCCTGCCCCAGATACTTACATGACTCTGAAGAACAGTTTCCTCATTTGTAAAATGACCCATTTGGACTTAATGAACTCTTAAAGCCTTTTCTAGGTCTAAAATTCACCCTATGTTCCTAATAAATAAGTCCAAGCAAGTTAACTATGTCACATGGAGGTAAAGTGACTTGGGCAGGATCATACCACTATTAAGTATCAAAGGCAGGATTTGAACTCAAGCTCAGAGCTTGTCTCCTGACTCCAAGCTCAGAGCTCCTCTCATTGAGCCACAAATATCATATGAACTACATAATACAATTTGGGTATAAAGTCTTACTTAAACAAGATGGGAGGAAGTTATTCTGGCAGTTTTGAAATGCCAGTAATAACCAGATCACCCTGTGCCTGAAAACAAGTTGAATGGTTTGACAAATGCTATTAATACATCCTTGGGAGAGTAATTAGGGTAGCAGTCATTCTCTTTCCAAACACTGTATTCTACAAGAGTGCTTTCTTGGTCTCCCTAGCTACTGGTGTCTCTCCCCTAAAATTACATTATATCCCATATACACACACACACATACACACACACACATATACATGTATGTATGTATAGGTGTATGTGTATATGTATATATGTATGTGTATGTATATGTGTGTATATGCATGTTTGTATACATACACACACACACATATATATATATACATATATGCACCCCAAACTAGACAACTGAGTGCATTATCTTACCCCCAAACCAAAAGTGTGCTGGTAAATGTTTAACAACCAGCTTCCCCCCAAAAAAAGTCAGATAAATTTTTAAGTTTAACTTGCATTGCTAACATTTTCTCCATCACTTTCTTAAGTCCAAAAAATCAACAAAACAATAACTCAAACCCTGATTTTAGTGTTTGTCAAATTCTGAGGTAAAAATGTTCACACAGAACATTTAACAATCAGCTCTCATGTGCTGATGTGGTCTGGCTCCAGGATACGCCTGCCCTAGACCATCCCTTCTTCCTATATCTTTTGAAGGCATAACTATCCTTCTAGTATCTCAGAGTCATGCATTTGGCTTTATCCTGGAATCTTCATTCTTCTTCGCTTCCACATATTCAATCAGCTGCCAAATTTTGTCATTTTAATCTCCACATTTCTCCTATCGAACCCCTTCTCTCTGCTCACATGGTGACCACATGAGTTCAGGGCCTCATTAGACCTCTTGCCTAAATTATTGCAAGAACTCCCTGCCTCAGGTCTCTCGCCAGGCCATTCTGTTGCCAAAGTAATTTTCTTTAAACACAAATCTAACCAGATGATTCCCCTGCTCAGACTGCTCTAGTGACTTCTTATTGCTTCTAAAATAAAATATAAATGCTTCTATTTAATTATGAAATCTTTACACAAGCAGACTACAACTGATCTTTCTGGACTCAACGGACATTACTCTCAATCCTGCATTCTGGGATCGATGTCTGCGATGCATCTCCTCCATACTGATGCCTTACCAAGACTCCCTTTTCCTTTAGGATGCAGCTCAGGCATCATCTTCTGTGTGAAACCTTCCCTGAATTCCCCAAGTGACAGAGTGCCCTGCCTCACTAACTATGTGGCATTTTAACTATGGTGGATGTATTTGTAATTAGTAACTCTATATCTATAAATGTATAAATGTGTGTGCTTATTATTTCTTCTTTCTCCCATTAAAATGGAAGCTCATTGTGAATAGGGGTTATTTCATTTTTTTGCATTCCTATTTCCACTACCTGGCACATTGTAGGAGCTTAATAAATACTTGTAAATTGATTGATTGACGGTAAGGGACTATTATCTTTGACAGCTAAGTGACTCAGTGGATAGAGTATGGGACTTGGAATCCAAAGACTTATCTTCCTGAATTCAAATCCAGACTCAGACACTGACTAGCTGTGTGACCCTGGGCAAGTCGCTTAACTGCCACCTGCCTCGGTTTCCTCAAATGTAAAATGAGGATAATAATAACACCTACCTCAGAGGATGTTGTGAGTATCAAATGAGATAATATGTATAAAGGTCTTGTCACAATGCCCAGCACATAGTAGGTGCTTCATAAATGTTTATATCACTCCATCCTTTCTCCCTCATATCTTCAGCCCAGTGTCTGGCACCTGGTAGGTGCTTCATAAATGCATTTTAATTGGTTGACTGATTCCCTGACAATGGCACCAACCTATCTCCCAGCAGACTGCTAACTATACATTTTGAAAAACCTTCGGATGTTTCATATCCACTATGAAACCTCTTCCACTTTTGAATGACCTTTGTTGTCAAGAAAACTACTGCTCCTGTTTACCCAGAATTCTTCTGAGTATAGGCTAACTTATGTATGTTTTATGGCTAGAGAACTGGATATAATCCAGTGAATAAGCCGAGAAACCGGGTTAGAAAGAGCATATGAGAACACAGGAAATCACTCACTGGGCATCTGGATGGGGATTGAACCCAGGAACACGGTACCAACTCCTGAACATCGTCTTCTCTTGGGGGCTTTTCAGCATATTGTATAATAATCAGAGTTTGCATTATTGTTCACAAAGCATTTACACAAATTATTTTCGTCTAAACTTGCAACAACTGGGGACTATATGCATTTTCCAGCTGAGGTTTCTGAGGCTCAGGAAGATAAAATGATAGCTCAGGATTACAAGTGAAGTAAACAAGCATTTATTGAGTGCCTACTGTGTGCCAGACACTGGGTTAAAGACTAAGAATACAAATATAAGCAGAAAAAAAAGAAAGCCCCTGACCTGAAGAAGCTTACATTCTAATGGGGGAAGTTGTTCAGTTGTGTCCAATTCTTTGGATTACATTTGGGGTTTTCTTGGCAGAGATACTGGAGTGGCTTGCTATTTCCTTCTTCAGCCCATTTTACAGATGAGGAACTAAGGCAACTAGGGTTAAGTGACTTGCCCAGGGTCCCACAGCTGCTAAGTATCTGAGGCTGGATTTGAACTCATGAAGATGAGTCTTCCGGATTCCAAGCCCCGTGCTCTATCCTCTGAGCCACATAACTGCCCCTGAAGGGAGAAGACAACACATAAAAAGGAGCAGCTGAAAATGACGGGGGTGAGGTAGAGAAATGAAGGTGCCTGACATAAGGCAGGAGAGACAGGAGTATAACCTGAGAGAAATGAAGACACGAATGGCCTGAATATCCTCCTTAAAATGGAAGCTGGAAGGAACTAGCCAATAAGAAGGAGATGCCACTGGGGCAGAGGGCATTTCTAGTATGTCAGGTCCAGGAGAGTCAGAAATGGAGCCTGGAGAGGAATGAATGATTACACAGATATCAAGTATCACAAGTGGGGATTCCAACCCAAATCTTCCTGAGGCCAAAACCATATTTTCTATCTATTTTCTATCTATTATACCAATAATGCCTCTAGCAAACCTAGGGAAATTTGGGGAGCATGGAAAGAGGGGAAAATAGGAAATAATTATCATTCATGGATAGATGGTTCTTTGCCATTACAAAATGTTTCATGTACATTTTTGTCATTATCTTTCTCTTCTTCCTTTTCACAACCATGATCCCAGTTCAGTCCCTGATCATGATAGCCTCCTAACTGGTCTCTCTGCCTCCTTTCTCTTCCTTCCCCCAAAATATCTTTCACTCAAGTAGATTGGCGATTTTGTCTGTCTGAGAGTTCCTACTGACAATGCAGCTCCCAAGCTAACCATGCCTTTCCCAACTTACACAATTCTTATCCCTGTCTTCCCGTAAATTTGTAGCAAAAGATTGGCCTGGAATACTTAATGCCTTATTCTTTCTCCTGAAATCCTGAGGGTAGCAGTAGAGACCTCTGGCTGCCCACTCATCATCATGTCACCCACACTACATGACCAGCTAGTAAATTTTTAAATTCTTTTTCATTCATTAATTTGTGGCAATGGAAATGAACTGGAAGTTCTTCCCCTGTACCTAGTAGGTGGTTAATTAGTGTTTTTTCGTTCATTCGTTCACCTTTCTATCCACTGCAGAAGTTAGGAGTCATATGATATCCAGGTTGTAGCTACCCAATAACTTGATGGTTTCAGCTGTGGGACAGCACCACACCATATATTAATTCAAATATTCTCCTTTTCTGTTGACATCCAGCTACTAGTACCTTTCTTCACCCCATTACCTTATATTTGCTTGTATAATTATAGATGTACATTCTTTCTCCCAAAGAATGGAAGCTCATTGAGGGCAAGAATTGACTCAATTTTGTTGGCGTATCCTTAGCCCCAGGCTCAGTCTCCCACACATAGCTAGTGTTTAATAAATGCTAATGCACAATAACATGACACGATTGCTACTTGTTTTTGTCTCTGAATGCCTAGTACCTAATACAATTCCTGGTACATAATAGATGCTTAAGAAATGATTGTTGAATGAATGTTATGTCCTACAAAAAGAATGGAAACTTCTCAAGGGTTGTGGTTGTTGTTGTTCAGTCTTTTAAGTTGTGTCTGACTCTTCATGGCCCTGTGAACCTCTGTCTGTGGGGTTTTATCAGCAAAGATACTGGCGTGTTTGCCATTTTCTCCTCCAGTGGCAGAGGTTGAGGTTAAGTGACTTGCCCAAGGTCACACAACTAGGAAGTTTCTGAAGCTAGGTTTGAACTCAGGTCTTCCTGATTACAAGCCCAGTGCTCTATCCACTGTGCCACCTAGCTGGCCCTAGCTGTTTCTTGATGGTAGGGACTATGATATTTTTTATTTTTTTTTCCAATTTGGTATCCCAAGCACTTAGGAAAAACTCATGGCACACAGAAAATGCTTAATAAAATACTTCCCAATTGATTGCCCAGGTGCCTAGAAAGATCTCACGCATCTCAGTAAAGTTCATGAAAGTGTTTTAATTAATAAATGAGTCTTTGTCCTACCAACAAGTCAGGGATGGGGGCGGGGAGGGTGGAGTGTATCCGTTGCAAGCCAAAGCTTGACACTCTCCTGATATAATAATAAGTAAGTGCATGAGAGGCATGGCCTTTAAAGAAGCCCACCTTGGAGAAAAGCTCTCTTTGAAACCATGCTCTTTTGCACTCCTGCTTTGCAAATTCCTAAGACTTATCATTATTATCGTTACTATCTATCAGGCATCCTCCATCGCTGGTAATGTAAAGCAGTGAAAAATCCCAATTCAACTACATCCTGGAAGATGTCAAGTGTATGCTGTTTATTAGTTTAGAGGCTTACTAAATTTAAACAGCAGCATTAACATGGCCGTGGGCTCTCTTGACAGTTTTAAAATTCCTCCTTGGGGGGATTTCAGTAATGCTGTCTAATCAGCTTAAGGAGTTAATTAAACAGCTGTCACTTAGCTTCCTAATTCAGAGACTTGATGCAATGAGATTGGAAATTAGTTATGCATGATTGAGGAGTGGTTTCTAAGATGGCCAAAGTTGGCTTCTGTGAGGTGCCAGAGGGCATAGCCTCTGTTTCTAGTGTGAGAGGGAGACAGTCCAGAAGATTGTCCTGGGGATCCTGGGAAATTTTTGGGTTGCCTAGTGAGAACAGAATGACAGGTTACTGTCTACTTGGGGCTTACCCCTAGAGATATAGGAAGCTCACTTCCTCCTCAGAGCAGTGATTTGTACCAAGGGGTAGGCTAGGGCCATAGGCCTGAGGATAGGTGTGGGTAGGCCTTAGTCCCTTGTGGAGAGGATACTAGCGGAACTAGGGGGACTTTGGTTTCCCCAAACACTTTCGTATCACCAAATGGGGATGTTGTGAAGCAAGAAGAGCCAAGAAGGCAGTTTGAGTTAACTTTCAACCCAGATGGATTGATCTGCCATCTAGCTGTGTTCCCTTTGGTCCAGGAGGATATTGTTGGGGAGCTCCCGAGACCCCAAGAAACTTCATTTTCTTGTCAGATTTTAGCTTACCGGAATGCTTTTTACCACCATGGGCAGTTGTAAGCCATGATGGGATTCAGCCAGTTCGCACCAATTCTGCAGAACCAGTACCTAATTTTAGGTTGAGTTCCCCGAACCAGGTTGTCAGCCGGGGCGAGGCCTGTGCCCACCATGTCGGGGGCAGGGGGGTGCGCCTCAGCTCAGTCTGGAGAACCAGCTGTTAATTCATTTGAATCCCACCAATGGTTGTAAGATACATTTTTATTTAAGGATTTTTTTTTATCGAAACCCTCAAACTGACTGCTCCATTGCTCTGGATGTATAAACATGACCAAGACATTCTTTCCACATGCAGGTTTTATTTTTTTTGTGGGTGGGGGGCGCCAGTTGAGGTTCTTTCCTCCTTCTAGAACACCCACTTCCTGAAATTCCACTTCTTGAAATCTGAGCCATTCTTAAAATTCCAGATCAAAAGCCATCTTTTCCATGAAAACTTGGCTGATTTCTCCCAAGCAGAAGTCACCTCTCCTTCAACCTAATTCCCATCATAATTGGTCTTGTATCATAGTGATTCAAGTACCCTTACTAGATTGCAAAGTATGTGAGAAGCAGCTAGGTGGTGCCATGGATAGAATGCCTGGCCTGGAGTCAGGAGGACTCATCTTCCTGAGTTCAAAGCCAGCATCAAATACTTACTAGCTGTGTGACACATGTGTGTGTGTGTGTGTATACACACATATATACATATATGTATATATACATATATATCATATATATGTATATATATATATAAATGTCTATGTATGTACATATACACACAGCTAGGTGGGGCAGTTGGCCTGGAGGGAGTCAAGAAGACTCATCTTCTTGAGCTCGAATCTGTCCTCAGTCACTTATTATCACTTATTAGCTGGGTGACCCTGGGCAAGTCACTTAACCCTGTTTACCTCAATTTCTTCATCTGTAAAATGAGCTGGAGAAGGAAATGGGAAAGCATTCCAGTATCTTTGCCAAGAAAATACCAAATGGAGTCACAGAGAGTCATACACAGCTGATACCACTGACCAACAACATCATATCCGTTGGAATGCTGGACTGGAAGTCGGGAAAACTCAGGTTCAATTTTTGCCTCAGGTGCTTGCTAGCACTATTACCCTCGGTAAGCAAATTAATTTCTCTGAGCTTCAGTTTTTTCATCCATAAAATGGGGATAATAACATTCATAGTACCTACCTCATAGGGTTTTGTGTGAAGTTCAAATGAAATAATGCATATGAACCACTCTGAAAACTTTAACATGCTCTGCAAATTTCAGTTATCTTTCTGAAGGCAGGGATCATATGATGTCTTATTCATCACTGTATCCTCTGTCCTTTCCCAAATCACCTGGTCTGTATTGTGTATATGTGATTACATACTTATATATCCATACATATATAATATACATACAGGGACATGCATATATGTGCATATATAATATTCTTCTGTGTGTGTGTATATATATATGTATTTATGTATGTTGTTCCGTTGTTTCACTCATGGCTGACTCTTTGTGGCCCCATTTAGGGTTTTCTTGGCAAAGACACTAGAATGGTTTGCTACTTCCTCCTCCAGCTCACTTTACAGATGAGAAAACTGAGGCAAACAGGATTAAGGGACTCGCCTAGGGTCGCACGACTATTACATGTCTGAAGCCAGATTTGAACTCAGGAAGATGAGTATTCCTGACTCCTTCCAGGCCAGCACCATCAACTGTACCACCTAGCAGTGTGTGTATGTACACACATATGTATATATACATACATATGTGTATATACATAAATGCACAAACATGTGTACACATATATGTATTGTATAAATACACACACATATCACCACTAAGATTTTACATCTCTCCGTTTATATCTCTCCTCACAGAATGTAAGCTTCTTCAGGACAGAGACTGATTTTATCTTTGTATGTCCCTAGCACCTTGTAGTATAGTGCCTAGCATATATGGGCATTTAACTGACTATATAATGGCATGATGGCAAAAGATTCCAACCTAGAGACAGCAGACCTGGGCTGGAGTCTCAGTTCAGTCACTTAATCACCATAAGACCATTAACAGTGTCCCATTAACCTCTCTGAGCCTCAGCTTTCCCATCTTTTAAATGGAATTGCTATCCTCACGGGGCTTTTATAAGGAAAGCATCTGCAAACTGTAAGGCTGGATAGATGTATGAATTACTGCTCTGACTCCGGCCACAACCCTGTCTGAAGTGGCTGGCAGTCTATCCTGCTGGGGGTCTGCCTAGGGCTATATCCGACCAGCTTGCTACAGTGCTTGGGGGTCCCTACTCCTACTTCTGCCAGGGAAGCTTTTCTCCTCACTTCATGTGGCTGCTAAAACCCAGCCGTCCTCTGTCATCTCCCATGGCCATTAAGTCCAGAGACTGAGACACTTTAAAATAGGGCAGGAAATAAATCTGACTGCAGAGCAAGTAGCAACGTGACTGATGTTTCCTCCACTCATTAAAAGAAGCATCCTGGTTATTTATAGAGATTCTGCATTATTGCTAATGAGATACACTGTTTCTCTGGTCATCTGGGCCTCCTGTTTAATGTGGTATGAATGAAAAACCTGCAGCCTGCTATCATTATAGGACTCCCTATTTATTATCTGGAGGCTGCCATAATGGAGCTTCTCAAAGCCAGCAAGAGACAAGGATGAGATGATGTGACATAATTGTGTTTATTAACTTATCGATTTCTGTTGAGAGAGAAATAGAAGATACTTCAGAAATCATCCACAGTGCCGAGGATACAACCAGGTGCTCTGAAAGAATGGGACAGCCCTATTGGAAACCTATGGCAGTTAAGTCAAGACTCCAGCTGATATTTAATAACTATGATACACTAGGGGGGGACAATCATACTTTTCATGTGTCTATTTATGCATCTGTCTGTTTGGCCATCTGTCCATCCATCCATCCATCCATCCATCCATCCATCCATCCACCAAGATCTATCTATATCTAACTATCAATCTGTCTATAAGATCAGCAAAGTGAGCTCTTTGCAACATCATCTTTTGTTTCACTCTCATTACCTTTGGAGTTAAATACCGTAGACTATTTTTATCCTCATTTTACAGTTAAGGAAACTGAGACCCTGTGAGATTAAGTGATTTGTCCAGGTTGAATTCCTTGGGAGCAGAGACTGTGTTTTTTCAGGAAAGCAACATTTATGACAATGTTGTGTTACGACAATGTAAATGTTGGAATGAATGAATAAAAAGCAACAACCATTCAGAGGAATCTAAGCAATAGGAAAACAAAGGATATCAATAAAATCTATTTTTACATGAAATCTTTCCTGTTTGCAAGGTGCCTGCAGCATAGTTTTGTAGATACAGAGTTGGAAGGGCTCTTTGAGGTTTAATTAACAAACTCTTCAGTTAACAAAGAAAGAAACTGAGGCCCAGTGAGACTAAATACTTTACCAAGATCATGTTGGTAATAAATGGCAGAGCTGGGATCTGAAGCCTGGTCTTCAGACTCCAAATCTATCATCCTGCTGTGCCACAATGCCATGTATGATGAGGTATTAAATGGGTATTTCAATACAAGTCTTTAAATTCCAAAGCCAATAGTTGTTTTCTACTCCAATGTGCCCTACCTCCCTCTTATCTCCAAGCAAGCCCCTTTACTATTCACTTCCCCCTCCATGTTTTTGTATAAGATGTTACCTGAATCTGGAATGTTCTCCCGCCTTATCTCAGCCTCTTAGAATCCTTTCGGTTCAGTCATTTTTCAGTCATGTCCGACTCTGTATGACCCCATATGGAGTTTTCTTGTCGAAGATACTAGAGCGATTTGCCATTTCATTTTCCAGCTCATTTTACAGATGAGGAAACTGAGACAAACACGGTTAAGTGACATGCTCAGGGTCACACAGATAGTGTCTGAGGTCAGATTTGAACCCACAAAGAAGAATCTTCCTAACTCCAGGCCCAGCATTCTATCTACTAATTCCTGGCTTCCTTCAAAGCATTGTTCTGATGCAAACCTTTCCCGATAAGAGAGACAGATAGACAGATAGAGACAGAGAGACACAGAGAAACAGAGACAGAGACAGACAGAGAGACAGAGTTCTTAGTGTCCTCCCACTTGAAATTACTTTGTATATACAACATGGTGTTATGAATGAAGAACCAGCCTCAGAATCAGAAAGAGTTCGAGTTTAGCCTAAGATATATCCTGGTTCTGTGACTCTGAAAAAGTCACTGATGTCCTTTGTACCCCCAGGTGACTCTCCAAAACTGACTTGCAGAGCTGCTGCTGATCTGCATTGGCTGAGCACATCCTCCATCCCACCCCCCACCTATGAAATCACTAGCCTAGTTCCCATCTCATTTTGCATTTACTTGCCTGGGGGTTGGTCCTGTAGGTAGAGTGCTAGGCCTGCATTTAGGGTTTAGTCAGATGAGATGTAAGTTCAAATCCAGCCTCAATTTGTGACTAGGTATGTGACTAGTCTACACTTCTGTCTATCTCAGTTTCTTCAATTGTAAACTAGGGATGATAACAGCACCCCCTTAGAAAGATCAGATTAGATAATATTGGTAAAGTGCTTAGGACAATGTCTGGCACAAGTAATGAATGCTTCTTCCTTTCGTTGTTCAGCCATTTCAGTCATGTTTGACTCTTCCTGACCCCATTGAAGGTTTCCTCGGCAAAGATACAGGTTTGGTTTGCCATTTCCTTCACTACCTCATTTTACTGATAAGTAAACTGAGGCAAACAAGGTTAAGTGACTTGCTCAGGGTCTCACAACTAGTGGCTGAGGACAGATTTGAACTCAGGTCTTCTTGACTCCAGGTCTGGTGCTCTATCCACTGCACCACCTACCCGTGAACCTCTTCCCTCTTCCCCAGTCGAATATAAGCTCCCTGAAGACAAAGGCTGCTTCATTTGTTTTTCCCTTGTGTCTCCCACAGCCTGGCACTCTATAGGAGCTTACTAAATGTTAATTAACTTGAATCTAACTGTAATGGTAATGGAATACTATTACTACAGACCTTCACTGTGCTTTGAGATTTATAGCTGACAAGTCTCAGGCAGGTTTGAAGAAAACTCCACAGGCCTCACATTGTCTTCACCACTGAGAGGAGGCCCTGCCTTGGGCAGAGCAGAGGGAAGATTTACTCACTTTTCTCTGTAAAGAACTGAGGCCCTAGCTGCTGTGGTTATTTAGCAGGGTCGTGCCTGGAGGTTCCTTTGAAAACAAACCAGGGCCTTGTTCTCTGTCATTCACTGGGCTGCTCCATTTCTAAAGACAGAGGCTGACCCTGCTAAAAGGACACTCTCTAATCTAGCTGTAGCACTTTGGGGAGGAAACACAGAGGATTTTCAATAAATTTCTTTTTGTCCTTTGGCATCAGCTTCCTTTCAGGATAAAACAAAGGGGCCCTGTGGGCAGGATGCAATATTATGCCAGGGCCTCAGAGCCTGGACTGGGTCTCCTTGGGTCACTCTTTGGTGACAGCTGCTCTTCGGGGGGCAGAGTGGGATGGGAGGAGGATGAAGGAATTGCTGTGGAGAAGGGACTGAAGGATTTTATAAAAGACCGAAGATTCCCCCAGAGAGGTTACTTTTTCTTTACCCATCAGGAATCAGGAGGCAAAGACACCTCAGAGAATTTCCCCAGTGAAAGCGTGGCACCTGAAAGGTTTGGGGTCCTGCCTCTTCAGTTTAAAAAGAACTGAAGAAAGCAGCCCTTTGCCTGGTACGTATTCAGTTCCATTCAGCAAGCACTTGGGTTCAAATGCTGACTCAGACATTAAATTACTGTGTATCAATGAATATGTTACTTAATCTCTCTTGCTTGGGTTTCCTCGTCTCTAAAAAGATGGGATTGGTTTCAATAACCTCTAAGTCTAGGGTTCTTAATATTTTTGTGTCTTGGAACCCTTTGGTGAAGTCTTTGGAACCCTTCTCAGAATAATGTATTAAATTGTATAAAACAAACTACATAAAATTTCGAAGGAGATCAATTATATTGAAATACAGTTATCAAAATATTTTTTTCAAAAAATGCCAAGTTCATAGATCCCAGGTTAAGAACCCCTGCTATAAGATCCTTTCCATCACTAAATCTATGATTCTGTGATGCTATGTACTCGTGTGATCATGGCCAAGTCACGTCATCATTATTAACCTCAGTTTTACCATCTGTAAAATGGGGATAGCTAATAGCCCCTACCTCACAGGATGGTATGAGGTGATATGTTATATTTGTCAACTACTTTGTAAATTTCAAAGAACTGTTGTAAATGTCAGTTGTTATTTTTATTATTAAGCATTGTGCTTAATAATAAACAGTCCTTGTCCTCAAGGAGAATACATTCTACTGTGTTGGAGTCAGGGGGAGAAAACAAGTAACCAGGAAGTCAATACAAAATACATAAAAAATAAATGCCAACTTATTTCCCAGGCTGAGAGTAGAATTACTAACAACTAAAGGCGTCATCAGCAAAGGTCTCCTGTAGGAGGTGGCATTAGGTCTGAGTCAACCTTTTTGTCGTTCAGGCATTTCAGTCGTGTCTGACTCACTGTGACCCCATTTGGAGTATTCTCGGCAAAGATGCTTGAGTGCTTTGCCGTTTCCTTCTCTAGCTCATTTTACAGATAGAGAAACTGAGGCAACCAGGATTAAGTGACTTGTCCAGGATCACACAGCTAGTAAGTGTCTGAGGCCAGATTTGAACTCATGAAGATGAGTTTTCCTGACTCCAAGCCTAGTTCTCTATCCACCAAGCCGTCTATATTTCATGTGGATGGATGGAGTGAGGAAGGAATGCACTGTAGACACAGGGGACAGTGTGTATAAGAGGCATAGAGGGAAGAGACAGATTTGTTGTGTATTGAGGTAAGCTATCATCTACCACGTTTTTGGGTAAGGACTTTAGAACTCAAGAGTTGGAAATTATTTTATAGCCTCAATTAGGTTCCAAGACTTGGGGTCCTCTTAAGTGCTTTTTTAAAATTTAATTCAGGAAACATTTATGTGTTGATATGTGTTAGGCGCCATGAGAGAGGGTAGAAAGTTTTTTTTTTAAAAAAAAAAAAGGGTTTTAAAGGGCTTAATTTCTTCTAGAGATGTACAACAGTAGTTAAATGCTTTATTTGAAGGAGGAAGAGGAGGAGAAGAATATTGTCAAAACTAGGAAGATAAGGCAAGGCTTTCCATTGGAGGCAGCATCTGAGATGAGTACTGAAGGAAGTTAATGATCATAAGGGGACAAGGTGAGGAGGGAGGACATTGTAGGCATTGGAGATGGCCTGTGTAAAGGGTGTGTAGGCAGGAGATAGAATTCTGAGTGGGGGATAGTGATTAGAGCTGTTTGAAGGGAAATATAAGACACATGCAAGGATGTCTTGTGAAGTAAATTTGGAAATGTGGGTCAGAACCACACTGGAAAGGGCTTGGAATGTCAAGCAGAGGAGTTGGTGTTTTACCTTAGAGGCAATAGAGACTTACTGGGGATTCTTGAGCAGAGCAGTACCATGGTCAAGGCTTTAAGAATCCTAGTTGCAGTCTCCATACAGAAGCAGTTCTCAAACATGACCCTGGTAATCTGGATGCAGAGCTGAATAGCATAGAATGGAGAATGCCATCCCTTCTCTTGTTCTGGGCCCATTTTTCTGCCCTCTGCCCAATGTACCCCTCTGGCTACCTTGTTCTGCTCATTTACATGCTCTATCCTTCCATCCACAAAAGCTCTCTCCTTCTACAAAGGAATAGTTCTAATCCATACAACTGAACAAACATTTACTAAGTGTCTGCTTCTGGACATTTAATAAACATTCTTCTGGGGGAGTACACCAAGGGAGACACATCTAACTACAGTACACAAAAAATGAGAAAGAGAACACTCAATACTTGGGCTGGGGGGTGTGCATTCACAAAGAGACTTTACAAAGAGAAGGTTCCTGAGCTAAGACTTCAGAGATCTAGAGACAGAAGGAAACTCAGAGACCATCTAATCCAACTCTCTCACATTACAGATGAGGAAACTGAGGCTCAGAGATTAGGCTGATGGGATTATAGAGTTAGAGCTGTAAGGGTCTTCAGAGATCAATAGACCAACATCTTCATCTTACAGATGAGTAAATGGAGGTTCAGAAAGATTAAACGAAATCTCCAGATTCACACAGGTAGTAAATATCAGAGGTGGAATTAGAACCCAGTGCTTTTCCCATGCTTGAAGAAAGACAGGATTCTCAATGCAAAGGAGAGGCGGAATTATATTCCTGACACTGGAGTCAGCCTCTGTGCTTACATGGAGACAAAAGACGGAGTTGTGGAGCTCAGGGAACAACAGCCAGGAGTCCATTTTGGCTAGGAAGGAGAATTTGTGAGGGGGAGTAAAATGAAATGAGGCTGGAAAGGTAGGTGGGAGCCAGCTTATGGCATCCTTTAAATGCCAGTTTCTAAGACTGTGTAGAGTCTGTGGGCGAGTCATTTATAGAACATTATAATTTATATTGTGAAAATTTCTATTCTATTTCCAACATAAATTAATAATTAGTTTATGATATTTAATAAAATACATCACCTCATTAGCATCCTATAAAAAGCAGCAGCAGGTTTCCCAATAATTCTGGTGAGGTTTTGTTGGAGTATTATTTTTGCCTCTTGCTTCTTTTTTATGCTGGTAAATTAGAAAAGGTTCAGTGGAAGGTAATTAGGGGCAAAGCTCATCAATAGGAATATTTTCAAAAGCCTTGTTCCCCAGAACAAAAATCCTTCATGATTTTCTAATTTGTTATTTAATTGCACTAAAAATATGTATGTATGTGTGTATTTATGTGTATATATGTGTGTGTACATACATACATACATACATATATATATATTCATACAGAGATTTCTTTTTTAAGAAGTTGCCTAATGGTGTCGCAGAGGTCACGACGGGCTCTTTGCAGGCAATGTTAGTGGGCATAGGATCTACCAAGCTGGAAAGGTTTTCACTACATCTCAACAACGAACCATATCTGCTCTTTGAAGATCATTCAAGCTAGGGAAGGGGAGGCTGATTACCAACAGACTGATTTAATTAGCCATGGCAACCCAGGAAATAGAAACGTGTATGTGTATGTGAATATATATGTACATATGTATGTACATACATACATACATACATACATACACATACATTTGGAAAACATTCCAGAAGGGGCAGATACATGTTCTCAGATGGGTCTGTGATTTGTGATCTCACCAAGATGAGTACTCCTTCCAGTGATCTGAATTATAAGTTGTCAATGCCTTTCCATCGTACATGATGATTCTTTTCCGTGTCCTTCTGTTAATTTTTTCCCTAGAGAGTCTACTCAATGTTCAGGGAACTTTCCTCTGGTTCAGGGGGCCTTAACCACTTTTGTGTCCTGGACCCCTTCAGCAGTCTGGTGAAACTTATATACCCTTTCTTAGAAATATGTTTTTAAATCCAAAAAAACTGCATAGGGTAACAAAGGAAACCAATTATATTGAAATACGGTTTATACACACACACACACACACACACACACACACACACACACACACATCTATCTGTATGTCTATGTTAGAGAGAGAGAGAGAGAGAGAGAGAGAGAGAGAGAAAGAATCTCTGCTCTATAACTCTCTTCTTACTCCCTCACTCCTCAACCCTTTACAATCTGGCTTCCAACCTGAAACAGGAAGGCAATAAACACAACATCAACAATAATCGTGAATATGCCTATGTAGTTCTCTATACTAGCAAAGTATATATGAGACTCTCTATGTAGAAGGTAGAAGAAGTAAACCATTTATTCAGACACAAGAGAACCATATCCCATAACCAAATGCTCAGCTCCCACAGTCAGTCAGTCCATTTCATCATAACAACAAGGAACCCAAAACATTCAATACAGAAAAACACAACATGGAGCCTCAACATCCCAAACCTCTCTGACTTCCCTGCTGGGGTCTTCCCAAAACAAACTCACAGTACAGCTAAGTCAGCCTGTTCAGTTCTAACAATCATGAGGGTGGGTGGCTGCTAGTGGCCACCAGCAGTCATATTTTCTCTCTGTCTCTCTGTCTGTCTCTGTCTCTCTCTCTCTCTCTGTCTCTGTCTCTCTCTTCATATCCCCAGAAGTTAGCCAGTCCCTGGCACATATTAAGCACTTAATAAGTCCTGGCTGAGCGACTACCTCTGTGAATGCTAATTCTAAGTTCCCTTTTCTAGCTCATCAACCATGCTATATCCCCTAATTGTGGAAATACCCCAAGATTCTATTTGGGTCTTTTCTTCTCTTCTTTTCCCTTTTCTTCTCCTCTCCTCTCCTCTCCTCTCCTCTCCTCTCCTCTCCTCTCCTCTCCTCTCCTCTCCTCTCCTCTCCTCTCCTCTCCTCTCCTCTCCTCTCCTCTCCTCTCCTCTCCTCTCCTCTCCTCTTCTCTTCTCTTCTCTTCTCTTCTCTTCTCTTCTCTTCTCTTCTCTTCTCTTCTCTTCTCTTCTCTTCTCTTCTCTCTAGCTTGGTGATGTTATCTCCTGTGGGTTCAGTTATGATCTCTATGCAGATGACTCCCAGAATTATAAATACAAATCTTGTCTCTCTCTTGAGTTCTAGCCCATCTCACCAACTGCCCCCTGGGGATTTCAATCTAGATGCTCCATAAGAACCTCAAGCTCAACATGTCAAAACCAAAATTGATTATCTTTCCCCAAAAAACTCACCTTTCTACTGAACTTCTTTATTTTTATTGGAAGTGCCACCATATTCCAATCACTCAGGTTCACCACCTAGAAATCAGCCTTGATTCTTCATTCTCCCTTGCCATCTTAATTCCCATAGCCAATCAGATGCCAAATCTTCTTGATTCTCTCTCCACCCACAACATGCCTCTCATTCATCTACTACTCGCCACTTCCACAGCCGCCACTCTACATCAGGCTCTTATCACTTCTTTCCTGGACTATCACTATCTATCTATCTATCTATCTATCTATCTATCTATCTATCTATCTATCTATCTATCTATCTACCTACCTATTTATCTATTCATTTATTCATCTATCTATCCGTTTATCTATCTCTCTATGCACCCATCTCTCTATCCATTTCTCTATCTCTCTATGCACCCATCTCTCTATCCATTTATCTATCTATTCATCTACCTATCTACTAATTTGATCTTCTTGTCCTTCAATCATCCCCCAAATTGCCAAAATGATATTTTTAAAACACAAGTCTAATCAAATCATTCCCACACTGGTCAAAAAGTTCCATTAGTTTTAGACTGCTGCTAAGATAAAATACAGGTTCTTTTCTTTGACATTTAAAAACTTTCACATTCTATCCCCAGCATAGATATCCTGGCTGTCTATACTTGACTCTGCTTCATACAATCTGTATTTCAACCAAACAAATCTTCCTATTCCCTGTCATGACATTCCATCTTTCATATCTACGCCTTTCCACAACCTGTCTCTTGTGCCTGGAATACACTCTTTCCTTACTTAGTATCTTAGAATTTCTGCCTTTCTTCAAAGCTCAGTTTAAGTGTTACCTTCCCCAAAATATCTTTTATCATCTCAACTGTTTAATGCTCTAGAAATATATAGACATATTTAGATACATTAATAAATGTTTATTAATTACCGAAATGATAAAACAATTATATATGTAGGACATTCATGAATGATCCCCACAGTGTACCCTCTGATATAATCTGTGGTGCGCTCTCTCTCTCTCTCTCTCTCTCTCTCTCTCTCTCTCTCTCTCTCCCCTCTCTCCCCTCTCTCCCCTCTCTCTTTCCCTTCCTCCTTCTCCTTCCTCTCTCTCCTCTCTGTGTGTGTCTCTGTGTGTGTCTCTCTCTCCTCTCTCTGTCTCTCTCTGTCTCTCTCTGTCTCTCTGTCTCTCTCTCTGTCTCTCTGTCTCTCTCTCTCTCTCTCTCTCTCTCTCTCTCTCTCTCTCTCCAGCAGTGGCTCCTTATTGGCTCCAGAATCAAAGAGAAAATTTTCTCTTTGGCCTTCAAAGCCCTTCATAACCTGCCTCTTCCTACAAGATCAATCGGTCAATCAAGAAGTATTTATTAAAGCCTTGTCATGTGACGGGCACTGTGCCAACCTCTGAAGATATAAAAAGAGCCAAAAGACAGTCCCTGCCCTCAAGGAGCTGATGGGAGAGACAACAAAAATACTGGAGCAGTTTGCCATTTCCTTCTCCAGTTCATTTGATAGATGAGGAAACTGAGGCAAATAGGGTCAAGTGACTTGCCCAGGGTCACATAGCTAGTAACTGTCTGAGGAGGTCAGATTTGAACTCAGGAAGATGAGTCTTCTTGTCCCCAGGATTGACACTGTATCCTCTGTGCCACCTAGTTTCCCTGTATACACACACACACACATATATTGAGTACATATAAGGATGAGAATATGTGCATGAATTTCATTTTGAATCCTTGGAGGGAGTGCCCAACATCCCTGTGATCACAGATGGATCAATATATCAAAGCAGTAATAAAATGGTGGTGCAGTGGAGAAAAAGTGTGAGGCCTGGAGTCAGAAAAACTCATCTTCCTGAGTTCTAATTTGGCCTGAGACACTTACCAGTTGTGTGACCCTGGGCAAATCACTTACCCCTGTTTGCCTCATTTTCCTCATCTATAAAATGAACTGAAGAAGGAATGGAAAACCACTCCAGTATCTTTGCCCACAACACCCCAAATGACATCACAAAGAGTCAGACTCCGCGGAAAAACCTACTGAAAGTAATGCCACATTTTTATAATGCTGAGGTTGGCAAAGCGATTTCCTCCACTAAACCCTGGGAAATATGCAGAACAATTAAGAAATTAGTGGAACTACTGGGAGAGTGTAAGTGTCAGGAACTGTAGAATGATAAAAATTTGATCCTGGAAAACTGTATGTACATTTCAGGGGGTAAATCTAAATGGTGTCAATGTTAATGAGAAGTTTGATTCTACTTCCACAGTTCAGTGTCATCTGCTCAGTCAATCACCACCCCCCTCCTCTGTTGGCACCTGTACAAAGGAGAAGATCTGGATTCCTCAGGTGTCTATAGGCTTTGGAAATAGCAGCAGCCTGAAGTGATAGCTTCCTAAGATCAAAGACTCTTTTTATGTGCTTGCCCTGAGGGAAACTTTAGTCTTTCTTGCTATTGAACAGATCAGTAGAGGAGCTGAGCTCCAAGACCTAACTGCTTAAATTGGTTTAAATGCCACTTATGCATCCCTAGTGACAAGGAGAAATCTCCAAGTCTCTCTATTTAAATAACAATAATAATATAAGAGCAATAGAATCATGAACCTATTAATGAGAAGCAGGCTGGCCTAGTGGGTGGAGGACTGGTCATTAAGGCTGGCAGATATAGGCCAAGCCTTCCCTCAGAAAGTGAGACACTGGGCAAGTCATCATTTAATCTCTCAGTGTCCCAGAAGATTCTCAAAGAAATGTGTGTGTACATATATGTGTTTATGTATATATTGTGTAAATATGCATATAGACATATACTTAATCTTAATGTGTTGTTCAGTCATGTCCAACTCTCCATGACCCCATTGGGGTTTTCTCGGCAAAGATACTGGAGTGGTTTACCATTTCCTTCTCCAGATAATTTTACAGATGAGGAAACTGAGGCAAACAGAATGAAGTGACTTGCCCAGGATCACACAGCTAGTAAGGGTCTGAGGCCAGATTTGAACTCAGGAAGAAGAGTCTTATTTCCAGGCCTTTTGTTCTATCCACTGCGCCACTTATATTACCTGCATACATACACACTTATATGTATACGTGTATGTGTGTATGTATATAAACATATTTATACATATATGTGTATAGGATACATGTGTATATATACATGTATATGTGTGTATGCAGGTCTGCATCTGCTCTATGGTTTATAAATATAGAGTTCCCTAAGGCATTGAGAGGTTAACTTACTTGCCTAGGAACACATAGCACGATATGGCAGAGGCCTGACAACGAACCTAGACCTTCCTTAATCCCTACTCAGCCCATTATCAATTATGTCACATTGACCTCTCATAGACAGATAAACAGACATAGACCAAAGTAGATGTATAGCTATGGATATATACACATACGTGTACATATGTATATGTGTGCTTTCATGTATAAATATGTATGTGTATATACGTATACATAAGTGTGTACATGTGTGTGTGCATGACTCAAAGACAGATAGAAAAAGGAGGAAGAGAAAGAAGTGATAAGCCCAAATTAATCCTTAGCTGAAAATTCTGGATAGAGAAGTCTTGACCCTGGAAAGATGAGCTCCATGGCTCTTAGAACTGGAAGAGATCATTTAGTCCATAGGTCATCACAGATATCATAGATATCATCTATTCCAGCTCCCCATTTTACAGATGTGAAAATTGAGAGACACATAGGTTAAGCGACTTGCCTAAGATCATATGCATAAGTAGCAACCTAGGCCCTTTGATTCCAAAAGCAGAGTCCTTTCTAATTAAATCACTTTGCTTTCTCATTTCCATGATACCTTTATGTCCCTGGGTTTCCTCTTTTGGGGGCGGGGGAAGGAAAGGAGAGAGGAGACAGAGTGGGAGTGTTTTGAGGATTATGGGTTCAGACTTAAGATTCCATCAATTGAAGGAACTTGCCATACATAAACTCTCTTCGTGGTGGCAAGAACTATCATACTTTTCTCTCTGCATCCCTAGCATCTAACCTAGTGCCTGGCACAAAATAAATGCTGTTGACCTGAGAAGTTTGGTTAAAGGAGACAACAGGCTAGGTGATAGAAAAATTTATATTACTCATACATTTATTCCCTTAAGCTTAGCAGACATACATGTATGAAGCCAGACGAAGTCTGACTGCTGAACAAAAAGATGAGAAAGCTTATATGCATTTTTAACAGACTCAGCATGTCTATATTACCTCACTTTTATGATTCCCATGTATGTTTAACCATGATACAAGGATTTTCCTTAATGGAATAGGTTGTAAATTCAACAAGTCAGGATAGTTGACAAAATGTCAATTGGAATTACAACCCAGGATCTCGGTGTTTAATTTACCATTAACATTCCATAATATAGCATATGCCCATAAAATATTAAGATAAGAAAAAGTCACATAGTTCAAGATCGTGTCTGGGGTCATGGTTCTCGCCCTCAGTGGCCATGGACAAGGGAAGGAATGCTCCGACTGGGCTTGTGGACATAAGAAGAGGCGTTTTCTGAGTTACTCAGAGAACAAAGAAGCTGTTAGGTCCAGACTCGTCCTCTGTTTGATTAGTTCAGGCTCTGGCTCTTCTAGAAATTACAAAAATGATACGAAATGGTATTAAATGATCCTCAATGCTTATTGGTTGACGGATCTCTAATTTATCATCTTTTAAAGCCAGAGTTCTTAACCTTTTTAGTATCATGAAACTCTGTTAATCTAGTGAAGTCTATGGACTCCTCACAATAATGTCTTTCAATGCATTTAAAAAATAGGATTATAAAAGAAACAACAATTTAAGTTCATGGAGCCCAGTTTAAGAAGCCCATGTTGTATAACTGCCTGAAGCATCAAGGGGTGAAAGTGATTTGGTTGTAGTTGTACAGTTAATTTGTGTCAGAGCCAGAATTTGAACCTGGATCTTCCCAGCTCCACAACTGGCCGTCTTCTGGGGCACGCTACCTTAACATTCTTTTTGTTAATTCTACTCCAGGACATCTCCCACGATTCCATTTGACAGTTACACAAATTAAGGTCAATTATCATTAAAATGATCTGTTAGAAGTTATTCTGAGTTCTAGTGACAGCTTATAGTAAAATGTTAGGCACATATTCACCTTTCATGCCCCTGGCCATGTGACCCGTTCCTCATTTCACAAGGCTACCTCTCTGAAAATTCTTACAAATGTCTAACTAGGGACCCCCGGGCTAGCCTCTGGCCCTTTATTGGAAATGCTGCCTTTGTGAATAAATCCCGAGTCAAAAAAAAAACAGCTTCAGCTGCCAGTAAATTTTGATCTCCCCTTTCCCCAAATGGCCTTTGCTCACATTTTCCCTCACAGCGAAGTAAATGATGTGAATCCGCTTATCTGCTTTGAAGTGGATTTGATGGGACTACTTTCCAGTGATTGGGTGGGCTATAACCCTCTTCCAAGCCTGGTCCCTGATCCCAAGTAATGATGTCTGTGTACCCCTATAGAGAAAAGTCATATGCAACTGGGGCTCAGTCATATCTGTTTGATGGTGCCCTTGTCCCCATGTTTAATAGGGCTGCCACAAATCATGTATTTCTAATACTTTAAAGGAGAGAAAGTAACCAACTGAGAGAACAGTAATACTTATTTTTTTCATTTCTTTTTTCTTCTTAGTTGGGCATCTAGGATTTCTGGATCATTTTGAAAAATTTGTACTAAAATTTTAGGTGAATTCATAGAAGGCCACAATATCGTGTTTTTTTCAATAATGGACTCTCATTTGTAAGTATGTATATATGTGTGGTCATATATATTCTTACTCACATATATACATCCATACATATACATATAAACAAACAGAACAGCTAGGTGTCACCATAGTGCGTACAGGTGCTGGGCCTGGTTCAGGAAGACTCATCTTGAGTTCAAATCCAGCCTTATTAGTTGCATGACCCTGGGCAAGCCACTTAACTCTGTTTGCCTCACTTTCTTCATCTGTAAAATGAGCTAGAGAAGGATTTGGCAAACTACAAGAGCCAGACATGACTGAAATGACTGAACTAGAGAGAGAGAGAGAGAGAGAGAGAGAGAGAGAGAGAGAGAGAAATGTGTATATATATATATATATACACATATATATATACATCACATACACAAACATATACACATAGACACAAACATAGACACATATTCACGTACACATACACATACATACATATACACATACACATACATATACATATACATATACATATACATATACACATACACATACACATACACATACACATACACATACATATACATATACATATACATATACATATACATATACATATACATATACATATACATATTGGTTGTTATCCTTCATTCTCAAAGAGGACCAAAGTGACATCACTATGTTAGAGTCAAATTACAGCATGTCCGACTATGACTGATCAGACCAATACGATCCCAGAGTGCTCTACCACAGGTTGGGCACAAACAGTCCATGTGAACATTTGGGGTGGATTCTCTAAATTTTCTCATCTCACATTTCCTTTGAGCTTCTTCAATTCTACTTTGCTCATAGAGCATGACACTTTCTCTGATGAGGGTATACCATGCTGGGTGGTCCTATGCCAGCATCTCCCACATCACACAATAAATTCCAACATATATGGAATATTCACCAAAGTTATTCACTTTCTTGTATAATTTATAGTTCCCCCCAATTCCAAAAATTTACTTGTTTCACATTCTTCTCTTTCATACCAGTCATGTTCCGGTCAGAACAGCTAAGAAGTCAAGAAAGGCCTCACGTAAAAGGGGACATGTGAGCTGAGCTCTGAAGGAAACTAAGGATTCTAAGAGATAGAGATGAATAGGGAGTGCATTCCAAGTATGAGGCAAAGCCCATGCAAAGGTGCATAGACAGAATATGAAATGTCCTAAACAAGGAACACCAGGAAAGCCAGTTGGACTTGGACTGTAGGGTACAAGAAGGGGAATGAGGTGTGATAAGGCTAGAAAAGTAGATTGCAGCCAGATTGTGAAGGTGTGTGTGTGTGTGTGTGTGTGTGTGTGTGTGTGTGTGTGTGTGTTTGTGTGTGTCTATGTGCCTGTGTGTCTGTGTGTATGTCTCTGTGTGTGTGGCTTTACATGCCAAACAGAAGAGTTCATAGTTGATCATTGAAGTTGAAAGCATCATTGGAGCACGCTGAGGCCGGGGGTGAGTGCTCAGACCCTTGCTTTAAGAATCCTATCCATTCTGGCAGCTGCAGAGAAGACAAGAAAGATGAGGACGGACAAAAGGCCAGTGGAATTCCCACTGAACAGATCAGACCTTGGAGAATGCAGTTTCAGCTGAGTGATGACATCTGACATCAGATTTCAAAGAGGTTGAGAAGTGAGTGAATGAGAAAGCAAGGAAATAAAAGCAGCAAAGTATAGCAACTTTATGTGGGTAAGAGCAATAAGCCCTTTGAAGGGAAGGAGACACCTTTTGAATCCCTGAGCCTTTGGAATGCTGGGGACCCTGGAGGAAGCAAAAGGCAGAACAATAAAATCTGGAAGCTTCTTTCCCAATCCCCAACCAGATCTCACTTGACAGGATGAAAAATTCCATTCCAAGCATAAGAATACCCCTGGCCCAGATGGGCATTCCACTGCCAGTCAGTACTCCTCCTCAGCCCCCTTCCTCTTCATGTTCCCAGAATCTCCAAATATTTAAAGGGCACTCTTGACTTTTTATTCTGGGAGTTGAGAAATTCTTCCCCTTTCTGTCAGTCTACAAAATGCCTCTTCCTGCTGTGTGATGAGAACAGGCTGCTGCTCCCTCATTGGTTTCTTTTACAGGCATACCTTTGTGGGTTCTCTTCCAGACCACCACAATAAAGCCAATATTGCAATAAAGTAAGCCACATGAGTTGTTTTGTTTTTTTGTTTTGTTTTGTTTTTGCTTCCTGGTGAGTGTAAAAGTTATGTTTACATGATACAGCAGTATATTAAGTGTGCGATAATATTATATCTAAAATACAATGTACATATCTAAGCGAAAAAATACTTTATGGCTAAAAAATGCTAACTACCATTTGAGCCTTTAACAAGCCATAATCTTTTTTTGGTGGAGGGTTTTGCCTAGATGTTGATGGCAGCTGCCTGATCAAGGTGGTGGTTGCCAAAGGTTGGGGTGGCTGTAGCAATTTCTTCAAATAAGACAACAATGAAGTTTGCTACATGGATTGACTTTTCCTTTCACTTAACACTTGGAGGCCTTTGTAGGGTTATTTATTGACCTAATTTCAATATGGTTGTGTCTTAGGGAATAGGGAAGAGAGGGAGAGAGATGGGGAAATGGCCCATTGCTGGAGCAGTCAGAACATGCAATTTTTGTCGATTAAGTTTGTTGTCCTTTATGGGTAGGGATTGTGGCACACCCCAATTACAATATTAACATCAAAGATCACCGATCACAAATCACCATAACGGAAATAATGATAATGAATAAGTTTGACATACTGCAAGAATTACAAAAATGTGATGCAGAGACATGATGCGAGCACACGCAGTTGGAAAAATGGCGCCAATAAACTTCATGATGCAGGGTTGCCACGCACCTTCAATTTGTAAACCACACAATATCTACAGAACACAATAAAATGAGAAATACCTGTCTCTGTAAGTGACTTAGGGATTTAGGCTTGGGGTCAGGGCAGTGAGAAGAGAGAAGCTGGAATCTTTCTGTTTAACTGAGTGACAGGCTTTCTGATCCCTGCCCTTTGGATAAGTCTTTCCTTGCCATGCCCAAAGGCAACTGCTTCTATTTCCTATTTTGTTTCTTTTCCCCAAACTCAGGTGAGGTCAGGCTAAGAACCCAGAACAAGAACCGTTTACCAAAGAAGAGGTGAATGACTCATGAGGACCCAGAAGGCCTTCAGAATCTCTGTGAACTCCAAAAAAGACTTTTCAAAAGCTTACTCATGGCCCAGGCAAAGGGCTTATTTGTTATTACAGTAGGGGAAAAAGAATAGAATCTTGAGCTGACATGGAAGATGGCACGATGTTCCCACAAGAGATTTTTCCTTCCTCTAGGGCTACAGGAAACAACTGAATGAAATGGCAAATGTTTGGATTGGCACCACGGCTGGGATATTTAATAATAGCTTGAATTTATGTTTTGCTTTAAGTTTCGAAAAGCTTTTTCACAGTTTAGTCTCATGACAGCCCTGTGAGGTAGAAATGGTTATTACACATTTTTACAGATGAGGAGACCAAGGCTAATAGATATTAATGACACTAGGATGTGTCTGAGGAGGGATTTAAACCCAGTGGTGTGGTACAGTGGACTTCCCTGACTCCTAGGTTCTGGGTTCAAATCCCATCTCTGAAGCTTATTCTATGTATGATCTTGGGCAAGTCACTCAACCTCCATGGGCCTGATTTTCCTCATATGTCATGTGAGGAGGGTTTACTAGGTGGCCTTTGAGGTACCTTCCAGCTTTAGATGTATGAATCTCTGAGGGATAGGATTTGAGTTCAAATCCACCGTCTGATGTGTGAGTCATTAACTTCCCTAAGATTCAAGGTTCATTAAGTGTAAAATGAAAGAGTTGGAATAGATGGCCTCTCAAGTTGCTTTCTGCTCAAGAGTACTCCTATGATCCAAAAATTCCTGAGTCCAGCACCATCCATTATACCACCCTACCTTCTGAGCATAAATTCACTAAATAAATGAGAAAGTTGCTGGTGTATTATTGGATAGACCAGACACATAATCATTGATAACAATCAATGGAGTGAATGCTAGGGGAAGGATGGAGCCATCCATGTTGGATCCGGTATTCTGTCTTGGAAAGTCATCACTATCAGTATGGGGATGGTCATGGGGTCTCTCTTGATCTGTGTTTAGGCATCACCTTAACCCCCATCCTCATACACAGTATTAACCAGACCTAGGAAAGTTAATGAAAGCTAGGTTCAAATCCAACCCGGCACTGTTCATCTGAATTGTAATGGTGGAAATTATTCATTCCTTTGTGCTACCTGTCTTCCATTCCTGTAATGTTCTCTCTCCTCCTCCATGCCTCTGGTTTCCCTGATTCCCTTGAAGTGCCAACTCAAAACTTACATCAACTCAAAGAAAGAAGAGGCAGAAGGACCCACCTTCTGCAAGATGTTGTTCTTGTTCCTGTCCCTCTCCCCTAATGCTTCTTTTTGAGATTGACTTCCATTTATACATATATCATATCACATATCATATGATATGTAAAATGATGTGACATGACATATGACATGATATCATAGCTAATCTATCATATGTAATACAATGTGTCCACCCTATCATGTCATATATGTAATATATACACACATGTGTCTCTATATATTTATATATAGACATACATATCATACATAGGCATACATGTATTTGCAAGTTATCTTCTTTGTTAAAATGTAAGCTCCTTGAAGACCATATTTTTACCTTTCTTTGTATCTCTAGCACTTAGCAAGAGTGGCACACAGTAGGTGCTTAATGAATATTTGTTGACTTACTGTCTCTAGAGAAGAGTACCTACAGGTTTTCATCAGATATTCATTCATGTCATTTGTTTTGTTGTGGTGTATTTTTTTGGTCCTGACTGTGTGTTTTATCCATCTTTGATATTCCCCTTGTGAGAATTCCCTGGAGGAATTCTGATCAGCACATGCTCTACAGTTGAGAGCCTTAGAGCATAGCTCTGGGGCAGTGAACATTGAAATGGCTTAAAGGATATGATCACACAGATAGCTTGGGTCAGAAACCAGATCTAAACCCAGACCTGTCTGACTGGAGGGCTGGCTCCCTATTGTGTAGGTAGGTGTTCTAGCTACTATTATTAGAGTAGAAAGATGGTCCCTCCCATAAGACCCTGCTCTAGCATGAGAAGGAGGGCTGGGGTTCAAGTTCCACAAGAACAAATAGACCTGGGCCCACTTTTACGATCTGGTTTGGGTGATTGGCTATAGTCAATTCCCCCCAACTCTTCCTCCATTCAGGTATATGGGCAGATCCAGCATCAGTAAGATTGGTGTCTATGCAGATTTTTCAGGGGAGAGGACATTTCTCAGGGCCCAGAAAAAGTATGAGCTTTGTAGACTGCTGCATATATTGCTGCCTATGCAGAAACTCCTTCCTTTCCCTTGGCTCTGTCCCTGGTCTTATATTATGTTGAACTAATTTAGGGCCATTCTTTTCTTTGCTCCCTTGTGTGGACACTTTCTTTCTGTCTTGTTCTTGGAGCTCCTTGTTGGGAATTTGAGTAATGACAGGTAATAATGGCTGTACCTGTCACGTTAACCCCCCTGCTATGACAGTGCCAGGCTTTCCAGGAACTAATGCAAATTAGATTCCCTTTGCAGGGAGGGCCAAGAAGAGGGAATTAGCACATTTCAGGGGAAAGGTCATTCTGAGAATGAATGTAAAACCCAGGGCTCTGTTTCATCTTCCAGGAAGCAGAAATCTTGAACACCGCCATTCTCACTGGAAAGACAGTGGCCGTACCTGTAAAGGTGGTCTCTGTGGAGGAAGACGGTACTGTGACAGATCTTCTGGAGTCTGTGGAGTGTAGATCATCAGATGAAGATGTAATTAAGGTAAGTTGATATTTCTCTGGTCCCTGTAGAAAACTATTGTTATATCAACATCATTGCTCATTGACTGGATAGACCTTTAGTTCCCATAGGGTTCATTTCCTACCATTTTGGTTACACTGCCATTAAAATCCAGACATTCATTCTTAGACACAGGAAAAAAAGAACTGAAAGAAGGGGAAAAGCTTCTGTGGATGGTATATTCCTTCTATTTGAATGTCTTATGTCTCTTTGCTCTTACAAAAAATACTTTACAATAATCTTCATTTTCTAATTTTATACCCAAAGTTATATTTTTCTGGCTTGGTTATTTCAGGAGTCATTATGTAGTACATATAAAATCTAGGGGTCTTTGCCCAAACTCCCACTCACACTGGTATAGTCAGTGCTCAGAAGTTGGCTACTTGTCCCCTCAAAGTCCCAAATCCTCTTCACTTCTCAAGTTCATACAGTCCTCATCTGGTCAAAAGTGAAAAAGAATGAGGTGCTCTTCTCTCCCACAAATGGTTTCTTCTCAGGGGTTTGGCTAAAATGCTCTCTCAGCTTGATACTCTGTTGAATTCCCAATTACTTAAATCCTCCTCTTAATTCTAGTGCCTTCCCTCTGATAATTTTTTCTAGTCGTCTTACATATAGCTTGCTTTGTATATATTTATTTATTTGTACATTGTATTGCCCATTAGATTGTAAGCTCCTTGAGGGTAAGAATTGTCTTTTGCCTCTTTTTGTATCCTCAGCAATTAGAACAGTCCCTGGCACATAGTAGGCATTTAATAAATGTTTATTGATTTATCGGTTGAATTACAACAAGTTCCCTGATTTTATATAGGCCAGAGCGTATGGTCCAGTCTCTTAGCCAATGCAAACACTTTCTCTCACACCTAAGGAAGTTTCAAGTTCTTATTCTCACCCAGTGAACAACTGTGATGTACTTGACTTGGAAATGTATCCTTATGCTCATAGAAACAAAAATGGCACCCACAATATTAACACCCTCACCGTGTGGCTCCAGTTTACCAGAAGTGACTGTAGAGCCATCAGAAACATATGGCATTTTGAGTCATTGGTGTGAGATGGCAGCCTAGAAAGCTAATGAAACCTTAGGCTCCATTAAGTAAAGCACAGAGTCCAGGAATAAGGCAGTGATTACCATATTGCAATTCACTTTCTGTGTTGAGTTCTCAGCATAACATTTCAGGATAAACAATGATGAGCTGGAGAGTAACCAAAGGAGACAGACCATTACGGTCAAGGGCCTGAAGTTCATGCCACATAAGGATTGGTTGAATGCCATAAAGATGGTCAACCTAAGAAAACTTAGGGGATAAATAGCTATTTTTATGTGAATATTGAAAAAGGATTAGACTTGTTCTGTTTGACTCTTAGGGTAGAATAGAAGCAACATAGCGATATTATGAAGAGCCTGATATAGGTTTGATTTGACAAAAAATGTTGTTAAATAACCAAAATGCCTATAGGAAGCTAGGTGGCGCAATGGATAGGGCCCCGGTCAAGAAGACCCAAGTTCAAATACACCTTCAGACATTTACTGGCTGTATGACCCTGGACAAGTCATTTAACCTCTGGCTGCCTCATTTGCCTAAAGGGTAAAAGATGGATAATAATGACACCTACCTCATAGTGTTGTCATGAGGATCAAATAAGGTAATATTTCTAAAGCACTTAGCACAGTACCTGAAACATCATAGGTGCTTAGAAAATTCTTGTTTTCTTCCTTTCTCCCTTCCTCTCTCCCCTCTCTTGCTCCCTACCTCATTCCTTCCTTCCTCCCCTCTTCTCTCCTTCCATTCTTCTTCCTTTTTTCACTTTTTCCTCCCTCCCTTTTTCCTTTCCTTCCTTCCTCCTTCCCTCCCTCCTTCCCTACTCCCTTCCTTCAATTTTTCTTTCTCCCTTCCTTCCTTCTCTTCTTCTCTTATTTCCATCCTTCCCTCACTCCCTTTTTCCTCCTTCCTTCCTTCCTATTATCCCAAAACATAATGAGATACCTTGGAAGAGATGATGTTCTTCCTCATTGGGGGGCTACAGGAAAACTCTTGTATGACTACTTATTGGGAGTGTAGAAGTGATTCTTAGTCAGGTACTAGTTGGACAGGACAACCTTCAAACTCTCTTCAACTCTGAGATTCTGTGCAGGTCCCTGTAAAATAGCCTTAAAGTATAGTTGCAATGACTGCTATTGCTTCTCTGTAACATGACTTTTGTATCTCAAAGTATTCTCTAAAGATCAGGATCATGGAAGCTTCTTATAGAGTTAGCATTGAAGCAGTGCCTGGAGGGGTGGCTTTGGGCTAATAAGCCTTGGATGCTAGTGTAACTGACTGTGTGACCCAATGAGATAGCTAACCTCTCAATCTGCACATGCTCATTGTAAAAGAAGTGACAAATGGCTCCTGCTCAAAGTCTCTGAGCCTCAGATCCCTTCAGGCTCTCAGAATCGGGCAAGCCGCCTCTATAATCTTAAGCTGAGGACAAGAAGCTGTTCATCGTTGGTTGAGATGGTTTCCACATAAGAGAAATCACAAGTCCAAGACCCCTTCCCCCATCCCCAAAAAAGAACAGTTATTTAGAGCCCCGCTTTACAATTCATGGCAACTTAATAAAAGAAGAATCTTTTTTCCCCGTTTTACCAACCCACAGAATTCTATGTGAGCCAATGATGCCAACGGAGGACCAGCTCCAGTCCTTCATAAAAAATGCATTTATTCTTCCTTCCAGCCTCTTCTTTCCCATTTGGGATCAAGTGCAAAAATAATCGAAAACAAAGCAATGCTGGGAATATATTAAGAGACAGCCTGTTGACTTTCCTTCATCAAGAGACTATGTAATAAACTTTATACAGCTCGAGGCCAATGGGCTTGTGAAGGGAACACAGCCCTCTCTGAAAGACTGAAGGTAGTGGTATATCTGGCCCAGCATCAGCTTCTCAAAGAGGTTTCTAACAAGTGCTATATGTTTGCAAGACAAGCCCTGGAAAATGAGATACTGTTTCTTTTCCTGCTCTTCCCTCAGGTCTCTTTCCAGCTCCAAAATTGGGCGATTCTAATTCCAAGCCTAAGGAGTACGGTTGCCATGCCCACACTGTGTCCTCGTTTAACTGAAAGTCAGCAGGGAACAGGGGAAAAAATTGCTGGATGGGGTGTCAAGAGAATTATAATCTATGATCTCATGGTGTGTTGCAAAAGAGCACTGAACTTGGAGTCATGGGAGCTGTGTTTGAATCCAAGCACTTCTACTTAAAATACAATCCAATAGACATTTATTAAACACCTACTATATGCCAGGCACTGTGCTAAGCGCTGGAGATACAATTAATATAAAGATAGTCCCTGTCCTTAGGGAGTTTACAATCTAAATGGAAAAGACAAAACACCAAAGGAGGCAGGAAAGTGGAGGGGGTGAGGCTAGATAGTTGGCTTCAGGTATCTTGAGGGATGTTAGGTGGAAGATTATTAGCCTTATTCTGCTTGGCCCAAAGGGACAGAACCAGGAGCAATAAGTATAAGCTGCAGAGAGGCAGCCTTAGGTTTGATGGGCTGTTTTAGAGATGATGGGTTCCCCTTCCTTGGAGGTCATCAAGCAGAAACCAGACAACTCCTTTCTAGGTGTGTTTCCATAGGGAATCATTTCATATAGGGTTAGACTAGGTAGCCCGTGAGGTCTCTTGCAACTCTTAAATTTGGTAATTCTCTAAAGGTAATAGAAACAGAGAAAAGAGATTATTTTAGTTGCCCGGATTGTAGTCATATTGCCTGGGAAGTGCTAACTGGCTTCAAAGAAAAGGGCCTTGCATATCCACCCTTATTTCATGGAAAACAGGTGTCACCACTAGCTATCTTTAGTTCATAGCAACTATATTATAAACTCAAGTAATTCAAGAATCTGGGATTTCTTTGGTTTGGGAACTCCCCTGCTAGCAGTTGCAGCCTCTCTACAACTTCGAGAGTTGTTGTGTAACTGAAAAATTCCTCATACCGTAGGTAATCTGTTGCTGAGCCTCTGGATTCAGCAAAGCTGGTCCTTAGACAAAGGTAGTAGTAATAATCATAAAATAATAATCATATACCTGTAGTGTTTTAAGTTCCACAAAGAATTTCTCACTTATTATTTCCTTATGTTATCCATATTTTACAGTTGAGGAAATTGAGGCGGAAAGAGCCCAACAGACTTGTCCAGGGTAACACAGCTAGGAAGTATCTGGATTTGAACTCAGGTCTTCTTAATTCCAAGTATAGCATTCTTTCCAATGCTACCAAAAATAGCTAACCTTTATATAGCACTTTAAGGTTTGTAAAGCACCTTACAAATATTATCTCATTTTATTCTCACCACAACCTTAGGAGGTGGGTGCTATTGTTATCCCTATTTTACCATTGAGGAAACTGAGAAGTACAGAAGTGAAGTGACTTGCCAAGGGTCACACAGCTAGGGAATATCTGAGGCCATATTTGAACTCAGGTTCTCCTACTCCAGCTCCAGGTGTCTATCCATTGCGGAACTAGAAATAATGGGCATACAATTTATTACTGGATCTATGCTCTCTTTTTTTCTTTGAGTCTTTGCTTGCAGATTTTTTCATGTCATTGTCTTCTTTTAAGTTTGTATCTTGATCTTCCCTGTCACCATGGTAGCTTTTTATGGGCAGGTTATTTTTTTGTTGCTGTCATTTGCTTATTTTCCCAGCTTATTTCTTAACTTTGGATTTTATGTTAGAATTGTCCTCTGCTTACCCCTGGGACAAGCGGAGTGATTAACCTAAGTTTCAGGCTCTTATGTTCTGCCATTTTCATATTTAGGTCTATGGACCTATAGATTTTCAGGGTTTCCAAAATGGTATGATCTTGGGTTTGAACTGGTCATTGCCCTCCTTGTCTATGCTCTCACCCTTACCAAATCAGGTCCCTATTTCTTTGCAACAGCAAGCAACTTCTCCAGCCCCAAACTGCAACCTAGAACTGGGTCCTGAGCTATGGAGATGCCAAATGGTGCCCAGTCCTGTACCCAGTGCTAACACAGGGGTCCACTTAAAATCTCTTTCTGACTAATTCCTGCTACGTCCAAGATTCATAATCAGTAATGGACCATCTCTCACCAGAGTGACCACAGACCTCTCTTTCTGTCCTCCTAAGCTACCTTGGACTGGAAAAAAATGACTTAGTGTGACTTTTTATTGGTTATCCCATTCATAATTTGGTTTGATTTGCTTTTTAAAAGTTGTTTGGAGAGAGAGCTCAGCAAAATCGCCGACTTTGCCATCTTGGCTCCACCTCCGCCCCACCGCGCAGCAGCTATGCTCACAGCCTTTCTACCTTTGTAGGATCTAGCAGAGCTTAAGCTCCACTGACATAGCCTTGGAGAAACCAGAGTTGCCTTCACATTATGATGATATATCATCATAATAATAAATAACATGTATTATAGATAGTATGTTAAAGTTTTCAACACAGTTGACATACATTATTATCTTACAGTGATCCTGTAATGTAGAAAACATTCTCTCCATTTTACAGATGAGGAAATTGAGGTTTATGGGAGTTAAATGATTTGCACATGGTTACCTAATAAATTCCAGAGACTGAATTTGATCTTGTCTTCCTGATTTCAAGCCTATCCCTAGCAACCGTGACATACTACCTCTTAATCAGAGAAAGACTTTGATGGCAGAAACATGTTACATGAGGGGGAAAAGCATTGAATGTTGATGCATTAAGGTGTCATTCAATTATAGTTCAATTCAACAAACATTTAAGATGCTCCATATATTTTGAGGAGAAAGAGAGAAGGAAGGAAGGAAGGAAGGAAGGAAGGAAGGAAGGAAGGAAGGAAGGAAGGAAGGAAGGAAGGAAGGAAGGAAGGAAGGAAGGAAGGAAGGAGAAAAGAAAAAGAGGAAAGAAAGAGAAATGGTCCTTTCCCTCAAGAAGTTTATATTCTATTGGGAATTGTTGGGAATTAGGGGAAGGAAGTCGGAGGGAATGAGGAATACAACACGTAATATAAAATAATTGAAGTAATATAAAGTAATTGAAAAGGAGATAGAGCAGTAAAAACCAGAGAGATCAGTGCATTTTGTTGGAAACAAAAGTTGTACTATTTTTTGACTGAATATTTTGCAAAGACATAAAAGTGAGAGATGGAAGGTCACATACAGAGAACAATTAGCAACTAATCTTACTGGAATGGAGAGCTCAGGAAGGGAATTTCCTCAAATTTATCATTTGTCTCCTGTCTCTGGGCCTTTGCTCAGGCTCTCCCCCATGCCTCGAGTGCTCTCCCCCGTCCCTCGAGTGCTCTCCCTCTTCAGATCCACATTTTAGAATACCTAGTTTTGTTAAAGACCCACCTCAGGTGCTACTTCCTTCCAGAAGCTTTTCCTAACACCTTCAGTTATTAGTACTCCCTGGTGCCTCAAGTTGTTGTGTTTGTCCTTCGAAGAGGACCATGACATCAGGGAAATGATGACATGACTTGCAGTTGACTTTGATTTGAGTGAGGGAGGGCTATGTGAGGTCACCAGCCTCCTCCAGAGCCATCGGTGCCTCAAGTTATCACGGATGCAGATATACCCATCCATTTACATGCTGTACTCCCCGATAGATATTAAACTCCATGAGGTTGCAAGCTCTTTTCTGTTTCCTCTTTGGATCCCCAGCATGTAGCATAATGCCTTACTCAAAGCAGGCATTCAATAAATAGTCATTGGGTGATATTATTGAGGTAATATGATATTAGATCTCAAAGGTGGGCGGTGGGGTTGAGCCAAATTGTGAAGGGCTTTAAATGTTAGACTAAGGAGATTGTATTTTAGCCTAATGGTGATGGGTATCCATTGAAGGTTTTTGTTAACAGAGTGGCATAGTCTAACCTATGTTTTAGAAAGATCAGTTTGACATCTGCATGGAGGATGGGTTGGAGAAGTGAAAGCCTGAAAATAGCAAAATAAATTGGGAGGCTACTGCATTGGTCTAAGAAAAATGTATTGTGGTGTAAGGTGAATACCTCATGTGTTTTTTGTAAAACTCCTTCCAGGTTCTGAGGCAGAGAAAGAGTATGCTGTATACTTTGTGCAGAAGGCCTATAATTGGCAAACACTATGATACTTTTCCTTTAAGCCCAAGGCTAAGATGTTAGCATTTTATATGAGAATTTGGGGGTAAGGCTTCCATTGGCACTAATATGAGTCACACAGCTACAGTCTTGTACATTGCATTGAAAATGTATCTAAGTGTCTAATGTACCTGCTGTGATTCAGACCTCACTTTATATCAGGAAAACTCATTAATGAAGATAGAGGTGGATAATTAGTACCCAGCCTGGAGCTTGTTCCTATTATGATACTCCCTGTTCTCTGATAATATGGAGTTGAAATTAATAAGGGAAAAGAATTCCAGAAATGTACCAGTACAATATGGGGCTAAAGGTTAGGCTTGGGGCCATACCCATAGTACTGGAACTGGAGTCGGAGGTCTTGGCTTCTAATCTAACTCTTTTACTCACTACCTCTGAGACCTTAGGGGAGTTTCTTTAGACAGCTAGATGGCATGGTAGATAGACTGCTGGACTTGGAATCAGGAAGACCTGAATTCAAATCCAGCCTCAGATGCTTCCTAGTTGTGTGACCCAGGGCACAGTTTGCCTCAGTTTCCTCAGCTATAAAGCAAGAATATTAATGGCCCCTCCCTCATAGGGCTGTTGGGCAGCTAGATGGCACAGTGGGAACAGCACTGGGCCTGGAGTCAGGAAGACTCATCTTCCTCAGTTCAAATCTTGCCTCAGACACTCACCAGCTGTGTGACTCTGAGCAAGTCGCTCAACCCTATTTGCCTCAGTATCCTCATCTGTGAAATGAGACGGAGAAGGAAATATCAAACCACTCCAGTATCTTTGCCAAGCAAACCCTGCATGGGGTCACAGAGTGTAGGACACAACTGAATAATGACTGAACAGCAAACAGAGTTGTTATAAGCAGCAAATGAGATAATATTTGTAAAGTGCCTAGCTCTAGTAGGTGATTAATAAATGCTTGTTCCCTTCCTCTCATCTTTGAACCTTAGTTTGCTCATTTCATAAAATGAAAGAATTGGGCTAGGTGAACTTTAAAATCATGAGATTTTGCATGGTGCAATGGAAAGAATGACAGATTTAGAGTCAAAGACCCTGGGTTCAAACTGGGCTCTACCACTTACCACTTGTGTTATTTTGGGCTTCTGCCTTCACCTCTGTAGGCTTTCATTTCCTGTCTGTAAAATGAGAGCATTGGAATAAACTGTCTCTGGGTTCCCCTTGAACACTAAGTCTATGATCTTATGATTAAAACCAGGCTATTCCCAACTCAGAGTCCAAAGGGAACTCTTTATTCTCCATCACTTCTTCTTATCCCAGTTACATGAAGGCTGGGGGTGTCTGTGGAGTCCCTGCCATCTGGCCTGCTGGGGTTATGGCATAGGCTTAGCCAAAGAAGTCTCCCCTAGCACTCCCCTCATGGTCCCCCAACCCTGTGAGAGACCAAAAAGAGGTTGTAACAACAGTGCTGCTAGCAGCTGCTATGGAGATGTAAGACCAACAATACCAGCACACAGGAGAGCTGCTAGCACAGGTTCTTTGATCTGCTTTTCTAAGGAAAGCAACTTTAAGAGGTTAATAATCTCACTTTAATTAAAGATACATATACCATTCACTTAGTTCAGGGGGAAAAGTCAGCACCCTGAACCTCAGAGCAAATACAAACAGAAATTAAAAACAGAGACAGTATAAACAGATCAATGTTTCTGTCTAACCAAATCACAATACATAGTTACCAGAGAAGCACCAACATCTGGGTTTTCAAAGCTGGCAGGGAGGCTGCTTCAACAGCTTACCCAGAGTCTTGTCACCAACACTCTTTCAATGAGTGAGCCCCCAAAGTGAAAATGCCAGCCTTAGATCTTATATACACATCTCAGGGTGCATCACAACCATGTGACTCAAGCCTAAATGCTTTTTCAGGGTCAAAGGGCATCACAACCATGCAACTCAAACTCATGTGAACTAGGCTTTCCCTTGACTAAGCAAGTCATCAAAGACTCCTGATTCGATCAAAGATTCCTTAGTGCTGAGAAGCACTCCAAAACAAAGACAACAAAAAGTTCACTTTGCTTGCTGTCACATTTGAAAGGCAAGACTCATCAAAGGTACTTTCCTGCAGAATCCAGCAATAGAGAGACAGAGACAGAGAGAGAAAGGAGAGAAAGATAGACAGGGAGGGAGACAGAGAAAGAGACAGAGAGAGAGAAGAAAAGAGAGATGAAGAGACAGAAAGAAAGCAACAGAAAGACAGAGAGACAGAGGGAGGGAAGGAGGCAGACAGAGAAATTGAGGGACAGGAAAGAGACAGACAGAAAGATAAGAGTGGGAAGAGAAAAGAGACAGAAACAGATGGGGGAGAGAGAGAGAGAGAGAGAGAGAGAGAGAGAGAGAGAGAAGAAGAAGAAGAAGAACAAGAAGAAGAAGAACAAGAACAAGAAGAACAAGAAGAACAAGAAGAACAAGAACAAGAACAAGAAGAGGAGGAGGAGGAAAAGGAGGGGGAGAAAGAGAGAAGAGAGAAAAAGAGACAGACAGAAAGACACAGAGAATGAGGGAGGAAAGGAGGCAGACAGAAATAGAGAGACAGGAAAGAGACAGAGAGATGAGAGTGAGAAGAGAAGAGACATGGAAACAGAGACAGAGAAGAGACAGATACAGAGAGAGAGACAGAGAGACACACAGAGAGGGAGAAGGAGAGGGAGAGGGAGAGGGAAAGGGAGAGAGAGAGAGAGAGAGAGAGAGAGAGAGAGAGAGAGAGAGAGAGAGAGAGAGAGAGAGAGAGAATCCCCAAATGCCCAAAGGTTCTTCATCCTCAGCCTTCCAAGTGAATGAGGATCCAAGCTCATAAAAATCCACCAGAGACACAGACAAACAAGCACCCTAGCCATAAACCCTCCACCAGGATGGCAGCCAAATCAGTTCAACATGAATGATTGGAAGCCTGGCTGAGTTTATTATTAAGGCATCCACTAAAACTAGAATAGAATGAGTCAGCTTTGAATGAAGAGCACAGGAGTGCCCCTTATTGGTGGAGGACATGGGGCTATAGAGTTGAGATCCTGCTTCATTGGGCTAAAGGACACATATAGGTACCAAAAATGCCCTTAGGGTGAAGATGCAGAGTTACAGACCAGGCTGCACCGGAAAGACCTTCTCATTACAAACCTAGCCATTAACAGGATATTGCCCACCCCAAACCCTGCCAGGGGAAGGCACCAGACTTAGCCAGGGCACACAACACAGCCACAAAAACCTGCTCCCCAGCTACCTTCCACTGGATCAACTACCCAGAGGAGGCACAAGTTAGCCAGCCATGTGGCAGGAAACCTTCCCTAGTGATTGAGTCTACACATTCACACCCTTCCAACACCCTGAAGGCATACGTGGATCTGATCCTAACTGCAATCAAACAAATGTGCCCAAAGGGACCAGGTTTGCAGACAGCCTAATTCTCCAACAGGAATGGATAGTTACTCTTCTTCCTTCTTAAACATCCTGGATAAGCACCCCCCTCCCCAAGGGAATAATTGCTCTGGTAATAAAGCTAGCTATCTTCATTTACACTCCCAATCACAGTGCTAACATCTGACACTTGGGGGAAGTGAAAATCTCTGTGAATGGCTCAAAAGTTGAACCCTGAAACAAATTGACATGTATGTCCAGTACAAGACGCCTGGAAGCAGCAACTCCACAAATTACACCCTAAAATCCTCAAAGTTAATGCACTTTCCAAAGGGACCTTACTTAGCACCAGGAAGAAACTTATGCACAGGGAAAACTTACCTTCCAAGAGCAGTTTTTAAAAGCCCAAAGTCCCAAGTCCCAATTACTTTAATGCGTGACACCTTTCATTTTTCAGTTGAAGTGGGAAATAGTTCATACCAAAATGATCTAAGGCACATAAGCCCCTGGAAAGCACCTTGTTTTAACACTCATGATGGTTTTATTTTCAGTAATGGCAAGAAAACATGACTGCAGGAAAGGGGAGAGATGTGGTAGCTGGAAAGAGCCCAGATGGAGTTGGTAATAGAAGTTTAGTGGGTAATGTAAAGTTTTAGAAAGACATTATAGGCATGGCTTTAAGACAGTCCTGAGTATGTAGTGGTACCAAAAGGAAATATTTACTTTGCATAACTAGTTGTTAAATAACAGGTGAGCTGAGGTTTAGCAAAGAAATATGACTCTTACTGAGCAGAGAACAGCAAAGGAGGAGGAAATAAGGCAAGGAGATAGGTCCAAAAAAGTACAAACTAGAGCAGTGTGAGATATTAAAGGGGAGTGTTTTCAGTGCAGCCCAGTACCCCACACTCTGGGCTCACATAGAATAATATAGTATATAGAATATAGTATATAGAATAACTATAATCCTGGAGGCTAGCCAAAATATCATATCTGTTGGGTTCATGTTGTTCCCACCTAAGAGTGTGATGATAAAATGTTTAACAATCTGCCCTCCAGGAAAATTGGGTGGCTAGGTGGCACAGTGGATAGAGTGCCAGGCCTGGAGACAGGAAGACTCATCTTTCTGAGTTCAAATCTGGCCTCAGACACTTACTAGCTGTATGACCCTGGGCAAGTCACATAACTCTGTTTGCCTCAGTTTCCTCATCTGTAAAATGAGCAGGGAAGGAAATGGAAAACTACTCCAGTATCTCTGGCAAGACGACCCTAAATGGGATCATGAAGAGTAGGACGCTATTGAAATGACTGAAAAACAATTCTGGGGGAAAAATGTAGGCATGACACACTTTTAAGTTTGATCTGCATCATTAAGACTTTTTGAAGTCTAGACGATTCAACAAAACAATGGAACAAACCTTGATTTGTAATATTTACCGATTTTTGAGGTGTAAATTTTCACAATGAAAATTTAACAATCAGTTCCCAAGCCTGTTTGTGTTGGTTCCAGCTCATCCCTGCCACCATCATACGCTCTGAAAAATCTCAGAACATAACTTTAGTCTGGGTTTTCACCAGTTGAGAGTCCCCAACTTCCATATTGATACTCGAGGTGACTTAGCCTTTATCCATTGTTGGACAGTCTTGTTCTACTCCAGAGAAATTACAAACCTACATAAAATGACATGTCTGTAAGCAATCGTTATAATTATTCTCCCTACCCCCACCCCCACTGCTTTCCAGCACTACCCTGTGATTTAGATTCCCTACTAAGCACCTACTGTGCACATGGCTGATTTGCAATGTTGGAGGTAGTTTTGACACCAAGATTTGCATGTACACATTCAAATCACAGATCTGGACCAAAATAGTAAAAGAGAGAGAGAGAGAGAGAGAGAGAGAGAGAGAGAGAGAGAGAGAGAGAGAGAGAGCACACCGTGCTGGGTATGAGAAATGCAAAGTCAAAAAATGTAAACAATGCCTGCCCTCCAGGGGCTTCCATTCTGTCGTTTACATTATGCTCCCTAGCTGTGGCTTCAGTCAGAAATCTGTATTCTTCTGCACTTGAGTAAGGACCCTACCCCCTCCCTTCTTTCCTCCCTAGTGTGCAGCTGATGACATTCCCTGATTATCAAACCAAAGATGATTTTACAAGTGAAAAAAATGGTAAGAAAAACAGCATGAAGCCAGAGAGCATGTTCAGCTCTGGAAGCTAACAGACAGATAATTGCCAGGCATTTGGGAGGATCCAGGTAACTGAAAACAGCCTCAGACACCAGATCAAAGTTGCGTACTCTTCGAGAAGACTCTTCCTGAGGCTGACAGAGTGCTGGCTTCATGCTCTAATAAGAGAGACTAGACCAGACTTAGCAGAACTAACTTGTCTTGGCCTGAGACGTATTGGTGGGGAGCCTTTCTACCTGGCACTGTGGAGGCCGGCCACATAATTGTTAGGGGGCATGCCCCATATTGGGCTCTAATTCCTTGGATCCAATGAACCTGGCAAGCCTGTCCCCCCAAAAAATCCAAATCATTAAAATAGTATGTGTAGTTTCATTTGTTTTTTCCTTAGGACAAATCTACATGAAAGATTGCCTGTTGATAAGACGGGGTGAACAATTTCAACATCTCTAAACATACATATGTGCCCCAATTGACTTTTCCAAAGCTTCCAAACTTTGTGGTAGAGAGAATTGAAATAGCAATCATTTGGGGCTTTACTTACTTTTATGTGCAAAAGAAAAAAAGAATTTTAGTGAACTAACCTCAACTGGGGGAAGATAGGTGGTGCAGTGGATAGATTGCCAGGCCTGGAGTCAGGAACACTTATCTTTGTGAGTTCAAATCTTGTCTGAGACACTTACTAGCTGTGAGACCCTGGGCAAGTCGCTTATTCGCTGTTTGCCTCAGTTTCCTAATCTGTAAAATGAGCTGGAGAAGCAAATGATGACCCACTCCATAATCTTTGCCAAGAAAACACCTAATGGGGTCACAAAGAGTCACACACAGCTGAAGAATAACTCCTTCAATAGGAGTCAATGTTTAGAGTGTAATATTTTCAAGAGTGGGGTTGTTTTGTTCTTTGTATTTGTTCCCTAACACCTGGCATAGTTCATAGCCCCAAAATAAGCACTTCATAAATGCTTGTTGCTGAATTAGTTGTAGGTATTTTGTGTGTATGTACACACATGTATGTGTATATGTATATATATAAAAATATATGTATGTATAATATACACATGTATGCATATATGTATCTGTGTGCATATAAACATGTATTGTATATTGTTGGATGTATGGATGTTTACTTGTCGTCTCCCTGATAAAATGTAATTTTTTTGAGAATAGGGGTTGTTTCATTCTCTGCACGTTTCCCACCAAGAAAGTGACTGGCACAGTTGGCAAACGAATAGATGCTGATTGACTTTCTGATAGATTAATCTGGTATCCAAGAAAAGTAATATGATCATGGGCTGCATCCAAAAAGGTAAAGTTTCTAAAAATAATGAGGTGATAGTCCTACCATGCTCTGTCGGTTCTAAATAGGCCACATTTGGAGTATTATGTTCTGTTCTGGGCACCATAGTCAAGGAAGGACAGAAATAAGCTTTAGAGTATCCAGAATAAGGCAGCTGGGATGGTGGAGGGCCTGAGCTCATGCCACATGGGGACTGGGCAAAGGAGCTGGAGATGTTTAGCCCAGAGAAGAGAAAACTTAGGGAGGACATGATGGCGGTCTTCAAGTATTGAAAACATTGTAATATGGAAAAAGGATTTGGCATGGCCCCAGAGGATGTTTGTAAAGGGGGCTTCTCAGGCTTGATATCCAGAGAAAACTTGGTAACGTATTGCTCTTCATCAGAAAAGACTGGGATAAGTGCTTGTGGGTGTGTTGTAAAGGGAATTAGACTACATAACCACCAAGGTTCCTTCCAGATCTGAAATTCAATGATTGAAAAGAATTCAAGTGCAGCCAATTATAGGCTGTCTAGAGATGATCTGAGCACCAGAGTTTGACTACAGGGTAATCAATTACTTTTTTGCCACAGCAAGTCTTGAAGTCCATCTACAAAGTGATAGAGGAACTGTGATCTTTGGTTGTGCAGAAAGTGCTCACATTGTTTAGAATTGGGGTTGGGAACCTGTGACCATGAGGCTTATGTGGTCTTCTGGGTCCTTGGATGCAACCTTGTGACTGAGTCCAAGTTTTACGGAACAAATCCTTTTATTAGGGAGATTTGGTCTATGAAGTTTGGATTCAGTCAAAGGGCCACACTTCAGGACCTAGAGGGCCACACGTAGCCTCCAGGCAGCAGGCTTCCCACCCTTGGCTTTAGATTTTATGATCCTTCAAGTATTAAAGAAATAATAATAATAATAATAACTTGGATCTGTATGGCACTTTAAGCTTTACAATCTGATAACTTATTTGATCCTCACAACAACCCTGGGAGGAAGGTGCGATTATAAACCCAATTTTACAGAAGGGAAAAAAATCATCCTCGATGTGTGATGCTGGCATGTCCCACCTCTAGATTATTTTCTTCTTCATTGATAGGGCCCTTGATATGCATGTATTTACAATAACCTGCTGATGACTTAGAACTCTTTAGGCCTTCTCCAGGATTCTAAGCTTCTGTGAAATGTTGATAGAGTCACTTTTCTAGAGTTCATCTGGGGTTCTTGGTAATGGGCCCAAACTGTGAACAAATGCCAACACTTGGTGAGTGAAGAGATTTGCTTTGCATTTTGCCAGGGATCACACTTGGAGAAAGATTCTGGGGTTGGCCTTTGCTTTGGGCAGAGATGGGTGCTACAGCATTTTGTAGATGGTCATTGATACTAAGAGGACAAACCAGGAATTACTGTGCCTAGTCAGTAAGCAACAAATGGTGCCCAGTTCCTTTTCCAACAAGAAACTACTTTTTTATCCAACAAACATTTGTTGCACACCTGTCGTATGTACAGGACAGTAGTGCCTCATAGGAGAAATTGTTTTTGTTGTAGTTGTTAGGTTGTTTCAGTCGCGTCTGACTCTCTGTGACCCCATTTGGGATTTTCCTGGCAAAATACTGGAGTGGTTTACAGTGTCCTTGTCTAGCTCATTTTACAGATGAAGAACTGAGGTAAACAGAGTTAAATCACTTGCCCAGGGTCCCACAGCTAGTGTCTAAGGCCAGATTTGAACTCAAGTACTCCTGACTCCAGGGCCAGCACTCTAGCCACTGCACCACCTGGATGCCCTAGGAGAAATAGAAAGTTTCAATGAGACATAGTCCATGCCCTCACGGAGCCTAGAGTTTAGTAGGGAGATGACACATGACCAAATAATTGTTCCATGGCCCATGCCCTAGTGGAGTTTAACATGTAGTATAGAGACAAGATACCTAGCCAAATGACTGTAAAACTAAATAATACATGATAGATATATAAAGGATGTAGAAGAAAAGTGCAATGTCAGGTCATAACAAGCTTGTTACCAGTTGGAGACATTAGGAAAAGCTGGCAAGTGGAGGAGATGGCCTTTGCACTAGGCTTTAAAAGATGGGTAGGAATTCAATAAACTATAACGATAAGGACAGTCCAGAAATAGAGAGTCAGGTAAGCAAAGATAGGGAAGTAGAAAAGTACAGGGGAAATAATGGAGACATCAAGGAATCCTTATTCATCAAAGCATGGGCTACACAGAGGAGAGCACTAGAAAAATATGGTCTCCTCAGGTTGTCGAGAGCCTTGAATGGCTAGAGCTTAAACTTTATTTGGTAAGCATTAGAGAGCCCTTTGAAAGCTTTTGAGCAGAGGAATGAGATGGCCACATCTAAGTATAAGGAAGATTAGTTTGTCAGCCGTGCAAAGAATGAACCAGAATGAGAAGAGAGGAGATGTAGGAAGACATTAAAAACTGTGTCCTTAGCTCAGGCAAGTAGCAGCAAGATCCAAGGCTAGGAGAATGGAAATGGAAAGGAGGAAAGACAAATGGGGATATTGCAGAGATAGCGTCAAAATTTGGCGAGTGATTGGATATTAGATTGTTTGGCTGTTCTCCTTCATTCTCAAAGAGGACCAAAATGACATCATTACATTAGAGTCAAGTTACAGTGTGTCCAACTATGGCTGATCAGACCAATACAAGCTCAGAATATTCTACCACAGGTTGGGCACAAATAGTCCATGCGAACATTTGGGGTGGATTCTCTAAATCTGCACATCTCACATTTCTTTTGAGTTACTTCAATTCTGCTTTGCTCATAGAGAATAGTGCCTTCTTTGACATGGGTGCACCGTGATGGGCAGTCCTTTGCCAACATCAGATGTTGGTATGACCTGAGAGATGGTGGGTATAAGAATTGGGGAGAAGGAAGAATCCAAGATGCACCAAGCTTTTGAACATGGGGAAACAGAATGAATGAATGATGGTTGACCAGACTCTTAAGTAGTTTCTATGCTGATGAGGAAGCAGATTTTATGCAATAACATGTCTTTCTAGAAAACTTTGAAGTTTCCGAATCATTCTACTAATGCCAGCCCCATGAGATAAGTAAGGGAAACATTTTAATCCCAACTTAAAAGTGAGGGAATCTAGGCTCAGAGATTTGTCCAAGGTCATGTGGTCAGTGACTGTCAGAGCCAGGATTCGAACGAAGCCAAACCCAGCATTCCTTCCACTGTGATATGACTCTCTAATTATTTGTAGAACTATGCCCTCAAAAGACTTAAATACATGTGTCTTGTTATGTAACAAATGCTCAAGAAATAATTGACTGATGTCAGACACATTTCTGCAGCTTGGGAGAAAAGATAGAAGCTTGATTCTCCCCTTTTGAAACTAGGAACCAAAGGGTTCAGACCAAAGTTCTTCCCATAGGCAGCCCTAGGTAGGCCTAGGAGAGGCTAGAAGGGTGACAACATTGCAGTCTGAGTATTTAGGGACACGTGAGACTGATTTCTGAGAGAAGGAATGAAGGGAGTCTTAGAGACATTAGCCTTTATCACCCAGATAAGAAGAATATGTGACAATCAATTCAATTCGTTTCAAAAGCACTTATTAAGTGTTCATCTCACTGTGCTAAGTGTTACAGAATACAAAACTAAAAAAGAAACAGTTCCTGCCATCAAGGGTCTTATATTCTACTAGGGAGCTAAAATGACCTACCCAAACCATGTCCAGTTTGAAATCAGAAGACCTGGATTCGAATCCCAGCTCTGCCCCTAACTATGACCTTGGACAAACCACTTCATCTCTCTGGGCCTCAGTGTTTATCTATAAAAAGAATGGGTTGGACTAAATAACCTGAGAGGTCCTTTACTTCTCTAAATTTAGGATCTCATAAACACAGGTAAGAAAATATACAGGAGAGTTAGGTGACGTAGTAGATAGAGCACAAAGCTTGGAGTCAAGAAGACTTGAGTTAAAAATCCAGGCTCAGACACTTACTAGCTGTGTGATCTTGTACACGTCATTTAGCTCTGCTTGCCTCAGTTTCCCCATTTGTAAAATGAGCTGGAGAATGAAATGGCAAACCACTCCAGTATCTCTGCCAAGAAAACCCCAAATGGGATCACAAGAGAATTGGTTGTGACTGAAACAACTCAACATGAACAGGAAGTAAATATGCAACAGATCTATTAAGTAATTCCAAACAATTTGAAGAGGAAGACAACTGTGGGGTCAGGAAAGGCCTAAAGTAGGAAGTGGTAAATGAGAGAAATATTCAATGAAAATAAGGCTGTCGAGAGGCAGAGTTGAGGAGGGAGGACATTAAAAGTTTGGGAGCTGACACCTGTTGTTGTTCATCCTTTGTTCTTGAAGAGGACCAGTGTCATCACGGCTTGTGAGTGAACTGGATTCAAGTGAAGCACAGTTGCACAGAATCGTCAGCCTCACTCTCTCCTCCACTGTCACTGAAGTCCCGTGGCAGGATAAGAGTCAGGATGACTGGCGATGCCCCAGGATGCAGTGGCGGACCTGCTGGCCGCTGTACAAAGGTGTGGGAAGGGGTGGTAGCATGCAGAGGTTGGAGAAAAGCTAATGGTCTGATTGGGTGAGAACATGGGAGTGACCCAGAGACCGAGAAAGGCAGACAGAGACAGTGAGGCAGAGAGGGTGGGAGGGAGGGAGGGAGAAGGAGAGGGAAAGGGACAGGGGCGGGGAGAGAGACAGACAGAGACAGAGAGACAGAGAGAGACTGAGAGAGGAGAGAGAAGGAGAAGGAGAAGGAGAAAGAGAAGAAGAAGGAGGAGAAGCAGGAAGAGGAGGAGGAGGAGGAGAAGGAGGAGGAGGAGGAGAAGGAGGAGGAGGAGAAGAAGAAGAAGAAGGAGGAGGAGGAGAAGGAGGAGAAGGAGAAGGAGAAGGAGAAGAAAGAAGGGGAGGAAGAGGAGGAGAAGAAGGAGGAGGAGGAGGAAGAAGAGGAGGGAGAGAGAGACAGAGAGGCAGAGAAACAAAGACAGAGAGACAGACAGAGACAGAGAGACCGACAGAGACAAAGGGAAGGGGAGAGAGAGAAGAGAAAGAAAGGAGAAACAGACACAGAGACAAAGAGGAAGAGAGAGAGAATAGGAGAGAGAGAAAAGGAAAGAAAGAGAAAAGGAAAGAGACAGGGAGGAAGAGAAAGAGGGAGAAAAGGGAGATAGAGAAGAAAGGAGAGAGAGAGAATTTATTAATTACTGAGTGTTGAGTACTTCATGCATGAAGGAGAATCAAATGAAATAAGACAGGAAAGATAAAATAGGATCAGATTATATAAGGCTTAAATTTCATCCTGAAGGGTTTATATTTTCTCTTCAAGGTAATAGGGAGCCATTTAAAGCTTTAGAATGAAGACTATCTTCTGGCTGAGAAGTTTATGAGTCAGGAAATTTCATGCAGCAAAAGAGAAGGACTTTCTATTAGCCATCCTTACATTTTCCCATCCAGAATGCCAGACAGCCCTATGCCCAAACTGAGCCGCTAGTTATGAGATAAATGCATTAACCGCCTGGTGTTTTCCTCCTAACAGCTCGGGCTTGGACAGTGTCTGAGAAGCGTGTCCCAGGGGACTGCGGCGGGCTCAGAAGCTAATCACAGGCTCCCTCCCTCACACCTGGGCTGCTCAGCGCCCGACCTGTCACTTTCCCATAACCCTTCAGCAAAACTGATTACTGGCAGTTTCTGCTGTGTCAGGAAGGACTCAGCACAACGAAGCCCAGGGGCTCTGCACGCGAAATTGAATATCGTGATGTGTGATTGGCAAACATGCGCTCACGCCACCACCCTGTTCGAAGGGAAGTAATTCAAATGTTATTAGAAACTGCAGATGAGCTTGACTGAGTGACAGATTAGCCAGAAGGAGTCTTCCTCTCTTTGTAAGATAAAAAAAGAAACAAGAAACATGAGGATTATTTAGCTGTTTGGTGGGTAGTGCCTGGAACTCCCTTATTACCCCTTGGACCTTGAGGAAGTCACATCCCCCATGGGCCTCACTTTCCTCAATTGTAAAATGAGCAAGTTAGGGCAGCTAGGTGATGCAATGAGTAGAGCACCTTCTCTAGAGTCAGGAGGACTTGAGTTCAAATCCGGCCTCAGACACTTGTGACCTTGGGCAAGTCACTTAACTCCAATTGCCCTGCCTTCCCCCCTGAAAAAATTAAATTAAATTAAAATAAAATAAAATAAAATAACATAAGCAAGTTGGACTCAGTGACTGCTAAGGTCCCTTATAGCTCGAAATCTATGTGGCAGCTAGTTGGCGCCATACTGCACAGAGCAGGGCCTGGGGTCTAAAAGACTCATCTTCCTGAGTTCAAATCTGTCCTCAGACACTTCTTGGCTGTGTGACCCTGGGCGAGTCACTTTACTCTTTTTGCCTCAGTTTCCTCATCTGTAAAACAAGCTAGGAGAAGAAATGGCAAACTGCTCTAGTATCTTTGCCAAGAAAACTGCAAAATGGGCTCACAAAGAGTCAAACATGACTGAAATGGCTGAATAACAACACAGAAAAGGCTATATATGAATTTTACTTACCACCTCTTTCACCTATGTGTCCTTGGGCAATATAAATAGCTAGCATTTATATAGCGCTTTAAGGTTTGAAAAGTACTTTATAAATGTTATCTCATTTGATCGCCATAGCAATCCGGGGAGGTGAGTGGTATTATTATCCCCATTGTACAGGTGGGAAACTGAGGCAGACAGAAGGTAAGTAACTTTCTCATTGAAGTCTCATAGCTTACAATTGTCTAAGGCTAGATTAGAACTTATTACAGGTCCAGCACCCTGTCCACTTTATCGCCTAGCCTCAAGGGCAAGAGTAGCTCACTTCTCTCTGGGTTTCAATTTCCTCAGCTATAAAATAAGAAGGTGGAACTAAAGCTGGAAGGTCCTTTCTAGCAATAAATCTATGCTCCTGTGTACATAGATAAGTAAATATATAAAGAATAAACAAAGGCATTGTAAGTATTCTCAAGAGGGGTGCTTATCAGGAGAGGTCTCATGTAGGAAGTAGAATCTTGGTTGTTCATCTTTCGTTCTCGAAGAGGACCAAGATGACATCACTATGTTAAAGTCAAGTTCCAACGTGTCCCAGTGTGGCTGATCAGACCAATGCGAGTTCAGAATGCTCTACCACAGGCCGGGCACAAATAGTCTTTGTGAACATTTGGGTTGGAATCTCTAAATTTGCGCATCCTGCATTTCCTTTGAGCTGTATCAATTCTGCTTTGCTCAGAGAGCACAGCACCTTCTGTGATGTGGGCACGCCATGCTGAGTGGTCTGTGCCAGTGTCTTCCATGTCACACAATCAATTCCCAAGTTCTTAAGAGAAACCGTGAGAGTGTCCTTATATCTCTTCTTCTGACCACCATGTGAATGCTTGCCCTGTGTGAGTTCTCCATAAAATGGTCGCTTTAGCAAGCGTATGTTTTGCATCAGAACAATGTGGCCAGCCCATCGGAGTTGCACTCTCTGAAATAGTTTGAATGCTTGGCAGTTTAGTTCAAGTAAGGACCTCAGTGTCTGGTACCTCATCCTGCCCGGTGATCTTCAGAATCTTCCTAAGACAATTCAAACAGAAGCTGTTCAGTTTTCGGGCATGTAGGTGGAATCTAAGGTATGCTTTGAAGGAAGCCTGAGGAGGCAAGTCAGCTTCTTGAGGGCAAGGACTTTATTTCATGGGCCAGTTTGGGAGGAGAGGCTGGCTAAATATCTAGTAGATACTTCTTGACAAATGGGATATCTATAACTATGCTGTCTTCCTTGATAGAATGTAAGCTTCTGTGGGGAAGGGACCTCTTCCTATTTGTCTTTGCATCTTTCCTTCTTTTAGAATGCCTGACACGTATTAGGCATCTAACATATGCTTTTTTGAATTGTATTGAATGAAAAAGTAAGATGCACAGTTTTTCCCCCTTAATACAAATTAGCCCTTTCCCTAGATAACACATGGAGAGTGATGTAAATCGATTGTAGTCATTTATCCTCCTCCCCTAACTAATCATTATTCTCCCTGCCTAAATGACAGTTTGGTTGGCTGAACTAAGCTGGCTGACCCAAAGTTTGCTCAGCAGATTTGTCAGAGAATTATAATTAAAACTCGAGAGACTGCAGCTACCCCTGGGACCGGGGGACCATGTTACCTCCCCAGAGAAATGTTCCCCTCTGGGAGCCAGGAGAGACTACCACAGCAGCTCCCGATCCTGTATTGGCAGCCTGTTGGGGTCTCCTGGCGTCTCAAATGCTATTTTCCCAAAAATATTTCAAGTTCTTTTAAGAAACTTATTGGGGGAGGGGAAGGGAATAAGCATGTGCTTCTATGGCCCAGGCATTGTGATAAGCACTTTTTACAAATTTTCTCCTTTGAAACTCACAACAAAAAAAATGTGCTACTATTAGTCCCATTTAACAGCTGAAGAAACTGAGGCAGACAGAAGTAAGATGATTTTTCCCAGGGTCACATGGTTAGTAATTGTCTGAGACCAGATTGGAATTCAGATCTTCCTGACTCTAGGTCTAGCATTCCATCCACTGGCTACCTCTGAAAGAAAAAAAAATTGCTTTCTATTCTGATTCCTTCTGCAGTTCAGTTCTAGGTACCACACTCATGTTTCAGGAAAGTCATAGATAAACTGAAGAGTACTCCAGAATTATACAAGTAACTGAGTGGGGTGGTTCTAGGGAAGCTAGGAAGAGAAGGGGATAGGCACGTATATAGTGCCTACTGTGTGCCAGGCACTAGGGTTTGAGGGAGACTAACATGAGGTGTTTCTAGATTAACTAATGTGAAATCATTCTAGATAGGCTAGAGTAGTCTATCCAACATGGTTTAGTCTACTGGTTCAGTAGGAACCTGTAGAACCTGGGAAGTCAAGTGACAACTAAGGGGATCCAGAAAGGCTTCCTACAGGAATTGCAATGTTCATAAGTAAGTCAGTGAGTAAACATTTATTAAGCACTATTTATTATTTTATACATTTATTAAGTACTATGTACCAGACACTGTGATGAGCACTGGGGATATTAAGGGAAAAGGTAGTCCCTGCCCTCCAGGAGCTCATAATCTAATGGAGGAGACAATGCGTAAACGGCTATGTACAAACAAGATATAGACAAGATAAATCCAGAATAATCAACAGGTGGAAGGTACAAGAATTAAGGGGGATTGGGAAATTCTTCCTGTAGGAGGTAGGAGTTTATCTGCAACTTAAAGGAAGGAGATGAGCTGGGAGAAGATTTCAGACATGGGGAACAGTCAGTGAAGCTGAGCCATAAAGGAAGCTAGGGATTCTAAGAGGTGAAAGTGAGGAAGGAATATATTTCGGGCCCAGGGGAAAGCCTGCACCAAGGCCCAAAGATAAATGGTAGGTAGATACACAGGTAAGCCAGTTTGGCTAGAATGTTGACAGTATGCAATGGTTCCAGGAAGACAGGAGTGGTCTATTTCTAGATAAAGCAGTGTTACACAGTGCTAGGTAGGCAAATACAAGATACTTCTGAATAGGCTTCTGTGAGTTGGTATGTCTTAAGACTCAGAGGCCATAGAAGTCAAAGAACTTGCCCACCATAGCACAAGTGGTCATTCTAAAAGATGAGATTTGAACGTAGGTCTTCTGACCCCAGGGTGCCCTAGGGGTCTTTCCACAATCACATTTGAAATTCCTAAAACAATAATTAAAAATCTTCTCCACCATTTTTATACCTAAAGCTGGTTAGAAACAAGAAAGGGAAGGAGAAAAATTCCATTACGAAGGAAGTAGAGCGACCTGCCTCGAGATTCGATCAATGTATTAGTCATTATGGCCATCCATAAAAATAAAGTGGCCACACACATTTATGTTTCGCTTCACAGATGTGAAGTGAAAGCCAGCGACTTAGCTACAAAAATGATATTATCGAGCCAGGAAGAATAATAGAAGAAATTGACAGTGCAGGAGAGAGAGCTGTAATAGAATTGAACATTGGCATAAATATAAATCACAAAGGGAGATTGGTTTAATGGGAGGTGTAAGAGGCAGAAACTGAAGGTGTTAAAAAAAAAAGATCATGGGCTCATATGGTAAAGAATCCTTTCAGTTCAGAAGCTTTGGACGAGAAGGGGGGGGGCAAATGAAATAACACTCTTCTCAGACTCTCCAGACGTGGATTTAAAATGGGAAAAGAAAAAGCTTATCATCAGAGAGTATCTTTTTCAGATGCTTTTCAGAACTTTTAAGTACCATATATTGAAAAAGAATCTTTAGGAGCATGAGGGATCATGTTCTTCATGGGGGGGGGGAATGCGAAGGACAACCCTCCCTTTTAAATGTAGTCCTTCTTTGTAGAATATCTTAGGATCAAGAATCTTGCAGGCAAGCCATCGACACATATCTAATTTGCTTTACTTCTCCTCTGACTTTCTTTGTCCATCATAGGTTTTAGTGAAATTAATGATCTGGTCACAGATACCCAGCTGCTAATCTGGGATGGCATCATCTTTTATTTATCCTCAGGGTCATGTGGGGGCACAAGCATCAGGGAGCTGCCAGCCCTGTCTTCCTGACTCCTGACTTGGATATGGCACCTAGGATTGGGGATAGGGGTTTGGAGACAGTGGGATTGCTCCAGCTTCTGTCTGGGTTCCTATGGAGGCCAGTTAAGGTAGGCTTTTGGGGTGGATGAGTGGATGGCAAGACGTGAGTGTCGTCCTTCTAGTGCTAGACACTGGACAGAAATCCTTGGGACTTTTGAGTGTGGATGGTACAGCCTGAGAAGGAACAGGATGAATTGTTCATAGATCATTTAAAGGGCTCCTGGATGGAAATTACCAGCCTAGAAGGATTTCACTTTAGACCCAGTGAATGAGGGGAGTTTTAAGAGGAAACAGGGACTTGAAGAAGCACTTTGACTAGGCCAAGTTTTGGGGTTGCAGCTTCTTACAACCCAACTTGTCATGAATGCTGGTGGAGACTCCTCTATTTCTTATTTGAAACTTCCCAACCTGACTCTAACTTACCTTTCTAGACTTCTCATACACTCCTCCCCTTCATTTTCTTTACAACGAAACTAGGCTTCTTGCTCATCCTCACGCATAATACGCCATCTTCTGCCTCTATGATGTTGCATAGTCCTTCCACCATGTCTGGATTGCACTTCCTCCTCCTAGTATCCTCAGCACCCTGCAAAGCTCAGTTCAAAGACTGCCTTCTCCAGGAGGACCTAATTTTAACTATTTGGTCTAGACTTTTATGTGCACATTTCCTCCCCTGATAAAATGTGAATTCATTAATGACAGGGACTACTTCATTCCTGTTCTTTGTACTCCTGATGCCCAGCAGAGTGTTTAGCATAGAAAAAGTGCTCTGTAATGGTAGTAGATTGATTGAGACTCTAGCAAAAGAAAGTGTAGTTGAACACATGAAACAACATTAAATGATGGAAGAAAGTAAACTTATTTCTGCCAAGGAAAATATGAAAAGGTAGTGTGACTTTAGTGGGCAGGGAGTTATGATATCTGAGTTCTATGGCCTCTGTACCTATTGCCTAGGGTTATTGTAAATATCAAATGATTAAATATTTATAAAGCACTTAGCACACAGTCTGGCACACAGCAGGCATTTAATAAGTGCTTGTTTCCTTCCTTCTTCCTACTAACTTTGGTTAAGTCATTTAACCTCATTAGGGTGGTTGAGAACATCCAATGGATAAATGTTTGTACAGTGCTTAGCACAGTGCCTGGCACACAATAGGCACTCAATAAATACTTGTTTCTTTCCTTCTACCAACTTTGATAAATAAGTTGATTAACCTCATTAGACCACATGCCTAAAATGAGACAGGGGAGGGGAGAGAAGTTTCAGATTAGGGGATCTATTTAGTTCCTTCAATTACCAAAATGTTATGAGTTTAATTTATCTGGGTTGATTGAGGGTAGTAGTTGCTGTTTCTGTTGTTGGGTCATTTCAGTTGTGTCCAACTCTCCATGACCCCATTTGGGGTTTTCTTAGCAAAGATACTGGACTGGTTTGCTTTTCCTTCTCCGACTCATTGTACATATGAGGAAACTGAGGCAAACAGGATTAAGTGTCACACAGCTAGTAAGTGTTAGAGGCCAGATTTGAATTCAGGGTGATGAGTCTTCCAATCTCCAGGCCTGGAGCTCTATCCTCTGAACCATGAGCTGCCCCTGATTGAGGGGATAAATCGACAAAAAGATAAAAGATACCTGGCAAGTTGCTTAAGATTTACTTAAGACTTTCAGAAAGCAAGGCACTCTAGCAAAGACTATGCTTTGTCCTTGGGGAGGGGGGGGACGGGGCTTAGAAATATGAAAATAGACAGGGATTAATGAACACTTCTTTGAAGGATGGAATATAAAATGTAGAGATTCTTAGGAACCAATTAAGATGGGTCTCATGTCATATGTGGACTGGTTGAAGTCATCGGAGGCATTTAGCCCAGGGAAAATACGATTTAAGGACATGATAGTTGTCTTCAATATTTAAAGGGAAGTCGTGTGGAAGAAGGACTAAACTTTTTGGCTGTACTCCTAGAGGGGCAATGGACAAGAGGCAGATTTAGGCTTGCTTTCAGAAAAAAAAAAACTCACTATTCCTTTGGGCTGCCTGAAAATGGAAAGCAGAGTATCAGAAAGTCTTAGATTCCCCATCCCTGGAAGTCTGTAAGCCAAAGCTGGATGAGTCAGGAATACAGTAGGGAAAGGATTCTTGTTCAGGTCTAGATTGGGCTATGTGGCCTCTGTAATACCCTTATGAACATTCTACCCTGAAACAATAGGCATTTAATAAGTGCCAGATTGAATTCCCTTCAACAAGCATTTATAAGCATCTACTACTCAGAAGCACAATGTTATATTATGGTGACACAAAGATCAATGAAAAACTATACCTACCTTACACTCCACTATATACTTATAGCTTCACTAGGTAGAGAAATACAAGGGAGAAAAAGTAAGGGCATTAGAAAAAGCTTCCTGTAGGAAGTAACACCTGAGCTGAGCCTTGAAGGAAGTTGGAATTGAGTAGAAACAGTCCCCTGGCTTCAAATGGTTTACATTCTACAAGAGTGTCTGGAGGGAGGGAAGGAGAGACAGAGGGGGGGAGAGAAGAATAGACAAAGACAGACAGACAAGTAGACAGAGAACTTATCATGTATTGTTTCAGTCACTGCCTAGCTTGTCTGACTCATGCCCACTCATCCTGTGCATGAATAATCATGATAATAATAGTTCATATTTATATAGTTATATATATATGTGTGCATATGTTTATATATACATATGTATAAAATCTCACTCAAGTCAAACATACAATAACATGATTTCCCTGAATTGTCATCCCTCCATTTCAATTCATGACTTAGTAACTCGTTATTAATTAAACATTAAGTAGACATTGTTAAGTGTCTACCATGTGCCCAGGCACTAGGAATACAAAAGTAGGCAGCAAGTATACAGAAGACAAAAAGAAGAGCAGGCCCTGCCTTCAAGGAGCTTCCATCCTACTACATGAGCTTGGCTTCCTGTGCAATGAGTCATTTTAGGTTGGAGTGGACTTTGGCTATGACCACTCCTTTTCTTCTTCCTACCATATTGTTTTCCCAGAATCTCTATTAAGGAACATAAGATAATCCTTTCGCTTTAGTTCTCTGACTCATGGTGTTTTATAGATTTATGCATGCTTCACTTCGATATTTCAAAGATCTGTGACTCCATCCAGGTGGTGGCCCCTTCTGTTTCCTCCACAAATGAGGCTTACTGCCAGTGGACTGAGAACTAAGTGATTTCTTTTTCATCCATAGACACTAAGATATTCCACTAAGACTAGAGGGGTCTGGCTAACAAATGTAAAATACTATGTCCTATAAATGGTCAAAAGCTTAGGATATAGGTCAGGGGATCACCCAACGTTCACTTTGCATTTTCTGCTGTCTGTGGTCTGGGCTCATATCTAGATTACCCATCACTCAATCTCCAGCTAGGCCACCGCCCACATGGCCAATTCCTTCCTTTTCTTTCCCTGAGTGTTTTTCCCTGATTCACCTTCACTCATGGTTCACTAATTCAAATATGTAGTTAAATTAAATTAGTTCTTGTATTTGTGGGTAGAGAACTGTCTTCGGAATGATATCTAGGTTCCAGTCCTGCTCCTGGCACATATATCTAGCTGTGTGATATTGGAAAAGTCACTTAAAACCTCAGGATCCCCAGGCAACTCTCACTCTGTCAGTTGCAGAGCAGATACTAATCTGCATTGGTAGGTAGAGTTTTATCTTCCCACTGGGAATTCCTATACCAGTTGTAAGATCCTGCCTCCCAAGTAAATGCAGAGTAAAATCACAAGCATTATTTGCATGTAGCATAGATTATCTATTCCATTCACTTCACAGATCATGTCCCTCTCAAGGCAGAAATCCCTTTCATATTGGAGTCTGTTTCCCTTCTTTCACTTCATATTAACCCAGCAAACCCCAAGGAGCTTCTCGTTGTCCATGGACCACTCTAAGAACTGAAGTCTAATGGAGAAACTTGGATGTGGTATTTCTCTCAACCTTTGTGTCCCATCATTCCCTGCAAATGTGACTCCACCATCACAGCTGTCCCTCAAGGTCATCAGTCCAATCCAAGTCACTCATCTCATGTACACATACTCTTATACAGGCATGAACGCATGCATTCATACACACAAATGTGTGGATATATACATACTTTTTAATTTTTTGAACTAAATCTATGATTTCATTGGTATAGGAAGCTGTCAGAGAGGAATTTACTCTACCAATGCAGATTGTCATGTGACCAACAATTTTTATTCTTAGAGAGTTGCCTCGGGACAGCAAGAGGCTGGAGCACTTGTCCGGAGTTCCACAATCAATATGTGTAAAAAGTGGGACTTAAACACACATCTTCCTGGCTCTGAGCCCAGCTTTCTATATTCACTATGGTGTATAAAGAATAGATACATATATAGCTATGCATGTATATAAGCGTATACCTACCCACAAACACATAACATGTATGCCATGTCCCAACTAATACATAAATATGTATGTGTTTATATGTGTGTATATATACATATATATGTATGTTGTATATGGGGCAGTGGTTAGAGTGCCAGGCCTGGAGTAAGGAGTTCAAATCTAGCCTCAGACACTTACTAGCTGTGTGACCCTAGGAAAGTCATTCACGCTGTTTGCTTCAATTTCTGCATCTGTAAAATGAGCTGAAGATGGAAATAGTAAACCTCTCTGATATTTTTGCCAAGAAACCGCCAAATGGGATCCATGAAGATTCAGACACAAATGAAAATGACTAAACAACAACATACATGTGTATACTCACACATTCACATATATCCCCATAGTTCCCATCACAGTCCTCTACACATAGTAGGCATGCTCATGTGCACCTCTATGTGCATATATGTGAGTTATGGGGATGTATTCACTGGTGACAATCTTCCCTCCACCAATCCAGGTGCTAACCCTATTTTGATCTAGGCGAAGGTCGTTGAGAATTACTGTGATGGAAAGATTCATCATTCTGTGTCCAACTTGGTGATGAGACCTTCCAAACTTAACCAGGTTACAACATGAAAATGAACACTAGGTCCTTATTTAAGACCTCTGTAGTTTGGTAGGATGAAGCTGACTTTGTGTCACACTGGTTTAACTTTTGAGAAGCCAAGCTTCCCCATCACCATAATAAGGCACTAAAGGACTGGATGGTATGCTGTAAGTGTATGTATATGTCTCTGTGTACATATGTATGCATGTATGTGAATACATGTATATGTGCCTAGGTGATGTCCATGCATGTATATGTGAATGCATGTGCAGGCCGTGTGCATATTTACCCTGACACTACAATGAGGCAGTGAAGGATTTCATGGAAGACTGAGTGTGACTTGTGTATGTGTATATGTGGATGTATACATCTGTATGCATATGCATGTTCATGTTCATGTGTGAATACATCTGTGCATGTACATATGTGTATGTGTTTACGTATATATGCATAGGAACATTGTGTGCATATTATTTGCATTGTAATAATAAAGACAGTAGATATGCATATGTGTACATATATACATATATAGCATGTACAATCTGTATTCTTTTACAATTTAGACCCTCATCTAAATCATAATAACATATAGACAATCTATTTGTGTGTGCACATTATGAAAATATATACACACACACATATAAACCACATCTACAACCTATATTGTCTTTCTGCTAAAAATCTCTGGCGAGTCCTCAGATACTGAGCCTCCTTTCTGACTGAGCATTTTTAAAAAGCATTTGAATGTGACAGATGACTTCTTAAACAAAGTTATACAGTGATTTATTGCCTCAGAGTGTGAGCCATCACTGCCTGCCTGGCTGCCCAAGTCCCCACATTTCTGATCCCAATCACTGGGTCCCATCTGATTGGCCATGATCTGCGTTCAGCAGAATGGGGCGGGCATGGTGAAAGAGGAAGCCGGAACAGAGGCTCAGAGCAAATAGATGGGCTGATAGCAGTCAAAAGATAGCAAATGAAAAGAGAGAGCCCTAGTGCTCCAAGATTATATCTATAATGCAAGCTTGGCAACCAACCCTTTATCCATGTCTTATGTTATTCTAACTCGACGCCCTGTGATTTCTGCCAGAAATTTATGGTTGATAGAACTCTCCTCCTTCTCTAGCTACAGATTTTCCTAAAGCACTTTTGTCTGATTCTCTCTGATGTATTCATGACTCTTGTGTAAATGAGATAGGGGCCAGCTCCTACCAATTCAGGAAAACCAAAAGTAAAATTTTCAGTGTGAGCATTTACACTTCAGATATCAACAAACACTGCGAATCAAGGCTTGTGGTTTTCTAAATCAATACGCAGTTTGACAACGCTGGATTAGAGATAACCTGCTGGGGCAGTGCTTTCAATGAATGTAGATTGGCCACTATTCTGTAAGTTACACTTTTCAAGCTTTTCCCAGGGCACTTATAGATTAGATGACACACCCAGGACCCCACACTTAGGAGTCAGAGTCAGGACTGGAACTGAGGTCAACCTGACTCTAAGACTGCCTCTATAGCCACTATGTAACGCTGCCTCTATAATATTATTATTAATGTTAATTACCATGTATTCCATATGTAGCATATCCTCTAGGCTCACCCCCCTTGGAGTTTTCTTGGCAAAGATATTGGAATGGTTTGCCTTTCCTTCTCCAGCTCATTTGACAGATGAGGACAATGAAGCAAGGGGGTGAAATGACTTGCCTAAAGTCACACAGCTACTAAGCGTCAAAGGCCAAATTTGAACTCAGTCTTTCTGACTTCAGACCCAGTGCTCTATCCACTGTGCCACTTGCCCATGTTGGGGATATCAAGAAAGGGAAAAGACATTCCCTACTCTCAAGGAACTCACAGTCTAATGGTGGAGATAACAGGCAAACAACTAGATACAAACAAGCCATAAACAAGACATATCATAAATAATCAAGAGAGAGAGGGCTCTGTAATTAAGAACGATTGATCTGTAGAAGGTGGAATTTTATCTGAGACTCGAAGGAAGCCAGGAGATGGGGATGAGGAAGAAGAGCATTCCAGGAATGGACAGCCAGTAAAAATGCCTGGAGTTGGGAGATAGAGCGTTTTGCTCAATGAACAGCAAGGAAGCCAATGTCACTATATCTCAGGGTACTGGAGATGGAGGGGGAGGGTTAAATGTGAAAAGCTGGGGAAAAGCATATTGGGATAAGTGGCTAGAAAGAATGGCCAGAAGGAACTGAGACAGTCTGTGCCCTGGGAGGAAGTTTGTGTTCTCTATTGACCTCCTATGGAAGTGGGATACTCAAATCCTCAGACTCCCTTCAAAGGTAGAGTGCTTGTTTCATTTCCATAAAGGCCTCACCATTACATCTCATCGTCTTTGTCTTTGGCCCTTACAACCTTCCAAAGTGACAAAGTATAAAAGGAACTCATCCTGACATATAAACATCATCCATGTTGGAACGATATTATTTATATTAAAAATTATGCATTTTATACTTAATATATTGAAAATTGTGTCTCACTGTTAATAGTGATATACAAGACATGTGAAGGACAGGAAGAGACTGGAGTCATAAAAATTTATGGGCCCTTATTAATACCAAAAAAAGTAACATAGCATTAATAATTAGCAACTCAGACATAATTGTCTGCCTTTATAAAATCATTATGAGAGTCATCTACCCACAAATGGATAAAGGGATCCTTTATTACAGCATTAGTAGGGAACAAGGAGGTTTTCGGCAAGTGATGTGCCAAAACTGATCACATTTTTCATTTCATAATTAACTAAAAGATGTAGAAAACATTTGTTGCCATTCGGTCATTTCTGATTCCTTGTGACATCATTTGGGGTTACCTTGGCAATTTATTGGAGTAATTTGCTATTTCCTTCTCCAGCTCATATTAAAGATGAGGAAACTGAGGCAGACAGGGTTAAGTGACTTGCCTAGGATCACACAAATAGTAAGTGTCTGAGGCCAGATTTGAACTCAGGAAGAGCCATCGTCCCGATTCCATGCCCAATGTTCTATCCGCTGTACCACCTAGCTTACCCATATAAAATTTAAGATTTTACAATGTTTATTGTTTGTTAGCTATGAAAAAGCACTTGATTCTGCAGAGCAAAATGCTGCATTAAAGGCTTAATTTCAACAAGGTATCTCCTATCCCTACGTCAAGATCATTCAACATCTCCTCAGAAAAATACAATAGAAATAGTTCTTTTATTAATAAACATCAGGTGAGGCATAAACTATTGTAAGATGTATACTCACTGAAGTTGTTAATTACTATGATGGAGGGGATTTGGTGCAAGGGCCAAGCTACAGAAAGGTTTCCTGTGGATGATAATATGGTCCTTCAGATGCTTTTGCTTCTGGGTGCCAGTGGGCGGATTGAATAAAAGCCTCCCAGAAAATGTCTGTAATCACCCCAAGGAGTTTAGCCTGCCCGTCAACACAGGAAATATCAAGTGGATGAAAAATTGCTATTACCCAGATTTCAACATGCATTTGAATAAATACTTTATAAAGATGTTCAGACAGTATGTGTACTGGGTTCAAATAGTGTGGATGAACAACTAGTTGGATCCAGAGTTGGACAGGAGGAAGAAAGTAGGTTGAAATGCTTTGGGGAAGTCACAAAGTTCTTCTATTTACCTTAAGCTTTCCAGAAAAAACAAAGGTCCATCTTTTTAATATTAATATGCGACCAGTTTTGCTACTTTGTTGGAGAATGAGAAACATCATTGACTCCAAAGAACTAAAGATGAGTCTCTACAGAGGGCAATGAAGGGGCACATGGGTGGGAGGGGGACGGGATTAAGGAAGCCACCACACCTAAAAACACAAAGTAACACATGACTATGGAATGTGGAAAAGACTCATTGTGCCTTAAAAGGATGACCTAAAATATATTTCAATAACTTACTGTTAGAGTCTCTCAGGAGGCTGGCATATTCAAATCTACATCAGGACATAATTTGGTTTATGTGATGGCCAAATAGTCATGGCCACATCTCATCTCCCTTTTTCACTGTCCGTACACTTCCAATTATTCTCTTGACAGTGGTCATATTCTCCAATGTAGAAATCCTCTTGCCCTTCCTCCAGTCAGTTCCACTCATTGGACCCAGAGCATGTAGACCTTTTAAACTCACAGGGTCACCTCCAAGCCTGGATACATCCACTTTGACAACAATGTTGTATTACCAACTCAGGAAACAAAAAACAGAAAAGACTTGCAGACTTGCTTATCTGAGTCACCTGGTATACCTTCCATATAGGTGTGGTCAACATAGTGTTGAAGTGAAAGAAAACCAGACTTTCCCTACCCTTCACTGGAAATCTGCAACTTACGTGATATCATCTGAGGAGTTGAAGGAAGAGAGAGCTAACTTATAGCTGGCTCCTTATAACTGAAACAGCATCCTTAACCTCCACCATGTTTGGGGAAACTACTCACACCAAAATGAGAAGTTTCTAAGTCTCTTCAACCTTGGCCCACCAGATGGTAGTAAGCAATCAGGAAGTCTGTCAGAAACTTCTACTCTTAATCACCTTGTCTCTAGAATTCCCAGAATTTTCCATAGGAGGGCCAGTTATATGCTCCCTATGATGCCTCAATAGGCCAATTTTGCCTTCTCTACATGTAATTTTGTATAATTTGGCATAATGGATAAAGGACTGAAACAGTCAACAAACATTTACTAAGTGCTATGTGCCAGGCACTAAATTCTGAGAATCCAAAGGAAAACAAAAAAAAAACAGTCCCTGCCTCCAGGTACATGCATTCTAATACATTTTAACATTGGGGTGGGAAGATAGAAAACAACATACAAATATCTGGAAAAATACAAGATATATACAGAGCAAATGAAGGTAATCTGAAAGGGGAGACATTAGTAGCTGTGAGAACTGGGAAAAGCCTCTTGCTGGATGTGGGATCTGAATAGACTCTTGAAGAAAGCCAGGGAAGCCAGTTAGTCAAGGTGAGAGGGAAAAGCATTCCAAGTATGGGGGAGAACCATTGCAAAAGCATGGAGGCAGGAGATGGAGTATCATGTTTGAGGAACTACAAAGAGACCAGTGCAGCTGATGTGGGAGATAAAAAGGTATAAGAATCCTGGGGGAAAACCAAAAAGACTTTGGTTCAATGTTTACCTCTGACATGTAGTGACTGTGTGACCCTAGGCAAGTCACTGAACCTCTCAGTGATTTAAGTAACATTTTGAACCAACGAGTTTGTGGAGAATCTGTGGGTTTCCACACCTGGAATTTCTCTGTACCGATGAAATCATAGATCTAGTCCCTATGCCTCCGATTCTGTCTTATCCTCTATAAAACCAGGAGTCCCATGAAGGCAGGGACCATCTCCACTGCCTCACACAGCACTCTGCATATAACAGGCATATAATATACCTTTGTTGATTGAATAAATAAATGTTACAGAAATAAATTCCTAACCAGAGCATGGACAGCATAGTCTTGAAATGGGCAGAGGAGGCCCTCCCAACAATTCTTTGTTCAGTACTTTGAATTCTTCTCTTAAGCAATAAAAGCCATGCCTCTATTCTATGGTCAGCATGCCTAGTGAAAATAACCATTTTCCAAAGGTTATTATCTTGGTGGCTTAAAAAAAGAAAAGAATGCATTTTTTTCACATTCCGCAGTTCCTTGTTCCCTTTCATTCTTTTAACTCTGAGTCCTCTGACTTATCTCAGCTCTGCAGCATGAAAAATAAGGCTATCATTTCTGTTTTTGTATTAAAAACTTAGTTTTATCTCATAGATGGTATATTTGTATGGACATTTTGTAGAGGGAGGGGGGATACCTTGTAGAAAGAAAGATAGATGTCTGACCCACATCCTTCACATGATGTTTTCTTTCAACCAGAAAAGCTCAAATGAGTACCTACTGTATGCTGAGTACTATGATGTTCAGACTAAAGAAAGAACTGGGATCATGGGAGTTAGAGCTAAAAGGGCTAGAGACTGTCTGCCCCAACCCAATTATCTTACACATAAGGAAACTGATGTCCATAGAGTTTAAATGCCTTGCCCAAGATCACACATTTAGGAAATAGTAGACCTGGCATTCAAATCCAGGTCTTATGATTCCAAATACCATGTTCTCGCAGTTTATCTCCCAATACCTCTCAAGAGGAAACAAGCATAATATTTTGTGGGTTGTTTAATTGCCTACATGTTTTGTTTCCCATGTCAAGATTTAGACTGACTTCTTGTCCAATTATCTTGGGCATTCACCCCCACCTTCCCACTACTCCCCACCCCAATCCCTGAGCTTGGAAATAATCAGACATAATGCATTTAGACTGTGCATCTTAAGATCCCCATTTTAATTTCAGAGAGACTTTTGTCACTGTGGCTCTGAAGCTGACTCAGTGCCCCAGTGTTTGGGGTAGACAGGCAGCCGGACTGAGCTGTTATGGAAAAAGTTGGATCCTGGGGTTAGTCTTACAGTTCTATGACTGATTAGAGCTGCAAAATGATGTCAAATTCCAACTATTATTCAAAAGTTGTTGTTGGTTCTATTCTTCCTCCTACCTCTTTTCTTCTTTTTCTCTTCCTTCTTGTTTCTTCTCCTCCTTCCTCTTCAGCCTATTCCTCCTTCTTCCCCCATTCTCTTTCTCCTTGGCCTTCCTCTCCTCCCACTCTTCTTCCCTCCTCTTCTTCTCCTTTCTCTTCCCCATCTTTCCTTTCTCCTTCATCTTCTTCTCCTCCTTCCTCTTCCTCCTTTGTGTCATGTATCCATAACATTTAAGTATCTCATGCCAGTAAAATGGGAGACAACTTTGAAAAGCCAGAAAATTTACTAGTGAGATAGAGGGTTCCCTCGCATAGTGAATTTTGGTGGCATCATTGGAAACATAGAATAAAATCTGGAGAGAAATGTCCTAATAACAACCCTTTCTATTGATATGTTTTGTCACCAGTTGACCAAAGCACCCTTAAGGGATGGCAGGCCAGGAGAAAAGTACAGGAGGAAGAAAATCTATTTAGAACTCTCATGGCCATGAAAAAAAATGTTAATATGTGTCTGAACACAGAGTGAATATAATCATATCAGTTCCTGTCAAATGCTCCTAAGTGAGGGAAAAAGTTACACTAAGCTCCCAGATGTTTCCAGGCCCAGGAATATGCCCTTTTCCTGGAAAGTACTTGGTTAAGGGAGACTCTAATCAATTTGATAGACCCTGGAGGGGTCTCCAGTAAGGGTTTCTCCATAAGAGTCCATCCCCCTGAGTTTCAACCAACCAATCACAGACAAAGGAATTCCATGTGTTTTCCCAGCAAAGGGTCAGTAAGACCACTGGCCGTGGAGGAATGCCTCTCAGATATCTCCAAACAAAAGTTTGCGCCAGGTCATGCAGTCTCATCAGGTTATTTGGGAAACTCAGCAAATTGGCCAATAATGAGCCTGAACATTAAATTACATCACATTCTCTTTTACGTTATATTAGAGTATCCCCTTACATTTCCAAAGATCTTTGAAAACAGAACGATCTTCCTGATAAACTGGAAAGATAGCATTTTCCAGGCAATCCCCTCTAGTGTGGAATGGTGGAAAGAGTACTAGTACTGGAGGCAAAAGACTTAAATCCAAATCCCAGTTCTGATGCTTTCTGGCTTTGTGAACTTGAGCAAATGACTTCACTTACCTGGGCCTCAGTTTCCTCATCTGTAAAATGAGAGGGTAGGACAAGATGGCCTCTGAGGTCCCTTCCAGATCTAAAACTATGGCCCTTTAGAGTCTGGAGCTGGAAGGGACCTTAGAGGTCGGGGCTGTCCAACCTTAGGTTTTTATTGAAACAATAGACAATATATTTTGATTTACCATTTTAGTGAAAGCTCCGCAGTAGCTTGGTTTCATTTACTAAAGCATTTATGTAACTTTCCATGCTTGTAGGCAGGCTGCATAAATCACACTGCTGGAGCGTGTGGCCCGCGGGCTGCATTTTGGACAGCCCTGTTAGAGGTCATCGAATCCAACCACCTCATTTTTATAGATGAGGAAATGAAGACACAGAGAGGTCAAGAGACTTGCTTAGGGGTTACAGCTAGAAGGGATTGGAAGTGGGATTTGAACCTAGGTCTTTCTGATTTCCAGTCCAGTGACCAATATTCAGTATGCCATGGGCCTGAGTTTCATCATATGTAAAAATGAAGATCTATGTCTATGACTTCTCAAAGCTGGAGGGAATGGGGTGGGGTAGCTCAAGGAGCTGTCCAGGATCTCAGAGAAGAGTGAAGGCAGCCTGTGATCAGAGAGAGACTGCGTCCTGGAATTCTGACAGTAAGTGAGCTAGGAAACATCAGCTTTTACTCACTGCAGATGCCCACTTTTCTGGAAGCTATATTAGTGTAAAGGGTCCTATTACACCCAGAGGATGTTTGTGTATGAGCTGCAGCTCTCCCCTAGGGTCATATTTATTGGTAACTACCCAGCCATTGCTAGAAACAATTTAGGGCATACAAAAGACATTGCTGGAGACTATTCAGGACTTACAAAAGATGCTGATCCTGTTCTCTAGGCAACGTGTCTCTCTTCCATTTTCATGTTAAGTTTGCTAGAAGCCAGGTGATAAGACCTAAAAATATGCTTTGAAGATGGCTGTCACCTGGGCTTGCCTTCATCCAAAAATGGCTTGTGAATGGAAGAGGAATGAAGGAGAAATGAGATCTAATTGTGTGTTTCTCAGAATGAGGAGCTGGGTGTCTGTAGATCTAAGAACAGCCTAGCTGGGGGTGGGGGGAATCATGGGGCCACATGGCCTCGAGGCCACAGGTTCCCCGCCCCTACATAGATTCATTGAAGTTTAGCAAATTAGGGGTACAACAGTCCAACTCTTTCCATTTTACAGAAGAGAAAACTGAAGCTCAGAGATAAGTGACTTTCCCAAGGTCATGGAGTGAGTTGCAAGCAAAATCAGGCCTAGTAGCCAAGTGTCCAACCCAAAAATACAGTCATCAGTCAGTCAACGAGCATTAATTAGACATCTACTATGTTTCAGTTCCAGTGCCACATATTATAGATATAAAGATAAATATGAAACAGCCTTTGTCCTCAAGGAGGTTGTAGTCTATTGAAGAAATACTCCAAATAGGAAATATAGTTCAAAAAAGATTGGATTAAGGGGTAAACATGCCAAGGAAGTTCTGGCTCATGGGTATCTCTATCTTCTTGAAGGAAACAGTCTCAAATAAACATATGGAAAATCTGTAGGTGGAAATATGTTTTGCATGACTTCACAAGTAAAATCAGTATCATACTGCTTGCCTTCTCAAGGAGTAGGAGGGAGAGGGAGAATTTGGAACTCAACATTTTAAAAACTGAATGGTTTTTTTACATGTAGCTACATATAACATGTAATTTACATGTACTTTTACATGTAATTGGGCTAGATTTAATGAAATAAATAACATGTTCTATATCCTCTCTATGTGTGTGTATACATATGTGTGTACGTGTATAAAGTAGTGTCCAGGCCATAGCTTCCCTTAAGACACAGAGCTTAGAAAATAGGGGCAGAATTCTCATAGCAAGCCAGGAACAGAAGTGAGAAGTATCTCAGCATTTTATGAAGGGTGATGGGCTTGCAAACACAGGATCGCATTTCAAAAGTCAGCTCTGCTAATGGTATTTGAGACATCTGATAAAGGGGCTATACTTAGAATCAGAGAAACTGAGTTTAAACCCCAGCTCCAACTCATTGCCATAATGAAGTAGAAAGAGGATTGAATTCAGATTTGGAGGACCTGTGTTCGAATCCTGGCATCTTTATGACCTTGCCACCTGCTGCCTATGTGATCTTGAGTAAATCACATAACTTCCTTGGGCTTAAGGTCTTCCTGATCTATAAAATGAAGGGATTAGACTAGATGGCCCTGCAGGCCATTCTGGTAGTAGACTATGATCTTATGAAGTCGTTTCTCTGGGATGAGGTTTTGTATCTGGAAAAAATTGGATTAAATGAAAGAGTTGGACTCGGAAGAGCTATTCTAGCTCTGAATCACCTACATTATTTAGACAAGTACCTTCACTTCTCTGGGTTTGGACTAGAGCGCCTCTAAAGCCCCTGCCCAGTTCTAAATTTATGATTGCCAATGCATTTGTAAATCAGGGGAATGGGAAGGAAGGGAAACATCGTGGGATGGGGGAATAGAATTTCTTTTCTTGTCTTCCTGGCAGGTGCTACTTCCTCTCAGGAAAAAGAAATCAACATGAACATGGCTTCATGGTTGTATGAGTCAGAAAGAAATGTGTAATTGACAAAGCAGGACAGACAGCAATGGGGAGTTGGAAGACAATCTGTTTAATAGGTCTGTGCTATGGTGTCAGGGAGGGTGATAGAGTAGGGGCATTTTCATGAAAGATAAAACAGAAGAATAATACCATGTCTTACTGGAGAAAAAAATGAGCTGCTTTGGGGAGGATTATTATTTGAGGGATAATTATATGAGGAATAGGAGGGGAAACAACACAAATTCTAGGTATTCTTTGATGTGTTGGCTACTTGGAGAAGATCATGTGTGGATTTCATACTCATCATGGGAGACAATGGAGGAATCAATTTCAATACAGTATTACAAGCATTTATTAAGTACTAACTATGTGCCAGGAATCATACTAGAAGATGGGAATATAGAAACCAACATCCTACTGACCTCAACAGAGTTGAATGTAGATATACTCAACTAGATGGGGCAATGGAGGGAGCGCTGGACTTGGGATCAGAAAAACATCGATTCAGGTCCTAGCTCCGATACTCGCTAGCTGTGTAACCCTGGACAAGTCACTTAACCAACCTCCCTAGTTTCCTCGTCTATAAAAAGAGGATAATAATTGTATGTACCTCACAGAATTCATCTGAGGATCAAATGAAATAACATGTAAAACTCTTTGCAACCCTTTAAATGATTTATAAATATCAGCCGATACTATTACATGCTTCTGAGAGAAGTAATAATAATATGGTAATATACCTAAGAAGTACAGTGGCTAGAGAGCTAGGCCTAGAGTCAGGAAGACAAATTCAAATTTTGACTCAGCTGTTTTTATCTGTGTGACCCTGGACAAGTCATTTAACTTGTTTGCCTCAATTTCCTCAACTTTAAAATAATAGTACCTACCTCCCAAGGTTATTGTGAAGATCAAATGAGATATTTGTAAAGTGTAAGGTATTTGCAAACTCCCCTGAGAATAAAATGAGAAAATAATTATAAAGCACCTAGCATAGTGTATACGTATACGATGTATGTATAGTAACTGCTCTATCAATGTTAAAAAAAATATTCAGCACAGTGCTTGGAATGTAATAGGTACTCAATTAATTTTTGTTTCCTTCCTTCCTAATGCTAATAATTGTTGACAATTATATAAAACCTTTAAGGTTTTCAAAGCATTTTTTTCTTATATTAATATTTTTATTTAAAGTTTTGAGTTCCAAATTCTATCCTTCCCTCCTTCCCCCTCCTTGAAACAGTAAGCAATCAGATATAGTTTATACAAGTGAAATTATGTAAAACATTTCCATGTTAGTCATTTTGAACAAAAAGACTCAAATAGAAGAAAAAATGAAAGAAAGTGAAAAATTACATGCTTCAGTCTGTATTCAAACAGTATCAGTTCTTTCTCTTGAGGCACTTAGTATGTTTCATTAGTCCTTTGGGATTGTCTTAGATCATTGTATTGCTAAGAATAGCTAAGTCATTCATAGCTCTTCATCAAACAATATTGCCATTATTGTATACAACAGTGTCCTGGTTTTTGTTCTCTTCACTATGCATCAGTTCATGTAAGTCTTTCCATGTTTTTTTGTGAAATCACCTTGCTTGTCATTTCTTATAGCACAGCAATATTCCATTACAGTCATATACCATAGCTTGTTTGGCCATTCCCCAATTGCTGAGCGTCCCTTCAATTTCCAATTCTTAGACACCACAAAAAGAGCTGCTATAGATATTTTTGTACAAACAAGTTCTTTTCCCTTTTTGGTGATATCTTTGGGATATAGACCTAGCAATGGTATTGCTGGATCAAAGGGTATACACAGTTTTATAGCTCTTCGTGAATAGTTCCAAATTGCTTGCCAGAATAGTTGGATCAGTTCACTGCTCCACCAACAGTACATTAGTGTCCCAGTTTTCCCACATCCCTTCCAACATCCAACATTTTCCATTTTTGTCATATTAGCCAATCTGATTCATATGAGGTGGTACCTCAGAGTTGATTTAATTTGCATTTCTCTAATCAATAGTGACTTACAACATTTTATATGGCTATAGACAGCTTTGATTTCTTTGTCTGAAAACAACCTGTTAATATCCTTTGACCATTTAGCAATTGGGGTATGACTTGTATTTTTAAAAGTATGACTCAGTTCTCCATATATTTAAGAAATGAGATCTTTATCAGCGATATTTTTTGCAAATTTTTCCCATTTTCTACTTTCTTTATAATTTTAGTTGCATTGGTTTTGTTTGTGCAAAAACTTTTTAAATTTTATATAATCAAAATAATCTATTTTACATTTTGTAATGCACTCCTTTGGTGCTAAATTATTCCCTTATCTATAAATCTGACAGATAAATTATTCCATGCTCTGTTAATTTGCTTATGGTATCACTCTTCATGTGTAAATCATGTACCCATTTTGACTTTATCTTGGTATATGGTATGAGATATTGGTCTATCCCTAGTTTCTGCCATACCGTTTTCCAGTTCTCCCAGCAGTTTTTTGATAAATAATGAGTTTTTGTTCAAAAACATTTGATCTTTGGGTTTATCATATACCAGATTACTATGGCCATTTACTATAATGTAATTTGTATCTAATCTATTCCAGTGATCCACCACTTTATTTCTTGGCCAGTACCAGAATGTTTTGATAATTACCATCAAAATTAAATAAATTATTTCACTGGATTCTTATGACCAACACATTCACAGATAAGTCTGTTTCCTTCAGTTTCCTCATCTGTAAAATGAGCTGGAGAAGGAGATGGCAAACCACTTCAGTATCTTTGCCAAGAAAACACCAAATGGGGTCACAAAGAGTCAGACACAACTAAAACAACTGAACAAGAACAAACAAAATGCAAAGTAATTGGCAGGGGAGGATAGCACTAACATGATGTTGTTCCAAGATGGGTTTGTAGTCAAAGGATCTACGTTCAAGTTGTGTGTTACAACAAACTGAGTGGTGACTTTGGACAAATATCTGAACCTCTCTGGTCTCAATTTCCTCATGTATAAGATGAGAAGGTAGAAGCTTGTGGCCTCTGAGGTCTTTTCTGGTTCTAAATCTGTGAAACTTGAGTAGATGAGAGGAACCAGATATCTGATGAGTTTACCAGTTAGCTCATCAATCAACACAAAGTTTTGTCACAAGCACAACTCCTCAGCCTTGATACAGCAGCCACTTTGAAATTCTTCAAAGGTTCTCAATGTCTCCTCGGCCTTCTTCTTAACACATGTGCCTTTCATGTTCCCCACCATCATAGTCAGAAATTCTGGGAAACTGATAGGCCAATTACTCTCCATATCTAACTCACAGAACAGAGCCTCAAGAGGTCCAGAAAGGTTAAGGATAATGGTAGGCCTTCTACAATTCTTAGAAATATAAAACCTCATCCTGTAAGCTGGATGGAAAATCATTCATTATTTTTGTTCTGAAATTCTGTTCAATAAAATAGAATATCTCTGAGCACAAAAGCTGAAAGTGACCTAGGACCTATCTTCTCCAACCTTCTTATTTTATAGAGGAGGGAACTGAGAAAAAGTGGTTTGTCCAAAGTCACATAGTTTATTAATAGGATTTGAATCCAGGTCTCCTTATGCCTTGTCCAGGATTTCCCACTGCGATGCGGGGACCTTTAAGAATTCATTGCTCACTGAAGCAATAAGAGGTCAGTCCATTTGATATTACAACTCCACAATTCTATTTTGATGCTTAGTTTGTGCTGGAGGAAATAGTCCTTTTGAAAAGTTGTCTAAAACAAATTCTTGCCCATTTAAAGATCAGTATGAGCCTTAAATTATTAACCTCCCAAGGGACCAGTAAGAAATGATGTCCTCATACAGCAGGCCTGTTTACCCCAGCCCAGAGTAGATTCAGAAGTGGTAGTCTAAGTCGGAGGCTAAGAGGGAACCACTTAATTATTTACAAAGTGTAATGAAGCAGTGAGCTGGAAACATGTTTCTAACATAACAAACACTTCTCTCCCTCTTTAGAAAGTCCAATTTTCCTCTGGCTTTCCCATTGTTTTAAAGCATCACTGTTACATTGCAATCAGCTCAGGAAATGTTTGCCAGAGGAAATGAGGACTACTCCTCTCTTGGTCCTCAGATGAACTATCCCTTTGTAAAGCAGATACTAAAGAGATTGTCATGCTCTCATTGGAAAAACACTGGATTTATGGCCAGAAAAACTGCATTCAGGATCCAGCCCTGCTACTTACTTTCTGTGTGACCCTGGGCAATGAGCCCCAATTTCCTCATCTCTAAAATGAAAACCAGTAATGCCTATCCTAGTCCAATACAGAGCCAAAATAATTACATATAGAAGCATTATTTTGTAGTGGATAACAAAGTGGAAACAAAGCAGAATCACCAGAAAATAGGGGATGGTTATTCACCAGAATTGTAGTACTGGACATGACATGTGCCAGAGGTATCAATGTGTATGGAGAAGACAGGGAATCATGGGAGGATATACGGATTGATGCAAAGCAAAGTGAGCAAAACCAGGAAAACTGTATATACAATGAGTATAACATGGTGAAAGGAAAGACAAGAATAGAATTCAATAAAAATTGAATTCTGTATAATGATAATGACCAAGCTAGAAGGAAGGAAAGAAGGAAGGCAGGAAGGCAGGAAGATGGGGGAGGGAGGGAGGGAGGGAGGGAGGAAGGAATGAAGGAAAGAAGGAAGGAAGGAAGGAAGGAAGGAAGGAAGGAAGGAAGGAAGGAAGGAAGGAAGGAAGGAAGGAAGGAAGGAAGGAAGGAAGGAAAGAAAGAAGAAAGGAAAGAAGGAAGGAAGGAAGGAAGGGAGGGAGGGAGGGAGGGAGGGAGGAAGGAAGGCTGGCTGCTTCCAAACTATGAACGTTTACCTGCCTCCCTCTTGGTGGAGGTAGAGGACTGCCTACACTTTTGGATTTGATTGACGCTGGTTATTTTTTGCCAGATTACTCCTCTCCCCACTGTCTTTTTATTCTTTGTCATAACTGATGTTTATCTGAGTAAAAGAGGTAGAAGAGATATATTGGGAATTGAAGGTGATGTAAAACTAAAAAAAGTCAACAAAATTAATGATAATTATTAGTATTATCATTATTTTACTTGTCTCATTGGACATCCAGGTGGTGCAGTGGATAAAGCACTGGGCTTGGAATAAGAAGACACATCCTCCTGAATTCAAATCCAGTCTCAGACACTTACTTGCTGTGTGACCCTGGGCAAGTGACTTAACCCAGTTTGCCTCAGTTTCCTCACCTGTAAAATGAGTAGGAAAAGGCAATAGCAAACCGCTCCAATATATTTGCCAAGAAAACCACAAATGAGGTCACAAAGGGCTGGATACAACTAAAAACCAAATAAAACAACGACATCAGCATGTATTAAGTGCTTATTATGTCCTGGGTACTGTGCTACACGTTGGAGATACAAAGAAAGGGGAGAGGGGAAAACAGTCCCTACTATCAAGGAGCTGCCAATTAAAGGTCAGAAATGCCAGTAGCTGAGTCTTCTTTTTGTCCTCCTCACGCTCTATCTCTTGACCTCTTTATCTGCTCTGTGGATATTGTGAAAAACCAACACGAACCCAACAACAAGAGATTGTCCCCTTTAGCAACACAAGGCTACAAGATTCTGTGTTTTAGCCCAGGTTCTTTTGATCTGTTTTACTAAGGAAAGCAACATTAAGGGGTTAACAACTTTACTTTAATCCAGCATACAAATACCATTCACTTAGTTCAGGGGAAAAAGCCAGCACCCTGAACTTCAGAGCAAATACAAACAAATTACAAACATGGACAGACAGACCTTGTCTGATCCAAATCTCAATGCATAGTTACCAGGGTTTAACAAAGTCCCAACATCTGGGTTTACAAGCTGGAGGGCTCTTAATGACAGCTACCCAGAGTCTCCACATCAACACACCTTCAAGAATGAGAAACCTAAGCAAATAGCTCTGTTCTCTCTTTTTATACAGTCTTTATCTGTCATCAAACTCATCTGAGTGACCAGAACTCAGGCTCCTACTATTGGCTCTGGTCTTAGCAACTCCCTTTAGGACTCTGAGGGCTTCACGTCCACATGGGCTTAGCACCTAGTAGATAGGGGTTTGGACCTAGGGTTTAGCACCTAGTAAGACTCAATCAAAGACATCCAACTTAATTGATATTACACTACAATGGCGTAGTCATGGCATGATCTGCATTTTAAAAGGAAAGTATGGTGTTTTCGGGTACTGGGTTGGTTGAATGTTTCCCAGTTTTTGGATTGCTCTTTGTACTTGGGGTGGCTATGGTTTTGTGGAGCCTGAGGAGCAACAAAAGCCTGAAGGAAAACAGGCCAGTGGCTTCCCAAGAGCCCAGGGCAGGTCCCCTGGAAGATAATCCCTCCTTCCGAGGGCTTAAGTTGATAAGCCTGGCTCCAGAGGAGTGTGCTGAAAGGGTGAATGTTTTGAGACTATGTTGTATGAGGAGTTTTGGAACAGGAGCAGAGAATTGCCTTCGTATAGACTTGAGAGAAGAACCAAAGAATGGCCTTCATGCAGATTTGGCAGGAGTAGCTGGTGAGGAGAGAGAAGAAGCAGATAGTGGCTGCCTACATATTGACCCAGACAGGGCAGAAGACTGCCTGCATGAGAACTTTGGAAAGGTGAGAGCAGTGAGCTTCCTTCCAGCCAATTTCGGTGAGGTGAGTGCAAAGATGGAGAACTGCCTATATGGAGATCTGGATCCTGGCAGAAGCCAGAAGAGACCAGCCAGAGCTAGACAACCAGAAGCCTAGGGGCTTGGAATTCAGCCCTGGGGCAAGATGGAAACTTTGCAGCAAGAAGATCCCGCTGGGCCTGTTTGGGACCCAGGAGTGAGGGGTGGATTTGTCTGTGGTGGGGCGGGGGAAGTGCCATGGACATATCCTGATTCCAAACCAATCAATTCTTCTATCTCACCCATTAATTCCAACATAAAGGTAGAACAAAACCATATTTAGGATTTTTTTTCTGCCTGTGGAAATTGCCATAAACAAAACTCAAGGAAAGAAACAGGAAATGTTCCCTCAGTTGGAGTTGGGTGGGATACCACTCCAGGGAGGGAGACAGAACCCAGTTTACCAGTACATGTCTATTGCTAGAAAGGCTGATATGTATATAAGGGGGGAAGAGGGAGAGGAGGGCAGAACAGCAGAGAAACCTTCCCCAACCTACCTATTGGTTATGTTCCATTTTAACTAAGTAGATGCTAAGCATGGTTGTTTCTAACCTGGAAAAGGACTGCAAGTACTTTTGGCATCCTGCAAATTTGGCACTCTGGCCCAAAGCCCCAGGCACCCAAATCCCAGTTATAGCTCTGAGACAGAGGGATTAGCCAGATCACTTAGTTAAGTCTGGGGATGTGTGCAAGAGCCAGCTCTAATGGCATAACTACAAATCAGAACTTGAATTATGATTTTGTTGATTGCCCAGACTTGATTTTTTGAGACAATTGGGTTTAAGTGACTTGCCCAGGGTCACATAGCTAATAAGCGTCTGAGGCCACATTTGAACTCAGGTCTTCCTGACCCTGGGGCCAGTGCTATGGCCATTGTGCCACTTACCCGTCTCAAAGGCCTAGACTTAAGAAAGTAATGGAGAAAATGTTAATGGTGCAGATTAAATTTAAAAGTGTATCATGTATGTTTGGAGAGGTTGTTAAAAATTTCATAGAACACCCTAGCTGCACCTGGCCACAGGTTGTAACTCTGACCCAGTTAAGCCCTAGAGTCATTGAATGGTGGCTTTCAAATCTCAGTTTCAAGCAAATGTAATTTTTAAGCAAACTTATTTTGTTTTCCCTCTGTGGGACATGAAAACAATTCACAGAAGCAGCATCTGTTTTCACCCCTCCAAGGGTTGCTAATGTGAGCAAGGAAGAATAGCAGATGGATTTTTTATAAGTGGGCTTTTTTGGTTTTCCAGCTGCCACAGTAGAAAGAGCCCCAGATTTGGAATCTCAGGGCCTGAATTCAAATTCCAGTTCTGCAAGTTACTATTCGCAACTCATTTAGCCTCGCTGGGCCTCAGTTTCTTCATCTGTCAAATGAAAGGGTTAGAATAGAGGATCTCATGGGCAGCTAGGTGGTGCAGTTTATAGAGCAGGACCTGAGTTCAAACCCGGCCTCAGACACTTGACACACTTAGTAGCTTTGTGACCTTGGGCAAGTCACTTAACCCCAATTGCCCTGCCTTCCCCCCTGGCAAAAAAAAATTAAAAAAAAAAAAGAATAGAGGACCTCTAAGATCCCTTCCAGCTCTGAGCCTAGGATTCTGTGTCTCCTGTGGGAGTGAATTTTGACCTAACTGCGAATGTTTTAAGACCCCGCTTCCCTGGCAGATGATTTCTCTCCTGCTGCATGTGTTCCATGAAGGTTAATGAAGAGGACAGTATTATGGAGATATTTCCAGTGGAAGGGAGCTTTCGGAAGGAGGACCCAACTTGGCCTTAAAACTCCCATGTGCCTTGCAAGGCCGATGATTTGGACAAATTGGAGTCTATTCTTTGTCTGGTTAATCCATCACCCAGCACCAAGCTCTTATAGCAGGAAGCCTGGACCTTACTTTCTATAGCCTGCCTCTCAGACCATATTTTGAATTTCAGGGTTTGATCCTGCTTCCCTCTTTGACACCAGCGCCTTCAGCTGTTCAATGGCTTGTCTGGCCTTAAGCACAGCATTGGAAATGACAGGATCAGAGACTCCTAGATTTAGAACCAGAAAGGACCCTCGTGGTCAGCTTGTCCAAACCATTCATTTCACAGATGAGAAAACTGACAGTCAGAGAGGAGAAAAGATTTTCCCAAGGTCATACAGGCAATAGCTATCAGAAGTAGTATTTGAACCTAGATACTCTGACTGCTAGGTAGTGCAGTGCATAGAGTACCAGGCCTGGAGTCAGGAAGACCTGAGCCTCAGATACTTATTAGTTATGCTACCCTGAATAAGTCATTTAACCCTATTTGCCTTAGCTCCTTATCTGTAAAATGAAGTAGAGCTAGTATTTCTGCCAAGAAAACTCCAAATGGGGTCACAAAGAGTCAGATGCGACTGAAACAACTGAACAGCAACTCTGGCTATAAATTCATTGGTTTTTTTCCACTGTCTCTCACTGGACTAGACATCCTCTTACAAAGTTTTTTATTTCAAATTGTCACCCAGGTGATGGCCACCCCTCAAAATGCAGAGATTCCAAGCTGGATTGAAAGCAGAAAAGTTTTTTAGGAGGAAAATCAGACACTAGTGCCGAGGCCCCCAGTGCAAGGTACAAAGGACCCCACAGCCTAGGAAAGGCAGGGGAGATTTATGCTTGAAAACCACAAAGGGTAGGTTCAGGGACAGGTTGGGGTGAAAATGAACAGTCTTTCCCGGGAACAGGTGGACATAGAAGCAGGATGTTTTGTAGGAACAGTTGACTGCAAGGCTGGTTTGGGCCAGTTTCAGGGGGGCACAGCTAAGCAAGGTCAGCCAGCAAACACCAGCAAAGGTGTCTGGGAGTGAGCAAGACTTTGACCCACTGCATGTTCCTGATTGATTCCTTTAAGCAAATAGGCTTACTCTGTGTCCAGTGCATCTTCCTGGCAAGGTAACTCATAGAAAACAGACATATTAATCCCAGGGGTACATCCACAAAATCAAGAAGACCTGGGTTCAAATCCCAGCTCAGATATATACTAACTAGATGATTCTCATTAAGTCACTTAAACCACTGGGTCACAGTTACCTCATCTGTAAGATGGAGACAATAATAGGAACAAACCACTTTCCCCATTGCTTTATGTAAGTTGTAGGGGGAAGCTCGCAAGTGTGGACATCGCCTATGTCATTGGGTTTTTTCAGTGTATCAGTGGGGTTTGTTGATTTTTTTCCTCAGCTTCCTCAGAAAAAATTTATCATAAAGATTGGCTCTCTGAGAAGAAGTAGGGAGAGAGATACAGTGGAGAAACATTGGCAATATTTTAAAAATCAGTAAAATTTTACTTTAAAAATAGTGTAACTCATGGGATTGTTATCAAGATCAAATGAGGTCATGTATGTAAAGTGACATGGGTAAGTAGTCATGTTTCAGCATGGAGTGAGGAAGATCTTAGTTCAGATCCTGCTTCAGACACTAGCTGTGTGATTCCATGGCAAAGCATTCAACCTTCCTCTACCTCAGTTTCCTCATCTATGAAATGGGCATAATAACCTCCAAAGTACCCACCTCCCAGGGTTGTTGTGAAGCTCAAACGAGATCTGAGATCATACAAGTGAGGCACTTTGCAGACTTTAAGGGGCACTATAAATGTCCCTGGTTCAGAACACCTTTATCTCCAAAGTGAGAATATAAGGAGCCCCAACCACCCAGTGCGGTTGTAAAAGTCCAGTGAGGACAAAATGGGAAACATATTGCAAATCTTAAAGTATTATGTAAGGTGTCCTAGAAGTCTTAGTGCAACTTTAAGCAAAAGTGCACTAAGACTTTTGGGACATGCTGGATAAACATCAGTGATGATTATTAAAGTGCTTCACAAATCTTAGGTCTCTGTATAAGTCAAGTCAGTATGACTTTATTAAGTGCCTACTATGTGCCAGATACTGCTATAAGTGCTGCGGTTACAAATAAAGGCAAAAAGCAGTTCCTGTTCTTAAAGAGCTCTTAGTATCATGGAGGAGATCTTACTATAGCATATTTCTTTTAATACAGTCAATAAACAGGATTGGCTTGAGACAAAGACATTTACTGCAAACCTGCAAACAACTATGAACAAAAAAGTTCTAGACAAGATAAATTAGAAATAATCGGCAGAGGAAAGGCACTAGAATTGAGGGAAAACAAGAAAAGTTTCTTGTAGAAGGTGAGATTTTTGACTGAGACTTGAGAGAAGCCAGAGAGACTTCTAAGAGGAGATGAGGAAGGAGAGGGATTCCAGGCATGGAGGACAGACAGTGAAAATGCCTACCATGCAGAGGAGTGTCCTGTTTGAGGAACACTAAGGAAGCCAGTGATTATTATGTAAGCTCCTGTAGGGGAGGGGTTTTTTTTTTTCATTTTTGCCTTTGAATCCCTAGCACCTCACATGGGGTGTGGCATATAGTAAGTGCTTAATAAATGTTTTTTGGTTAATTGGTCCATTGGTTAATTGTTTCCGATATTGGCTTGGTGTTCAATATTTGTCTTGATGTTCAATGTTTGTGTTAGGACTTCACTACTACATGTTTTTTCCTACTTCTTAAATGAGGAAAGGGTGCAATCAGAACCACGGACAGTACTTAGTTAGCCATTGTCTTCTCCAGGCCCCAGTTTGGGACCTTATCAGATTCCAGTCTGGGTATTATGTTGTTGATATTGTATGAAACAGTCTAACCATGTAAGTCAGGAACACCATAGGTTTGCTTGATTTCTGTGCTAACAACCCCCTGACCCTCACCTCTTCCAAGGTTGCTATTTGTTGAACATAAAAATTATAGTGTTAGTTCCCTCCCAGCATCCCCCAAAATCTTCCATTTTACCAAGAAGCCTGTTTAGCCTCCTGGCAAGTGTAATATCTGTACAGAATGGCTGGTAATTACCAAAATGGCTGTTAGCCTGAGCAGAGAAGCTCATTATTAAAATATCTTCAAATCAGGTCCGAAAAATGTTCAGCTCCAATCTGTGGGATTTTTCCCTGTACTTTATGTGACTGGGTCACTTAGCAGTGAGGTTAGGAGAAGTGTTGTGATAATGAGCCCGATTTCCATTCTGTAGCTTCCCTCCCCTGATGCTGATTAAAAGACAAATTGGAGATGAGGCTGAAAATGTGCCCCTGTGAAATCTGCAGCTTAAAAATTCTCCAGCTACAACAGACCCAACGAGTCATCTGATCCATCCCTCTGCCACCAGCATTATGGTGCCTGGAGCCTGTGTCAGACAGGGTATAACCTATTAGGAATTTACAATTGGTCCCATTTCACACTGAGCATGAATATGGTGGCATCTTCTTTTAATGAAACATGTGTATGTCATCTTCCCATCAAGGAATTGAGAGCCTTTGCACATATTACTAAGTCCAGCCTAATAAACAGCCTTTTCTAAAGTCTATGTTTGCTTATTGCAAGAAGTATTTTTGATGAGAAGTAAACTATCAGACAAAGGATATCCATGTGAAATGCCAAGATACAGTGTTTACAGAATCTCACAGTTGGTAGGCACCTCAGGAACCATATAATCTAAGATAGCTCCAGAAAAGAATCCCTTAAATTTGACCATGACAATTGGGCACCCAGTCTTTTCTTGAAGACCTCCAAAAAGGAAATATATATCTTTTCAGAAGTCCATCCCACTTTGGAAGGGTTTCTAAATATTAAGAGGTTTTTCCTTATGTAGCACCTCCTCTAAGAACTATTTCTCCACTCACATTTATGGGTGGGGTTCCCCAGTTTTAAAGGATACTTTGTGGGTATGCTCTTTTAAAATTATAGTTCACAAGCCCCCAGCAATGTGCTTAGTTTTAATAGTCAGTCAATAGACACAATTGGCTCAAAGCAAAGGCATTTACTAAAGTGGTGCAATAAATAAAGAGTAGTTCCAACAACATTTCTCTCATATATCTAGAGCTTCATTGCCCACAAATACACATAGTATTTCCCCTGGATCTTTTTCAGACAAACTATTTCCTCTATCTTATATTTATGAAGTTGATTTTTTAACCCAAGTCTAAGATTTTACATTTTTCCCTATAGAAATTCATCTTATTAATCACAATATTTTACTCTCTTTAGACCCAGACTCATCATCCAATGTGTTAGCTATCCATCCCAGCATTGTATTACCTGTAATAATGCTGTTTTTCAAGTCCTTTGTTTTCCAGAGGAAGAAATAGACCCAGAGAAGAAAAGTGGACTATCTAAGCTCACAAAGGTATTCAAGTCAATTCAGCAGGATTTATTAACTGCATTCTACATACAAGGCACTGGGCTTTTTGCCAGAAACATAAAGCAGTTGTCCTTGCCCCCTCCAGAAAGTTACATTCCTAGGATGACAGGGTAGCACGTGGAAGAGTCAGAATTCATATCTAGGTTACCTGCCTCAAAACCTAGTGATCTTTCCAATTTTGTGACCTAAGCCAAGGGTGGCTTGTAGCCTCTTGGAATACCCTGAATAATCCACAGAGGTTGTCCCCTTTAGCGACACAAGGATACAAGATTCTGTGTTTTAGGCCAAATTTCATAAATATATTTCCCCCCTCTAGTTTTGAGAGCCTGGGACAGGCTTCCTGCTGCCAAAGATTCTTTGGTTTCCATGTTTCACCTCCACTAACCCTAAATGTACCTGTCCTGTTTAGTTTCTCTCCTAGATAGGGGCAATGTGAATGTCTACTGCTTATAATTCTGACCCTTAAAGCTCACATCTCCTTCCATTTTCCCTTCAGTATTGCAAAATTCCAAAATTTCAGAGTTGGAGGGACAGTAGTCACCTAATCTGAACCTTACCTGAACAACACTACTAATGAAACATGTCTAACAAATGTCATCCAACTTGAAGGCCTCCAGTGAGGGGAACTCAACTCCTGAAGCAGCCTGTTGAACTTTGGGATAGCTAGTGCTATCCCAAGTTTCTCCTTATAGGAATACAGAAAAGATGTCTAATTTCTTTAATAAAAATTTCCATTGTGGGAAGTCCTTCCACTAAAGCAGATTACAATTTATCTGTGACTTAGTAAGGAAGCCCTAGGGAGTTACTTGAAACTCATGGAGGTTAAATGAGTTTCCCAGGGTCATACACAGAGCTAGTTAGTATCAGGGGGAAAATTCAAACATCCATAGTTCAAATCACAATATGCCATTTACTAGACCATATCCCCTCTTCTCTTGTCATTAAGCATAAATTTATATCCTTGTAGCTGCCACCTATTTTTCCTAGTTCTGTCCTCTGGGAGCCAAGCAAGTCAAATCTAATCCCACTTCTAGAAGGAAGGCAGGAAAGAAGGAAGGAAGGAAGGAAGGAAGGAAGGAAGGAAGGAAGGAAGGAAGGAAGGAAGGAAGGAAGGAAGGAAGGAAAGAAAGAAAGAAAGAAAGAAAGAAAGAAAGAAAGAAAGAAAGAAAGAAAGAAAGAAAGAAAGAAAGAAAGAAAGAAAGAAAGAAAGAAAGAAAGGAGGGAGGGAGAGAGAGGGAGGGAAAAAAGGAATGGAGGGAGGGAAGATGGAAGGGAAGAAGAAAAGAAGGAAGGAGTAAAAGAAGAAAAGAATCCATTGAGCCACTTAACTATCCTTAAGATTCTTAAAGACAACTTCCATATTTCTCTGGATTCTTAAGGTTAAACATCCATAGCTTCTTCAACTAATCCTCAAATATTGCAGGGGGTTAAATTGAAGAATCAGAATATATAGCAAACCATGTTTAAGCTCTACTGTGCATCATGCTAAAGCATAATTTGTAGTCAAAAGGCCTGCTTTAGAATCTTCTCTCTCCTACTTACTAGCTATGTGATTATGGGCAAGCAGATCACTTAACCTCTCCCAGGCCTCCATTTTATCTCTGTAAAAGAGCGTATTACTGCACTAGATGACGTCTGAGGTTGCTTCTAGCTTTCTGTCTCTGATTCTGTAACTCTAGCTCTGTCCATGGTAGCAATCCGTATGTCTTTTCTTTGCATTGTTCTAGTGACTGGTCCCACCTAGGCCGTTCAGGACAATGTGAGGAAAAGACCCAGGAGGTTTCAGCCATGCCTGGGCAGCCAGTGGTGGCAGCCAAAGCTGGCTTTCTCTAAAAGCGTTTAATGAAATAACCCTAAGATATCAACATTGGCTCTCAGGCTCATGCTCAGGGCCAAGAGACCGCACTCTTAATAATTCAAGGTTGCTCTTGCAGAACTAGTTGCATTTTCCTAATTTGTCAAAATAATGACCTTCATTCTTGAATCAGGACAAATTACTTTTAAATAGTTGTCTCCAGGGAACTGACAGAGCATCCTAGTCCCAGCTCCTCTCTTTCCTGAGTTGCCCTTTTCGAAGTCTCTGAATGAGGCATGTGTCACCACATTGGCCACATCCTTGCTCCAGTATGTGGAAGTGGAACCATCCAAAGGACGGCTTCCATAACATCTTGATCTATGTCTGTCATGTGATGTCTAGCCTGCCATCACTCAGGACAAAGAGGGGACAGACTCAGTCTGTAGGCAGGACCAGGATACAAAAAGTAGCAGGGATCAGGAGGATGACAGGAAAGTAGGAGCATAGTGGAGAAAGAGAGGCATCAGACTATAGTCCTAGGAATGGCAGAATCATTGAAATTTGGAGCTAGAAAGGACTTCAAAGGTCTTCTTTCTTAGAGTGTCATAGCATCATAAACTTAGAACTGGTAGAAATGTTAAGATGTTATCTAGTCCAGCTGCCTGATTTTGCAGATGAGGAAACTGAGATCCATTGAGGTTAAGGGAATTGCCCCAGCTCACATTGCTAATAAGTGGCAGAGTTAGGGTTCCAACTCCATTCTATAAAAGTTCATCACTGAAAGTCCTGAAGGTTCATTATTCTTGCCACTTCACCACACGAACCCAAAGTCAAATCTGGTCCAACCCAAATGTAAAGAAAACCCCCAAATGCACCCAACAAGTGATTATTCAGCCTCTCCTTAAGGACCCCCAACAAGGGGAAGCCCATCATGCCCAGCAGCAATCCAGTCCATTTGGAGCAGCTAATTGTTAGGTTGTTCCCCCTGACATGAAGCCTCATTTGACCTGAATTTCTGACCATTTCTCCTAGTTTCTTCCACCTCCACCTTGGGCCAAGCAGAAAAAAACCTAACCCCCTCTTCCAGGGCTTCAAATATTTGAATACTTGTATTATAGAAGCATATAATGTCTCTAAGGCCATTCTCAGTTCTAAGTCTATGCTCTTATAGTCCAGTGTCCCTTAAACCCTCTAGTCTTCAAATGTCTGAGGCAAAATTTGAACCCAAGACTCCAAGTATAGCATTCTATCCAGTATACCAGACTGCCTAGGTAGTAGACCATATTCAAGGTCAACTTAGCAGTGTGATATAGTGGGAGCATGTTGGATTTGTAGTTGGAGGATATGAATTCAAATCCTAAATTTGATGTTTACCTCCTGTATGACCCTAGGCATCTCACTCTACCTCTCTCGGCCTCAGTGTCCACCTCTGTAAAATGAAAAGGCTGGAATAGATGGCCTTTAAATTCCCTTCTAGCACCAAACCTATAATCGTAAGTCACTTCACCTTGTTAGGGAGAGGTTCCTCACCTATAAAACTATAATGAGAATTTAAGGTTTGCAAAGTTCTTCATATAAGTTATCTTATTTCATTTTCAAAGCAATCCTATGTGAGGTACATGCTACTGTTATTTTTACTCCCATTGTATACTTGAGAAAACTGAGGCTGAGAGAGATTAAGTGACTTGCTCAGGGTCACACAGCTAGTTAGAGTCTGAGGCAGAATTTGAATTCAGATCTTGCTGATTCCAAGTCAAACACTATCCACCTCACCACCTAATTACCTCTAATCTGGGGTGGGGTGGACAAGTTGGTCCCTGAAGTCCCTTCCGAAACTCAATATGTCATTTTAAGCCAAAGGTCAATGCGGGCTCCAAGCATCTCACTTGCTACCCCCAAAATCTGACCCCTAGACTAGTTCCCAGCCCCACTGGCATAAACCATGAAGTTTCCTGGCTTCCCGCCACTGTCTCCAGCAGGCTCCCACTTACCAAGCGTCGTGTCCTGCACTCCCTAGGAAGGTCTTCATCCTGCCTGTTTGCCATCTGTGCTTTTATGTCCATGGGGAAAAAAATGTCAGAGATACACACAGCAAATGCTCCCTTTTGCTGCTCCATCTGCATTTGTGCTTTGACTGAGAGAGCTGGAATTTCCCCCTGAAAGAAGCCAGTGCCACAGGAGTCTCATAAATCGGGGAAAGTAATTGCTTATACTAGGAAGCACAGCTACCGACCGTGGTCTCAGCTTCATTTCCTTCCTTATTAGTGCAATCTACCATCCCGCCATTAGCTAGACACACTAAAATGAGTTTATCAACTTACTCTTTTCCTTCATAGCATATCCCAACAGTGCGTAGGAGAGTATATCATTGCTGGCTTGGACAAGGACTCTGAAAGTGAAGAGTGTCTGTGAAGTAGAGCATGGCTGCTCATGCTCACTGTCCATCCACTTCTACCAGGTTTCCTTTACCTTTAAACCTCAGCCAGGATGGCTGGGTGGATGGCCAGATCTCCAGGGGAGATTCTATGAATGGGAAAGAGAGAAATAAATACATTTGGTTCTGTTTGTCCCACCCCTGCCTCATGCTTCAGTCCTGTTGCCTATAAGACTTGGGCAACAGGGACTATTCAGGAGAAGGGAGGCAGCATGGCATGATGAAAAGAATGTTGAATTTGGAATCATAAGACTAGAGACCAAGAGGTAGAAGCCATCCAAAGAACTGGAAATTGAAGAGATGCCCATCAATTGGGGAATGACTGATCAAGTTGTGGTATATGATTGTAATGCAATACTATTGTGCTATAAGAAATGATGAACAGGGTGCTTTCAGCAAAATCTGGAAGGACTCATATGAACTGATGCAAAGTGAAGTGAGCAGACCCAGGAAAACATTATACACAGTAATGATCAACTATGAATGACTTAGCTATTCTCTGCAATACAGTGATCCAAGACAGTTCTGAAGGACTTATGATGAAAAATGCTTTCCATCTCAAGAAAAACTGGTGGAATCTGAATGCCATTTGGATCATACTTTTTAAAAACGTTTTTAAAAAAATTATTCCTGTTTTTGTGTGTTTTTTGATCTTTTTTTTTCCTTTTCAAACATGGCTGATCTGGAAATGTTTTGCCTTTTAAAGGGGGGGGAAATGGAAGAGAGGGAGAGAATTTGGAATTCAAAATATTTTTTTAAAAAAACGTCAAAAATTTTTGCTCACATGTAATTGAGAAAAAATACAATTAAATAATAAAAAGAAGTGGAAACCATCTAATTAAGCCCCCCTCATTTTACCAATGTGAAACTAAAGACCAAGGAGATTTAGGTTCTAACTAGGTTCAAACCCTCGTGACAGTTATTAGCTTTTTAAACACGGGTAAATCACTTAACCTCTCTGACCCTCAGTCTCCTCATCTGTAACATGAGGGGATTAGCCTCAATAGCCTCTAAGGCCTCTTTGTGCTCTAAATCTATATTCCTACAGTAGTCTTGTTTTAAGAAAAGGACCACAGGACCATTGATTTAGAGCTAGAAGGTATTAAGTCCAACACCATCGTTTTCAGATAAAGAAACTGAGGTCTGCAGAGATTCAAAAGATAACTCAGTTCAAATGTCTTTTCTGATACTTACGAGTTTTCTGATTGTTCACTAAAGCTCTTTGAGCCTCATTTTCCCCAAGTATAAATAAGAGAGTGACAATGATAGCAACTACCTCATAGAATTGTCATGAGCATCAGATGAGATACTATATATAAAGCACTTTGTAAATCTTAAAGCATTATGTATAATTACAGCTGACATTTTTAGAACAATCTTTTTTTTACTGGACCTGTGATTTCATTGCTGCAGGGATGAGGATGAGGAAAGTCCATCTACCAATGCAGGTCAGCACATTCTCTGCATCTTAGAGCATTACCTAGAACACCGAGAGGCTGCATGTCTTGCCCTGGCTCATACAAATGATAAGCATCAGAGGCAGGATTTGAACCCAGATCTTCTTGATCCTGAGGCTGGCATCCCATCTGCTGCCTTTCATTTTTAAGGTTTGCCAACCACATGACATAAGTTATATCATCTAATCATTGCAACAGTTCTGTGAAGTCAGTGCTTACTATAACACACATTACCCATATAATCCATATAACAGATGAAGAAACTGAGTCCAAGGCCACACAGCTAATAAGCATCCAAGGTAGGATTTGAATCCTTGTCTTCCTGACCCCTAGTTTAGGTCTCTCTACATTATACCATGTTATTATTATTATTCCATGTGAGAAGGAGAGGATTTATCTGCACAGCATGGTGGCGCATCTGGGGCTGACCACAGCCTCACCTCCAGCTGAAGAGGGCTAAGAATTTTGCCCTTTCCTTCCTTAACCTTTCCATTTTGGTTGAGTTTTAACTAGTAACTGGCAACCTCAGCAACCATTTGAAAGGCAAGATGGGGAGAAGGTACCTTGTGACTTGTAAGTGACCCAAGGATAGTACTCTAAATGAGGAAGCATATAACCTAAGACACTGCCCCTCCAAGGGCCAGCCTCCCTGGGACTCTACTGCTGACAAAGCTATATATAGATTGGGCAATGAAACTGGGGATGGGGGGAGTGTTAGGAAGAAAAAGGTCCCATCTGGTACCTTCTTATTTTAACTAATGCTTGCCAGCTAGATTCTGAGAGCAGCTATTTCTACCCAATGAATGAGCCCACCTACTAACAGGGCCCTCTAAATTTCTTCATGTTAGAGAAAGGCTTCATCACCCTGCCCTAGGGATGCCTCTGCTGGTTGACAAGGTAGAAGAAATTGACCCCCTATTTCACTCTCACTTTCTAGATGAAGTGGGAGCTTGAACTTTGACCTGGATGCTGGCTCCTTCCCTCCCTCCCTTCCTTCTTTTCTAATATTTCCTGAGGGGTTATTCTGGTCTGGGCACTACCGTTTGTATGAAGATGGATAAAACACAACAGCTGCCCTCAGGGAGTGCCCTGTCTGTTTGGATAGCCAGGACATGCCCCGGTAAAAGTTAAGAAACCATGAAGATGTGGAAGACGACTGTGAGACATCAGAGATGTACCCAAGCAGGCTGTAAGTAATAGACAAGTAACACAGACTGTAAGTGTTTCCAGCAGGCTTCCTAAGGAGGGATGGATCATTTCCTTTTAAGAGAGATTCTCCTTAAGTCTAAAGAGCATAATTTGAATACTCTATTGCCCTTCAGAGTGAGGGGGGAAGGGAACATTGTCAAGGCAGAAGAATGAAGTTAAAAGGGTTTTCTCTGCACGAGGGCAGTGTTGCCCCATGCACTGCTATGGGGGTGCTCTGATCAGAAATGCTAAGAAATCCTGAGAAAAGAGAGGCAGGGTGTTACTGGGGAAGGGGAAGTATGCTGTCTCTGAGTTGGAGGACCTGGCTTCCAATCCTGATATTGCCACTCCTCACTCATGTGATTTGAGGCAAGCCATACAACCTCAGTTTCTCTGTCTGGAAATGAAGGATTGGACTAGATGATTTCTAAGATTCCCTAGGAAGAGGTAGAAGTGAGGAGGAGAGCAGTTGAAAGCCTATGTGGACTCGTGGCATAGATAGAGAGCTCCCCTGGAGTTAGGAAGACCTGAGTTCAAATCTGGCCTCAGACACTTACTAGCTGTGTGACCCTGGCAAGTCACTTAACCCTGTTTGCCTCAATTTTCTCATCTGTAAAATGAGCTGGAGAAGGAAATGACACACCACTCCAGTATCTCTGCCAAGAAAACCCCAAATGGGGTCATGAAGAGTCAGACACGACTGAGCAACAAAAGCGGACTCATGATGGCAAGAGATGGAGTGTGGTATTTTAAGAACCTCTAGCAAACCAATTGGGCTGGAAAATAGAATACATGAGTGGCGATGATGTGGAATCAGTCTAGAAAGGGAAAGGCTAGGGACAAGGACTGGCCATGTGATTCCATTGGTATAGGGAAGCACCGATGCAGACCAGAAGCTTTGTGGCATCTTAGAATTTTAGAGAATTGACTTGAGCACTGAAAAGTTAAAATATTTGCCAATCACACAGCCAGTGCATCAGCCTAGATTCTGAATCCTTTTATTAAGGAGATTTGTTCTGTGAAGTTTGGAGTCAGTCAAAGGGTCCCACTTGAGGACCTGGAGGGCCATGTAGCCTCAAGGACACAGATTCGGCACCCCTGGTTTGAGCAATAAAGTGACCTGGCTAAGTGTCTGAGCCATAATTGAGTATTCCTCTTTCCACAGTACAAAATTGTGTCTCAAAGCAATACCATACATAGTAGGCAAGAAGCATTTCTTAAATGCTTACTGTGTGGCTAGCACTGTGCTAACACAAAGGAAAAGAAAGACAGTCCTTGCCTTGAAGGAATTACATTGTAATGAGGGAAGAAAACATGCAAAAGGGAGTGGAAAGGGGTGGGGAGGGGAGAGGGTGGGGAAGGAATGGTGAATTCTAGGAAATCACAAGCAGAACCAAGGAGGGAATGAAGGCTGGCCAGTCTGGGCTTTCCCCAAAAATGGAGGCCCTAGGTGGAGCTAACTATGGACATAATAACAATAATATTAATAATAAGTGAACATTTGTATAGTGCTTTTACTATGTGCCAGGCACTGTGCTAAGCATTTTATAATTATTACCTCATTTGAAGAAGGGAGCCATCATGGCAGTGGGATGTTCTGAGATGAGAAAGCCACAATTGTAGATGTTCTCCAGGGCAAGAAGGCCCTAGGTGCAGATGGAAGGTCCAGGGTGATACAGCAGTTGAGGCATGGTGGTAAGATATGGTAAGTAAGGAGCAGAGGGGAATAAAGGTGGGCCTTGGCCCCACCCCAAAATGGAGTCCAGGAAGGAATTCACCAAAGGGATGTTCCAAGGTTATGACTGCAGAGACAGTTGGATGTTCCAGAATATGGAGAGTGAAAAGGCAACTGAGACATACTGGCAGGCAAGTCTGGAAAATTAGAAGCAGAGCTGGGAGGGGAAAAATATTAGGTGTCTTCCATTGTCCTTATAATAGGTACTCTTCTAAGATTATGGCATTTAATGATTCACAGTCACTTAGAAAGACATAAATTCATATTTTTGTCAGCTGTGAACAGTTTGGGATCTTTGAAAATAATATCTTAATGCAGAGTAGCCCAGGCTTTTCTACTTTCTCAAATCCAGGTCAGTCTCTTTTATCTATCTCTAGCATGTGCCCAAGATTGATAGGACTAATTTAGTAGGCACTGATCTACATGCCCATTGCCTGGACAATTTTTCATCGACTTTGTTTTTCTAATCCAGGTGGTCAGCTGAGAAAGTTTTGCCCTGTCCTAGGGCTTCATACGATAGGATATCACCCTACCCCTTTTCAGAGGTGAGAGGTCCATGAGAGTAGTATATCGTACATATTTTAAGATCTTTTTGATATATTGATCAGTGATGCTAATTTTTCATCCTCTGCCTCCTTTTTTCTTCTTAAAAAATCATGAAATGAATCTCATTAAAGGGGAGAGGAAGAAATACTGGGAAAATAATATGTAAACCCCCAAAAGACATTAATAAAACATTTTAAAATATAATGGGATATAATGAATTTAAGTTGGGTAGGTAGAGCAAGTAGATAACATGTTTGACAACATGGAGTCAGCAAGACCTGAATTTGAATTTTGCCTTAAACATTTATTTGCTGTTACCCCAGGCAAATACTTTAGCCTTTCTCAGCCTCAGTTTCCTTATCTATAAAATAGGTTTAACAATAATACCTGTTATGAGAATAAAATAACATATGCTAAACGCTTTGTAAAACTCAAAGCATTATATGACAGTATTATTATTAACTTCAGATAGGAGCATTTGGAAAATCTATTTATCAAAAGAGCATCTTGGTTTTGTTTTGGGCTTTACATGGAATATTGTCTATGAATCACAAGATCTTAGCATAGCAAAGTACCTCAGATATCATCCGAACAAGAATTCTCTCCATAACATTCATTCATTCAATGACTATATTTTAAGGGCTTACTACATGGCAGACACTGAAGTGGGTAGCGGGTACACAAAGACAAAAAAAGGGAATTAGTCCCTCCTTGCCCAGAAGGAACATATATTCCATTTCTGTTGGGGAGAAACAACATGATAACAGGTAATTAAATATATGACAAATTAAAAAACAAAGTGAAATAAATAAAATATATACAAAATTTTAAAAATAAAGTAATGACCTGATTTGAAGACATTAATAACTAGGGGGATCAGAACTAGGGAGACAGATATAATGTAGAACAAATATGTGAAATGCAGGCCATATTAGAAGCCTACAACATTCCTCTGTAGGCTAACTCATATTAAAATACAATTGGGAAATATCTAACGAAATAAAGAAAAACCCAATAGAACATTAGATTATGATAACATGTGGCTTTCTAAGTCAATATGCACCACAGAGATCCTTATGTATGGTTGAGCAACCCTTTTTCTATTTCAATTTAACCTCATTGACATAGAGGCACTTGAGCTGAGTTTGAAGGGAGCTAGGGATTCAATGAGGCAAGAGATGAGAAGGAAGCGCATTCCAAGCCTGAGTGCCCACTTGTGAAAAGACATGGAGATAGAAGAAGGAATTCCATGTAGAAGAGACAGTACCAGGTTGGGCTAGTTCAGAGCAACATGGAAGAGCTTATTGTTAAATTTTCAGTGTGAGCATCTACAAGTTGGACATCTGCGAACCAAGGTTGCCTTTATTTTCTTGTTAATTGTCTAGAAAGTGAAGGAGAAAATGTCAATAATAAAATAAACTTAAAAGTGTGTCATGCATAGATTTCTTTTTTTTCTGGAGAGTTGGTTGTTAAACATTTGCCAACACTCCCCTGCTATTGTCAGTAGGCCTCTCTGACGAGTTTGAAGAAGAGTGATGTACAATGAGGCTTGAAAGGTGGGTTGGAGCCATATTGTTTAGGGTTCTAAAGGCCAAACAGATGGATCTGAATGTCTATCCCAGAGGAAATAAAGAGCCAGGGGCACTTTCTGAGCAGGAGAGAGCCATAGGCTTGTGTTTTAAAAATGTCAGTTTGGCAACTCTGAGGAGGGTAGGTTGGAGGGAGGGGAAACTGGAGACAGAGACTATTTAAATGATTTTATTTATTTATTAAATATTAAATAAAAATTTTAAATATTATTTATTAAAAAGCTATTACAACAGCCCAGGAGAGAGCTGATGAGGGACCAAAGTAGGGGGGGTGGTCTAGCTCTACAAGTGATCATCTATCCAGTCTTTGAGAGACAGTTCTTAAGCACCTACTATGTGACAGGCACTATGCTGAGCACTGGGGGTACAAAGAAAGGCAAAAGACAGTTTCTGCTCTCAAGGAGCCCACAGTCTAATGGGAGAGACAACATGCAAACAACTATGTTCACGTGAGGTCAATAAGCATTTAAGTATCTACTGTGTCAAGCACTGTGCTCAGGGGATACAAAAAAAGGCAAAAAGTCCCTGCCCTCAAGGAGCTCACAGTCTAATGGTGGAGACAACATGCAAACAGCCATGTACAAACAAGATGTAGATGGGATAATCAGCAGAGAGGGGCAGCTAGGTGGCTCAATGGATAGAGAGCACTAAGCCTGGAGTCAGGAAGACCCGAACTCAAATGCATCCCCAGACACTTCCTAGCTGCGTGACCCTGGGCAAGTCACTTAACCCTGTGTGCCTCAGTTTCCTCATCTGTAAAATGAGCTGGAGAAGGAAAAGACAAACCACTCCAGCACCTTTGCCAAGAAAACCCCAAATGGGGTCATGAAGTGTTGGAAACGACTGGATAACAACAACAATCGACAGAGGGAAGGTTCCAGAACTCAGGGGGATCAGGAAAGGCTTCTTGTAGGTGAGATTTTCACTGAGACTTGAAGCAAGCCAGGAAGCTAGGATGCGAAGATGAGGAGGGAGAGCATTCCAGGCAAAGGGAACAGCCCATGAAAATGCATTGAGTGGATAGGACACCTGATCCATATTCAAGAATCCTTTAGTTTATATCCCACGGAGGACACTTATTAGCTCTGTCAGTCTGGGAAAATCAGTTTTCAGGCTTAGTTTTCTTGTTGGACACAATGACTTCTAAGATCCATTCTGATCCTAAATCCGTGATCCCTGCTTAGCACTGCCAGAGCTTCTGCCCCCTTCCAGGTGACATGACAGATAGCCCTTCAAGGCCTCAGAGACAGTTATCATATCCTCCCCCTCAAGTTTTTTTTTTCTCTCCAAGCTAAATATACCCATTTAGTTTAACGTATTACCCATTCCTTTAACTTATTATGGTCTGATCTCAATGACCTGGTTTATGTTTTGAAGGAAGCAAGGGATTCTAAGAAGCAAAGTCTGAGGGTGCAGTGCATTCCAGACATATTGTTATTGTGAGATGCTTAGGAGTTCTTGAACCATTGGAAGCACTGTGGTTGTTGCCATGTCTGCACTTATGAAGCAGCTGTCAAGTGTAGACCCTCAGAATGAAATTAACTTTAGCAATTTTATTGTGTCTCGTCTCTGGCCAGTGAAGCATTTGGTACAAATGTGTGTAAGATGTTTGTTTGCTGAGTTTTCTACAGTCCCCGTTCATCTTTCAAGAGATCACAAGGTGAAGAGGGGAAAAAAATCTCTGTTTTGATATAAATGACTGGAAACATCAAAACCTTAATCAAGGAGATGTGTGCTTTGGTACGTTTAGTGTGTGGATGATGGGAAAGCCCTTTGGCAAAATGTGTTCATCTTTTTTATGAGCATCTCTCTTGGCCTTAATGATTGATAGACAAGACCATTGGTCCTTGGCAGTAAATGTTTCTCTTTAAAGCCAGCTTTGAAAAAAACGAGTTAGTTATTGTCTACAGACCATCCTCTTAAACACTGCTTCTCCTACGTGGCCCCATCACGCTGCCAGTATCACTGGTGAGTGACGAGACAGCGGCTGCCACTCTCAGTCTCTGGGTACCGGGATGACAGATGTGCACACAAATACAGTACACACTTTCATGCTGGGCTCTGCTTCCCTTTGCAGTTACCAAGTGCTAATAATGAAGAGAGGAGCTCACGGCTTCTGTTAAAGTTCCCTATTGCTCCTCGGCTAGATAAAAACATGGGATGATAGCTCATATATCTATCTGACTATAAAAAATGGATCAAAATAGAATCGTGCAAATTCAAGGGAATGCTAATTTATTACCTAACATAAAACCAACTCTTGCCAAGTGAATTAAGATTGCATTCAATTATTCCCTTATTGTTCACCCACTCTCCGGACAGTATTTGCATATTTCTACACAATAATTAAGCCAAATCCCCTAGTTCCAGATGGGATGCTTCCAGCCTCGAGTGGGCTAGTTTACATGAGATGTAATTTTTCCTAATTAAAGAGAGAAGGGAGAACCCAGAGTGACATTTATCTCTGGCACACATGACATTTCTGTATTTCTCATGGATAGTCCACTATATTATTATCTCTGTCAGCAAAGATGATCAGCAGGACTCTTCTTCCAAAACAATGGATGAGGTCATTGAATCAAACAGCTTGAAGAAGGCTTCGGGAGATCTGCTAGCCCCATCCCTTTTCTGAGCCTCAGTCACTTCATGGCATAAATAAGGGTAATTATGCCTGCCCTCTCCTTTCATAGTGTTGTTATAAATACCAAACGACATAAGGTACAAAAATGCTTAGTAAATACCCAGAGAGCTGGAAGGTGGTTGGGGTGTTTGTACTGGTATTTTTTTAGTCCTTATTGGTTTCTTATTTGGAAGGAGGTTACCATTATCCTTCCAGTTACCTAGGTTCTATATCTCAGAATCATCTTATGATCCTCTCACTTACTCTTGCTAATTTCTATCTCCACAATAACTCTGGAACCAGTTACCTTGCTTCCATCCATACCGCTACTACTCCTGTAGACTCCCATCAACCTCAAACATAGACTATCAGTCTCCAGATTGTTCTTCCTGCCTCAAAGTTCTGCATCGCACACACACACACACACACACACACACACACACACACACACACACACACACACCTGACAAGATGGTTTTCCGAAAGCCCATAGATCTAACCCATGACTCAATAAATTCCAATGATTCCCAATGACCTCTGTGATTAAATATAAATCCCTCTATATAGCATTTAAAGTCCTTTGCATCCTGGCCCCAAACTCCCTTTCCAGACTTATTACACATTTTTTCCTTCACATACTCTACAGCCCAGCCAAATTTTCCTTACTCTTCTTCATACGTAGCACTCCATCTTCCTCCTCCATCTTCCTCCTCCATGCCGCAAATACTCTCTCCATCCTTACCTCTGCTTTTTTAGTCTCCTCAGAACTACCTGAGATCTTTATTAAATCCTTCTTCCCCCAATTCTTTCTTCTAGCGTCCTCCCTCCTAAAACACACCTTATCTCTGTTATCCATCAATCGTCTATCACACACAAATATAGACATAGACATATATAGATATCAATGCCTATGTATGCACATGTTGTTTCCTTCAACAGAATGTAAATTAGTTGAAGTCAAAGACTTTTCTGTTTTTTTTTTGATGTCTTTGAAGGCAACAAGGTGACATAGTGGACTATGGAGTGAAAAAAAACCTGAGTTCACCTTTTAGACATTTAGTAGCTGTTACCCTGGGAAAGTCACTTAACCTCTTTCAGCCTCAGTTTCCTCTTCTGCAAAATGGGTATAATTACCACCTACTTTCTAGGCTTGTTTTGAGGATAAAATGACATAGTATTTATAAAATGCTTTGTCAACCTTAAAGTGTTATGTAAACGCTAGCTCATATCATTATTCCCAGCCCCTAGTACTAGGCCTGGCATAGAGCAGGTGCTTAATAAATGTTTATTGATTGATAAATTAATTGATTGGTAGTCTGATTCCTGTATAAATTTATTCATCCAATAAATATTTATTAAATGACTAATATGTGTTTGACTGGCAACTGAGTGCCAGCCCTGGTATCAAGACCTGAGTTGAAATCTGGCCTTAGACATTTATTAGCTGTGTGACCCTGAGCAAGTCACTTAACCCTATTTGCCTCAGTTTCCTTATCTATAAAATGAGCTAAAGAAGGACATGTCAAACCAATACAGTGGCTTTGCTGAGAAAACCCCAAATGGGGTTATAAAGAGTCAGGTACGACTAAAAATTACTGAACAAATGTGCAAGGAACTGTGCCCCCTGCTAGGGATACAGAAATTCAAATGGCACTGTTTCTGCCCTCGAGGAGCTTATGTACTATTTAGGAGGCTATAAAACGTAGGAAGATAAGAGAGGCAGCCAAGTGGCACAGTGGATAGAGTGCCTGGCATGGAGTCAGGAAAACCTGAGTTCAAATGTGGCCTCAGACACTTACTAGCTGTGTGACCCTGACAAAGTCATTTAACTCAGTGTGCCTCAGTTTACTCACATGTAAAATGGGAATAATAAAAGTACCTACCTTCAAGCAAATCAAATGAGATATTTGTGAAGTGTCTGGCACATAAGAGTTATATAAAAATTGTTGTTGCTGTCATCATTATTATTATTATTATTATTATTATTAATCATCTGAAGATATAAGCAAATTACTCTTGGGGTCTCTGGCAACTCTTTAAGACTATAAGTTACAGATGAAGTGATGATCAACACCAGTAGAGGGAATTTCCTCACTGAGAGATCCCTGTGCCAATGAAGCCACAGACTAGATCTCCATCCACCACGTTTTTTTCTTTTGTAGGCCGAATAGTATAATGGAAATAGTAGCAGCCAAGGGCCCTAGATATTCAATAGCCTGAGTACCTGCCTCCCACAGTGGTTGGAGTGCTCAAATAACAGAATGGAGAAAGATAGATAGATAGATAGATAGATAGATAGATAGATAGATAGACAGACAGACAGACAGACAGACGGGAAAGAGAGAAGTAAATAGAGAAAGAGGTAGGTAGATAGATAGATAGATAGATAGATAGATAGATAGATAGATAGATAGATAGATAGATAGATAGATAGATTGATTGATTGATTGATAGAGACAGACACAGAGAGAGAGAGGTAGATAGATAGACAGATAGAGACAGACACAGAGAAAGAGGTAGCTAGATAGAGAGATAGACAGACAGATGGGAGAGAGAGAGGTAAATAGAAAAAGAAGTAGACAGATACATAGATAAATACATACATACATAAATACATACATAGAGTAGGATAGTAGGTAGGTAGATAAGAAGATATGTAGATAGATAGAAGGAAAGAAGTAGAAATGTATATATAAAGCATTTTATATCCCTTAAATCATTGTCATAAATTATTGCTCTTATTATTAAGCTACAAAGAGGCCACGAGGGTGCCCAGTATCCTTGTCACCAGCACACTTGATTACTGTATATTAGCAAGATAATGTTTCCAGTTGGTTTTTAATGTTCTCTATATGAAACCCAGTGGTTTGTGAGCCTTTGAGGCCATGTTAGCCACAAACCCTGAACTAATGGCTTCAGGACTAACTGCGGGGACTTCTGCAGATCCTCCTCCTGTTTGTAACTGATCACTTAGAGTCTGTTATCATATTTTCTTCTAAAGATGCCACTTTAAGCTTATGGAGCGTAAGCCCATACTGAGTATAAAGATTTCACGATAGCTCAGACATGGAATTTTCTTGCTTTCAAACCAAGAGAATTACCTGCCATTTGGGGCTTTAAGGCTGAACAATAGGCCCATTCTGTTTCATACACGGAGCAGATTATCAGAATCAACCTCCATGGAACTCATGGTGAAAAGTTGTGCCATGCAGTTTAGCAAATTCCTGTACAGTGGCCTGATAAATAACACTGGGATTATTGGTAATGATGAAAGTTATAATCCATTCTTCAAGCTGTAAATGTTCACGGTCGTCAAAAGTACCAATGCTGGAGCCCAGGAAAGAATAAATGGAAATAAGGGGAAAATATACTGATCTTGGAGTCAAAGGAATTAGGTTCAAACCCCAGCTCTGACACTTACTCCTTGTGTGACCCTGGACAAGTGACTTCACCTTTCTGGGCCTCAGTTTCTTCATTTGTAAAATGAGCTACAGAAGGAAATGACAAACTACTCCAGCATCTTGGCCAAGGAAATCTTGGCAAGACAGCAAGAAAATCATAAGAATGTCCAGATAACATTGAGTTTTAGGTACTACATTTCAGAAAAGATGCTGGCAGACCATCAGGTCAGCCAGAGAAAGACAAGCAGGATGGTGAGTTCATAGCATATGATGATTGTGTGAGAGAACAGAGATGTGTAGTCTGGGGAAAAGACTTGGTGGTAGGGGAATGTAGAACATGGCAACTGTCTTCAAATATTTGAAAGGCAATCATGTGGCATTAAATATTTTTCTTGACCTCAGAGAACAGAACTGAGAGAAATGGGCTGAAAGGTACAAAGAGACAAATTTAGGTTTCATATAAGGATTCCTAACAATTAAATCTTTGCCAAAGCAGGATGGGCTTCCATGGAAGATAATGAGAAGTCTTCAAACAGGCTGGGTTGTATTTATTTCTCAGCATCACATTTCGAGAAGGCCATTGACAAACAGGAGAAAGGCTGGGATGGTGAGAGGATAAGAGACCAAGCACTTGTTCTTCACATCCAACTATCAGAAACCTAATTTGCCTTCAGAAGGGCAAGAATCATTCCACTGGACTTGGCCCTGATTGGAGCAGAATGTTAAGTTCAGCTCTGGGCCCCGCATCTTAGGAAGGACATTGCCAAGTCAGAAGATACCCTCAGGAAGGCATCCAGGATGATGAAGGGGCTTCTTAGTGGTACCATATGATTACCAGTGGAAGGCGCTGGGGATGCATAGCCTAAAGGAAGAGAAAAATGACTTTAGCAGCAACATGATAGCTTTCTTCAAGCATTTAGAGAGCTCTGATGAGGAAAAGAGATTAGATTCTTTTTGCTTGGCTCCAGTATAATGTTAACACCTTGAAGGCAGGGACTGTTTGATTTATGACTTTGTATGCCAAGGCCTAGTCCAGTGCTTAGCACATAGTAGATGTCTAATAAATGCTTATCAATTGGCTCCAAAGGACATAACTAGGAGCAGTGGAATGGTTTGGGGAAAGAAGTTGTAAAGAAAATAATATAACCTTGATATAAAAAAATTCTTAATAATCAGAGCTGCCTCGAAGTGAAATAAGGCCTCCTTGGTAACAATAATTAAATAAAATTTTTATAATGCCTGGAACAGTGCTAAGCGCTTTACAAATATAATCTCATTTCATTCTCGCAACAACCCTGTGAGGAAGTTATTATTAACTATAATTAACATTATCATCCCCATTTTACAGATAAGGAAAGTGAGACAAACTTATAACTTGCCCAGAGTCACATAGCTAGTAAGCATCTGAGGCTGGATTTGAACTCAGATCTTCCTGACTCTAGGCCCAGGGTTCTATCTACTGTACCACCTAGTCGTTCCTGGTAAATAGCATGTTCCCCTTCCCTGGAGGCCCCAAGGCTGGATGAATACTTGATAAGGATGTTGTAGAGAAGACTCTGGTTCACGCACATGATGGTCTAGATGGCCTCTGAGCATCCCTTCCAAGTCTGAGACCCCATAACTCTAGGTTAGGATGACAAGAAGCTAAGATAATAGATAAACTGGGTATTCATTTTCCCTTAACACAAAATCAGCCAAGGGTTGCTTCAAAGCCGTACCAAGGAAAGAAGGAGGGAAATTGAGAGAAGGAGCAATAGGTGGAAATGAGGTCCTCTAGAGTTACGTTAAAAAGTTGTAACTCATAAAGTGCTAAGACTTCGCTACCCTTGGAGCTGGGTCTCACATGCTCACTGCAAACACCATGTCAGATCAGTAACACTCAGGTGGGAAGCATCTCACTCCCTGATAGAGCTGGCCTTTTGCCCAGAGCAGTAAGTCCTTTTAATATGTTCCATTGAATATTTTACTCAAGTATATTTCACCATAGAGCATCTATTGATGTTTGCTACAAAGCCAGAGAACCAAATGAATTTTATTACCGAAATTAATTGGAAGCAACACTGTTCAACTGTGAAGCCCTGAAAACGCACCCAGGGGTGATTAGTGCATCTGAAGACGCATCAGAAAGGCATCTGTAATCCTGATGGGTCAGTGACAAGCTTTGAACATCCTTGGAGGCCTGGCCAATGAGAGCAAGCACAGGGTCTCTGAGTGCTAGGCAGTGGTGGCTTTGATCTCCTGAAGACTCTGGGAAGCCAGAGAAGCAGTGCCCTCATACCTAGTGCCCAATACCAGGGTGGATATGGGGGTGAGTGGCAGGCAGAATCATGGATTGGCAGGTATGAGGATCCTCACTGAATGAACACTATCTATATAGTGTTGTTTGAAAGATTTGTTGTCAATGTCAGAAATAATTTGAAAGCTCTAAGGGAGACAAGTTAGTGGGGGGAAAAAACCTGGATTTGGAATCAGAGGATCTGAGTTTAAATCCTGGCTCTGCCACTTACTAATTGTGTAACATTGGACAAATAGTTTTTTTCTCTCTGAGTCTCTGTTTCCCTATCTGTAAAAGGGAAGTAATTATATGTTCTCTACCTGCTTCATAGGGTTAGAGGTCTGGAACAGTGTCACTTTTGTATGTATATCCCCAGAGCCTAGCACAGTGTCTGGCACATAATTGGTGCTTAATAAATTTTGATTGATCGATTGACCAATCAATCAAATGAAATAACCTCCCGAGAGGCAATGTACAGTACAGTACAGTACAGTACAAAGAATACTGGGTCTGTGGTCAGAGGACCAGGATCCCAATCTCACCTCCAATGCTTACTACTTGAATGATCTTGGGCAATTCACCTAATTTCCCCAAGGGTCAGTTTCCTCATCCCTAAAATGAGAGAGTTGGAGTAAGTGGCTTTAAGGTCCTTTTCAGTGCTAAAGCTATCCCTATCAAGTTTGAAGCCCCTGGCTATATTTTGTGCTTGTTCTCTAAGGACCAGCATAGCTAAGTTGATGAAGCCTCATTACTAACTTGGCTATGGGGTGGTGATTTCTTTTGCAGAATATTTCTCAAAGACTGTCTATCAAATTGAATTCACAAATCTTTGAAAAATTAAACCTCCCTGGGCTTCAGTTTCCTTATATATGTAAAATGAAGATGTTGGACTAGATGGCATTTGAGTCACCTTTGTGTTCCAAATCAGAGCTGGGAGAAGTCATACTATGGCACTGACTGGGTCCACCACAAATTTATGTGATCTAATCTCCACCAAGCCCCCATTTCATCAAGTCAATTCTTCTACTCTTCTCTAATTGGTTCTCTATACCATTCATCACAGCGGCTGTTCCAAATCTTCTCTATTTTCTTAAACACTCCTTCTACCAACCACTTAGCTGAGGACCTCAACTCATACTTCACCAAAAAAAAGAAAAAGAAAGAAAACAATTCTGAGATCATTTACCAAGAACTCTCTCTTGTCTTTTCCTCCTCACCTCACCACCCTTCAACACCACTCCCTCCCCACTATTTCTCTCTTTACCCTAGTCTCTGATAAAGAGATGGCTAGTCTTACTGAAGCTACGCTGCTCCCTGATCTCACCTCCTCCCATCTTTTTAGCAGATTATTCTCAATTTTCATCCCTTCAGTCTTCATTGTTTCCATAACTAATGCATGCTGTCTACCAAAATAGTCTAGTATGCGTCATCACAAACCAAACAAAAAAAACCTTCACCAGATCCCACCATCCCTTCTAGGTATCATCCAATAGTTTTTTTTAATCTCTTTTCCTATTAATAAACTCTTGTTTATTAATAAAAGCCATCTACATACAATGGATCCATTTTTCTCTCTTTCCACTATTTTTAAGCCTTCTGGCTTCCAACCCCTGAGCTAAAATTGTTTTCTCCGAAGTAGTCAGTTATTTCCTAATGGGCAAATCTGATGGCTTCTCCTCAGTCATCATCCTTCTTGACCTCTCTGAAGCTTTTAATGTTGTTGATCACCTCCTCCTCCTAAATACTCTTTCCTCTGGGTTTGGAGAATACTACCTTTTCCTTATTTTCCTCCTCCCTGTCTGACAGCTCTTCCTCTGTCGTCTTTGCTAGAATATTATTCATGTCATGCCCTCTAACTGTAGGTATTTTCCAAGGTAATGTCCTTAGCCCTTCTCTCTTCCTTATCTTCCCCGCTCTTCCTCACTCTCTCTCTCTGTCTCTCACTGTCTCTCTCTCTGTCTCTCTATTGCTCTCTGTCTTTGTCTCTGTTTCTGTCTCTCTGTCTTTCTCTCTCTTCCTCTCTCTCTCTTTCTCGTCCCCCCCCAATCAATTCAGTTCTCAGTGATTTACCATCTCCATGCAGATGACCTCTGCATCTTTCCATCTAATCTCTCACTCCTGAGTTCCTGTGCCACGTTACCAGCTGCCTATTCATCATTTTATACTAAAAGTCCTGTAGTCCTAAAACTCAAAATATCTAAAACAGAATTCCTTTTGTTTCCCAAAAATTCGTACTTCTTCCTCATTTTCATATTACTTGTTAAAGGTACAGGTAGCACCATCCTTACAGTCACCCATCTTCCCAACCCTGGTATCACCCTCAATTCCTCATTCTCACTAACTTTACCTGTCATCTGCCAAATCCTGGCATTTCCATCTCTACCACAATTCTCTCATGTATCCCTTTCTTTCCATGCAAATAACTCCATGTATCCCTTTCCATCATCCTGGACTATTTAGATAGTCTCCTAATTGGTCTCTCTCTGCCTCAAGTGTTTTCCCACTCAAATCCATCCTCCACACAGCTGTCAAAGTGATTTTCCTAAAGCACAAGCCTGACCATATTACCTCCCTACTCACCAAACTCCAGAAGTTCCTTATTATTTCTAGGATCAAATATAGACTCCTCTGTTTACCATTTAAAGCCCTTTACAACCTGACTTATTCCAACCTTACTGGTTTTTCTTTGCATTACTTCCTCCAGATATTCTATGATCCATCCACACAGGGCAACTTGTGATTTTTCACATACGATGTTCCATCTTGCATTTCTGTGTTTTGCCTTTAGCTTTCCTCCTAAAATGTTTTCCCTCTTTTTTCTTCCTTAGTTTCACTAGGTTCCATCAGCTCAAGCACAACCTTCTCCATGAAGTTTCCCCTGTCCCCACCCCAGCTGCCAATGCACCTCATCCCAATACTATCTTGCATGTATTTGGCATATATTCAGCATTCACTTATACAGTTATCTCTTCCACATAACAACTTTCCCATTCGTGGCTTCAATGTATTATGCAAATAGGCATAAGAAATTAAATGGGAATTTGGGGGGAGTTTTGCAGAAGCTGCAGACAACACACAAAGGCCAGCAGACAACATAGAAAAAATTTAGAAATGCATAAAACTTATGTAAAGTGTTGTATAATGGCAACCATCACCAAGTTTGTTCTTGGAAAGACAAATAAAATTAGGATACATTTGTATGTTCATTTCTCTCAAATCTTGTGGAACATGCATGTGGAGATATGCATGGAAGTTCATTATAGACAATGAATTCAAGCATGGACAGAAAAAAGAGACCTTATGTCTTCAGAGCAATTCCCTCTCACCCTTCCCTCCCTTCCTTGCTCAGGATGCCTATGTCAGCTAAAATGATAGCCTTCATTTGTGTTAACCAAAAGGAATTTCTTAATTGGATAGATTGGAAATACAACAAGATAAGAGAAGTATTAAAGTGTCATTTGAAATTATAGATCCAGGATTTCTATGTTTCTTCTATCATTAATATGCCATGATATAACATAACATAGCATATGTCCATAAAATACCAAGATAAGAAAACTCCCATTATTCAAAATAGTGTCTGGTTCAAGGCTCCTTGTCCTTCGCAGTCATAAACAGAAGATTGCTCCTGGTCAGCTTCATCTGGCCTTGTAGTTGCTGACATAGAAAAGGGTATTTTGAGTTCACTCAGAGACCAATGCATGTCTATTCTGCCAGAGCACTCAAATCATTATGGTAGGTTAAGCTCAGAGTGGGTCAGAATGTCTCTCCTGATTGGGCAATCCATGTTTTAGGGCTTTCTCAGGTCTTGGGGGTTCAAAATGTTTTGGGGAAGAGTCTACAATAATATCAGCATATTTTATCTTTTAATACCATAATAATTCAGACTTCTCTAGGATGAAAGGAGGGCCAAAAAGTTTCATGATGATTTCCTGGATCCCAAGTCCACAAAAGCACCCCTAACTCCTGCAGTATGAAAGGGAGAACTGTACATCTTATGTATATGTTGTCTTCTCCATTCACATTTTAGTTCCTTGAGGGCAGGAAATGTTTTCCCTTTTGTTTTTGTATCTCCAGCATTTAATACAATGTCTAGAACATAAGAAATGCTTATAGGTTCACTGATTGATCCAATGATTTAATTTACTCTCAGATACATGTTATTGTCCTCTTTCCCTCCTTCCTTGTCCTCAAGTTGAAAGAAAAGGCAAATGGACAGACAAAAATATACCCATTGACCTTTAAATTAGAAAGTTGAAACATCACCAGGGAACAAACTCTAGCTTAACAATTTAAGTATGCTGGACCACTCCTAGACTACTTCTTGGAAAGTCCCATTTCTCATAGCGCTTTATACTGTGAGCTTTCTGAAAGGGGAGGGCAATAGTTATTTTGCTTCTCTGTGTATCCAGAGCACTTAGCACAGGGCCTGGCACATAGTAGGTGCTTAATAAATGCTAGTTAACTGTCACTGTCAGATCATAGGTCTAGATCTGGGAGAAGCCTTCAAGATCATCAAGATCTGAACTGGGGTTCAGAGAGGTTGAGACTTTCCCAGGATAACATAGGAAGCCAAGAAATGCCATGTAAGGTTCTCCCATTGGATCTTTAGCTGACTCTGTTCATTCATTCATTCATTAGCACTTCTCCAGGCTGACCAGCTATATAATTAACCTAGCAAGAATGGAGAGATAGAATGGTGAAGTATGTAAAATACTGAATTTTGAGTTAGAAAGATCCTGATTCAAATCCTGCCTAGCTGGGAGACCCTGACCAAGTCTTTCTCTTCCCCAAGCCTCAGGTTCCTTATCTATAAAATGAAGCAGTTGATTCAATGACCTGTAAGATCCTCTCTCCAAATGCAGATGAGCTCCTTTTCTGCCATTTAAAGCCTTAGAGAGTCACAGTTGCCTGGCTAGGGCATTTGCCCAGGGTCATACAGCCAGTGTGAGTTGGAACTGTGACATAAACCAATCCCTCCTGTACTCATCCCCAGAAGCAAACCTTGGGCAAATAGAACATAATGACTGCTTCTATTGGTCTTACAGCCCTCAAATCCTCAGTACCACAGCTACTGAATAACTAGGAAAGAAAGTTCTCCCCACCAATGTCCTTGGCATTGTCAATGGTTTGACTTCAGGAAAAGATATGGTTTTATCCATGGAAATGATAAGAAAGGAGGGGCATTATCATCTCTTTTGCTTCCATACCCTAAGAACCATGGGTCATTTCCATCTGACTTTCACATGAGACCTTTTATTTATATTGTCTCTTCCCCATTAAAAGGTGAGCCCCTCAAGAGCAGAGACTGTCTCTCTATTTCGTAGGATTTATTAACATTTATTTCCATACATTTATTAAGCACCTACTATGTGCCAGACACTGTGCTAAGCACTGTGGATACAAAAAGAGGCAAAAAATGGTATTTACCTTCAAGGAGTTTACAATCTAATGGGGAAGACAAGAAAACAATCACAGAGCAAACAGTATATAAGATAAATAGGAAATAATTAACAGAGGGAAATCACTGGAATGAATAGAGGTTGGGTAAGGTTTCCTTTAGAAAGTGGGATTTTACTTGGGCCTTAAAGAAAGCCAGAGAGTCAGTAGTTGGAGCAGAAGAGGGAAAGCATTCCAGGCATGTGGTACAGCTAGAGAAAATGCCCAGAGTCAAGAGATAGGGTGTCTTGTTCATGGGACTGCCAGGAAGATCCAGTGTCACTGGGCCGAAAAGTATGTGTTGAGGAGTAAATTATAAGAAGATTAGAAAGGTAGGAGGGGGCTAGGTTATGAAAGGCTTTGAATGCCAAACAGGACAGTTTGTTTTTGCTCCTGCAGGCAATAAGGAGCCACTGGAGTTTATTGAGTAGTGTACAGGGTTGGGAGGAGTGACGTGATTGGACCTGAGCTTTAGAAAGATCACTTTAGTGGCTGAATGAAGGATGGACTGGAGTGGGGATAGACTTGAGGCAGGCAGACCCACCAGCAAGCTATTACAATAGTCCAGGAGTGACGTAATGAGGGTCTGTACCAGGGTGGGGTAATGTCAGAGGAGAGAAGGGGGCATATGTGAGAGATAGTGCATCTCATTTGATCCTCACAACAACCCTATGAAATGGGTATTTTTCCTTGTCCATTTCTTTGATTTCATCAGCATAAGGAGTTCTAGGTGAGAAAGCTCCCTCAACCCATGCACATTTGTCAATATTCTGCAACTTTGAGTCTTCACTACTTGGCCATGGTATTGAGAGGTTAAAGGATCTGCTGAAGGTCACATATCAGTGTTACAGGTAGGATTTGAGCCCAGACCACATAGGCATCAAGCCCAACACTCTCTTGCCTATGTCATGTTGCCCATTTGGGTTTGGAGACCAGATCTGTGACTTTACTACAGAGCACTTAACCTGGTATCCTTGTAATGTAGGGAGAAATCAAGGAAGGCCTCCAACATATTAAGTAGACTGCCATGACAAAATTTGGAAAGGCCAAGGGCAAGGGATGGCAGGCATGGATAAGCTATATTCCACCGGGCTGGAGGGAGCTCCTGAATTGATGAGATCATATCCATCTGAATATTTGCAGGAATCCTGAGAAATCTCTATGAAGATATTCCCTCTACCAAGACCAATTACCCCCCTACTCTGCCAGTTATATTCTCAGACAGTAGTCAGGAGCCCTGAGAGGTTAAGGGACTTACCCTAGGTCATTCAAACTGGGCGTATCAGAGAGAGGATTTGAAGCCGGGTCTCCATAACTCTGGAGCCATAAGTTCCACTGCCCCTCTCAAGAGGCCCATCTTTATATAACACTTTCAGATTTTTCAAATGCTTTTCTCACTCCAACTCTGTGAGGTAGATAATAAAAGTAATAAGATGATGGGATTTGGAAGTATGAGGAACCTTAGACATCAGCTAGCCCAAGGGTTCCTCACCTGGCATCTATGGTATATGGATGGATAGATGGATGGATGGACGGATGGATGGATGGATGGGTGGATGGACAAACAGATGGATGGATGGATGGGTGGATGGACAAACAGATGGATGGATAGATAGATAGATAGATAGATAGATAGATAGATAGATAGATAGATAGATAGAGTGTGTATGTATATGTATATATGTGTATATTAATAACTATTTCAGTATAATTGGTTTCCTTCACATGCCTCCATATTTTGTTGTATACATCAAAAAAAAAAAATTATTCTGAGAAGTGGTCCATAGGCTTTACCAGATTTTAAGAGAGTCTAGTTTGATCTCATTTCACAAATGAGGCTCTATCATTTATAGTCATTTGAAGAGGAGGAGCTTGACTTGAAGGGAAGTCATGTGACTAGCCAGGGTCATATAACTGGAGTTGTCAAAAGGACTCAAACTGAGGTCTTCTGACTTGAGGATAAGGACAGTGATTTGGAAGTGGAGGCGGGCAGCAGCCAGGTGCCATGGTGGATAGAGTTTCAGGACTGAAGTCAGGAAGATTCATCTTCCTGAATTCAAATCAGGTCTTAGAAACTTACTAGCTGTGTGAACCTGGGCAAGTCACTTAACCCTGTTGGCTTCAGTTTCCTCATCTGTAAAATGAGCTGGAGCAGGAAATGGCAAATTACTCCAGCATCTCTGCCAAGAAAACCCCAGATAGGGTCATGAAGAGTAGGGCACCACTGAAACAACTGAACAACAAAGAAGTTTTCATTGTTTTTGGTCCTATATCCTAGAGCAGCTGAATAGCACTTCCCTATTGGAAGTGTTTTCAATTTGGAAATGCCAAGAAAACATTCTGGTCTCATGGATGGCATCAGGATTAGACCTTGGCTGAGAATGGGGTCAGGGAGCCAGCCAATTTCTCCAGCTGTGGAGGAATCCTGCTTGAAATGCACATTTTGTACACATCTGGGAGGGAGTAGAAGATATCTTGGTGGATAGACTGTATCCCCTCAGAGTCTGGGGTTAATGTTTAAGGTATTCAGTGGGGATGAGGGTAGTTTTTTAATGCTATAGCTCCCAAGTACCCACTATGTGCTTCCCACCCTGTTTATCAGTTGATATCAATTAGTTAGACAAATTAGATTAGCTTTTAGAATGGGTGTTTACTCAGGGACATAATTAGTCAGCAAATAAATATTTATTAAATACCTACTGGTCTTTTGTCTTACCTTTTCAGATGTATTGTTATTACCGCTCTTCATGCAGTCTTCCATGAAGACAAACTGAGTTACTTGCTATTCCTTGACATTCCTTTTCCTGCTATTCAGCTGCTTGGACAATGTGGCTCCTACATGTCAAATGTACTCACCTCTGACTCTTAGAATCCCTGGACTTCCTTCAAGGCTCACATCAAATGCCGCCTCTTACAGGAAGCTCATTCTAATCCACCCCACCCTGTAATCCCCCATTGTTAGTGTGGTCTTTCCCTCCTTCCTCAAATTATTGTGGGATCACAGATGCAGAGCCTGAAGGAACTTCAGAGGTCATTTAGTGAGAACCCCTCATTTTATTTATAACAGTAGGGTCTCAATCCTCCCACACCATGTAACCCTGATGCATTTATCAAGTAAGACACATTTCTGACCCTCTTCTATCCTCTGACATTGCCACCATCCTGGTACAGGCCCTTACCACCCCATGCCCGGACTAATGCCGTAGAATGTTGGTGGATCTGCCTCCCTCAAGTGTCTCCCAACTCCAATCCATCCTCCATTCAGCCACCAAAGGAATCTTAAATTGCAGGTTCAACCACATCACCACATACTCAGTAAACGCTACAGCTCCCTATCACCTCCAAGATCAAATACAAAATCCTCTGTTTAACATTTAAAGCCAGGACCTGCCCCTCTTCTATCTTTCCTGTCTTCTTGTACCTTACCACGCCCATACCCACACCTAAGGCACTCTGTGATCCAGTGACATTGGACTTTGTGTTGTTCCTTGGATGATAAACTCCATCTCTCAAATCTTGTCATTTTCATTGGCTATTCTCCATGCATGGAATGTCCTCTCCCCTCATCTCTTCCTCCTGCCTCCCCTGCCTTCCTTTCTCCAACTAAAATCTTATTTTCTCTGGGAAGCCTTTCCTAATCCCCCTTAATTCTATCATCTCAACCTCTGTTGATGATTTTCCACTTGTTTCTCTATATAGCTAGTTTGTACATAGTTATTTATAGGTTGTCTCTTGCATTAAACAATGAGCTCTTTGAGAGCATGGGCTGCCTGTCACCCGGTAAGTATTTAATAAATATTTATTTGCTGACTGACTAATTATAGCCCTGAGTAAATACCCATTCTAAAAGCTAATTAAATCTAACTAATTGATATCAACTGATAAACAGGGTGGGAAGCACAATAGTGGGTACTTGTGAGCAATAGCATTAGAAAGACCCCCACCCAATAACTCAGTGTTAACCCCAGACTCTGTGGGGATATCACCCAAGCTCAGACAAGTGCCAAAGGCAGCATTGGCCCACTGACAGCCATTTTTTAAGCTTCTGGGTGACATTCTTGGACTTTAAAAAGAGAACCTATAAGCCTCCTGGGCAGAGGCAGATAGGAGAGGGCTACACACAGATTTAGATTTGGTTTAATGGAAGATAGATCCTGAACATAGGCAAGATCCCTCCAAGACACTATATAGTTCCAGGAAAGATTAAAAACATGTCTTAACAAGAATCATGTGCCTCCAGAAATGGCAGAAGACAGGTTGAGCAATAAGGGATTCCCAGACAAGTAAGAGAAACCAGGAACCAAGCCTCCTAGACTTCAATAAAGAGGAGTCCTTGAATAATGCCTAAAGCCTGGACCAGACCTCCTGGAAAGAAGAAAAGTTATTCTATAATGCTGAGTTCATAGACCCAGTCTTCTAGTGAGAAGATGGGAAATTACTGGTCAATGATAAATTTTTGGACCAAGTGGGAGAGTCCTAGGACCAATCAGTAGCCAAAGCTGAGGAGCAGGTTGGGGCAGAGCCTGAATGTGGTAGAATAATCCAGGACCTTGCCTATTACTGTGAGCTATGTAGACTGTGCAGGTCAGGATAGAAAAGTCAGCTCTCTAGCAATTTCAATGATTTTCCCTTTGAAGGAGAATCTCTTTCTTAGGGTAGCCTTATAATTCTAGAGGACTTTTTGGTCCCTTAAACAAAATGGGGCCCACAAGGGAGGAAAGAGGTCAATCTCTAGTGACCATAAGTTTTTTCCTCTGTTCATTGGGTCTTCTGAATTTTAGATAAATATGGAGAACTGCATAGGGGTCTGGAGAAGGTGGGGGCCTTCTAGGAAGGAACAGAGAATTTGTTGTTTGGGAGGGGGTGTTCATGGGCTCATGAATGAATTCTTTTTGTTCCAAGTTTTTGTCAAGTTGGATAATATTCAACATATTGTTATCTGAGTGCTTTCATAGAAGCAGGTCTTATTATCTGTTCTTTTTAAAATGAGTGATTATATCCTTTGATTTTATATCTCCTTTATTTCTAAACTTACTGCCTATCCAAAAAGCCATTCTTTGTTATAAAGAATTATTTTTAAAGAAAAAAGTTTAACAAATCAAACTAATACGTCCATGTTGTCAGTCAACATATTCAATATTCTATACTATTAGTTCCACATTTCTATAGGAAGGTGAGAAAGGGAGGGAAGTACATTTTCTCAACTCTTCTCCTGGGCCATACTTAATGATTATAATGAAATAATGTTACATTACACTATTGCCTTTTGTGTGTGTTGTTTTCCAGTTTTTGCTACATCACTCTGCATCAGTTCAAGTATCTTCCCATGCTTCTCTAAATTCTTCACATTTATCATTTCTTCTGATGCAGAAATGTTGCATTATACTCATATACTACAACTTGTTTGGACATTTCCCCATTAACGGTCATCTTCTTCAGATCCAGAGCTTTACTATCACTAAAAGGGATGCTATGAATATTTTTATTATGTTTGGGACCTTTTGTTGGTCTTTAATCTCGTAGGGATATATATCTCATAATAGAGTCTCTGGCCCAAAGGATATGGGCATTTTAATTATTTTCTTAGTGTAACTTCAAATTGTTTTTCCAAATGTCTGGATCAATTCACAGCTTTATAAACAGGACATTAGTACTAGTGCACCTGCCTTTTCAGGGTCCCTCAAACATTGACTATTCCTATCTTTTGCCATCTTTATCTCTTTTTACCTTCTACTTCTGATGTCCTCAGGGGAAACCCTGGGTAGGGGTATGAGCCAAAGAAAGGGATTAGTGAGATGTCCCCATGATAAACCTGTTCCATGTAAATCCAGGTCAATGGCTCTAAGTTATGAGATATGCTACCAAAAGTCCAAAATCGTCTATGTGTGTTCCTAAATAATTGTTACATAAAAATATATATAATTGTTATTATATATAATTGTTATTTTTTAACATGTAAAACAACAGATATAAATACATACATATATATGTAAATGTGTGTACATATATGTATGTATGTATGTATGTATGTATGTATGTATATGTGTGTATTCCCATTTGATCTTCACAACAACTCTGGGAGGTAGGAGCTATTATTATCCCCATTTTATAGATGATCTAATAGGAAAGGAAAAAAGCAAACAATTATGTACATCCAAGACATATACAGTGTAAATGGGATGTAATTTCAGAGGGTAGGGGAATAGGTTGAGCAACTAGGTGTCAAGTGGATAGAATGCCTGGCATGGAGTCAGGATGACCTGAGTTCAGATCTAGCCTCTTACTCAGACACTCTTAAAGACTTTTTAGCTGTGCGACCCTAGGCATGTCATTTCACCCTGTTTGCCTCAGTTTCCTCATCTGTAAAATGAGCTGGAGAAGAAAATGGCAAACACTGCAGTATCTTTGCCAAGAAAACTCCAAATGGGGACATGAAGAGCTGGACATGACTAAACAACAAAGAAGGGACTAGTAGAGGGAAACTGGGAAAGGTCTCTGAAGACAAAGGTCTTAAAGGAAAGACAGAAAATAGAGATGATGAAGAAGAGGATTCCAGGCATGAGAGACAACTAATGCAAAGACCTGGAGATGGAGTATCAAGTCTACCTCTCAAAAGCAGCTTATCCCACTTTGGGTATGTCTTATTGCTAGGAAGGTTGTCTGTTTTTCCCTTCTGTCAAGCCTCACCCCCCCCCCCCTCTTTCCTTTCTCACTTCTCTCTCTCTCTCTCTCTCTCTCTCTCTCTCTCTCTCTCTCTCTCTCTCTCTCTCCATTCTCCACCCTGCTCTTATTTCTGCTCTCTGGGGCCAAGCAGACCAATTGGATCCCTCTTGTTCAGGACAGCCCTTCAGATACTTGAAGCCTGCTCTCAAGTCCCCTATAAGCCTCCTTCCTGCCAGCCCCAGAGGTGTGCGAACACAACAAAAAGAGAGCCCAGACCATTCATCACTGCCACCTCTGGAGCTCTCCTGGCAGTAATAGATGTTTGCTGCTAATGTGGCCAAGAAGTACCAGCAACTCATTGAGACAAAAACTTGGAGCTGCTTCTGCAGGTTGCATGCTAAGCAGGGAGTCCTGTGCTATTCCTGACACCCGCCAAGGAGGAGAGCTCATGGCATCCCCACCCATGCCCAGCCCAGTGTCTGGACAGCTCCTGCAGTACCACCACCCCTTCTTGCCCTAAGTAAATAAGCTCTCTCTTTATCCTTCGTGCTTTTCCTATCTACCTGGTAGTATATCCCCCCTCCAAAACTGCCTCATATCCATTTAGCATTTACCCCATGTTTGCTTTATATGTCTGCATGTTGGCTCTCCCATTAGAATGTAAACTCCTTGAGGGCAGAGATACTTTTATTCTATCATTATATTCCTACTGATTAGCACAGTGTGCTTACTAAGTATGCATTTTATTTTTTGATTGAGGTATGAGTGACTAATTAAACTCCAAGATCCCAGAGACAACAAGAAGCAGAGTGGTAGAAAGGGGAAAGAGTCTGGGGTTTAGCGTCTGAGGATGTAAACTAGAGCCCTGTGTCTCATATTTGTGACCTGTGTGACCTCGAATAAGTTATTTTACCTCTAAGGGTCTCGTCTGCTAGATGGCCTCTGTGGCTCTTTCTAGCTCTAGGCCTATGATCCTTTGGACATCAACGCCATGTTGAATGGGAATGCCAATGGCTTCGTCTTTCTGATTAGGAGAGGATCGATTCCTCCTCGAGGTGGGTCCGGTTGAGTTTCTCCGCAAAATCAAAGTCACCGAATCAGAAGGAAGCTCAGAAGTGACCTAGTTCTTCCTATAGCTCACTGCCATCTGGACAGAGCCATAACTGGGAGCTCTGGAATCCAGAGCAAATTTAATCAAGACAGGGAGGAAGGTCAGTCTATCTTGGTTATGAGCAGTCACATCACAAGAGGTGGAGGAAGGCCATCATTACTCAGAGGGTCTTGTTCCAAGAGTGTCAGGCTGGAACAGATAAAGTGGGGAAAGCAGGCCCTAGAAGTAGGACGAGATCCAGATTAGGACCAGTGGGTCAGAGAACAACTGGGGAAGGAAAGAAGGAAGTACTCGCATGTATACACACTTAGATACTGGCACCGCACCCTGGAGCAAAGCACAGATTGCCTAACTGTAGGGACAACTCCTGCCTACAAAATACCTGTGACAAGTGATCACCCAGCTTCTGCTTGGAGCCCTCCCAGGAAGGGGAGCATACTGTATCTTCAGGCAGTCTGTTCTACTTTAGGAGGGCTCTAATTATTAACTTGTGGTTATTGTTTCTCTTTAAACTGTACTATGTGCTTTACAAAGAGTATCTCATTTAAGCCTCACAGTAACATTGGGAGGTAGGTACCATTTTATCTCTGTTTTATGGTTAAAGAAACTGAAGCAGACAACACTGAAATGACTTTTCCAAGGTCACAAATTCCAAGGGACCAAATTTGAACTCAAGCCTTCCTGACTCCAGGTCCAGCATTCAATCCACCTTACCACCTCCCTGCCTCGATAGAACATAAACACTCTGAAGACAGGAACTTTTTCATTTTTATCTTTATGCCCTCAGTGCCTAGCACAGTGCCACATATGTTGTTGTTGTTGTTGTCGAGTCATGTCCAACTTTCCTTGACCCCATTTGGGGTTTTCTTGGCAGAGATACTGAAGTGGTTTGCCATTTCTTTTTCTAGCTAATTTTTAAGTTGAGGAAATTCAGGCAAGCAGGGTTAAGTGACTTGCTCATCTAGTAAATGTCTGAGGCTGTATTTGAACTCAGATCTTCCTGATTCCAGGTCTGGCACTATGGCACCCCCTAGTGGCTCTCAGGTACATCATAGGCATTAATAAATGATTGTTGATTGTGGTCCTGATACTTATATTGAGCTTTTCTGTATCTCCCTTCCCTCCTCCCCACCCCTGCCTCAGTTGCTCCAAGTTAGGTATCCTGGGACCACTAAAACAAGTCAAATCTCTCTCTCTTACTTAATATAGTAAGTAAGCAACTACTTACTATAGCTATCCCATCCTGTCTTGCACTTCTCCCACCAATCTTCTCTTTTCCGAGCTAAACATCCCCAGCCCTTCAGCAAAAGCTCCTTCATGTCCCCGGTTATATTTGCCATGCAGTGTACCATATGGGCTTTGAAATGCTGTCTTCTTTCCCTCCCCTGCCCCGTGATGGCATCAATCTATGCAGGTGTAATTAATACAACTTACCTGCCTGAATAATATGCTTATGCTCATGGAGGAGAACCACATTTAGCACTTATGCTAAATAGGCAAATATCTTGTAAGCCTGCCAGCCCCGCAAGGCTGTGTTTGAAATGTACATTATAAATGGAAGGAACGTCCACCAGTAAAGTAAGGATTACTGTCTGACAGTGCTATGTTTTTAGAACAGAATCCCCGAGCTCAAAGCAGTCTGGAAAATCCAGGCTCTGGCTAAGTCACCATAGGGTAGGGTTGTTTTCTCTTTGTCAAGGGTGGGAGATCAATGAGAGAAAGCAATTTAGTCTGGCTTGATTCAGTCTTTATTGGGTACCGGCTACGTGCCAGGCACTTTGCTAAGCTAAGGATACAAAAACCTAAAATGAGCCAGCCCTGACCTCAGGAAGCTTACCTTCTAACCAGGAGTAAGACATAATCACAGGCAAGCAAATACTAAGTGTCTACTGGGCAATTTCAAGAGGGAGAGAATGCTCCCAACTTGGGGGAGGCACAAAAAGCTTTGCATAAAAGGCCACATCTGAGCAGTGCCTTGAAGGAAGCTTGGGGTTCAAAAAATGTGGTGCTGAGAAGGAAACAGATTCCAGATATCACCAACAGCCTGAGCAAAGTCCAGAGGCAAGAGGCTGTCACATTCAGAGAACAGCTAATAGACCAGTTTCACTGGTCCATTGAATGTGTGAAGGAGGAGTTCAGAGAACTGATGGGAAAAGTAAATGGCAGTCATGTTGTGGAGGGCTGTAAGTGCCACTTGGAAGATTTCGTGTTTTATCAGTGAAGCAGAGGGGCCAGTGGAGAGGTTTGAGTAGGAGACTGACATCAGCCTTTGGCAACCGTGTGCAGGAGGGATTACAGTGGGGAGAGACTGGAAGCCAGGAGACTAATTAGGAGGATTTTGATAGCCTTGGCAAGAGCTTGAGCTAGGCAAGTGGTCCTGTGAGTGGAAAGGGATGGGTGGAGGAGAGGTCCTGGACCAGCATCCCTGCTGACATCTCTGCCAAGTGCTTAGGACAGGACTGGCATGTGACAGCTATATTGGTCCTGCAAGGCTGGTTCTTAGCTAAGCTGTAAGTCTTATCTCTGGTCCTCTCCACTCAATGCCTCTTCCCCAATTTCCCTGCCCTTCCTTATTGATACATATACTGACTCATTGCTATTCCCTTCTCCCACCTGCATGCCACCATCCCTAGTTCAGGTCTTCATTACCTTCTTCCTTGACAATGGCAGTGGCTCCTAATTTATCCTGCTGCCTTGAGTCTCCTCTCTGCTCCATGTTTATTCTAGAGGCAATAGGGATTTTTTTTGAGGAGGAAAATGACATGGCCCAGCTCATTCTTTAAGAATATCCACTTGACAGGCATGTGGAAGGTGGATTTGAGCTTTCTAAAATTAGAATGAATTGACACAAGAGGAAATGAAGCTGGAGAAAATGGGAAAGACGGAAGGAAAGAAACAAGTGTTCGTTAAGCATCTACTATGTACCAGGCACTGAGCTAAGTGTTTTACAAATATTATCTCATTTGATATTCACAATTCCAGTCTTCAGTCTCTCCTTGTCTACTGGTCTTGCCCCTGACTCCACTGCCCATGAGCCTGCAGCCTCCATCTCTGCCAGCTGTCAGCACAGGCACTGGCTTCCTCTCCCTTTCTGCCATGGGTTCTCAGACCCACCTCTCTAAGAAGGATAAGAACGGGCATGGTGGGCATGCCCACCAGGATGACGATGGTGACAAGTCAGATTAGAGGCACAGCACTGGGGGTGGGGGAAAAGGCTTGGTATTTGTGGTGACTGCTGGCACCCTGTCACCTCGGTGCCAGCTGGCCCTACTAGCTGCTTTCTTAATGACTATAAACTCATTCATCTCTTATCCATCCGTACTAGGGGAAGCTGGGTGGTACCGTAGATAGAGCACTAGGTCCCAGACCTATGCTCGGGTGTGGTCTCAGACACTTAACTAGCAGTGTGACCCTGGGAAAGTCACTTAACCTCTGCCTCAGTTTCCTTACCTGGAAAATGGATAATAGTCCCTACCACCCCTCCAGGGTTATGTGAGGATCCAGCGAAATCATAACTGTAAACGCTCAGCACAGTGCCTGGTACATAGGTGCCGCAGAAATGTTAGCTATTATTAACATCAGTTCTATGTCTCTTCTCCCTTTCATGACTAAACCCCTTGAGAAAGTCATCTACAATCTGTCCCTTTTCTCTCTATTTTTAACTCTTTAGAGTCTGGCTACCAACAGGATCTTTCTATTGAAATCTCTCTCTCCAGAGTCACCAACAATTTTTTGATCACCAAGTCCAATGGCCTATTCTCAATCCTTATCCTTCCTGATCTCTCTATAGCCTTTGATGCTGTCGATAATCCTCTTCTCCATGGGACTCTCTTCACTCTGGGGTCTCATGACCTTCCTCTATCCTGGTCGTCTTTTGCTGGATCCTCATCCAGGGTCATTCTCACAAACTGAGTGTCACCCAAGTTTCCATCCTGGGTCCCCTTTTCTCCCCACTCTCTAGTAGCACCTTTGGTGATCTCATCAATTCCCAGTTATCATCTCTATGCAAATGACTCTCAAATCAATTTAGCCAGCTGCCTAACCTCTTTCCTGACCTCCAAATGCCTGTTGGACATTTTGAACTGGATGCCCTGTAGACATTTCAAACTCATCATGTCCAAAATTGGACTCATTTTTTCCCTAAAACCCTCTCTCTTCTTCCAAATCTCCTTATTACTATGTAGAGAACCACTATCCTGCCATTCACCCAGCCCTCAATATGGATCTTATCCTGAGTCCTCACTTTCTCTTATCCCTTATAGCCAATCAGTTGTCAAATCCTCTGTCCTACTTTTGCTACATCATATATGTGTGCGTATGTATATATATATATACATATGTATTTATGTATGCATGTATATATTTAACACATGTATGTGTATTGTATGTGTACACATGTAGATGTGTATGTTTGCCTTATGTACGTGTATATGTATTGCATATATGTATATATGTGTGAATGTGTATGTATATACATGTATGTGTGTGTACAGGTGTATATTATATATGTACATATGTATAAGTATATATGCCTGTATAGATGTATATTGTCTATGTGTGTACATACACATATATCTACATGTATGCATACACATGTGTATGTACATCACATATATGCCTATGTGTGTACACATATATGCACATGCCTGTACACGTACATATACATATGCATTCACCTATGTATGTGCACATACACATACATATACACACCCTCTTCTCTTCTGACACTGCTACCACCCCAATGCAAGCCTTTATCACCTCACACTTGGAATATTACAGTAACCCACTGGTTTCTGCTTCACGTCTCTCTCCATCCAGTCTATGCTCTACTCTGCTATCACAGCGATCTTCCTTAAGTCCAGTTCTGGCCATGTCACCCTTCCCACCCTGCTCACTAAACTCCAGTGGCACCCTATCACCTCCAGGATCAAATAGAAAATCCTTTATTTAGCTTTTAAAGCCTTTCACAATCTGGGTTCTTCCAGCCTTTCCAGGATAAGTATTCTTTACTCCCCTCCATGAACTCTACAACCCAGTGACACCAGCCTCTTTGCTATGCTTTGGATAAGACCTGCCACCTTTGAACTCCGTGAATTCTCTCCTTCCTCATCTCTGCCTTCTGGCTTCTGTGGCTTCCTTCAAGTGCCAGCTAAAGTCCCATCACCTACAGGAAGCCCTTCCCAATCCCTCTCAGTATTTCCCTCTGAGATTATCTCCAGTTTATCCTGTCTCCATCTTGTCGGCACATAATTGTTTGCATGTTGTCTCCCCCATTAGATTGTGAGCTCCTTGGGAGCAGGGGTTGTTTTTGCCTTTCTTTGTATCCCTAGCACTTAGTGCAGTATTTGACACATAGTAGGTGCTTAACAAATGCTTAACAAAATTACATAAGTAACTGTATGAGCCCGGATTTGAACTCTGTCCTCTATATCTCATCGCCTCTTCAACACCTTTTGATTCTACAGAGAAGGAAACTATAATAGACCCAAGATTGGAATCCCATTCTCCCGACTCCTGTGGAGTCCATTATTCCCTCATATTCTCATACTACCAAAGTAAAGCACCTTGGTCCTGACATGGTATAATATCAATTAAGTTGGGTGTCTTTGAGTGTTACTAGGTGCTAAACCCCAGGCCCAAACCCCTATCTACTAGGTGCTATGCCTATGTGGGCATGAAGCCCTCAGGGTCCTAAGGGGAGTTGCTAAGACCAGAGCCAAGAGTAGGAACCTGAGTTCTGGTCGGTCAGATGACGTTTGACGACATCTGAAGAGTGCATAAAAAAAGAGAACAGAGCTATTTGTGGGGCCTCTCACTCTTGGAGGTGCGTTGATGTGGAGCCTCTGGGCAGCTGTCATTAAGAGCCCTCCAGCTTGTAAACCCAGATGTTGGGACTTTGTTAAACCCTGGTAACTATGAATTGAGATTTGAACCAGACAAGGTCTGTCTGTTGATGTTTGTAATTTGTATTTGCTCTGAAGTTTAGGGTGCTGGCTTTTTCCCCTGAGCTGAGTGAATGATATTTGTATGTTCAATTAAATTGAGATTGTTAACTCCTTAGTGTTGCTGTCCTTAGTAAAGCAGATCAAAAGAACCTGTGTTGGCAGCTTTCTGTGTGCTGGTTGTCAGTGGGTCTTACACCCCTGCAGCAACTGCCAGCAGATTGTTGCAACACATGGTGAAAAAGAAAGCTGGGCTTTGAAGACCTGGACACAAATTCAACCTCTGATACAGACTATGTGACCCTGAGCAAGTCACATCTAAGAAGCAGGAATTCTCTAATGCAGAATTGAACTCAGAGGCCATCTTGCTAAACTTAGTTCTGAAAAAAATCTTTGGTACACCATACCCAGAAAGGAGGTGTTCTGCCTTTATTTGAAGACCTCCAGTGATGGAGAACTCACTACCTCTCATGGCAGCCCATTATACTTTGGAACAGCTCTCATTGATAAGAACTATTTTTCTAACACAAAACCTAAAATTGCTTCTTCGTAATTCCCAATCATTGCTCCTAATTCTGTGCTAGGGGGAACCAAACAAGTCTAATCACTGTTCTCCAGGCCAGCCCTCTAGATTCTTGAAGACATCCTTCATGTCTGCCCTACCTTCTCTTCTTCAAATTAAATATCTCAAGTTTCTTTAACCATTCCTCATACAGCATGATCTCAAGGCACTCCACCATTTTGGCTTGCTCTTCTGTGGGTACTCTCCAGTTATTAATGTCCTTCCTTAAATGCAAACTCAATCAGTGTTTAACAAATTGAATTGAACTGAATTGAATTGTGTAGTTCTTTGGGCAGCATATTTCAGAGAAGGGATCAAATTAGACCAGATTTTAGAGGTAGACCCAGAGAGTTGCTGCTGCCTCATCTATAAAGTGTTTATTCAAGAGAGGACTCTTAGGTAAATATTCCAGAGCCTGCCAACCAATGATTCTGACTAGAGAAACACCAGGGGCGGCACAGCAGGTTTAGTGTTGGGAGGGCAGGTTTCCAGAAAAGCAACTGAACAATGAGTCCATAAAACATTTGGCAAAAGATGCAGGGGTGGGATGGCTTAATGATGTTACTTTGCATTGCATTAGCAGTGACCGTTCTTGAAGGGAAACTTTTGTGCCAACCCCTGGCAGCAGGGGGAAGTGGTTTATAAACCTCTAAACAGTATGTAAATATGACAGTATTGCCATTGTTGTTGTTAGAGCCTTAACTAGCAAGGGGCCACTGGGGCTTTGCCTCAGGGTGCTAACATGAGTAAATGTTTAGTTTCATCCTCCCTTTGCCTCTTCAAGAGGGACAAGTTTGATGGGAGAAAGATGGCATTATACCCTTAAGGTTTGCGAGATAGGTATTATTGTTGTTCAGTCTTTTTAGTAACAGTTGACCTTTTGTGAAACCCCTTTGGGGTTTTCTCATCAAAGACACTGGAGTGGTTTGCCGTTTCTTTCTCCAGCTCATTTTACAGATGAGGAAACTGAGGCAAACAGGGTTAAGGGACTTGTCCACAATCACATAGCTACGAAGTATCTGAGGCTGGATTTGAACTCAGGAAGATGAGTCTTCCTAACTTCATGCCAAGCATTTTATCCACTGTGCCACTTTAGGTATTATTAATATCCCTTTTTACAGATGAGGAAACTGAGGCTGAGGGTTGTTAAGTGACTTGCCCAGGCTCACACAGCTAGAAAGCTTGTAAGACAGAATTAGACCTGAGGTCTTCCTGAATCCAAATCTTCTACTTTCTCCACTGTACCACTTAGCTGCCCATAGCTAGTAAGTGGGTAGATGGAGAATCAGACTCCTCCCTTCATATCAGGTCCCTGTGGCACAGGAAGGCTCTCAGCCTTGGGTCACATACTTCCTCACCTAGATCCCATTGCCATCACACCTCTCTTCACAAGTGGTACAGTGGTACCACAGTGGTACAGGAGAAAGAATGCTACTTCTAAGATGGCGGGTTCAGATTCTGTTTTTGATGTTTACTTATTTTTATGACCTTGGGAAAGTCCTTTTCATTCCTGAGTCTTAGTAAAATGAAGGCATTGATCCAGATGATGTCTGAGGCCCTTTCTAGCGGTAATTTTAGGATCCTATGACCTCCACACTGCCCAAACTAGATTCAACCAGTACAGAGTACCCATGCTGCCTGCACTCACATCACATGCAACACTCGGGAACAGGGGCCATGTTGGACCACATCAGGATATTCCTCTCCGTCACTCCCAGATGGATTTGCCTCAAGTGCTAGAATTCCAAGCTAATGGTATGAATTATAAACAGCAAAGGAAATATCAGCTGAAATTTAAATTATGCTTTAAGATTTATGGAGCACCATTTTTTTGGACCAAACCTTTGATTTCATTGGTGTAGAGAACTTCTCTACCAATGCTGATCAGTATCTGCTTACCCAGGGCCACAGCCAATATGGAGTCAGTGGTAAGACTTGACCCCATTTCTTCCTGATACAGAGGTCAACTCTCTATCCATTATATCAAACTACCTCTCTCATGAGGCTCGATAGACAGATAGATAGATAGATAGATAGATAGATAGATAGATAGATAGATAGGATAGACAGACAGACAGATATAGATAAAGATTTATATATCATTTGCTCCTCTCAACAACCCAGTAAGAAAAATCCTACATCTATTGTTATCACCATTTCACAGATGAAGAAACTGAGGATTAAAAAATAAAGCAACTTGACTATTTCCACACTGTTTTTAAAGTGCCATAAGCATAACTTGAACCCAGCTCCCTTCTAATGTCAAAGTCCTTTCCACTGCTTTACAATGCCTTCCTCCTGGTGTCTCTTTTTCTTCTCCTTCAATAGAATAACCTCTAGTAAAAGACACTAGATTGGAAGACAGAAGCCCTGGGGTCTAGACTTGCTCATATGCTAATAGTGTTTTGGAAAGCCCTTTCTCATATTTCTGTCTGCTTCTCTGCCAGTAAGATGAGAAAGGATGTCTGCTTCTCCAGATTCACAGGATCACCCAGAGAGAGACAGAGACAGACAGACAGAGAGAGATAGAGACAGAGACAGAGACACAGAACGACAGAGAGAATAGAGAGAGAGGCAGACAGAGACAGAGACATAGAGAAACAGAAAGAGAGAAGGAGGGAGAGGGAGAAGGAGGAGAAAGGGAGAAGGAGAGAGAGAAAGACAGACAGAGAGACACAGAAAGAGATGGAGAGACAGAGGACAGAGACAAACAGAGAGACAGACAGAGAGAAGCAGACAGAGACAAAGAAATGGAGAGAGAGACAGAAAGAGAGAAGGAGGGAGGGAAATGGAGAAAGAGGAGAGAGGAGGAGAGAGAGAAAGACAGGCAGACAGAGAGAGAAAGAGACAGAGAAGGAGAGAGAGGGAGAGAGGGAGAGAGAGAGAGAAAGAGAGAGAGAGAGAGAGAGAGAGAGAGACATAGAGACAGACATAGAGACAGACACAGAGAGACACAGAGATAGAAAGACAGAGAAGGGGTGGAGAAAGAGGAGAGAAAGAGGAGAAACAGACAAACAGAGACAGACAGATTGATAATTAGGGTGGGACTTTTTGTACTGTTTTCTCTTCTGCAATGCTAAGGCAATCCTTTGATGAGTCTTGCCTTTAAAATGTAATGGCAAACAAAATGGGACTTTTTGCTGATTTTTGTTAGAGTGCTTCTCAGCACTGAGGTAATCAAGTGCACCAGGGCCCAAAGATCTGAGGTTGGCATTTTGTGTTGGGGGGCACACTCAGTGAAAGAGCATTGATGATTTGGCCAGACAAGACTCTGGGTAGCCATTGGAGACCCCCTGGCTTTGAAAACCCAGATGCTGGTGCTTCTCTCTCTGGTAACTGTATGTATTCCTATAGACAGATAGAAGCCTGTCTGCTAATTTGTGTTTGTTCTGTTTATATAACGTATGCTTATGATTTCTGTTTGTATTCTCTCTGAAGTTCAGGGTGCTGGCTTTTTTCCCTGAACTAAGTGAATGATATATGTATGTTTAATTAAAGTAAGATTGTTAACCCCTTAAATTGCTTTCCTTAGAAAAGCAGATCAAAGAAACTGTGCTGGCAACCTTCCTGTGTGTTCTTGTTGTTGGTCTTGTGTTGGTCTTTGATATCCACAGCCACTGCTAGCAACATTGTTGTTACACAGAGAGAGAGAGACAGAGAAAAAAAGATAGTGAAAGAGAGAGACAGAAACAGAGAGAGAGAGAAAGAGAAGGAGAGAGGCAGACAAAGATAGAAATGGAGAGAGAGAGAGAAGGAGGGAGAAAGAGGAGAGGAGGAGAAACAGACAGACAGAGAAAGAGACAGAGACACAGAGAGACGTAGACAGAGACAGAGAGACAGAGACAGAAAGAGAGAGAGAGAGAAAAGAGAGGGAAGGAGAAAGAGGATAGAGAGAAAGAAGGAGGGAGATAGAAGGAGGGGAGAGAGAGATAAAGAGAGAAATGAGGGAAGAGAGAAAGAAAGAGAGGAGAGAGAGAGAGAGGAAGAGGAGAGAGAGAGAACTGAGTTGTGCTTTCAATTCCTTGGGAAAAAAAGGCATCATAGAAATGCAAATTAGAACAGGTTGTGTTATTGTTGTTATGTGCCCATCAAACCCCTAGAGTCAGGAAATCAGAGATGGCTTAAAGGAAGGAACATCATCAATGGAAACTGCATGAAAACTCTAAGGTGAGTTTCGGAGAAAACACACTTCAGTGCCAAAATGCAGTATTTCCTGGTTCTAAAGTTGTTAGGAGATGTTTCCTTTTTTCTACTAATTATGTGTCCCTGGACAAATAGAAAGGCAGAAGGCAAGGAGGCTGGACCTAGAGTCAAGAGGGCATTGATTTCATCTTCCAACTTGAACACGTATTGATTGTAGGACCTTATGCAAGTCATCTCCCTTCTCTGAGGTTTAATTTTCTCATCTGCAAAATGGGGGAAATAATGCCTGCAGGTTATAGTGAGGACCAAACGAGATTATAATGTCTTGTAAAGAACTTTGTTAACTTTAATATGCCACATATTTATATTTATGTTATTAACTACCGATATTTCAAATATATAAATATCAGATATTATCATTGTTACATGAATGATTAACTCCTTTTTCCCAACTTACAAAGTTAATGGCTAGTAGAATCATATATTTAGAGCTAGAAAGGATCTTAGAGGCCATCTAGGCCTGCCTTCTCATTTTGCAGATAAGGAAACTGAGGCCAAGAGAGGCAAAGTGATGCACCCAAGGTCACACAGATAGTAAGTGATGGAGGTGGGACTTTAACACATATCCTTTGACTCCAAAGCCAGTGCTTTTCCTATTGTATCATATTGCTTCTTTTGCCCTTCCTTATTCTCTCAGAGAGGGCAGTGTGATTCCCCTTCTGGCCTGAATATGGTCACTGGAGCCAATATAGGAGATGATGGACAGTAGGCAACACTGGAAGTGTATATTATAAGCTAGGCTTAATAAAGAGACACCAGGAAGAAGTAGGCGTATAGGTGAAGTTCCTTGGTGTGGTTGCTGCATGCTTCATGCTTTCTCAAGAAAAGGATTTTTTTTAGATTGGACAGTTGTTCAGTCATTCAATTGTGTCTAACTCTTTATGACCCCATGGATCATAACATGCCAGGCCCTTCCATCCTCCACTGCCTCCCAACGTCTATCCAAACTCATGTTTGTTGCTTCCATCATGTTATCTATCCTTTTTATCCTCTGCCATTTCCTTTCCTTTTGCCTTCAATCTTTCCCAACATCAGGGTCTTTTCCAATGAGTCTAAGCTTCTCATTATGTGTCTGAAGTATTTAAATTTCAGCTTCAACATTTGACCTTTTCTTTAAGTGTTGACTGATTTGACCTCCATGCTGTCAAAGGGACTCTCAAAATTTGAAAGTGTTTATTCTGCAAAGCCCAGCCTTCCTTATAGCCCAACTCTTACAGCCATCCATTGCTACTGGAAAAACCATAGATTTGACTATATGGACCTTTGTCAACAAGGTGACGTCTTTGGTTTTTAGTTGCTGTCCAGATTTGCCATAGCCTTCTTTCCAAAGAGCAAGTATGTTTTAATTTCATGGCAGCAGTCACCATCTGCAGTGCTCTTTCAGTGCAAGAATATAAAATCTGACACTGCTTCCATTTCTTTTCCCTCTATTTTACAGGAAATTATGGAACCAGTTGCCATGATCTTATTTTTTTGTGTTAAGTTTCAAGCCAGTTTTTACACTCTCTTCTTTCACTCTCACCGAAAGGCTTCTTAATTATTCCTTACTTTCTACCATCAGGGTGGTATCATCTGAGATTACTGATATTTCTCTCAGGAACCTTAATTCTGTCTTTTGATTCATCCAGCCTGGCAGTTCTCATGATGTACTCTGCATATAAGTTAAAAAATAAGGTGACAATAAATAGCCTCATCACACTCCTTTTCCAATCTCACATCAAGCAGTTATTCTAGGTTCAGTTCTAACTGCTACTTCTTGACCTGCATACAGGTTCCTCAGGAGACAAGTAAGACGATCTGGTACTCCTATATCTTTGAGGAGTTGTGATCCACACAGTCAAAGGCTTTAGTATACTAAATGAAGCAGAAGTAGATTTTTTTCCTGGAACTACCTCATTTTCTCCATAATCCAGCAAAAGTTGGCAATTTGGCCTCTAGTTCTTCTGCCTCTTCAAAAAACAGCCTGTCCTGGTAATTCTCAGTTCACATATTGCTGAAGTCTAGCTTGCAGAATGTTAAACATAAACTTGGCAGTGTGTGAAGTGAGTAAAATTGTTCAGTAATTTGAACATTCTTTGGTATTACTCTTCTTTGGTATTGGGACATAAACTGATCTTTTCTAATCCATTGGCCACTATCGAATTTCCCAGTTTCCTGGCATATCGAGTGCACCACTTTAACTCCATCATCTTTCAGTGTTTTAAATAAAGCAATTGGAATTCCATCACCTCCACTAGCCTTATTGTTAGTAATGCTTCCTAGAGACCACTTGACTTCATTCTCCAAGATATCTGCCTCTAGATCACCAACCACACCGTTATCATTATCGGTGACATTAAGATCTTTCTTGTATAAATTTTCTGTATATCCTTGCTACCTCTTCTTGATCTCTTCTATGTCTGTGAAGTCTCTATCATCTTTGTCTTTTATCATGACAATTTTCGTATGAAACTTTCCCTTGATTTCTCTAGTTTTCTTGAAGAAATCTCTTGTCTTTTCCATTCCGTTGTTTTCTTTTATTTCTTTGCATTACTTAAGAAAATCTTCTTATCTTTCCTTGCTATTCTCTGAAATTATGCATATTCAGTTAGGTAGATCTTTCCCTTTTCCTTCTCCAGATTGCACTATATGTTTACATAATTTTATTCCAACTCTAAAATTCTATGATTCTATTAATATTGGTCTAGCATAACAATACTAGGTCCCATCAAACAATGCTCATTTATTTGGGCCAGAAAGCAACCCAGATGCTTCCATCAATCCCTGAATCAAACCCATTATGCTTTCTTTCTGCCACATATAGAACATGTCCTTTAAAAGAATGACCTGAGCCTCAGTTTCAATACCACTAAAGTGTGGGTGATCAGTACAGAATCATAGAATTTAAAATGGACCATGGTAGCTATATGCCCCCACCCAAACCCAGTTTAGGGAAGGAAAGATGCCTACCCTTCCTACCTCACAAGACTGTTATGGGGAAGGTGCCTTAAACACCTCAACCATGCTACAGAAATAGGAGTATTATTATTTTTCATTATTCTCTATGTGGAAAATTGCTGACAAATTGCATTGTCCTGGAGAGCTGGGTTTTGTGGATTTTTCTTTTGATTCTTTCTCAGAGAATCAAGTAATGCCACTTGTGAGTTATGAGGGCTTTGTGCTTGTCCAAATTAATTTTTATCTTCTGGATGTAGTAGGCCCAATCCTTTCAGTGAGCTGTGAATAGGGACCAGCACCCCATCTAACTCTGACTGGGTCTGAGAAAACATATCTTGAAGCAAAATGATGCTCTTTCAGAGAAGGGCCTAGGAGAGGGGTGACCACGGTTCCATAGAAAAAAGTGATATATTTCCATATTCCAGGGTAGTAACTCTCAATGTTAATTGTCACAGGACCCCTTTACACTCTTTTTTTTCTGTGTTGTTTTTTTTTTTAGTTTTAGTTTGCAACACACGGCTCTACATAATTTTGAGTTCTAGACTTTCTTCCCTCCCTCCTCCCCTCCCTCCCCAAGATGGCATGGAATCTCATATAACTTCCATGTGTAACTTGGCATTGAGTTAATTTACACACTAGTCAAGTTGTGGAGAAGAATTATGATCAATGGAATGAATCATGAGAAAGAAGAAACAGAACTAAAAAAAAACCACAACCCAACAACAAATACAAACGAGAGAAAAAAAACCCCTTTACACTCTTAAAAATTATTGAGAACCTCAAGGGTCTTTTTTGTGTGGGTTGTATCTATTGATATTTACCATATTTGAATTTAAAACTGATATAATTTTTTAAAATATTTATTTACTCATTTAAAATAACAATAATAAACCCATTACATGGTAACATAAATAACATTTTTATGAGAAAAACTATTGTTTCCTAAAGAAATCAGTGTGAAGAATAGCATTGTTTTACATATTTTGGCAAATCTTTTTAATGTTTGACTTAATAGAAGACAGCTGGATTCTCATATCTGCCTCTACATTCAATTTGTTGTGATATGTTGTTTTGGTTGAAGGATATGAAGAAAATCTGGCCTCCCACAGATATGTAGATGAAAAAGAGGCTTCTTAATAGGCAAATAACACTGTGGTAGTATTGTGAAAATACTTTTGAGCTTGCAGACCCCCTGAAAGATCTGCAGGACCCTCAAGGATCACAGATCACTCTTTAAGGATCACTGCTCCAACTGGATCATAGATCTACAGCTATACAAGTCAAATCCACTCCCCTCCCCATCCACGTCCTTATTTTATTTATGAGAAAATTAAAGACCAGAGAGATTCAGATCAGCCAAGGAAGAAGTGAACTCAAAGCCTCAAAGTCAATACTTCTTCCACCCCTTCCACACTGCCTCATGGATCCATGATCTCAATATGAGTAATGCCTCCATAGGTGCTGATCATAGCACCTCCTTATACACTCCCATATCCCATGGCATTTTGCTTATGTCCTTCTCTACGATAGAGTGTCCATTCAACTATTTGGAGGCCTCCTGATTTTAAAGATATTTTGAGGCAACTGACCCAGTAACCCCCAGACAAGCAATTAATCATCAGTCTACCACTAAGCTTGTATTAAGTGCCTATTATGTGCCAGACACTGTGCTGGGCCAAGTCAAGTCAACAAGAAACTTTTTTTTAATTTATTTTTAATATGTTTAGTTTTCAGCATTGATTTTCACATGCGTTTGAATTACAGATTTTCTCCCCATTTCCACCCACCCCCCACTCCAAGATGGCGTACAC